>JASANH010001367.1:0-600000 GCA_030248295.1 Mesodorylaimus sp. YZB2_4 | reverse complement strand
CCACATTTTAGAATCCGACAAGTTTTACTCAACTGACTCGCATTTTGCTAGCGTGCAATCGACTGATTCGTAATGGCAGCAACTGGCGGTGTCACGAGCAATTGCTGACTGCCTTTGCTTGCCTCAGTCAGTTCATAACCAATGATGAACTGTGCCAAAGTTTCGTACCAATGATGAAGGAGGAGGTCGTAAATGCGGTAAGCGGTTTGTTGTTTGGCCTTAATTGAACCCGTGTTCATACAGTATTTGTCTCTTAGAGAGCCGTCCCTTGTCGTGTGGCCGCACTGCGGACCTTGGTCAAGTGGACCCGCGATTTGAAACGCAACGCGGACGTGCAGTCTGTGGTCAAATATTGCATTCAGAGTAAGCCTCCCTGACATTACCGTTCGTATGTGTCGCTGTTACGAGTCATATTTCAGCTCTGTCCAGTAATCGTAGCTGTCACAAACGTGTCTTATTCTTGGACGCGTGCGAAATGTTTATCGAGTACTTGTCGAAACAATTTTTCAAAGAGAATCTGTTCAGTACAGTCTTGCAGATGGTCAATGATCCAGTATTAAATATCAGGTAGGCACTAAGGTATGACCGCAAGCAAAGGTATGAACCGATTCTTGTGGACTTCAGGTTAAAATTTTGCAAATTACTCCCATTGTTCAAAAGTTGTCTGATTCCATCGGCCGACTCGGAGCGATTGACCACGTTGGAGAATGCTGTGAAGACGCTGTTAAACACGGATAACCAAGGCTACATGGGAGAGATTGTAAAGAAGGTAATATTGGGGGGGGGGGGGGGTAGGCAAAGGCAACTGACGGCTAACAGGCAGTCTTGCAGGTAATCAATGAACTGGCTCATGCCGACGCCGTCGATAATGTGATCACGGCTAATTCGAGTGCCCGCCAGAATGTATCACCGCCCAAGGACAAGCAGCCTGTTGCTACCAAGCCACCAGCAAAGAAGAAAGCCGAAGTGGCACCCATGCCCGTCGTGGCTGCCACTCAGGTCGAGAATGGGAAGGCCACCGAGTCAGAGAAGAAGGAAATGGACAAGGATAAGGCGAAGGAGCTGGAGGCCAAGCCGAAAGCTAAGCCATCGGGCGCAATTACCGATGAGAAGGACAAAGAGAAGACGTCTTCGAATAGCATTTCTGATTCAAAGATCGGACGTAAGTGCATGCGGTATATACATACTGAGTCTATGTATGGATTCTGAAAACAATGCTTTACACTTAAGGTACTGCCACTCGCTCCCCGAGTCCTCCTAGAACCCGACCCAGCACAACTTCGAGCGCCAGTTCCACTGGACGTCCCTCATATACGTCGAGTTCAACGACGTCCACCAGTACCACGAGTACACCAGTGAAGAAGACAGCTGTTGTGCAGCCGCGTCAAGTTCTCATGCGTTCACCCAGCCCGCGGCCGCCTATCAATCAATATAATGGTGGCTACCAAAAGGATTCTCCTGTCAAGACCAGTGCGACCACGAGTTCAACCAGTGCGAAGAGTTCGACCACAACGAGCCAAAGCGATGTTAGCAACGGAGATACATCGACCTATAAATCCCGTCCTCCTCGTCCGATCCCATCATCGGCATCATCTTATAGCAGCAGAAGTTCGTCGACCAGCACTGATTCGCCGGCCCGTAATCTGCTGATGAAGAGTGCGTCGTCGAGTAGTGTCAGTATTGATCGGTCACCGTCCAGTGAACGGATAGTGCCGATAAGGATGGTCGAGTCAACTTCGGCCAGTCTTCGGCCGCCCACTCCAGTCACGTACAGACGAACTACGAGGGAGTCGAGCTCCTCGTTGCAATCGCCCATCAGCCGATCGTCGTCGACTACGAGTGCTGCCTCGAGTACCACCTCGTCGACGAGACGCCCGAGTGCGTCTCAAGTACGCACTATACCCGTCATACGGACTGGTACCGTGTCTAAGTCGATCGAACGATTCGAGACTCCGAGCAGTTCGAGGAGGGACAGTGATTTGACCTTGTCCAGGCGATTAAGCAATGGCACATCCGACTCGAGTGGACTGGGATACAGCCGCACAATGAAGTGAGTCAGCAGAGTTCACACGGGACCTCTAGAGGTTGTAATTAAGCCTGGTCAAATGCTGGCTATTCACGAATCCTTGATTGACTGTTGTGTTCATCAAGACTCGTTCCGATCTGGGAGCCTAAGACCTTTTTACTTTTAGCCGCAGCTTTAGTTCGTTTGGTCGAAATTCTAGTCTTTCATCAACCGACTCCAACAATAACAGTGGAATGAGTTCGTCGGAATCTCGCAAAGGTCAGCTGGTTTCTAGTAAAAAGTGAATCTGTGGGGTCCCGCGTGCTAGGATGAGTGGGTAAGTATTGGGAAGGGGGTACCTGCTGCTTGAGGCAAATTCAAGATTATGCTTTGAAACCATCAGTCACAGAGCCCACGCTGACCATCCTCCAACAGCTTGCAACTAACATTAGTCCTCTATTCCAGATTACTTGTCTTCGCCAGTTCGTCGTAGCAACTACTCGACATCGACTCTGTCTTCTGACCGCAGTCCTTATTCACTGACGAGAGTTCGGAGTGGAAGTTCGCTGTCGTCTCGCAGCAGCCTCAGGTGAACACTGGATTCGAGGCCAAACTGCTGATGCGTGCAATAATCCAGTCATTATGCAAATGCTTGCTGCTGTATGTTCACATCATAGTACCGTGGTTGTACACAGTCGCTCTGTTTGAATCTACAATTCTCACGATTAGCCTTGCATAAGCTTTTAGTCGATTGGACTGAGTGGATGCAATACAATAAAAATTAGGGGTAGAATATATGTAAAAATGACCTGCTGGGTGGAGCAGGACAAAGAGCTTAACGGGTGCATAATTTCTGGGACGTCTCCATATTGGCTGAGCATTGGAATGTGACAGTGAGAGAGTCATAAACTTGATGTCATGGTGCTGACATGATTCAATTGTACGTGCGGTGATACCTCTGCCGAAGAACTGTAATGCTTGGAGATGGTGATACATCTTGTAGTGATGTAACTATGTGCAATTTGTGTGTGCTTAAAGGCCGTGATAAGAATATAGCTACATACCCAGATTCAAAGGAAAGTAACGTCGACGGGTTTCATCCAGGCATAAGGCTACTCACATTGAAAGCCTCTTTCACATGCATCTATGTTGCTTGGCTCATCCCCAAAAGCATATTTGACCTACCATCATGAACACAAATGTCTGAAATTTTAAATTTCCCGCCTTGATTTTCAGGTAGCAAATTTCTGTTCGTGACTCCATGACGTGAGCTTTTGGGCCTGCCTACGTCATTGCGTCGTGGGTTTTAGCAGGTGCGCGAGCGACGTCACAGGATTTCATTCCCGTTTCTGGTGCTGGCCTGCTTTTCTTGTCGTGTCGAACCATCATCATTTTCAGTTTGTTACGTCAGACTACAGACGGTTCATTTGGAAACCGCCTGACGTATTTTTCATCCCTCATAACTGATCGCCTTCTGTATTGCAAGCATTCTTTATTTTTGAAACCCTTAAAGTAAGGCTGATTTATGTAGTCTTTTCAAAAAATATTTGAGCCAGTCTTACCTATACATATACGTAACCATGCCGTTTGAACTGATGTTGCTAATTTTACCGCTTTTTCCGTTTTCTCTGCAGTCATATAGCAAAAATTGTGTCCGCCGACGTTTCGACGGCATTGTTGGCTCATCGTCCTATTTTGAGAAAACGCTTTTGCTATCATGTAAGCTTTTGGTTTTCTTACCCTCTGAAGATGTTGGTCCTTTTAATGTCGGTGGATCTTAACTGGTTCCCAATTCTCGTTAATGCTGATTCTGCCCTCTGACCAGCTTGTTCTGTCCTGGTTTAGGGTCATAGGTACCCGTTTGAAGCGATGCGTAGATTATGGAAGCTTTTGGCTAAATTAAAACAGCTTCCATTTGACGCCCACGCTTATTCGGCGTTGGGGGGTGCGCTCAGGCGCAATGCGTAGGCCTACCGCGTAGGTATAGGTAGGTATAAGCACACATGGTGTTTCTGTTTTTCAGTTGGACTATCAGACGACGTCGTTCGCGATCGTGTACGACGCGCCCATATCGAATTGCATGATATCTTCGTCTACGAAACAGCCAGTTGACGGTTGTATGACGTTTTGCCGTTATCGAAAAGGTACAGTAAGCCGGGCGCACGTGAGTTTCCTTCAGTGACCTACTTTACGCTTTACACTTTTTTAAGGAATATCGAGAAAAGGAAAACGCAAAGCGCTTTCCATTCTCCATTTTACAGTTGCGAAAGCAGCAGATCAGTCGTTTCATCGTCCGCCTGACGCTCATCCTGGCTTCCATCATTATCGTACTTACTGCGAAAGCAACGACACCGAACGATCGGAAGTCGTTTTAGCGAGCCCGTATTCATGCACTACACCTGCCGAGAAAACTGAAGTCGAAAATCTCTCTCAAAGCCAACATTCTGCTTTTTTATTTCCAACGCGTGAAAAAATTAATTTCATCGGTAAGCCCTGTTTCTTGTATGGTTGATAGCAGGGTACTTGGTACATATATATCTGCTCGAAGGTCGGCTTTCATTTCAGTTTTATTGCATTACCCTTTGGTTGCCGTATCTGCCTTTTCGAGAACGTTTTTCCATGTTTCAGCTCTAACCGGTTTGTGTAATATTCGAAATCGTCGATTTGGTGAAGAAAAATGGCGCTCAACATTAATCGCAACGTCGACGACTTGTTCTACCGTTACAAAATGCCGCGTCTGCTGGCCAAGGTAACATGGATTTTTTTGAAGTGGCATTGCATAATTTTTGTGGAATTTTAGGTAGAAGGAAAAGGCAACGGCATAAAAACAGTGATCGCCAACATGTCCGAGATCGCCAAAGCGTTGAACCGCCCTCCAACCTGTAAGTTTTTAAAACATTTTTCGCGCCGCGGTCGAAAAAGTAAACTTCACGTATTTTTAGATGCTACGAAGTATTTCGGATGCGAATTGGGAGCGCAAACACAAGTCGATTCAAAGAACGAGCGTTACATCGTGAATGGCGAACACGACGCGGCAAAGTTGCAAGAGTTACTGCACGGTTTTATCAAAAAATTTGTCCTGTGTCCCGAATGCGAAAATCCGGAAACTGTCCTGGTGGGTGGTTTTCCATTGATGAACTTTCCCTTGTACTAGCATGTTTGTTCGGTTTAGACGGTGAAGGGTCAGAAGATCACACAAAGCTGCAAGGCTTGCGGCAACGTTGGAACCATTGATCCTCGTCACAAATTGACGACTTTCATTTTGAAAAACCCACCCGAGCAAGAGTGCACCGACAAAGAAAATCCGTCTGTCACTGTCGGTAAGTGCGAGGTTTTTTGAAGTAATAAGTGCGATAGGAACTGTGATTAAAAATAACTCACGACGTTCTTCTAAAAATGTACGTGTTGATAACACTCAAAGATTATGAGCATTAAGTGTAACTACTGTACCATGACGAACTTCGTGTTACATGATGTTCACATTATTGGCCAAATTTGCAGGTAAGAAAGGCAAGGCTCGTCGAGGCAAGGAGCATGGATCGACTCCGACGGTTGAGCAAGGCACGCCAGGACCAGGTGACAAGGATTCGGATGGACAACAGGAAGGGGATGTAAGCATTAAAAATTTAAAACTGGTGCAGGACTGACTGCGTGAATTCTAGGATGCGCGTGACAACAGCGACGAGTTCGATGTTGATGATTGGGGCAACAGCGACGACGACAAAGACGTGCCGGATGTGGGTGATCTGTTGCCAAATCGCATGGCTACGTTGACGATGAATGCAGATCTGGAGAAGTCTGTCGACGAACGTTTGGACATGTTTTACAATTATCTGTTGGTAAGCAGAGTTCAATTTTCAACAAGTTTGAAGAGATCGATGATTAGAAATTAACTCACGACAGTCTGCTGAACTGTCCCTGTTGACACTACAATAGATTACATAATGAGAAGCTTATCGCGGAAATTTCCAGCGCAGGGTATTTAGCAGCTAATACTGGTTGCGTTTTTCAGGAGCAGAAAAAGAAGTCGTCGTCTCTGGATCCGAAGTTGGTCATCAACGAAGCGGAGCGTTTGGATGTGAAGGACAAGGCCGTGTTACTGCTGTTCCGCGTCTTGTTTGATGCTGACCCAGCCAAGATGCTGTCGTACATCAGCCCGAACCGTACGTTGCTGCTGCGCTTTACGTTGAACAACAAGAAAGGTCAACGTTACTTGCTGGGCGGTTTCGAGCAATTGGTTATCGCGCACAAGAACATCCTGTTGCCCAAGGTCCCGCATATTCTGAAAGCGTTTTACGACGAGGACATCATCGAAGAACGGGAATTGCTGGACTGGGGTGACAAGGTAGGTCGATTGCTGTCATACTTTTCGTGTGCTGCTGTATTTGTCTTTGATTTTAGTCGTCGAAAAAATACGTGAGCAAGGAAGAGAACAAAGAGATCCGTGCGAAAGCTGAGCCGTTTTTGAAATGGTTGCGTGAGGCCGAGGAAGAAAGCGACGAAGGATCGGATGACGACGAAAAGGGTGTTGAGGTAAGAACTTGTGTCCCTGAGATGCGGAGATAGGGTCTTCAAGATTGATGAGCTTACAGGTCGCTTTCGAGGAGGACGGTCGTCAACGTGGCGGCAACAAGACGGTCACGATTGCTGCGCCGAAACAAAACGGCACTACTGTCGGCGAGAGCAAGGACGAGAAAGAGGACGACCTGAATATCGATGATATTTGAATGGAAAACAGACGTGTTGTGGCAATGTTGGTGTGTCTCGTGACTAATAACTATTCCGTATCTAGTTCCCTATTCTATTTAGACTGGACTGTCTTGTGTTGGCGTTTTCACCTATTAACTCAGTTTGCTTGATAGGTTACCGTATGGTACTGGCTTTCTTTGGGCGGCTCTTGTGGTTTGTTGATGTACATCTGCTTATTTGGAAGTTTCCCTAAATACAAGGTTGGTGAACAAAAGACCTTTTGGTCCGTTGTTCTAATAAACAGAAATTCAGAATTAAAAAACCTGACGTGAGTTGGGATCGAACCGAAGCCGGATCGAAAAGGATGTACCTGCAACTCTATTTTACCACATGTGCGTCCAAGCCACGTCACTGCACTATAGTATACTGTAGAATGTGGGACACGTGTAAAGTATAGGAATGTCGACACGGATATACTGGCCTGAGATCCGTGAAGTAGACAGGTAGTCCGCTCCAATTCCGACATTAAAATATTGAAATCCTGCTGCTGCAAAATAAGCAGTGGGCTCTGAATTTGGAGAAGACAATCAGTCATGCCAGCGTTCGTCCGGTTCGAGGAAGAAAAGTATTTCGTGGAGCCGAACTCGAATAATCGACGGGTGGCCTTTCCATCGTTGGCCGATGAACCATCGGTTTACTTGTCCGTCGTGGTGCCTTCAAAGGACGAAGAAACCCGCCTACCTGTTATGCTGAACGAGTGCCTTGGTAAGCAGTTTTGCTTTTCGGATTGAGTGTGGCCTAGAGGTTGGCGGAAGGCTGGCCGTTTGTGAGTCTTGGAGTGGGTTCTGGGGCTATTGAACCGATCGGGTGAACGAATTCGCATATTACCGGGATGATTTCCAGCATTGAACGACCCGGCTAAACCGGCCTGCTGATCCAGGCCAGATCGGTTTGTGGGGGGGGGGGGAAGGGGTGGGTCGCCGGACCGGAACTTTGAATTCCCGCCACAATTTCTCTCTAGCTTGAAATCAAGTATCATTATCGTGCAGGCAGCTAATTCACTGCTCAACCCCGCGGGGGCCCGTCAATATCCGCACTATGTATTTTTGAATGTTTGACATCTCTCCATTTTCTGTCCTCATAGGAGCCGCGGTGGGTCAGTTTGGTTTAGGCTTGGGTCCCTAACTTGTAGACCGCAGTTCTATTCCGGCTGAGGATGGCAGTTTAGTAAGCCTCTCCTCTAAGTGGGAACTGGCCTTGCACACCCTGGCTCTGAAAGACTCACCGAGTACCGTCAAGTGGCGGACGCCGAACGAGTGGAGAATTACCAAACACAGTTCGGGAAGGTCCCTCCCTTTTCGCTCAGTATCATCTGGGACGCTGGGGCTGGCACATGCCGCCCTTTCCCAAAGCCCTCCTCCCCACAAAGCGACGCCCACAAGCGAAGGGTGAAGTTGCTCCTTATGAATTCGTAAAATTCTACGCTATCAGAGCAGCGACAGCGGAAGGCGAAATCAGGGACGATCCTGTTCACTTATTCCCGAAAGGCTTTTTCAACAAATGACTGCTTTTGCATGCAGGCAGAAGCCCCAAAGCGTATGTCATTCGCCACCCCACTTCTGAGCGCGGATGACCCTTTTGCCAATGAAACAAAGCACATCAGCTAGGAAAGCTAGGAAATAGATGAGCAGGCGCAATACAACTTTAGTCGGTTGGATCGGGTCGGATCTGTTCAGTGGCCTTGACCCTAGTCAGTCGATGCTGGGCTGATTTTATTGAAAGCTACAGTACATGCCCATCGTTTCTTTGCGAATTCAATGAATTATTTTTGTGGAATCTCTTTTTTCAGACTATCTGGAGAATCGTCGCAGTCGCGAACCAGCATTCACGTACGAGGTGATAGTCGTGGACGATGGCAGTACGGATCGAACCAGCCAAGTTGCCATGCAGTATTCTCGCAGACACACCACTGACCGAGTTCGAGTGCTGACCTTGAAAAAGAATCGGGGAAAAGGAGGTGCAGTCCGATTGGGATTTTGGGTAGCTCGTGGAAGATTTCTATTGTTCGCTGACGCTGATGCTGCCACTCGTTTTGCCGATTTTGAAAAATTAGAAACCGAAATGATCAATATGACTTCGATGAGTGGATCGGAAACAGAAAACGATCAAAATGATTTACTCTCCGATGCGGCAGTTGTGGTTGGCTCGAGAGCATATTTGGAGAACGATTCAATTGCTCAACGTTCACTCTTTCGATCCATTCTCATGATCGGATTTCACTTCCTCGTGTGGCTATTCTGCGTGCGTACGGTCAAAGATACCCAATGCGGGTTCAAACTGTTCACTCGTCGAACAGCTCGATTACTCTTTTTCAATATGCACATCGAACGATGGGCCTTCGATGTCGAGCTCCTATTCCTCGCCGAACATCTACGAATTCCGATCGGAGAAATCGCCGTCCAATGGCACGAAGTGGAAGGCTCCAAATTGACACCGTGGAAAGCATCATTGCAAATGGCCAGGGACTTATTCCTTATATGGTTTCGGTACTTCTTTGGCATTTGGAGGATAGAAACTGATGTGCTAGTTGAGTGATTCATATCATATTGCTGCATTTTCATAGCACTTTCGGCATGATATTCGGGCTGTGGGCAGGTGGTTTTGGAAAAAATATCTGCAATTTCCTTTTTGTCCGATGTAGTTACGCCTCAGCGCGACCCGTTTTGTGCTCACCAAACCACAGAGGAAGCAAGGGCCCGTAGAATCACACCATTGACACTCCTATTCATTCCACAAAAGGATACCAAAATAGACATTCTAGCCATACCGAATTCCCATCTTATCTACACACGCTACAAGCAGCGTAGATACACGCAGTAAGTGAAGGAAGTTCCGAGCTAGAACTATCATAAAGGTATACGCGACTGTGCAGTGTCCTCTCTCACCCGTTCCTCCTCACCCACGCATCGCCTACGCTCGGGCATGACACCAATCAACACTTCTAGCAACAACACAGTAAGCAGAGGCGCACAGTCGACACACGTCTCCTGAAAATACATCAAATAACCCGACGCGAATAACCGAGGTCCAACTTCATGTGCATTCTTAAAACGCCACTGAACAAAGAATAAACCTATCCCAATACTTCGTACTGTACACCTCCAACAATGACCAATCATTGTACCTTCCACAATATCGACCGTGAAATCCGAATCTGGACTAGGTCTATCTAATACGTTGCTTCAAACAATGGCACACATGCAAAAAACATAAAACTTCTAACGCATTACCGCCGATAAAAATTCTCCCAAAACAAGGCAAGAACTACAATGTTTGCACTCAGAGAGCGCATGCCCATTTCAATCCTACCTCCACAACACTCCGTAATGCCCCCTTCGAATAACATCCGTAATATCGCCCTTTCCTATCAGTGAAGACCAACTGATGCCGCCGCGGGAGCGGGACTTCCTTTCTTCGATGCACCTACGCTATGACTCTTCATGTGAGCATTCCGGCTCTTCACTTTGTAAAATACCCTGAAAACAGCGATTACACTGCCCTTATTCAATATACATCAATAAAACCAGCTTACTTTCCACAAAGACGACATGGAAACACTGTATCCGAGGTGCTCCCTGTTTCAGTAGCGGGTGACTCCCGATAAGGCGATTCGTTGAACGTCTTAATCATCGATTCCACCTGAAACTGACCACGCACAAATGTTGACTCCATCCTCTCCCCTTTACCCCATCACCTCAATTATTAATTTCCCTCACCTCATTCTCGAATTGCGATTTGGTGAACGCGCCATTTCGTTCTGACGGCGCCACAAAATCGCTTGCCACACTCCCAAAATCATCGTCCCGGCGACCAACATCCGCATTTGACGCCTTCAGCTCTGCCGACTCTGACGTTTCTTGTTGCCGTTGCTGATCGTAATTCGCGAACGGCGATCCAACTGCCGCTGATGGCACAATCGTCTCAATCGGACCCAAACTCCGCAAATCATAAACATTCGGCTCTAAGGCCATGGCAGGTAAAATGCGACGCCTTCTGGCCGCTCGCAATCGTTTGTACTCGTCACTGCACATCTTCTTCCACGTGTAGTAGAATCCGATGCATTGTTTCGTGTTTTTCGAAGCCACCTAGAATAATAAGCATTCATATTTCAGTCCCTGAATCCAACTCGAACTGCTTACGAAAGACGAGATCAAAAAGAAGTCTTTGTCGTGCTTTACGATAGCTTCTTGGAACTTCATAATCTCTTCGCACGACCAAAGGCACGTATCTGAAACGCGAGAATATGCGTGTCAAGTGTGCCCACTGACTTATACGCCCCATTTACTTACCAACATACTCGTAATCCGACAAACAACCCGAAGACGCTGACGCTAATATGCTCCGGCCAGCTTCTGGCGATAAAAGAGTGAAATAGGCGCGCTAAAACGGGCCTTAATCAGATGCACAAATTTCAATCCAACTCACATTTCCAACTTACTTCCAAATCTCCATTCAATGCATTCAGCAAATGCATTGCATATTCCGCGTTCCTTCCACCACCATTCATTATAATGCCCGACGCCACTTTGCAATACGCATCGACTGAAGCAAAAAATTCTCAGAATCAATTACAAATGGAGTAGTAAACAACCTACTTTCATTGTCCTCAAGATTCTGGCAGATTTTAGGACAGAACACCATATCGGCTTTCTCGTCAACGCCATACCCCACTGGAGGACCCCCTGAAAATGGGAAATGAATAACAATTACTTCCAAAACCACATTAAACTCATACCTTGTTCAAAATCTGGTATTTCTGCCTGGTACTGAAATCCTACGTTGATATGCCTGAAATAAAGAGTCTATAGACCGTACCACCAGGTCACCAGCGCCATCACTTACGGAGTGGTATCTGTCGCCGGCGGCTGCTCGTCCGTTTCCTCCGTCAGACCCAAATCCAACGGACTCACGACCCGAGAGCTATTGGCCGCAATCCCTGAGTATGACCCTTCGCTCGTGACGTCACTTATTCCAGCGCCCCCCGCCGTCCCACTGGCGACGACGGCCCCTGCCTGTCCTCCCTGAGAGTCCGTGGAAGGCGGTGCTGGTGGCAACGCTATAAAAACCACCAAAGTCCTAATTGCAAGCAAGCTAATCAATCTTACACAGGGACTTACCTTTGGGCCAGAATGCTCGACCAAACCTGGGCGAAATAGGCGCACTTTTAGGTCCAGCTCCCGCCAAAGTTGACAGTGCTTTGGCAATTGTCCAGAACAGCCCGGATCCATGTCGTACAGGGCTCAATATGGGAGGCGGCGTATATGGCGTCGGCGTGCTGTAACCGGACTTGGCGTAGCTCGCGCATCCTGACAACGCGCTTCCCACCCAGAGTCGAGGCGATCGGAGCTGACTGTGAAATCGATTCAGCGTCGCTCCTGGTATCAATAAGGGAGCCGGTTTCGGACGATTGCCGTGACGCTGCTGAAGACTCCCGCCGCTTCTATGATGGCACTTTCCAGATGCCGTTCCACCACCGCGATGCTCGCTCCCGCTTCCCATAGAGAACTTTCTATTACCCGTTTCAACTACGGCCGCCGAGTGCTTTCGAAATCTTGGCGGACTGACTGGCAAATTGAATGATCGTCGCAATCCAACGCTTTTCAACAACATGAACACGTTGTCCGGTTTCCCTCGGCTCTTGCGCCGTTGTCTCGATGCTGGCCTGGATTTCTTTCCATTTCCGCCAGTAGGCGCACTCGCGTGATGACCAGTGTTGACGACGTGTCCAGCCGCACCCGACATTTGACTACTTGCACCAGCAGAATAAGAATTCGGCGAAGACATATACTGGCTACCCGATGCCGCCCCGCCATCGTCGCCCATCGTATTCATCGAAGATGCCGCATCGGCTTGTTCGTAAGTGTTGAGTATTGAACCAGGTTTCGACCCGTAGCCACTGAACGACGACTGCTGTTGGCCATACTGATAATGGTGATCCATTTGGGCGGACGACCCGGGATAAGGTGCTGTACTTGACGAGTACGCTCCAGCGCCCAAAGCCAGCGCACTCGGAGCCGTCATATGGCGTTTTCTCTCCGTCAATTTCGCTGGACCCGAGAATAACATCTCATCATCGTCATTTATAAATGGATTGAAAATTACATCACCAGGACCAGGAAAACGCATGAATGACAAAAGTTCCTTCTGAATTAATTCATCGTCCACGTCTTTTGACAATTCTGGCCCTAAATCCAAAGGCCCTTCCATGTGACAGGCTGCACCCGATCCTTGGCCCATATGCGATGGCATGTGGTGGTGGCTTGAATGATGCATGGCCAAATGTCCCGCATCGGACGAGGATGGCATCTCGACACCTAAAAGCAGTGCGGTGTTAAGAGCAATTAGTGTACCGCCCTGCCCAGTCAAAGGTATTTCGAGCCGCCATCACTTACCAGAATAATTTGGAGGAAAACCAAAATCGACACTGACTGGCCGTTGCCCACTGCTGTCCACGTCGTCGGCTCGCAGGTTGCTACAGTAGGGACTATCACCCACTGATGGTCCTGCCAGCATGGGCGCGATGCCACTTCCAGACATGCCGGTTGCACCAGTATTTCCGCCACCGCCAGTCGGTCCTTTCATCGCCAAATCCGGACTGGCCGACACATCCAAACCAGCCAAAGATCCCAAATGGGGCGACATCATGGTCGGGTCGTCGCTACCACTCAACATACTTTCATTTCCACCCGCCGATTCTTGCAAGGCTGACGTATTGACCGACAGTATATTGGCGTAGCCGTGGCTATGTCGATGCGACTGCGGCACATGCTGTTGAGGATCGTGATCTGGTTTCGAATCCATCAAGTAGCCGGACATGGCGTGCGTACTTCCACGCGACGGGGGTCGAGAGGACATCGGCGATGCATAGTCGTGGACAGTTTGTACTTGAGCGTCTGACACATGGTAAACGCTGTGCTGTTGCTGCTGATGATGCAAGGACGGATGCTGCGGCTGAGACGGCGCATACATCAATAAACCGGGCCCTGGTCGATCGGGTCGATAGCCGTGATGCAGGCCGTAGTCCATATTTTGCTCCCGCTGCTGCATATGTTGCTGATAAGACGAAGACGATGCCGCCGATGTCGACGCTGCCAATGCTTGGGCTAACGCCTGCTGATGACGCTGCTGTTGCAACATCGTGTCGACCGGCGACGATCCAGCGATCGGCGTCGAGCCGGGAGCTGACGATGAATGCCCTGAATGAGCCATACTACCAATGGGCGGAGTCACGAAAACTGGTAAAGCAGTATGTTCCCCCTTCGAGTTTACTTCATCAAGCGATTTCGGAGTGCTTTCACCCTATAAAGCAAGAACGTGTGTAGCCCTTAAAAACCGCCTGCAAATTATCGCTCACTCTTCCTGAAGCACTGTGAAGGCGCATATGACCGTTCAAAGCGGGCATATTCTTAAAACTCCTTCCGCACTGCGCACATTCGACGGACTTTGTTGAAGACCGTCGACCCTCCTAAAACCAAAGTCAACTTTTCAACTTGACTAAAATCTGATGCATGTACTTACCAATCCTAATGATGGTGAGACTAAATTATGCTGAGCCTGTTCGTCGCCGGAACTATTCGTCGAAGCGCCGTACGATTCGTGATCAGGAGGGTAATCTTGGCCAGGCACTGTACTCCCGCTACTCGTCTCCACTAAATTGAAAACGGGATGACTGAGGTCTTCACCAACGTTTCGGTTAGGCAATACGGTGGCCTCGAGATCGTCACACTTTATATAAACCGTGCCTGAAACATGATTTAAAATAAAACCCATTACTTAACGATCAACCCTGTCTTACCTTTCGAACTATGAACAACGGGATTCTGCACCGAATGACTGTGTTCCAAGTGTCTCCTCAGAGACCGAGCGTCACAGTACGACTTATCACAATTGGCGAAAATGCAAGGAAATGGTTTCACAGTTTTGTGAACATTCAAATGCCCGTTCCTGCACAGGAAATGTCTCTTTAGACACGACAGCCCAAACCCTACTACCGGCGAGACCCGTATGGCGTGACAATCGATCCTTAGCATTGAGCCAACAGCATCAACAGTTACAGTGATGTTTCAGCCACAGGCTAGGTTGACCAACCCTTGGTTAAGGTGGTGCGAAAGCTCCCACCAGTCACTCCATCCCCGCCAGATCAATTACACTAGCATTACTTACAAATGATCCTGCCGTTTGAACGCCTTCTGGCAAATGTTACAAACAAAATTCCTTTCGTCGCTATGTATAAGCCGATGCTTAACCAAAGCGCTATTGTTTGGGAACGCTTTTCCACACTCTGGACACGGATGCTGTCGAGGCGAGCCGTCCAATATTGGATCTGCAATATAAATACGGCCTGTAATACCCATAAAAAATCGATGAAACGCCCGTGAAACCTTACTTGCAGTAGGCCTACCGCGGCCACGTAATGGCGAAACTGGACGAATCTGATATTGCGACGGATCTGCAGGAACAGATTCATTCTCTCAGTGCTGCTTGTCAACAATGAGCACTGCTAATATACGCACCTTCTTTTGCAGCTAACTCGAGTGCGGCACCGTGTTGTTCGGATCCTCCGCACGAACTCGGACTAGCTGATAATGACGCCGGAGAAATGATAGATCCCACAGGCGGACCAAATCTGCTCAATTGTTGCGACTGACCTTCCTGCGATTCTTGCAATCGAATCAGCTGGCGATCAGTAAAGTGTTGCTGCAAAGACGATGACGCCTCTGCGGCATTGACAGCAGGAGAAATTAAAACACCGCCAAGACGTCGATCAATATTTCTAACCAAACTGTTTAACTGAGGCAAAGGCGGCCCAATTTCGGCGTTAGTAGGCCTCCGATGATGTTGAAGAAGCTGAGGGGAGGCAATAATGGGCGGAGGAGGCGTGTTCAGTAACGGCTGCAATGAACTATGTAAGCCGGCCAGCGGCGACTCCGAGTGTTGATGAAGCAAAGCCGTTCTCGCCGGCGACAGCAGAGAAGATGCTGATAAAGTCAAATGCTGCTGAGCTACGGCTAGTTGCTCCTGTTGACGCTGATGCAATGCTTGAAGAGGTTCTTCAGTTGAGCTGACTAAGTCCACAGCACTCAACAAGGCTGGCGATATAGTTGGTTTCGCGTCCACCACGTTTGACGCTTGCTGCTGCAATAAACGTTCCACTGAATACGACCCTAAAACAGCGATCTCTATAGAACGCACACGTACAGTAGTGTTGTCCAGAAATGCCTCATCCTACGACATGGAAAATGCAAATTGTGTTTCTAAGTTTATCAGCAGCGCGGAGTTTACCCAATTCAGCTTATCAATCAGGTGCCCTATAACAGTCTCCAGCGGCAGAAACGAGCTACTTGGCCGTAATCTCATAAGGGAATGGCATGAAACATATTTCAATTGTCAGACAGTGCACTCGTTCGTTACTTAGGATTGTGAAATTCATTGAACGCCTATGACACAAAGCTAGCGATCTTCTTTCCGCTCTGTCTTATGCTTCGCAGTGTTCGTTAGACGAAAGAACTGGATGACAACCTGTGTTAAAATCCAAGTGTTTTCTACGCCAAGCAAATAGGCTGGCTGCTGGCGCAAAAACTGGACTTGTTTCCGACTCTTCTTCGTCGCGTGAACACTGCAGTACATATAGCTCACGAAGATAACACGCATGTGCACGTAATAGATAAACCCGTTAGGGAGGGGGATCAATTCTAGTGCTGATAAGATCACCTAATCGAGATCAGTTTTTTCTCGAAAAACATCTACCTGTATTTTGTTCATACGCGTGAGATTAAATTTAGAATCCATCTAGTCTGTTTTTTTTAAACCGTGTCATCCTAGTCGAAGTAAAGAATCATCGAGCCATCTCTCCATTCCTAACCAAACCGTAGGCGTGCCAAGTGCTAGTTAGCATTGACAAAAACAAAGTCTTATGATCATCTCATAATTCGCTAGCAGTGTTTTTGAGAAGGCAACTGCTACACAACGCGAAGCCCTTTTGAAACAGGACGCTTGTTACATAGCCGGCTCGCAATACTTGCAAAAAGAATCGTTATGAAACACGCCCAGTGGATGCGAGTCGAGGTAGCGCTATGGAAACGCACCAATCATAAAAACTAAACAGCTGTTCCGCGGACTGAGGCAAATCAATTATACGCACGCCTCTTGACGCGCGCATCACTCCAAGTCGATATTTCAGACAAAGATAACTGCCCACAAAGGAGTTGGCTTGCGCTCCTTTCTCTCTAACAAGCGCCACGTATCGGGCGCCAGCACACGGCACTCTGTCATCAACCTAATTCCGCGGAACGAGTCATAACGACAAAAGCACACCTCCCCAGTCAATAAAAAGCCTACAAGAAGCCATGCGTTGATAAACCCACATTGCATAACCAATATCTTACCTCCGTATTGTGGATCGAATGGCGAATCGTGGTTTTCTTGCTTCAAAAAGGCTGAACCATGAACTAGTACACCGGGCGTGGGGGAAGGAACAGATGCAGTACTGTTTGTCGAAGACACGGTTGAAATTAGGGACGCTGAATCGGATAATAAATGACGCTGCGACTGGTCAACAATTAAGGCGTACGGTTGCACAATCGGTTGACGTTCTCGAGACGGTAACTGCGAACGAGCTCCACCCTGTTGCTGCTGCTGAAATGAACCGAAGGCTGACGAGTGCAAACGACCTTCCATTGAATGGTGCTATTCATCGGTCGCCAATGCGAGTAACATTGACGGTTAGAGTCATTGAAATACGGCGACCAACGCGCACCGTGGTTACGAGGTGTTGGTTGCTGGTTTGAAGACCGCCGACGAACGGCCGAACTGCAAATCGATGACCAAAGGAAAAAATAGTGACGACGAGTACGTGACAGGCCAACGATTCCACGTCTTCGCAACTTCCCGTTCATTCGTCGCTTTGCAATCAGCTTGCGCAACGCCCGTCCTTTCTGCCGAATAAAATTCTAAATTCCAAGAAGTGCCCACGCAAGAGCGCGAAAATCCAACAAACTGTGCAATTTAGAGAACTAACGCTCAGAAAATCTAATCTGCCGACTTCACCTTGTGATCGGGCAAATTTTGCAATCGGGTAAACTAGAAAAAAAAGAAAATCACGACAGCAAAAAATTTCCAAAAGTCCCTATCTTTAGTACTGACTGAATACACGTCACGCTTGCGCACTTTCTGGGCTGGCACAAGGCCTTTGCGCATGGGGTATAAAAGTTTGGTTGTTTTGCTATAAGCGACTGAGCGAGGGTATTCAAGTTTCAAAGTTGTCTGCTCTCAGCGCAAAATTGTCGACCTGTCGGTTTGACCCGTAGGTGGGTGGGTGAGTAATATTATCGATCTGGTCATCACATCAGCATTGCCAGATGCAGCTAGAATCCGCTAGATCTGGTGGATTTTTTGTCCGACAGAGGGAAAAACAGCGGATTGAGTGTTTCAGCGGAATTTGCAGCTAATTTTGGGGTTTTCAGCGGATTCTAGCGGATTTATGCCAATGTGTGTTCGAGTAGCCTATGCGGGAAGGTTTTTTTTAAACAGCTCGCCCATTTTTCTGCGACTTTTGAAACAGTTTTTCCGTGCGTTGAGGTCTGAAGGGATGGGGTAGGCAACACAATAATTTCGACTATGGGTCTACGATTTTGAATAAAAGACCGTATTTGATAACAAATTTATACATAGTTGAGTGCTCAGTCGTTATTACAGTAGGCCCAACCACAGTTCAGCCTTTGGCACGATTGTGGGTCTCAAAAGCGGTCCCCCCCCCCCCGGTATTCCGTCGCTCCCCTTTCTTCTCTCCCCCCTTGTTTGGTATAAAAAGAAATTTTCTTTTTTCCCTTTTTCCTGGCCCCCGACCTCCAGCCTGGTATAAACGATCCTTGAAATATGTACAGTAGTTGATGGTACAGCATCTGAGCATGCATGAGTAAACGTTTTCTCATACGTCGTTATCTGCTTTATTCCATGTTTCATTTGCTAAAATAGCTCAGTTTTGCGACAAACTTTTAGCGAATTTTTTAACGGATTTATAGCGGATTTTCAGGTCCCTGGCAGCGAGTTTTCAATTTTGCATCTGGCAACGCTTCTGGTGATCTCCAGTTGGTGCCCTTCAAATTACTGTATCACTATCGATTCACGTACAGTACGTGTTCGAGGTTGGTAGATGTAAGCACCTAAAAATGTTCTTTTATACGTAATGGAAGCCTATCAGATCCGGAAGATTTTACCAGATTTCTGCCGCCCATCAGTGCAAAAGGGTACAAACACTTCCGTGTGTTTTTTAGGCGGGTTGATTGTACAATGGGAAGCGAATCCGATTTTTGGAGCACGCCGTCCGAGAGCGAATTGAGCGAGATTCAGGCCCGTCGCCAGCGATCAGACAGGATCAGCAAACTGATGTCTGACTATCTTTTGAAAGGACATCGGATGTTGGCGACATATTGTTCCGAGTGCATGGTAAGTAGGGTCACAACATCGGATTCAGTGGAACTTTCTGTAGTGGTACTTGAGAAATTGCTAGCCGTGTTGGCCCGAGTATACACAGGCTTCCGTGCTGCTCCTACGGTACAGTACGACCAGGGTCATGCCTTTGTCCGGGTGCCCAACCTAGATTCCATATGCAGTATTCCTCTCTCAAACCGTGTTTTTCTAGAGCATTCTTATGGAAGATAAGCAAGGTCGTCAGTTTTGCATAGCGTGCGAGGAAGTGGATAAGTCCGTGCACGAATTCGAGTCGCCGCGGAAGCAGCAAGAAACCCGTCACGAGTCAACCTCTCAATCGTCCGTCGTTCATTCTGATAACAAAACTCGAACCACAATCAAGCCAATCTCTCATACTGTCCGAGCACCCTCGTGCAGCGAAGATAACTTGTCGATTGTGGCCGCGTTGAGTGAGTCGAAGGCGGTTTTGATAGCCAAGTTACAAGAGGCTACGAAACGATTAGAGCAAGAAGAGAATCCGGCGGCTTGTATCGATTACGCTAAGATGATCAAGTCCTATGCAGAAGCCTTGGCAGCTGTGGTCGACAGTGCAAAGAGAAACTCTTGATTTGTATTTGCCGTCAAATGTTTAGCGAAGATCGGGTTGACTTTCAATGTACTTTTGGCGATCGTGGAGAGTAAAACTTTCGAAATCTGCTCTCATTAGTTGCTCGACGGCTTTTACCCTCATTTTTCAAAAAAAGTTTAATCTGATCAAAAATGGTTTTATGGTATAGCATACGTTCAGGATGACTTCGGTGAGAGTTCTGGCCTCATTTGGTCGCCGTGTCTTCAAGGGTCATCTCGGCCGATGTCTTGTTCGTCAAGCTTCTTCTGGTCAGCGACCATCGCTCGGAAATGAAGATTTCGCTGAAGCCATGCGGCGTGCCCAACAGTTTATGCGTGATTTCACGAACAGTTTTGGAAGCAGCCGATTTTTTAACGCTTATAAATGGTGGCCTGGTGCTCCAACCACGCCAGGGTCGCATTGGTCGTGCGAAGATACGTACACGAACGAAAACGGAGTGAAGAAGTGGCGATTGACCATGGATATGTCATGCTTCAGGTAATGATAGAGGGCTTCTGGTCTGTCTGGAGCAGGTTTGTACTCTGGAATTCAAGAAGCTTCTTATTGCCATTCAAGCCTAACCAGGGCCACGCACAACACGTTACCAACGTCTAACATTCTTTCCAGCCCAAAAGATATCGAGGTGCAGACCCGCGATCGTCGTCTGATAATCAAAGCCAAGCACGTTTCCGTCGATCAACGGCAAGACACTACGAAGTACGAGTTGGAACGCGAACACACATTGCCTGATGGTGTGGTCGATGTGAAAACGATCACATCGAAGTACACTGACGATGGGCGGCTGGTCATCGAGGGAAATCACGTCGAAGAGAAGTCGGGACGAAGCGATGGCGAACGCGAGATCCCTGTCAAGCATACTTGATGTGAGCCTCGTCTCGGATGTCACTCACACGATTTAACAGTCAAACTGTGATTGATTAGGGTGACAGGATGGGTCTGTACTAACTTATTCTTGTCCTTGGTGCTAGGTAGTCTTATAAAAGGTAGATGTTTACGGTCCTCGCATCCTGACTGTCTTATACCCTTGCATCGGGCACCTGGAGATGGGATTCAGGGGATCCCCAGAAGACCATAGGCCTCATCATAACCCCGCGTTTGGTTGGAGGGAGAAGCCACTCGTGACCAACACATCTCATGCTAACCGCTCGGGAGAAATGTGCAGGTGTAATTCGTGTGGTGCCTAGTTTTTCATGACTCATGCTTCACGCAGTCATCACGCCATGGCACGATCAAACCGTACGCACACCCTCGTTAGCACATCAGGAGCACAAACTGCTGGTTGCCTATATCGCATTGGCTGCTATGCAATACGCATCATCAAGCACACACCCCTCCATAGTTTATCAGCCTCCCCTGGACGCCAGCATTCTGCTTTTAGCGCTGCCGGAAGTGACTCTGATGCAGAAGACGATAAAAGTGCCAAGAACTCATTTGCGTTCTTGGGCACAAATACCGCCTTGTGCTCAAAGCCGAGGTCAGTCGATGCCCGAACAGATCGTAGGATGTCGTCGTTGAGCAAAGGGCGATGCAAATCTGCCCAACTGTGCAATGGCCACAATCCCACATTGCCCAGTTGGCAGATTTCATCGCGATTCGCACTTTGCAGAGAAACAAATGGAAGATCGCACAAGAAGCATATAATCACTGAGTCACCAATGACCAGCAGAGTGGAGACCGACCCGACCAGCCGCCACCCAAGCATAGGCCGCAACGAACGACTGGGGCTGGCGAGGCAGGGCCAGCCACCTGCCCGACCCCCTTGATCGGACAGCCGCTCCAATCAGGGACGTCCTTTCACGCGAAGACGTCAAGTGCGAGGCCCGGGTCAAGTGCATTTTTTAGAGCGGGCCGCGATCTTTTAAGGCTGGGCATTATCAGCTGCAGCCGGGTCGTGGGAAAGCTGCAGAGGAAGTGGATGTTTATCGCGTAACCAATGCGCAATAGATTGGAAGGCAGGAAGTTGACGAGCCGTTGACACTGTCTGATCGAGACATGATGGCATCGAAGCAGCAAGAGTACTGCGACAAACAAAAGTACTTGGCATGCTGAGGGAGGAGGAACAGCAACACCATATTGGCTCACAACGAGCCCAATACAAACTTTGCACTTCTTCGTGCATTGCCTCTGGTCACTGTCCCTGCTTGTGTCCTTCCCTCGGTCATGGTTGTTGCATTGTTGTGTCCTAATCAGTCACTCACAATGCCAGGGTAAAAGCAGAGTAGGCGAGGCATCAAGGAAAAACCTCGAAGTTATCGGCTTCGATCGAAGCGTCGAGTTTGGCCACGCCGCCATGAAGTGCCTGCAATCTGAAACGACTTTTTCTTCAATTTTTGCGTCATCCCGATCAGGTGGCGCCGATTCCGAGGAAGCCTGATGCTGCGAGCTTGATTCCGGGCAAGAATGTCGTGGGGTCCCTCCCTGAAGGTGTGACTTCGATGGAAAAAGTGGCGAAACAACTCAAAGACGATCCGTTCAGTGATTTCGATTGTGGCATGCCGAATACAATAGTCAGTTGGCGTTGACCGACATAAAAACCATGCGCGATATCCTGTAATTTCCCCGTTTGTACATAGCAGTACTGGTACTCTGTCCCTGCTTGCGTCCTTCCCTCAGTCATGGTTGTATTGTTGTGGTTGTATACTCCAGAGCAACCAGTGCAATTTCATGAAAAGGGATAAGGCACAAGGCACAAGCTTTTGATGTGTGGTCTGGTTAGAGACATAAGAATCAAATCAATGCCGAACACAATGGGCAGGTGGAGAGCCATGCCATGCGCGATATAATTTGGGCGAAGGAAAACTCGAGTAAATACGAGGAATCGTTCCGCACTTCCTCCGATACTCCCAGGGATCAAGTAGCCAGGAATAAGTCGAGCGTGAGCGCCTCCAACCAAGGAGCAGTAGGCTTGATATTCGATGACTCGACGATTCGACGATTTCTCGCCTGTAATAATGGTGCAGCTGAATCGATATATGCGCAAGCGCGCCCCTCTGGATATCATGGTGTGTGAAAAACCTCGTGTTGGGAGTGGAAATACGATACGGCCGGTACGGTGGTACGGTCGGCCCTGGCCACTCTTGCCTATCACCATCAGTCTTATTGGTTATTTTGAATGACCTTATTCTGACACTTAACCACACTGATATGGAGACCTTTTGTAGCCCAAATACAAGACTTTCTAGTGCTTGCCCCAGGCCTCAATGTCCTGAAGTACCAACCATGTTTTGATAGTGACTGCGGCTTGGGCAATATCTGAACATGTAATGGTAATTAGCTTGGCTTCTCTTCGTTGCCCGCGCCGTCCGTTGAGGTTTTTTTTGGTTGACGTCCACCCTGTCTGTTCTGTTCTCTTCCAAACCTATAGCACGTGCATTTTTGGAACCACACTCGCACGTCTTGTCGTCCGGCTGCGCACGGTAAAGTAGTTTTATTGGTATGAATATCAGCTAAGTCCACCACCAACTATTCCAAAGTGTTTGACTCGCAAAATTTGCACTAGCAAGCCAGCAGCTGGGCATTGCGTGTCTTTGGAGTTGCAGATTCAGAGGCTCGTCTGACAATCAGTCCTCGCACGGAGCCTCAGATGGAGGCCTTTCCCGTCAGGGTGATAGTTCAGCTACAGACTAGTTCGGAACAACCTGGCTGACTTCCCAAGGTGGTGTGGAGCAAAAGCTCCACGTTAATCCCTCCCATACGAGCCCAGACGTGTTACACAGAAGTGCAGAACAGATCTGCACACCCAAAATAAATGCGAGTTGAGTCCGTAAGGCATTTGATAGATTCAATGTCCATTTTTGAAAGCAGGTTCAGCCATTTTTAGTAATGACTAGCGAACACTACATACAGTACTGTACTGTATATACTGACGTGAGTTCAACATTATAAAAGTTTACATTATATTACCCCTTCCCCAAACCTTCTGCTATATCAGTGCACGATTTGTGCTTCGCAGTCGAAGTCATGCAATACAAACATTTTTCGAAGCGTAAAACCTACAAAGCCCCTTTTTCACGTCTCGTATGCCTGCATTGGTTTGGGGGGGGGGCTGCATGCATGTAGGGGTCGAGAGCTTATGCGGTTCTGGTACACCGAGCACATAAGCTGTGGACGTGCTCACGTTGATTCTAAGAAGAGTCCCCTTATATATAGTGCTGTTGGATGTCTCGCTAGCTTGTAGATTGATGTCATGTATTGGCCATGCCAAAGTGTCAGAGGATGAGCTCAAGTGTGTGGTGTGGTGTGGTGATAGAACTGGCGAGGGGCCAATGGTGCAATGGATGCTGCTTCTAGATAGACCCTTTTCAATATATAACCTTGCTCACTTCATGGACAAAGTGCTATGCGATGTCCTCATACTTACACTCTTCGTCTCAAAATGAACTTCACTTGCGTGAGTGTATCCCCTGAGAAGCAATAGTTTCCTCTGGGTGAGCTTTGAACCCAGTTCGCGACAAACTGCCACTCATCCAGCTTCTGTTTCTCAGTTTTCCAAACCAATCTTCATCTCTGCGGTCCCGAAACCTCCGAGCGGCGACTACCGTATACTTTCTTGTCTCGGAATACGCCTTATCACTCTTTTTTTCGCCAATTCATTTCCTGTCTCGATCTTTTATCGTCAAAAGGCTTCAATAAGAACCCAGGCTAAGGTTTTGCTCTTCTTTAACTTTTCTGGATGCCATTTTTAAAAAGTTTTCTAACCAAAAGTCACATTTCAACTTTTTTCAAAGCTGTTCTGTTTTGTTAGTGCAAGCAAACTTTGCAAACGCATTCTCAAGTCTCATTACATTCTGAGTAATGTGCTCGTTCACTTTTCTCATAAAGTCTTTTTCAACAATTGTTTGCCACACAACGGTCTCTCCTTCGCTTGGCTCGTGCTTATTGCGAACAGTTGCAACGATTTATCACTTGGCGCATTCAAAAAGCTTTGAATTTTTTTCTCACTCATTCCAATCTTGTCTCGCCGCACATCCAAGGAACGGTAAATAATTGTTTTTTAACATCTCGATTATCAGGCTATCACTTTAAAAGTTTTTGGCACAGAAAGACTGAAATTCTTTCCTTGTTAAAAGTCTACGAAGATTTTTGGTAATGTGACAAACGAGAGGATACGCAATCCGACCAGAACACCATTCTTGACATGCCTCACTTCCTCTCCCATTAGACTTCCCCGCGTCACCTGCTGGTCTTTGTAGATTTTGAAGAATACGCGTGCGAAAATCTCGTAAACGAAGCACTTTTCGAAGAGACTGCTAGAAAGAGACTTAAGATTTGAGAAAAAGCAAAGGCACCCTACATTTAACCCCTATGCAAAATCACCAGCGTACCACTTTCTTTTAGTTCAAAGTCAAACTTTCAAACAATTGCGCGCAAAACATAAGCCCTACTCTCTGAAAGCGGCCTATTCGCAGGTGGATTTGGTGGAGTCGAGTCTCTGTTCTACACCTCAGCTTCTCCACCTTCACATGTTTATTCCAAAACTTAAAAATTTTAAAATTGCCAAGATTCTAAACTATGATATATTTGTGGTGAGCGACATATTTCATACACAACCTAGCTATAACTTTTGTGTCATTTTCATTTTGCCCCCGGTCTTGCGATGTCTTAGTTAACGTGCAAGGTTTGTTTCTTTTTCAGTCCATCAACGTAAACTCAGAAATTTTTCTCAGCTTTCTTTTATGTTGAAAAATCGTCTTTTCAGCGCCGAGTAATGGATGGAGATGGAATCCTTAGGATGAAGTCATTGACTTCTTTTGGCCTAGTCGACTACGGCAAGCTTGAATTCTGCTCCTATCTATCGGACTGTAACCGCTCTGTAAAATCAGTCCACTGCTAAGTTGGAGTGAGTGGTGGTAAGCCCCGTGTTGGGTTAAAGATGGCTGGCAGATCTCGGGCATGTCGGAAAGCGCGTATTTCGCGTCAGGGGAAGTGAAATGGCTGAAAAGCGTCGTTAGGAGAGCGTACTGTACGCTGATGGGCTCATTACGGTGAAGTTGGGCAGGGTTTAATGAGGGGTCATGAAGACCACCGCCATGCGGCGCTCATGTAACACGCACCCTCCACCTACATCCTGCCTGACTACCGTCAGACGACTCCTGTAGGCGCGTAGGTGGTGCCGCGGGGAGCTCACTCCTCGACCTCTAGTAGTTTAAGACTGGTGAAACATCAATCCAGGAGATTGACGACGTTCCACTTGTGCCAATCGATGGGCACACTGCCGGCTCCATGCACATGTTACACTCACTCTTAGAATCGCCGCTTACAGTGGGTACATTGGTGAGTGACCACGTCGTGACTACTCATAAAACCCTGACCCGCCTTGAGTTTGGCTTGAGTAATCAGTGTGGCCAAGGCTACTACCTGACTCAGGCTTGAGCGACGGCTTTAAGAGTGAGCACTGCATGGCGGTGCGTATAGTAGGTCGAGCAAGCTAGAAAAATACCAGGCTTATTGTACTGGTTAGGTATTTGAGGTTGGCAGAAGTCAACTGGGCTTATCAGTGTGGAGGCGTTTGGTCAGCATTCTCAGTACAAGCACCTGGGCGAATCACCCACCGCGGTGATGTTCCGCCCAAGTCCCAGGTCGGAAGACTTGGTCAGGTGCTCTGGTTTAGCATGCATAAGCTCCTCCATACCCGCCCAGAAATGTTAGGTTATTTGGAATCACGACAAGACACCAATTTGTCTTATCTGTTTCGTGTACATTGCGGTGTTGTGCCTTTTTTGTTATCGTCATTTGGGCCAGGAAACTACATAGCTCCCCTTCTACGTCTCGTCTTCCCTTGTCGATGCCTGCCTGTGCGCCAGAGTCGACACTTGACATAGGGCAAGTGAGTACTAGTATATACAGCAGCACAGGTGCTGTGAGAGGGCGTTGAACACCGTAATAACCAACATCACAACTCCACAATTGCAGCCCATTTCTCCCTCTCCAGCATCTGCTCGACCGATCACTTCGATCCTGTCCCTGACTGACCTCCATCCACAATACGATTCACGCCAGGGCTGTCATCGTCAGCTCATACGTCTTCACTTTTTTCTGCACCCTAATGTGTATAATCTCATGTTCGGTTCCGCCTATCAAATCGGGCCAAATGCTCATCATCTCCAAATAAGACACCCGCGAGCTCCCTTCGCACGTTTATGGTGGTTAAATCGGAATATAGGAAACTAGTTTTCATACATTCTGCCGCCTTTTTGACTTTGCACACTTCGCCTGCATGGGCTGTTGGAAAGGCCGTCATAACTGTTGGCACTTTTGAGAAGTTTATTCGCGTCGACGGGCCGAGTTACATTTGGAATATAGGCACCGTCGAGGAGCATTAATCAGTTTCGAGTGCCCACTTAATGCTTTTCATCTACATTCCATATTTTTCTCGCTTCTGTGCCTTTGACGAAAAAAAGCAATTTCAAATCAATGATGACGCCAAATGGATGCGCCAATAAAAATGGACCATGAATTCTTTTTGACCTTGGACAAGCAGGAAATTCGATGGGACATGCCCATATGAGGCATTACCGTTCGAATGACTGCACATAGCCCGTGCATTCTAAAGCCTACATTCTATATTTTACATAAATACAAGTATGTTCATTACTCAGGGCTTTTTGTCTTTCAGGTTTTAGCATTTCTGACAGAATCCTATTTTGAAGATGGCCAAAACAAGATGTCTACTTGAAAGCGACCAACACGCGCCTATGACTTTTATGCGCACTGTGGTGCCCTGGTCGGCGTAATGGCGGTAGTTGATGTCTTCTTGTTTGGACACGGTCTCCAGGACGAGACCATTACTGCAAGGCTGTCTGTTCATTCATATTTAATGGCGGCTGCCTACGCGCTCGATTGCCAATGCACAATGGTTGTCGTGGTCAGTTTAGTGCAACTTTCTCTAAACCTTCCCTTTTCACCAACACCATCTCTCCCCTCTTTCTGCCCAATTTAACGGATTGAATCGGTTCTGGGAAATGGATCGGACACGTTTTTCTCTAACATACTCGTTTTGTCTGCATGCTCAATCATAAGAGATCAGAAGAAAATGACCACGATCAGGGAGAACATAATGCGAATAGCCTAGCTCGATCTAATGCATAGGCCTTATTCGTAAGTGGCCTCTTTCTTCACTTGCTTACTTATCCTTAATTCCGGAAAGGCTGACTTAAGCTTTTACTGGCGACTGTAGTGTGTTCGTCATATGCACGAACCAACCTCCATTTGACATCCGCCTTCTGTCCACTGACGGGTCACGACGGGCTTCACTACGCTTGGAAGCCTGTCCCATTTTGGCGACATTGCACAAGCTAATTTTTCAAAGTGCATCACTCCGTATTTTCCTATCGAACATTATGGAAGAATCGGCATTGTTTTGGCATGTTTCGAGGAAGCTCCCAATCGAACCGCCTTGTGCTAACTTTGTCCTTCTCTTACTTGACAGAGAGGGGAGAAAGGTGGAAGAACAGGAAAACAGCTGACCTTAGCCAGGGCTCCAAAACAGTCTGGAGTGACTTACTGCGAAGGTCCTTTCGCCTGCCCCTACTCGAATCTACAGTATGGTGTTTGTATTAACATGGCCACCGTGATGTTTGTCCTTCCTCGGCTATGTAGTTTAATGTTTGGAGTAACACCTTATTTCGAAAGAATCTATGCCCCATTTTGCAATAGATAAAGACTGGAGTCGTGTTGGCTCTAAACTTCTTCGATCCCAATTTGATGGTGCGAGCTTCGAGTCATTTGTTCTTGCCTTCCTATCGTGCCTGAGTCTTGTTCGACGAGTCTGGTCGGAGGGAGGGGCGGGCAGGGGCCAGCGGCTAGGTTCCATTTAACGAGCACTAGGCGCCACGATTGTCTCTCAATAATAGCCGCTTTATCAAAGATCGTTGGCGAGTTGCTCCAACTGCTTGGTGTATATTTCACAATTGGGAATAGAACTGGCCGCCTCTTCGCCCCTTTTTGGTTCGAGCCCTCGGCGGCAAGTACCAGCACTGCTCTTATTATTAGAAGGGAGGAGAATCTGATGGCTTTTTACTTGAATGCGCCCCCACCCCCGACCAGTAGAACATGAGTAGTTTGGCGCTTTCTGGTTCTTGCTCGGATGATGAACGGTGTCCGAGTACTTTCGTATCGATTACTTCGGGTGCTCACCGTTTCCGCTCAAGCCTAGAATGATCACACATTTTTGAAAGGGCTTTTTCCTTGGACTGCGATTTTCGAAAACGGCTAGCATTACGTATGGACTGTGTCGGGAGTGGGGCCTAAGACCTCGTGTTGTGATTCTTGCCCTCGTGTTTTCCTAATCGCTAGGCTCGAGGGCGTCGGAGGCGAGGATGAGAGTAGACTGTGGAAAAAGTATTTCTTCGCCTGCCGGGGTTTCGGCGGCTTGAAGATGTTTTTGATGGAAAACGCGCGCATTCTGTAGTCGAATTCGGGGTTTTCCTGTTTCGGGCTTGTGTTTTTCCTTTTATTCTCGCCTCGTAAGCATTGGCCGGCTGTACATTTCCGTAAACTAAACTTATATTGTGCGTGAGTGATAGACATACGTTTACGTATTTATGGACGGCCGTTTTTCTTGGGCCTAAATGGGACTGGTTCGTGTGAGACTCGGTGGCACTCGAGAGAACGAGGGAAGCTAGGAGGAGACCAGGTTCGACGCACCCTCTTCGAAACAGGCTTGGATCAATTCTCAATTATGAATAATGCTTTATAGAATAGTAAAAGTATAGAGAGCCATTTATTTGGCATCGAGCGTCAATTGAACGCTTTTAATTCGACCCTCAACGCTCCTCTCCTTCAAACCACACGCAAATTTGTCTCCCCCTTCCCCGCGTTCGTGTTTGCTTGATCGGAGAGAAAAAGATGAAGTGCCAGTTTTCGACTACTTCTCTCTTTGTCGTTACGCTTTAAGAAAAAGAGATTCTAGATTTTCTTCTGAGCACGCTATCCCATACCCGTGTCCACTAGATCGGATCTCCATCCATTCGAGCGTCAGCGATCCGATCAAAAAACGATCCGAAATAATTCGTCCTTTGTAGATGCTATGAGTTGTCTTCGTTTCGACCAACCAACCGTTTCCTTCCTTCCTTCCGAGCTTTCCTATTAAAAAACCAAGAGACATTTTCGAGACGAAATCTTAGCATTGATAAGGTGATAATGAGTCGACGCTCTCCTTCCTATTCCGCAGCATTGGTTGCGGGGCGTGAGGAGTGATCGTCACCCGCAAAAGGGTGTAGCTGTGTGAGATAAAATGTCTTTTTTTGTACCCGCTGGGGGAGTCATAGATGTCACCCATGTATCTTGATTTTCAATTTCATCATGCGTGACGCAAGATAAATGTACGTCTCGATCGTCAAAGGCAAGACCCGACGAGGTTTTGAGAGCCTTCTTCTATCCATGTTCCAAAAAACAGGCTCAAGGATAAATCCGAAAAGGTCAATCGAGAGCATCGATGATTTGAGCGACGCAGGGTCCTTATCGCAATTGTGATTCGAAATCCCAATTTAGAAGACTGCGCTGAGCGAAAGGATTGTTCGATTCGGACTGCAATTTGTTTTCATCCTTTCTATTTATTGCGCCTCGATTTGCGGCCAGACTGATTGAGATTGGATGCTTGTACTGGGTGAAAGATACGATTGGATGCTATAGTGAATCGGGAGGAAGAGTGACATTCCTATTCCCAAACACTGCTTTTCGTTGTTAGTTTGGAACGATGACAAGAACTGGTGCCGCGAAACCTTACAGGTGGCCAGGATGTATTTTTAATAGTTCGCTTTTCCGTCGCCCAACTATTTGTGAGCCCAGGTATGCCATATTTGGCATACCACGTGCGGGAAGATCCCTTTCGCGCCCCGTCGGTTCTGTACTGGCTTTGTTTGAGCACTCTTGGCTTTGATTACTAATCATTTATCGATTTCCTGCTTTAAAAAGGTGCTGGAGCTATTATGTGGCGCGTTTTTAAGCAGCTCCTGGCTCCGCTCCATGTCCTTTTGCACTTCTCTTTTGACATTGCGGTCGCCGCAGAAAATCCCGTAAAGCACGTTCAATTATGCAAATTCCATTCGGTGCTACTGTACCTCGTTCAATATGTTGCGGTCTTGTTCAGATGGACGAGCTGTCAGTGGGTTGGTCTCGTCTTCCGTGTTCTTGTTATCTCAAATTAGCAACTGCCTCGATCGTATCAGCTGCTGCTCTGGCTTCCATCTAGCCAATGAGCCCGGGGTGCACTCGTCGCCTTAATGCATTGGAAGATGCCCGGAGAAAAGGAAACGTCTATTCCGATTACACTTTTTCAAACTGGGCTTTAGTTTCTCTCCATTCTAAGGTGTCCATAGTTTTCAAATGCGCCTAAAATCTCAAGACGCGAAAAGACGGGCGCTTGTGGGCGTTTATGTTAGCTGCTTGGCGTGCTCGAGGCGGCGGCGTTTTCACGCTTTTACACTCTCATTACGATGATTTTATCAAAGCCCCCTTTTCCGTGGCTGAGTGAAATTGGAGACCATCTCGATCGATACAAGTAACAAGGCTTTGTCTTTTCACCGTTTTCGCACGTTTCCTGCCACCTTCATTCACTTTTTCCAAAATGCTTTTATGCGCCCGCGGACAGCTAACATTACTTTGATAATTCCACAAGTGTAACCAATGTGCCCCGCGCCAATGTTTGTCCACCTTAGCTCGGGCCTCGGCCTTCATCCTGGAGTGGATCATGAAAAAGTGCTATAAAATTTCGCACCCTTGTTTCCAATTTTTATGAACACACGCGTGCCGGGTACACCGTCCTCTTCTCACATCCCCCATGCACACGGACGGTGAAAGGGGCCCGTTTCTTATCCATATTCGCCTTGATTCAATCGTGATACTGTATGTTCGTAGAATATGAGTGCCATTTCTCCTACGAGTCACTTGATCAGATTATGAGCGCCTGGAGCACAAATCCAAGTCAGTCCTGAGTCTTGGCTGTAGAAGCAAGCAGCTTACGATTCGACCTAGCTGCTTGTTCATTACCGCAAAAACAGCGACTTGGGTTTCGGTCTGAAGTTGCTTGTCTAATTTCATTATACAATGTACCACTTTGACCTCAAGGGGTTGGAAAAACAAGTTTTAAGGTTATTTTTCTCATTTGATGTCTGACTGAAATCAAGTCGAAGCTTCATAAAATGTGCTTTTTTGGTCAGAGTGCAGAAGATTGGTCCACTTAGAAATGGGCTTAGACGGGCCGTTATTCAATAAAATGAGGCTACATTCTAATGAATCATAGGATTCTCGGGCTTTATGTCCTCGGTAGTCCAGGTAAGAATTGAAACTCTAGGAAGTACAATATTCTAGGACGAATGAGTATATGGCGAGAGGCGTACTAAGACATGTATAGCGAAAGCGAAATCATTTTCAGCTGACTGCTCTAATATATCATTCGAAGAGGGTCATAGGCACGCAAGCCTGTTCCGGCGAGCACACGGGCGAAGAATGCTTCTTTGATAAATGGCTCAAATTGTAGCGGTATTTGGCTTTCATTGAATTCTATTCGACTCTGAAATGAGACCAAATAAAGCCGAATCAGACTATTGGCTGCGCGACTGAATACTGCAGCAAAACTTTTACCAGGGGTACGAAAAGGTGGATGAGGAAAACATTGTTCGCTTTAATTGGCCTCGTTGGGAATAGCTATACGGAGGTATGCCCAGATAGACAGTTAGTCTGCCAATCGCGAAGCTCTCCATCCTAATCTGGAGGAGAAGTAGTGTACCAGTGGCCATCAGATGGACAAGGTCAGTCCGCTCTCATAAACTCTGCTACAAAAGTGGACTGGAGAGCATACCTTGTTGGATCTACCTCGTCGTTAGTTAGCTATAAAAGGTTGGGACGCAGACTAATGCCAGCTGCCGTGTCTTCGATCGCCCGTAATACACAACGTAGCTCAAGTATGAGATGGGCATAGCTAGAATGAGGCTTATCACTGTCCTTCTATCCTAGTGACTCTCTGCTTAGACTGCACTGAAAACTATATTTTTTTCAGGCTCTAAGAAAGATAGGTACGCGGCCAAGATGCACAGCCGCGCCGATGTCGAAGAGAAATGTGGATTGATTCAATGAATGAGAAGTTTATTGAAGAGGCTGCGCTCCGAGCCGTCTTCCTTTCAATTCGACTTTGTCGTTTATTTCATTTATCGAATCAGTTTTGACGGCACACATCCGGCATGGACGGTCTCGGAGCGACCACTGATAATCCAGCTTTGGACCAGTATGGTTCGTTCACGGATAAGTTTATGTACAAGTACTTATCCGCCTTCTTGGCCTCCATGCACCCACCGCCCGCCTCGGCATCGCCTTGGTCATCGCCGGAGTTTGTCACGAACTCAACTGCTTATCCGAATTATTACGACGAGTACGAAACTGATAACACGTTAGACTTCGATTACACGAGCTCGCTCGATAATGCCCCTTCTTTGCTGACTATATCGCCTCTAAACTTTGATTCGTTTGTTTCGCAGTCATCCCCTCTTCCACCGCCCGACCTTGCAAGCACTGTGACTTCGATTGGTAGCGATCTGGACTGGCGAGAGAATGTCAGCTTTCCCGATTGGGTGTCTAGGAACTTCCGCGAAGGCAATTACAGCGACGCCTATCACTACCCGCTGCCCTTGCCCCATACGGTGGCCATCATATTGGCCGGTACTTTGCTGAGTATCCTTACGACTGGGGGAAACCTCATGGTGATTATGTCGTTCAAATTGGAACGACAGCTGCAGACGATTAGCAACTATTTCTTATTTTCCTTGGCCGTAGCCGACCTGACGATTGGAGTCATTTCCATTCCTCTCATGACTTTTTATACTGCCGAGGGGCAGTGGACGTTAGGATATACCACTTGCCAGTTTTGGCTCTCTATAGATTATCTCATGTCAAATGCATCGGTCATGAATCTATTATTGATCAGTTTTGATCGATACTTCTCCGTGACGAGGCCACTGACTTATAGACCTCGACGAACTAGCAAGAAGGCCATGATTATGATCGCAGCCACCTTCCTCATATCTTTAGTCCTCTGGCCGCCACTCATCATTGCCTGGCCTCACATCGAGGCGCACCTGTATCGTGATCGAGAACCCACACAATTGGCAGCCAATGAATGTATAGTGCAATTTCTGAAAACCAACTCCCTAGTCACCCTGTGCACGGCCACAGTGGCCTTCTACGGCCCTGTCATCATTATGATCATACTGTACAGTCGAGTCTACTACGTCACGAGGACGAGGCAACGCGAGTTAGTCAAGCTGCAAGCCTTCCACCAGCAAAGTGTGCGTCGTTCTGATGAAAAGCTGCAACACGGCCAGGCGCCCGTTCAGAGAGCAATGTCCTCTTCACTCGGTTCAACGTTCATTAGAAAAGCTTCCAACTACTCAAAATCTGGTCTCGATCCAGTCTTGGCTGGAGAAAGTGCCGACTCTGAGTTGATTACCACTTTTCGAAATACGTGTAACAATCACTCGTTCAGATTGCGGGGTCACAGCGACTCGAAGAATCCGACGGCTAAGGTGAGTTCGACCACTTTACAGAAGATCGAGGTCGACGCCAAGCCGTGGGGCATACAGGCTCTGTTGGATCACTTCTCGCGAGCCAAACAGATCAGCCAAACCAGCTCACCTCGCAAAGGCTCACTGGCGTCTTCTGGCTTCGAGGAAGACGATAGCTTCAGTTTGGCCAGTGGTGACAACACGACCAGCGAAGCCTACCCTCTCCGGTCCAATGTGAAATGTGTAGGTGGTCAACTAACCGCCTTGCACCGTCCTCTCAGTCCCACACCGTCCGATTATGGTTCGACTTTAGCCAACCAATTCGTGAATCATGTCAGACAAAGTTTTATGGTCAGAAGGAAGGGATCCCCCAGTGACAGGACTGTCTCTCGGCATATGTCACTGGTGCCATCAAAGCAACGTTCAACCAAACGCCTTCAACAGGCTGCAGAACAGTCGGCAGGCGGTCATAAGACCAGTGAGACATCGCATCACAGGCGCCATCATTCGAAGAATGCGGGCAGCAGCTGCGACCCTGCGCACTCGCCCATTCAAGAGCTGAGGAAAATGTCGGCAACCACGAGAATGGCAGCAGCTAAGCATGGTGCTGGATCGGGGAGGTCTGTATCGAGACAACACAGTACGCCTAAGGCTTACAGTCAGGCTAACACCATGGCCATCGATGGCAATCATGAACAAGCTAAGACAGCGGAAGGGGATCCTAGTCTTGGCGGCTCCTCTATTACCGCACCGTCCACACCTGCTCAGGTGCCGTCGGCGTACACGGTACTAATACAGCTTGGCAAGGAAGCTTCCGAGAATGCAACTACTGCTGAGGTTGAACCAGCCGAACGACCACCCGATACCATTTCGCCAATCAGCGTCCGCTCAGGGAGCCACCGTGGGAGCTGGAGGGGCAGTAGACCTATCATTACCTTGCACGAGAACGCTACTCTGGATCAAACTTATTTGTCTCCCGAGAGAGCGAATAATATGCCAAGCGATGACTCAACGCCCACTGTGACAGTGAGTGGTACTGGTTCAGGTGCTCGCAATCCTGTCCGTCGTCTCTCGTCGTGCAGTAGCGCTGTCAGTGATGCCACGTCAGTCGTGGCTCCTCCCGCCTCGCCGCTCATAATTGCAAACAGGGGTGTTTGTATGGACAGCGACAGTTCTATGCCAATGGCGGGCATGCCCACTCGACTCACCATCAGCATGGGTGGCATCGCAAGCCGACTTTCCATGAGAGGGTTTCCATCGACTGGCGACGCTGCTTCGGGAAACTCCAAAACGCGTCATTCTTATCAACGCAGAAAGAGAGGCGAGAGACGGCAGCAAGAGAGCAAAGCGGCACGTACCCTCAGTGCTATTTTGCTTGCATTCATCCTGACCTGGACTCCTTACAATCTGATCGTGTGCATCGAATCGTTCCATCCTGGCACTGTGCCCGACTTCTGGTTTACTTTCAGCTACTACCTATGCTACTTGAACAGCACTGTCAACCCCCTGCTCTACGCTCTGTGCAACGCCACATTTAGACGCACCTTCTGGCGAATAATGACTTGCAAGTGGACACCAGTCAAACCATCTCATCGTCCCAGTAGCCATCATGCAGCTGCCGCCATTGCAGCCGTGGCTGTGGCTGCCGCCAACAGGCGACAATCTGCCACAGTGACGACAGTGCGTTAACGTGGTTACGGATAGTTCATAGTGTGCTATTGTGTATTTTCCTGTTCGTAAGAAGCTTACGCTGTAGCCGCCATATGCTATACAGAGTGAGACAGCTAATTTTAACGAATTGTGCACAAGTTTTGATGAGAAATATATTTTTCGTGGAAGAAAGACGGTTAATTTTTTTCCGGTTGGTTCCTGAAATTGATGACCACTATATATTAAACGTTAACAAGATCATTCTGATCACATCGCATCGCATCTCGCTAATTAGCACAATATACAGATTTAGCGGCATCGAATATCAGGTTTGGCACCCATTGGTTTAGGACCTCACCAACCAGTACCGGCACATCCTAAACATTCTCTCTAGCCTTCACAAAAGAACGTCACCAGGCAGTGGCGAGGAGTTGCAATACTTCAGGTCCCCCTCCGTCTCTATCTTTTTCCTATCACTCGTACTCGGATTCTCTTTCACGCGCACTCGCACATTTGGCCACATTTGACTACGGGGCATGCATTGCACAAGTACATCCCCCACATCCATCATGCACCCTCCAGTCAATACTCCCGAGCCGTATGTGGTATTGTAGAAGCACAATGCAGCCTGCCTTCGAATATTGAACGCACCGTCCGAGCTGCATTGCATAATGTACCGACTGTTCCTTGTGGCTGGCCCGACCAGCCAACGTCGACCAATAGGAAGTTCGGCCTTGGTACCATTGGGGTACTTCTCGATACAGGCATAACCGGTAACCACGGCCGTCTTGTCCAACTGATCACAGCGAAATGCGAAGAATCTGTTCTCGAATCGTTCTCCGAATCGATACTTAGCTCCTGACGAATCGACGCAACCGATAAGAACTGGTTCAGGAGCATTTCCATTCGCTTTACTACAAATGTACCATGCACCACCCAATTGCATGTCTGCGGCGACGGCATATTTTTTGCCGTCGAATATGCATTCTCCTGTTGCACTTTGATTGAAGATGGTTTGGCCCTGTGACTGACTTTGAAACTGACTCCCCACTGTAACTAAAAATATTTATGGGTAACTGATAAGCATCTGTTAGTAGCAGAGCAGCAGCGAGATGTAACCAACAACCGCTGTACACTGCTGTCTTGGCTATGCTTCCCTTGAATGGGCAGAAAAGCGAGCCCCATAGTGCATGTCTTTCCTGTGTGAGCGAACGATCGGTTTATTGCGTAGGAAAGTTCACGAAAAATGTTCTCAAAACTGAGCGAAATCGCCAAACTGCCTGCCTCGATCAGTGAGTGACAAATGACCATGTTTTCTCTAAATGAGTTTGCATTCCTTCGAAATTGCTATATTTTTAGTTTCTCAAAAGCTGATCTATCCGAGCTGCGATTTGGAAATATCGCATACCGTTTCGGTCGTAAGAGAAGGCGATCTGCTACGAATCGGATACAGCTGGGAACGAAAAGTGGAAAGCTACCAGAAAATAGGTTTGCCAATCGCTTCCTTTTTCGTTCGTTACGGTCCAGTCGACGGCGGAAAAATCATCAACGAGGCTGCGAAAATTATGGTGGCGCAGAAACCGGTAACTACGTGACTTTACATATTTGTGATATTGGCTAGCTTGAAATTAATGTTTAGGCTGGCGATTCGATCACTGTGAAAGTGAAACCTTGCAAGGTCATCGGCCTGCAAATATGCGCCATCACGGACAACTACCCGTTCCACGGCGATTCGTGGAAAAGAGCTCCGATCAGAGTGATCGATCTGTCAGAACACTTGTCGAGCGAAGAGAAGAGTAAGACGATTGTGTTCTCTGTTTGAAATGATTATAATTATATTGGCTATTGATTGAGAAATCATCGCCGGGGAAGACAACTTCTATCCGAATTGCGATCTGGTAGCTTGCAGCTACATTTCATCCCAGAAGGATGAAAATGGACTGATGACCATCGAGTTCAGCTGGGAGCCGAAGAAAAAGAACTACAACAAAATCGGGTCGCCGATCTTGGCCTTCTGCGTGCGCCATGGATGGTTGAATGAGAAAGGAGAATTCGAAGATGCCGTCTGCGCCGTCAGCGTGTTCGACAAGCCGGTATGTCAAGCAAAAATTTGATGAGCGCAATTAAAATTTTCTGTTTCCAGGACGGCAACAAATTTACGCTGACCAAGGTCGTACCTAACAAAAGTTATGGTATACAGATCTGTGCCGTAACTGAGAGGTACTCATTCCGCGCTGACTCTTGGCAACATGCTTGGATCGGCACCTTGAACCTGATCTCGCTTTGGGGAAAAGACCCGAAGTAAGAAAAGTCCTGCGGAGCCAAAGTTGGCTCTGGTTTCAACAGTGTTCTGATTCCTATTCCAGGTAATCGAACATCTACTGTAGCTGATGGTATGGCCCAGTTGCGTGATGTGGTTCCGTCTTTTGGTAGCTTATGTTTGCAGTTAGCTGCAATTTGTATTCTGCAACTATCTGACTAATTTCGGGCGAATATACTGATACTTTATATTATCTGTGTCTTGTCTGTAATCCTGTGGAACTCCGTTCTCCCCTAATATGCGCGAGTGCTGCATCTCGTTTTTGAATCAGTCTTACCATCTGAAGGCTGAGGTACTGATTTGACCATCTTCGGCATAATACGAAGATCGTCACTTGGTATCCTTCGAGGCATTACTGCAGCTGTCGATAGTTTGGCCGGCATCGCCGTGGACATGACAGCGCTTGGTGCACTCACATTTCTCGAGCCGTCAGCTTTCTTCGCCGATAATTCCGCTGCGTTAGAAGTTGTAGATGGCTTCTCTGGCACAATATCCAAGGTCATTTCTGTTAATCCCTGCCTGACGCATGTGAATGCATATCCACTTTTGGTAACAGTTTCCATTGGTTGTACCAGCGCCTGGTCGGCAGTTAAACACGCAACGGCTTTGAACTGAAGTTCGGTTCCTGATAAGCGACCGCATTCATACACCGTCCTCCTCGCAGAGCTGGTGTACCTTTGCCCTTCTATGACCACCGCTCCATCCCAGGGTACCCTGCATGCCCATGCTCGCCACTGACCTCTCAAGCAGATATAGCTGAAGCCATTGCCATTCTTCCAGCTTGTCTCTTCCTCCAATGAACACCGCATGTCCGCTTGTGTCAGTGCAGCGAATAGAGGGAAAATTGACCAAAAGAAGTGAAACGAGTACATGGTAAGTGACCCGACGACTTTTTCCCAGATTGACTTGGAAGAGCGACAATCTGGCAAAAGGACAGTTACGACTTTTACTTTTTTCATAAACCAGATGCACTGTGGCTAGTTTTCATGCACTTACTTGCCGTATGCTGTGCTGCTCTGCATGGGGGAGCGTTCCGGATTCGCTTTCTGCGTAACGCGCTTTTTGAACAGAGCAGTCATCCTACGCCCGCTTCTTTGACACGCTCCAGTGTGTGTGAGGAGATGACAGTACAGTAACGTTATTGAGAGATGAATTTGGCCTGTTACTGCCAAGAATTAGTGAGACTGGTTCCCGAGTTTTATGAAAGGCAAATGACGTGGTTCTAGATAGCTCATAAATGGTAGCGTCTTCCCACGGTGCCACTCTCAATTGAGGATAAGAAAAAGGTTGATGAGCCATGGATGACCTGCCCGAAATGTAGGCCTGCCTGTAGGACTTACGATTAGTCAGCTCGTTGAGAGTACAGTACGCTTACCCACGACACATACTGTAGTCTCACAATGAGGCACATGGAGTTTTATTCTTCGCACGCTTACTAAACTAAATACACAAAATGATGGTTAAATGCATGGCAGCTCAATCGTTCCATCCATTGTCTTTCTTGGGCTTCTTCGGCTTCTTGGTCACTTTGACCACATCTTTCAAGTCTGCCTTGCTTGTCCACAACACTTTGTTCAGTGAATCGCGGAGGACCAAGTTACCATCATTCTGCAATGCCAACTTGGCTGGAGGCACGCCCCTGCGTCTAATTTTGGCTTTCCAAAGCGGTTGCTGATACGCGTCGTAGAGGACGAAATTATTATCTGTTTGCAGGTCAATGTGATAAGGGCCATTCGAGCGTTGGTTCGTCCTGGTTCTCCACTTGGCACTGTTCGGGTTGTCGGCCAAGGATCCAGTATAAATGACGAAGTTGCCATCTTGTTGCATTATAGCGTGATATTGAGAATTGTTCGATGTCATGAAATCACCGAAGTCGAACCTGGTTGGCGCTGTGACGTTGGGGCCATAGTTCTTACATTCTGAAATGAAGGCAGAAAATTAGAGCTGTGGCAGCACATACAACTATGAACGCGTGTCTGCTGGAATCTGCACCCGTACCTACCCAATAACAATGACTAGGAGACCTGTAGCGCTCCATATCTCATGCTCGCTACTATCCCCAATTAAAGGATTATCTACTTACCACAAAAAGTGAATATTAGAGAAAGAAAAGCGATTATAACAAAAGCCATTGTTCACTTTGCAACTACACCAAAGACCAATAACCACCCACTTACAATGTTCTATGTTCATTGAACAATGCCCATAGAGAGTCGTTGTTTTTACGAGTAGCGACTGCGAGGGCGGATATTTCCGATTCCGGTTCTGACAAGTAAGTATAGTGCGCGCCGTGACGTCAAAAAACGTCGAATTTCTTACGCAGGTTTTGTGGGTGGGGCGAGGACGTAAAAGATGGTCAGAGCAAAGCAAAATACGTGCCTGTTAAAACAAGTTGAAAAGGCCTCGATCGTTTGAGGTGGTTTTACATTGACAGTCGAGGAGTCGCTGGTTTGAGCAAAGACATAAGGGGCTAAAGGTCTATCGTCAGTACTATTCTGTTTGTTCAAACCTAAATACAGGAAAAAAACAGTTTCGAAGATAATGATAAATTACGCATGTGAACATAATACTGTCAGCATCAACAAAACTCAGCGGCGGCTTTTTTATGGGTGTCTCCGTCTACATGATTGTGAGACGTTTCCCCCACCCGGTCGATTCCCCCACTGAGACGATTCCCCCCACTTGGTCGTTTCCCCAACTGAGACGATTCCCCCACTGTGTCGTTTCCCCCACCTCGTGTGGTGGGGGGGGGGGGGTAATCGACTTCACGCTTGCTCCTTGGACCGCGCTCGCCTGGTGCAAGGACAAAGAAGACGAGCCTAATGTATCGTGAATGAGAAAACTATTTTGCTAAAATCTGCAGCTGTCATACTGGTGAATTCACCCAAGCCCCACTGCCTAAATTTGTGTCTTCTATTTTTTCCCGATTCACAGTGAGGTAGTTCTGTCCGTACATCTGTATTTGAAACATGTCTTCATTGGCACAGAAAACCTGGTCTGGTCTTACATACATTCGTATTGGCAGCGTAAGTTGGGAGCCTGCAATAATAATTCTGCAATAAGTTGGGAGTTCAAAAAGTTTGTAGCCTGAATACCTTGCACGTTGAGCTGCAGCACCAAACTTGTACTTTACACTGCCCCTCAACCTACAAGCCAAACCTATCATCCTGCCACACACATCCAATCACGCATGTGCTGCCTTTTGCGACCCACGTCGTACCTACCTGCACATCAGGAGAAAATTATGGTGGGGGAAACGACACGGTGGGAAACCGTCACAATGGGGGAACCGACGCATGTCTCAGTGAGTCGTTTCCCCCACCAGGCACGGTGGGGTAAACGACACAGCGGAGGAATCGTCTCAGTGGGGAAACGACCAAGCGGGGGAATCGTCTCACAATCGTCAAACCTTATCCCCAAGGCTGTGCGGGGATCAGCATACACAGTAGCGTCCTTTTCCACTAGGAGCACCTCGAAGTGGAAAGGGCTATGGCGGATGGGCTGTAAGCCCCGTCCCCCCCCCCCCCCCCCCCACTCAGAGCACCTCGACGGTACCAGATGAGTCATCCACATCATCACCTCCAGTTTGCACGCGACCAAGATGACACCAACTCGAGCACACATGACAAGCGATCAGTCATTCGTCAAGACATCACATGGCGGCTGATCACACTCTTCCTAGCACCTGTTGTCGTAGGGCACCATCTGCGTCTGCTCGTGGTACTGGCCGCCCTCCTCCCAATCCAGCTTGGCGTCGTGCCCGTAGCCTTTGCGTTCGAAGATGCGCGTGAGGATGCCGTGGATGTGGTCGTAGTCGGGGTCGCTCTCGTACTGCAGCGTCGACAGGTGCGCCACGATGTCCTTGTACTCCTTGGGGCCCGAACGGATCAGCTTGCCCGGATCACGATTCAGCTTGTCCTTGGCGATGGCGAAATTCTTCAACTTCTCGTAGATGTCAGCTCCCTCCTGAAACGCAGACTGTTATCCCTTAGTCTGTCCTGAGACAAATCACAACTTACGATGGGCGGCCAGGGCAGCGATCCGCACGTCAAATCGATCACCTTGTGAACCAGGCCCACATATCGTCGCATCGCCCTTGCTCCAGCTGCTTCAACGCGTTCACCGAAGCGTATTTGAGGTTCCCACGGAACGGCGCCGATTCTCGCGGTCGGTAGGGCACACCCTTCGGACTCCGCCACTCGCGCACCATGCCCAGATCCAGCACGAACACCCGCCTCGTGTCCGGTGGTCGACCGATGGCGAAGTTTTCAGGTTTCACGTCCCGATGCAGGTACCTAAACGAACCTCCCCGTGCGCGCCTATATATAACAAGGTCATCCCCGCACAGCCACTCACCCGCAGTCGTGCAGCTCTCGCATTCCTTGCAGCGTCTCCAGGGCGCAGTGCAGAGCAGTTCGCAACGAGAATCGGCCGCCGGCGCTCTCTGGCAGGTTCTCACGAAGCTTCTCGAGATTCTGCCCGACCATGGCCATGCACAGGAACACGTAGTCGCCATTCGGACTCCGACCGCAGTCGAGGAAGTCAGTCGAGTGGGTGGCTCCCGCCTTGGTCAACTTTCGCATCACCAGCACTTCCCACTTCAGGATGTGGACGGGTGCATCGACGTGTTCCACCTGAAACAGACCTTCCCTACTCGCAGCCCCTAGAAGACCCAGGCTGGCTCACCTTGCAGGCCCCCGCTCCGCCGTTTCGCTTGTCTTTCACTTCGTAGACAGCACCGAAGGCGCCCTGGCCGAGCTTCTTGACAACTTTCCAACGGCCCTCGAGGACGTCGCCCACCTTCGGATGCCAACCTTCGGGAGGACGCTTTGTCGTCATTTCGTACACTCACGCCGGCCCACTCGTTCCCACGACTGCGATCCACGCGGTCAACAGATCGAATGAGCTCGCAGTGGAGGCCACGGTTGATACTGCTCGCAGTGTAAAGTGCGTATAAAGTGCTTTCTTTACACTATACATACCATTGGGCCCAGTATCTTGGTCGTGAGTGGACTAGGTATTGGGAGGTTTGCAGGATGAAAATTTCAGTTCCTTTCAGCAGAACTGCTTTTGCCTATACCACAACAGGCAGGTCAAACCTTGTAAGCGAAACGTTATGCAGCTTTTCTCTCTGCGTCTACACTTACCGTGCGTCGAGGCCAAGGACAATCATGTATCTTTTAGTGTCGAACGAGAAGTGGTGCGAGCCATCGAAGTCGACCGCACCATCACAGAGGCGCAGGCAGATCGGATCCTTCTCCGGATCGTGTCGCTGGTCCACAAGTCGCTGGACGATCTTAAGAAAGTTGTAGGCCAGGGTCAATGCTCCATATTCTCAAAATTTATTCTGTGCACGCCGCAGTTCGTCGTTGACAATGAGAGTCGGCCAGACTGAAACCCTAGAAAGAAGGACTATACATATCGTTAGAGGCAATCCACAAAATCAATGAATCGCAAGTAGGCGCTCTGGCCTGTGAGCATCCTGTTCAGTTAAAAGTTGTAGACACCAGTTCCTGGAGGTTGCCTGTGCTGCAGGCGGACACGGCTGACATGCACCTGTTACAGTGCTCGAAGGTTGCACACGTAAGTCCACCAATGCTTTTCCAAACACGTCTTATCGTTAGTGCCACGCATTACCAGACACAAAAGTACGTATAAACTGATGACGAGAAGTAAAGGGCAGTGAATTTAGAATACACACTTTTATGACGATACCATAATTGGCCCTACCCTACGACCTAATTTTATGAGCGGCACTCAGCAACAAATACTTCAAATAGTAGCGCTCAGGCATCGATCAAAAAGTTGCACAATATCAGGTAAGGGGATCGGTATTCCCGAAAAGCCTGTTGAAGCCGGACTTAACCCACTACGCTGTGGGTCGCGCGGGCCGGATTTACTCCTAGTCTTTATGCTGGCCTTTGAAATGTGCTGCAAATACACCAAGTCTGATGGATGCATGATCAACTTGGATTCGAGGACCTGCGAGCTTCGCGTCGCCAGAATGTCACAAGGAGTAAGAAGCTGCCTCTTCGCGACTACATGCGGTCCTGGCTGTTCATGATCACCGACATCTCGGTCGGAAAGCTTCCCTAGGTAACGTGTGTCTGCAGTTTATCGTAAGTCTCTTTCGTACCGAATCTCTCCTGTAATTTCCTTTCCGTTTCAGCGGAGCATGCTGCAGCATGTCGTGGCGAGTGCCTACGTTTAGGCATGTTAAACGCTTAAACCTCTTTTCAGCTTCAGTGGCTGAGGAAAACATTGCGCAACAATGAGATGTGGGACACCCACACCGCATCAGATAAGCGCATTTACAGTCGCTTAGACTGCCCTGTATGCCGTGTATTGAGAAATAATGCCTTCATAGCATTCGTTAGTAAATCAGTGATTCGTCCATCATGCAAACATTCGTCACCATCGTTAATGCCAGTTTTATTACAGACTTTGACTGCCTCTTTCACGTTCAGCGAACTGACTGGCCTACAAACAACTTTATTGTGGGGGTGTCAGGACTGAACATTTGAGTTTTATGCCTTTACAAAGCAGACTCGCTCGCAAACTCCAATCTGTGTTGGACGCCTCGTCCATGATGAAGTGGGTTCTACCAATGTATGTGTTTTCTGGGTTTCTGGCAGCCTCACAGGCGGCGAATGGAGTAGATTTGAGTACAGCAATGACCCGGGTAAGATGCCTTCGTAAATATTTTGGTCTCTGAAATACTGTCGAATTCTACAGGACGGTTGGGAATGCTTGAAAAACAATGGCGCCAAATTTGCTGTCGTTCGTCTCTACAGATCTAGTGGACGGCCCGAGAAACACGCACCTGTCACAATCGGGCTCGCTCGTAGAGCAGGACTGAAGGTGGAAGGATACATTTACCCGTGTTATCCGTGTGAAGCGCCAAGAAGCCAAGTGCAAGCTGCCATTGGAAATCTGAGGAGGAATAACGAAACTGTTTCAAGAGTGAGTGAGACTTGGGAGGACTGTTCATTGCAATGTATCTGCTCTTGGTAGTAGGTCTGGGTCAATGTCTTCCCACCAAACGATGATCGTGATCACTGGAGTCGAAAGGCAGAGGAGAACGTGGCTTTCATCCGTGAGATGGTCGATGAATTAGGGAATCAGGGATTTCGGGTTGGAATCCATACAAGGGCCAATGTGTGGCACGAAATCGCCAATGATTCGACCAAGTTCAGTGGTTTCCCTCTGTGGTACGACAGGTGGGACAATAAACCAGATTTCGGCCCTGAGTTTGTCCCGTTCGGTGGCTGGTCGAAACCGTTCATGAAAGAGTATTTCCATGAAAATGTGTGCAAGATGCCAGTTGGAAAAAATTGGCGCCCTTAATGGACGGAAGAAGCGATATCCATATGACAAATGGTCAACTTGAGCTTAATCTAGACCTTATGTGGCAGACAGCGTTTCTGCCTGAGCTTTTGCCACTGGCCTAACTTACATTAGTAGCCACTGACGATGAGAGAACTTCGAATCAGTTCTGTTTCAAGTCATAATTTACTGATAAACCGGTTGCATTTTACTACCTACCTTTGTTTTGGTCAGTCGTTTGCTTGCGTATAAGCGAGGTCGCTTGACACGAGGCTGCAAGTGTGATAGGATCAAGCTGTAGAAATTGTCATGTCACCCACCGTCCTCTGCACCATAGGGGGGGGGAACCCCGACTTGTTCGTGGACTTGCACAGTGTCTCGATGAGCTGAGCGCATTATTCGAATACGCACAATACAGTAGGCGCGACAGATAAACCACGGGCTTTACAATGCTGGCTGTAGGAATTGTAATGCACAGATTAGCCACCATAGCGACGGCTCATTCGATAAGCATGGTCGTACGCGTGTCGAGGTGGTCGTAAAAGTTTCCTGGCATTTTATATTTTTCTATTCACCTTGCCATCATGGCAAAGCCGATGACTAGAACCGAGTCGAATTTGCTGAAAAAACTCGATAAAATCTGCACTCGTTACGACGATATGATCGCCCGTATTGAATCTCACGAAGAAGCTGATGAGAAGGAGAAATTGTCGCTCAAGGAAGCAACGCAAACCGTCATCACCGACCTGGAAAAGCTAGCTCTACCGGAGACTAGGCTAACGGTAAGTCGATGATAGAACTTCCATCGCTTTACTTATGATAAAAAGTATGATTGCAGATAATATTAGCTCGTGGCTTGAATTTACGTATGAAACGCCTTATCGAAAAATGCGAGCGTGCGTTCCCTCAATTGGAAGAACTTGTTGGACTGAAATCACTTCGAACCGAACTGGAGACTTTTCTTAACAAGAGTCCGCCTGATGCTCTTCCGTAAGTACAGTATCCTGCTGTTCTGCGGAGGTACGCGAGAACTGTCGAGCCCAGTGGATAACACGTTATAAAGATTAAGTTTTTTAAAATACATGCTCTGACGATGAGAGCATGCTGATGTATGTGCAATCCGAAATTCCACCGTTACGGGTAAGTGTTCGGGAACTTTTTACGAAGCAAAGCCTTTTTAAAAAAAAAATTGTGGATTGGGCTTCGCGCCTCCTTAGTTCCCCGCGGGACTTCCTACCCGTTTTCGCCTATAGCCGGCCAGCAGTGATGATATGATAAACGAGGCCGTAAGCTGGCCAGCTCTCACGGCAGCTTCCCTCACATCCACCAAAGGGCAGGCTGGACAGAACACCGTCTTTTGGACGATGGCGGGTGAGCTGCGAGCCCCACCGGCAGCCGAGACTGTCTACTCGTTTGGCTTTAGTCTCTCCACTCGGAGCACCTCGGCGATACCGGGTGAGTCATCCACAGCCAGGCGTGCCAAGGTCAGCGAGGGTTTATGATTCGCAAACCTCCATCACCGGGGATCGAACCCGGGACGAGTCAAGCAATACGGAGAGACGAATGCCGAACCGCTGCACCACCGCTGTACAAAATCTCGCGTGCTTCTGAGAAAGCTGCAAGCAAAGTGCAAACTTTCGTAGTCTACAGTACGTACTATCATAGGACATGATGCTTGAACTTGACGAAATCATGCCGAGGCGAAAGAAGAGTCGAGGCGTGGACGAAATAACTCTTGACGAAATGTGGCCGCATCGCTGTGCTGTACAGTACAGTTTGCCTTTTCAGGAATTGCCCCTTGTGTCGACGATTCGGTGGGTGCCAATTGTTGGCGCAAGGAGGAAATGACAATGTGTTTTTATTCGTTGCCGAAAAAGTTTCCAGGGGTAGAAAACATGAAAAATCTCCAATTTTAATTGTGCCGCCCCCATCTTCTCCGATCGATGACTACGAAGACGTAATCCAAAAAACAGACTCAATGGTTAAACCTGACAAGCCGAAGATGACGCTTGAAGTTGAAGTACCACACGCGAAGGAAGAAGCGGATACGCTAGCGGAAGTCACGCCCACTATTGTTTTCGATCCGTCAACTCCAGAGGATCAAGAACAGAAGAAAAATTTGTTATGGGTGGACGACGAAGATGATAAACAGCTGCCCAACCTCGTTATTCAAAAATTAACTGACGCGAACAAGATGATCGAAAGGAAAGATGGTGGTCAGATTTCGGAGCTACCAGTACAAAGGTGAGCTCACGATCAGAGCAGTTTCGGGCTTACGTCGAAGAGACATCTTGGGTATTGCAGGAAGCGGCCAAATGGGGAGAATAAAACACCCGCCGACGTGGCTATATCAGCCACTCTGGGCAGTAATCTGCCTGGCTTCTCGGTATGTACAGATGACACAGTATCAGCTGCCTCATAAGAAAATCTGGCGCTACGTTTAGGTTCAAGCTCAAGTGACCACATCGACGTCGTCTCACTCGATCATCCTAATTGTCATTGCGGTTTTGTTGGCTTTAAACCTGCTCATCCACTTGCTGAATTGGGTCTGGGATAGCTTGGCCACGACCAAATGTTGGCCTGGATCTGTCATATGGCCAGTCTACTGCGAGGTGGCCAATGGACTGTGCAGGGCCGAATACGAATTCGCTTGCACCGATTACTGCTCTTCTCGTCTGGAACGCTACATGTGGGGAAGGAAGTAGAGGAAAGCAGTGTTGACTAACCATGACTATCACTGTATGAGGGTCATTGCTTCATTGTTTCACAGTGGGAGTGCCAGTTTAGGATAGCATGAATACTTGGTTTCGCATGTTCTCTATGCCATTGTATCCAGATGCGTGCTTATGTAGCAGACATGCTGGGAAGTATATTATAGCTAATTAATGGAGAATTTCTACATTTTGTCTTAATAAGACATCATCGGAATAGAATAAAAGGAAATATCGAGCTATGGGGTACCATATCGCAGTCAAGCAGAAAAAGATGTGCAGGCAGGACTTTGACAGCTTCTTTCTGGAATATCATTGGACGCGATGGGGCTGCCGAACTCGTCTCTTAACTACTGTATGTAGACCGTGTAGTGGCTATTAGAATCGCCCTTTTGATCGATGTTAGAAAGACTTTGATTGCAAAGTGAAGAAACCTACACGATTTGACTAAAAATCAATGACACGAGGCAGTTCCACGGCGTGAGAAGAATTGATGAAAAATCAGGGTCAAAATGAGATTGGACTGGTTAGAGAAGGTGGTGGAGTTTGTCGATATGGCATTCGTGCAGCCATGCTCCTGCGATGCGCTGGGCTTATGCGATTTCAAAGTGGTCAGTCACGGCGGCCAAAAGTGGGATGGGACTAATTCAAGTTTAATGGTCGCTAATTAAAACGTCCCACATGGTTGCTATGTATGAGGGGGTTGAACCTTGAAAACATAGCCTCGCACTAGTGGTCTATGCGTGAGGGGAGCTTATTATAAGCTCCCCTTAGCTCCCCTTATTATAAGCTCCCCTCACGTACAAGTCAAATTACCCCTAATATATATCTGAAGTACATACTTGTACTGCGTTTTTCTATTTCAGTTGCGAACGTAGTCATTTAGCAGACTCGATCAAGTATGGCAATTCGCGCATCGAGCAGTCGAACGTCATACTTTAGCCTACCCCATGATGATAAGCCCAGTCCAATCTGAGGATGGGGCATCCTTATTTTGATGGTTTGAACTCAGATGATGCTTGCACTTTACACTCCCTGCTGCCTCATCGCTGGCGGCTCATTACAGTGCCAGTTGTTTTCTCCCTTTCGAGCTGTGAAGCCTTATCTGCCTTTGTCTCCTGTTTCTGCAGCTCTTCGCTATGACTTCTGTGTCGTCGGCTACAGAGCTATCCGCAGAGCCAGACTTCTCCGATGCTGTTCGACTACTGGCGGAAGCATCTCAAGTCAAAGCTGTGGTCTGCGAACACTTCCGATGCGGCAATGAACTGGACACCATCGCTATCTTGGATGCGTGCAGTCAGATGGTGCAAGAACAAAGGGTCGCTCAAAAAGAAATGCACCTGATGAAATCAAAACTGAAAGATGCCTTGGACGATGTGCATCGCCATCGACGTCGAATTCACGAGCTGAATGCAGAATTGGAACAAACCAAGGAACAATTAAGCGAATGGCAAAGGCGATGCGGAGTGGTGGAAGATCATTACGAGTCCTTGCGACGGGTCATGTTGATGGCTACCGATACATTGAATTCTCCTGCTTCGAACAAGCTGCTCAAAGAAGTAGATCGCATGGACGGTAAGCATGAAAAACGGCGAGTGACTAAACCTGGTAAAGAAAAAGGTGTGCCTCCGCCTCTAGTTCCCTTGGACAATACAGATCGGACTGATATCAGTGGCAAGGAAATCAGGTATGTACTGTATATCTAGCGTCATGCCGCGAGGGATGACCCGAATCTCTCACACTCTAATCTTCCACAACGACCAACATCCATTCTTTTCAGCGAGAATCCGATGCCAGTGCCATCACTGTCAAAAGAATCGGTTATCGAATGCGCTTGTAACTTGGACGAGTATCCGTCTGAAACTGGCCCCAATCAGAAAAATTCCCCCAACATATCCACAAAAACTGCTCTCACGATCAGCGTCAAAGACAGTCCAGCAGGTTTCGAAAAGAAAAGCTCGAAGCGGGGTGATCGAAAAGGCAGTACACGAAAGGAAGATGGAAATCCCGCAGTCAACGATGCTGAGAAGCCTTGACAAGTGAAAGCAATAGAATGCGGTGCCCTTGTCGAATCTTGGGTTGAGAGCCCAGTTTTGTGCGCTGGCTCCTGTCTTTTCGAACGTCTCCATTTTGTTTACTGTACTCGTGACTAGATGACTAGCATAAAATCTGTGCTAAAAATGGTACTTTTTATCATTCATGTTTTCTTCAGCTGATAGGCCTACTGATCTGATTTTAGCTAGTACAAAACACCGCCTGGATTCTTTCAAGCTTGTTTTCGAAGTTTTTTAGACCTGTACTAAATTCCGAACTTCGCCCTTTTTGAATTCGCTCTTTGCATTTCTTATCTTTTGCGCTTTCCTGCTGAAATTTGCACTCGTAACTTGCTCACCAGCGTGAAAATTTTTTAATCAGAAGTTGTTGTAATTTGATTAAGAATTTGATTTTCAGCTGTCTTCTTTTTAAATGATGCCAAGTTCAGATTCCTGAGCAAACTATGCTTAGCCTTGCGTGGCACTATGGACGTATACGTACTGTAAATGATAGCTGTGTGAACTTTGATAACTAACTTCTTATCACTGAGAAATAGGTGGGGTATGCGAGCACGAGATGGTGGTGTGTGGAGGCATGCTAGCTAGTCGGCAGGTGCCAATGGAAGCGAGAATGTTGCTCTACCTGCTTATCAAAAGATAGTAGCCTCGCCGTCTAGTTTGGCATAGCCTTACTGGTGCCAGTGTACCCTAAGTAAACTTTAAGTCATTTCAAAAAGATGAGAAGCAGAGTGGACTGTGAGCTGTGAGCTAGTCTGTTTTCATCCTTTTACAGAGTTAGGCGGTGCTGACGGGCGGGCTGGTGCCTAGTGCGACACTGCTTATGATGGAGACGGTTTGGTACTTTGCACTTGTGAGTGTGTCTATGTTGGCCAGCATGGCATATACCAATCAGGCCGATTATCGATCGCACGAATCGTATGACCGAGCGAACTCGATCAGTCCACCTTCATCCTGTTACGTCAAAGACTTCAACTTCACGGCAACTGTGACCGATGCAAATGGGAAGACTTGCAGTGGCAAGGTGACCACGAAGGCGTGTTTTGGAACGTGTGAATCGTCCGAGGTGAGAATGAGGTCTCAGCTGTGGTCGGATCGTCAGTGTTAGGCACGTTTACTCACGAACGAACCCCACTGTTTCCGGTTTGTTCCACTCGGGTTCAGATGTCGGCCATCCCCCACTCGCAATTGGCCAGGTCCATGGGGTTGGGAGAATGGGTGATATAAGTGATATAAGAGGCACCTAGTAGCAGCGGACAGCTCCGCAAAGTTTGTTTTTTAGACTGGCACATTCCGTTTCCCATGGATCGTGCGTGTTCAGCCGGTCTGCAACTATGGCCAGGTGATTACGCGAATTGTCCGCCTGAGGAATTGCGAGCAGGGGGCGGATAGAAATACCGCATTCTATCGATTTCCAGAAGCAAAGAGCTGCGTTTGCGAAAGGTGAGCTGCGCTATCCCCCACTGCTGGGCTCAAGATGGGACGGGGCCTGTTTTTGTTGCCAAAGCCTCGTATGAGTCCTTGAGGGCAAAAGTACCAAAGCAGAATGCTACATGGTCCAACTAGAATGGTGTTTGACCTCATACTTCAGTCCATGGCTGGACAATGGTCTGACACGATGTTGTGTCAAAAAGCACATCGAGATGGGGAAGCCGGACAAGATTATAGTCGCCTAACACCTGTGTGCTATTCGGTTTGAATCCTATTAGGCCACAATTTCCAAGCCTACCTAAAACACACCTCTTACGAATCAGAACAAAGCGCCGTATGATACAATATTCCCAACCCAAATGCACACATCTATGCGTCATCAGCACCCGTGATTCTGAGCACTATGACAAACGATTTATCTGAAGCAGAAGGACTGCAAACAGATGTCCTCCAATACTGACCGACCCTCTCTCCTAACCTAGGTGTGATCCAAAACGTCAACATTGTCAGCCTGCCACAACCGAGGCATCACTTGTTCAGCACATGACCATGGAGCCGTATCTCCCAAAGAAGAAATCGTCGACAACGTCGCATCGGGAGTACATCAACGATGCTCCCGAGGCTTCCTATGAATCGCTAATACTTCCTCATCTGTTCCCTCGACGACAATAATGGTGGCGATCACTGACATGGCGCGACGATTCTTCCCAGGCGATCTCAACGATGACGTGACGGCTGATCGAAATGAATGTGTGTACAGATGATGCTTTGAAAAATTTCCGAATTTGTGCTTTCTACTCACGATGCACAGTGCAGTGAGCTTGCGATTGCGACGAGTGCTATCAATACATGCACCAACCGTCTCCTGATATAAATGGATTAAATTTTTTGGTGTGCGATGTTTGGTCAATCTGTTGTTGTCTAGCAGGAACGAAACAGGCCTGCAAACAGCTACAGGATATGACTATAGTATGGTGGCACTCTTTGGTCAGAATTTAAAAGAAGCGAAAACATTGCGATTTTCAGGTTCTCTAAGGAAAACGAAATGTGCGTAAGCAATTACAGTATTCCAGCACGCAAAAAAAGAAGAAAAGAAAGAAGTAAAGAAGTGTTGAGCCAGTTAGGATTTTTCCGAAAATGTCTGCAGCAACAAAAAGGAAACACGTAGCTAAAGAAATTGTCAGCGAATTTCCTCCTTTGCCAGCTCCGCCCAATCTTTTCGTTGCTCGTATTCTCGCCGGTCGTGGAAATAATTTGCATTTGGTCGAAGCAGTGTTGGATGATTCGTCAAATCGGCATGGATCTGAACAACCAAGTGCAGTTGAAGGTTCGTTACCAGCATTTTCTATCACTCTTCCTCAATTCCTGGTCAGCATGCCCGTAAAGTTCAGAAAAAGTTTTTGGGTCAAACGAGGTGATTACATTCTTTGCACACCGATCGAGGAGGGAGACAAAGTCAAGGCGGAAATCACCAGGGTGTTATACAAGGACGATGTCCGATATATTCGAGGACAAGGGAAATGGCCGAAGGAATTCGACGATGCGGAAGAAGGTACCGGGAAGAAAACGGGTGAGTCCGGCGACGATATGTACCCGACTTCGTCGTCCGAAGATGAAGAAAGTGAAACTAATGATGGTTCCGCTTCTGATTGTTCACCATTAGCGCATGATACGGGCAGTTGAGAATTGTGATGAAATTTTTTTATAATAAATCGACTGATTGAATCTGAAGTAAAACTTCTAATTTTGCGATTTTCCAACTGGTTTTTGGCTCGGCTGTTCGATCAGCCAAAATATTTAATTCTCTTTTCTTCGCGAAAATTATCTGTCTAATGAGAGGATCTTTTCTGCAGGAACCAACTATGGCTTTCGTTCGAGCGAATTCGGTACCATTGGGAGGCGGCCGCCGCCTTATCGCTTCTGTTCTCCCATCATCGATGGGCGTGCCATTGCGTGAATTTGGTACCGACAAACAAGAACCGCTTCGGAAAGATTTTCTCTTTCAGCAATATACGGACGAATTTGTGAAGCGAGGTAGGCATTTTGCTGAGTGGGCAGTGCAAAACGGATCGGGAAGGAGAGGATTGGGAGTGAGTGGGTCCTATCTGATTCTGAAAGCCCATTTTCGGTATCTCCTGAAAATTAGGTCATTTATTCGTGCAGGTGTTTTCCTACTACCCTCTTGTTTAAGTCCAGTGTTCACCTTTTCGTGGTGTTACAGGTCGTCAAACCCCGTCTGATTGGACGCAGTACAAGAACCACGAATATCTGAATTGGAACAAGTGGAGCTACTACGATTTGGAAACCGAGTTGACCCAGTATCGTTTACCGCAACCGAACCCAAAAGTACCTGAACAGCCGCGTGAAACCGCGCCGCCACCTCCGGCGCCAGAGAAGAAATAAGTAGTTCTCTCGTTCTTGGTTTTTGGTCAGATCGTGTTCTTCAGTTTAACGATGCGACTACAATAGAGTTCTAGAGTACGATGTAGAGTGTATGAATGTAGTGGTTGCCGTTTTGTGAGCATTGAGTAAACTACTGCCAACTTCGATCAGTGGATCGATGATTGCTGTTGGGGCTGATCAACCTTCTATACTTTTGGTTTGTGGAGCAGATTCGTGGAACATGAGTCTGTTGTGATTTCAGGTGAGAGATCGCTCAAGCGATGCCATTACGAAGCCGTTATCCCGATTTCCCATTCGTGAGTGCTCCTGTGCACCAATTTGTGCTATCTCAGGTCGATCAGCACGATGCGAATCGTCCTGCTTTGGTAAGTGAGATGGGCCTGGGGTACTCTTACATTTGTAACCAGGGCGCCTGTAGGCCATGGCGAGTAGGAGAGAATATCGATCTCCCCTGGCTGGGAAACGTCAACCTGTTGGGTTGGTGTTTCAGCCGCAGGTATAGTCCCAAGACTTGCCTTGCTCCTGCTCCTGTCGGAGTTTTTGTCCCGCTGTCTTCGGCCTGGCACATTCTCTTACCCCTGCCAGGCTTGGTGGGTAGGAGTCGAACATATACTGCTAGGACTTACCGTTAATGACCTTGTGTGAGAGCGTGTGATGTCTGAGAGGCCTGCCGTTGATATTGCGCTGTTTCAGACGGATTCTTCAACTGGACGTTCAATCAAATTCGGCGAGATAAAGCCATTGACTTATAAGCTGGCGGCAGCCTTGCGCCAACATGGCGTAAAGAAAGGCGATGTGGTGACGGTGTGTCTGCCGAACTGTGTCGAATATCCGATACTGTTGATGGCGTGTTACAGCAACGGTGCGTCTATTTCCACGGTCAATGCTAACTTCACTGCAGGTGAGTTGACCAGTTTTTGAACGAGGGGGTAGGAGAAGGGCTGGGATCTAAAGGATCTATCTTCTAAATGGGCACTCCTTCAGGTGAATTCTTTGATCATTTCGAGAATGCTGGTTCTCGTTTTATATTCGGCAATAGATCAAATGTAAAGACCATCGTGGAAGCGGTACAAAAGCTTGGAACTCAAGTGCAGGTAAGTATTGTGTGCCTTTCTCTGTTTGGTTCTGCAATTCGGTTCCTTTTTGCAGAAAATCTTCGTACTGGGCGAAATTCCGAGCTCAGTAGCATCAGTGAATGGTCCGTCGATGATTCCGTTTGAGGCATTGTTAAACCAGTTAAATCAGGCGCCTATTGGTCAATCAGTCGATGAGCCACTAAATACGAAATCAGACATTGCTTGGCTTCCTTCTTCGAGTGGGACAACTGGAAAGCCCAAATGCTTGATGCTTTCGCATTTCAACGTTGTGGGAATGATTCAAGTGTTTGGCAAGTAAGGTAGCTTGAATAATGCTCTGGCAAATATGGATCGGCCGGCCCATAGAATAGGAGAGAGAGATTTCACTGGGCCTCCATAATATATCCTCAGCTAGTCTTGTTCAAGTGAGTGAGTGCGACGTTTTTCTGTTTCTAGTGATCACTTCCCCCAACTGCGTTCAAGCGACCACGTGATCGGCCAGCTGCCCATGTATCACATGTACGGGTTCACGGTTATGTGGCTATCGTTGGTGAAGGGCGCTTCCATGATCGTCATGAGCAAATTCGAGCAGAAGAAATTTCTTGAATTGATTCAAAAGTTCAAGGCAAGGCGAATTGCATTGGATTGTACATGGTGTTTAGTTGACTCTGTTTTAGGTGCCCATTTTATATATCGTTCCGCCTATATTGGTATTCTTGGCCAAGCACCCGCTAGTGGATCAGTTTGATTTGACTAGCGTGCACACGTTAGTGGTGCGATCGGCTCCAATCAGCAAAGAATTATCGGAGGAAGCGATGAAAAGGCATGCCAATTTGAAATATCTGTTACAAGGTAAGTGTTGAGGGAAGGAAGTGAAGTTAGCATTCCAGGGTGGGGAGATCGATATTGTCCCCTGGCTGGCTAGGAGAGGTTGGTTACAGAAGGGTCCTTTAGACCACGAGGACACGAGCTATTTGAGTCGGCATTGTTGTTGACTGGACTCGTAGGATGCTGTCTGTTCTGGCTTTGAGTCCTTGGTTAAGAAAGTTTGGCATCTGCCGGCGGTGGGATAGAGAACACTAGAAGCCTATAAGCTAGAGCCCTAGAAGCCCAAGCCTCAAGTTCAAAGCGATGAAACGCGGAGGGGCGTATAATAGCATGCTGATCTCAATTTTGCTTTGTAGCTTTCGGGATGTCCGAGGTCGGTGCAGCTATGATGGTTCCGCCATCACCTCCAGAGCAAGTGCGCCATGGTAGCTGCGGTGTGCTGATGCCTAATTTTCAAGCCAAGGTACGATGAGCGGACTCGCTCTGGGACTGTTGGTAAGCAATAAATATTGTGCTCGTTCACCAGATAATCGACTTGGAGACAAACAAGGAACTGGGCCCGAATGAAAGCGGTGAATTGTATCTGAAGAGCGAAACCAGAATGTTGGGTTACTTGAAGAATCCGAAAGCTACGGCGGAAGCGATCGATCCGAATGGCGGATGGCTTCGCACTGGTGAGTGGTCCATTTTATTAAATGCAGAACGGGGTTTTGAGTTGTTATTCTAGGTGACGTCGCCTATTACGATAAGGATGGCTACTTCTACATTGTCGACCGTCTGAAGGAAATGATCAAGGTCAACGCCTATCAGGTTGGTCTGGTTCGCCTTTTGTAAGATCGGGTCTACTGTAGTTTGCTCGGTCACTGATCGTGCTCACTTCAATCGCCAGTGTTATAGTGTCTTAAATCTGCGAATAACGGTTGTGCATTTAGGTTGCCCCAGCTGAGCTAGAGGGTATTCTCTTGTCCCATCCGGATGTGCAGGATGCGGCAGTTTATGGCATTGCTCATCCCCAGTCCGGAGAAGTACCGCGGGCGATGGTGGTCAAGAATGCGAATTCGAAGCTGACTGTCGACGAGTTGATCCGTTATGTTGATGGTAAGACGAGTTTTTCTTGTTGATGTGAGATTAGGATAATGAAGAAAAATTTTTGATAAATTTGAGTAAATACACAAAAAAGCGGTTCAGTGACTTGCTGTGTCTGACCTCTCCTTTGCTCATAGGGAAAGTGGCATCCTACAAACGCTTACGAGGTGGCCTTGAATTTGTGGAAGCCATAATCAAATCTCCAAGCGGCAAGATCTTGCGGCGTGTTTTGCGAGAGAACTATAAGAAGTCCCAGATCAACGCCAAGTTGTGATGCGGTTGCTAGTGACATGTTATATGCTGCCTGAGTAGAGGCACAAACTTGCTGAGTGGGTACTTTTATGAATGGTCATGATTCCGGTACCCTGTCCTGATAGAGTGGGTAGGTCATCTTATGCGTAGGCTGTGTTTGCAAATTATAATTTTGATTGTGCCATCCTTTGGTGTTGTTTTCGTACTAGCTATTGGTTTCGCACTAGCTATTGGATATATTTTGCGGTCTCAAGACCCGGGGTATGGGGGTGTTGTTATGCTCTGTTTGCTTCAGGCCGTCTTAGGCAGTATCGCTACAATTTCGACTGTAGCCTGTCCACAAGACAAACACGCCTTCTGGGAATGAGTACCGGTTTTGCACCGGCGCGGAAAAATCCTGTGAAGTCCTAGATGCGGCGGGATATAAAAAGTTTTTCTACCTTCTTCGTGTCGTGTGGCAGCAGTCTGCTTGCGTGCGCGGACAGGGTAGGTGTGGTAATCGATATGCGATGCCCTCATGTGTGAAATGATCTGGTGTGAATGCTGGTGCTGGTGGTGTATTGTAGCTAGGTTGCGATTAGGGGTCTGGGATGGACAGGGTAGGCCGGCAGGTAGGATCACTGATGAGATGTCTGGCCTGGACAAGCGCCCCTGGTTTCTAATGGCTGTCTGCATTTACCTGTCCTTTTCAGACCATTTTCGGCAATGACCGTGCATTATCAGCATTTGGTTGCCACGGAACGTGTAGGCGGCTTCTTCCGATTGCTGTTTCGATGGCGAGGCAGCATCTACAGGCACATCTATGGAGAGATCGGGGTTTGGCTTGTACTCTACACTTTGATCAGCCTGTCGTACAGATTAGCAATGGATGGTCCTACGAAGAGGTGAGTGTGTTTGGAGGTGGCAAGAGAAGGCGTGTGAATGATTGCAGTCTTAGAAGACATGGGATCCCTCAGCCATCTTTGATGACCTGTCAGTGCCCTAGCCCATTTGTACTCACCTTCAGTGCCATTTTTACGAGTGTGGAAGTATTGTGTGGGAGTAGGCGGTCGTACTGTAGGCATAGGTTGCACTGACTGACCGCGAGACGTGAGAACATTCCAGTGCGCGAGATGTAATTGAAATCAAAAGAACACGGGAACTGTTTTTTAGCGAGTTCGAAAAATTCTGTAAATATGGACGAAACTTTACGGATTATATTCCTGTCACATTTGTGGTAGGCTTTTACGTTGTTCGTGTGATCGTGCGGAGATGGACGCAATGGGAGAACATGCCATGGCCGGAGAGGTGAGACTGTCTCCCATGTTTACTACAGAGTGTGTACTGCACTGTCGGTGTGCCCCGATCCAATTACATCGACTCTTCCTTTAGGCTGGCCTTTGATGTCTCGACTTACGTGGAAGGCGATGGTATCAAAAGTCGAATGATACGCCGTACCATTATACGGTATGTCAATCTCGGTGCCATTCTTTGTTTCCGTGACATTGCTGTACCCATCAAGAAGCGGTTTCCAGATATGGAATACCTGATGGCTGGAGGTGAGTGCCAGTTGCGTGTATTGGGTCTGTTCTATGGACAGCGCAACCAGTGCAGACTGCTGGTGGAAAGCGAGGTCCTTGTCCCCCTAATCTCGTTTACCTGGCGGGCGACTGATCGTGGTACAATACGGCGCAGGAACTTACAGCTTGTAAAGTAGTAGTAGCATGGATTTTGCAAAAGGCTGTAGTGTGTCAACAGAGTTTGTCAAAACTGGACCTAATCAGGGGAACCTTTCACATTGACTCATAGTTGAACATCGGATCACATGACCCCGTGAGGTACGGTTGGTTGCTTCCAACGAGCACACGAGTCTCTGGTGTGCCCCCCTCAACACTTGCTGGTCATTGGTTTTTCAGGTCTCTTGACACCACTAGAATTCGACGTGTTTTCGAAAACTGCCAGTCGTTTTGACGTCAATTGGTGGATTCCATTTCACTGGGCGCACACGCTATTGGCGAGAACTCACAAAGAAGGCAAGATCACGGAAGGCGGTATGATGCGCGTGCAAGACGTAAGTCATTTCTGCAATTAGTTTTCTTATTTATGACAGGAAACACCTGCTAAGCCTATCAAATACGTAATCTTCAACCGTCGACAGCATCGAATTCGTTGGCCAAAAACTAGGCTTGATTTGATGCTGAAGTGGTGGGGCTTACTCGTTGAGAAGCGACTCATCGGCTAAACGTCTCCTCGCACTAACAGGCTGGTATGCGAACGAGGTCGCCGCGAAATAAGCCGATGGCACTTACCCTCCCTAGAAGCCCAAAATTCCCATTGATTTATGGCTTACACAACCTAAGCTCACCTTCCAGAAAGAAAGCCCTGAGAACACTAAAAATTCTCTCGCCTATGGTTCACCATCAACGACCCATCCTCCAGAGATTCAGTATGTCAAACAAAACATTACCGCCAAGCCATTCTTTTCGGCCTCATCAGCATTTACAGTATACTCTATCTTCTGTCCTGTCTATTCTCGCGCGCATCCTCATCTCGCCCGTCCGCCCGAAGTGTCTTCATTGTTGCATCAGAAGTCACCCAGTCAAGGTTACATAGTTTTCTTCGAGAAATAGGTTGCCTAAAATGTGCATCTGCAGCGATATTGCATCGGGTGCAGTGCAGTGAACGAGCTAGCCTGTTCACCGTACCTCAGCTGGACCGCGCAAGAAAAAGTCGGTCGCGGGGTAACGGTATCTGACAATTTTACGGTGCTTGAATTATAGTTCGATACACGCGCCCACTTCAGAAATTCTCGACATTGTTCTGAAAAGTTGAAAGACTTTAGTGCACCCACGATTGTTTCTACGTGGAAGTCGATCAATCATTCTGTCAACGCGCCGTGCCTATAAGTGCTTCTTTTGGGAAAATTCCAAATTCTCGCGACGGGACACACCTCCTTGGCCAAACTACCGTAAGACGTCACAGCACTGTTACGAGCTGATCTAATTTTTAGCTTTTAGCTTAGGAAACGAATAAGAATCCCAGCACAGGTGGTTTAAAGTAGCAGCAACCTGAGGCACAATAGGCTGGCACAAAACACACGATTCGATTAAACAATCCTCCTTTCCTCTTCCAGGGAGTCAACGAAATGCGATCCAAATGTTGGGTCATCTTCATGCATGTAAGTTGCCTGACCATATTTTCGGATGCTGCTCATAGATGCCTAACACGGCTTTGTTTCAGGACTGGATACCAATCCCCATGGTGTACACGCAGGTAAGTTGCAGCCAAATTCTTATGCGGCCGTGAAATGGCTCATGTTCTTCTAGGTTTGCACCTTGTCGGTCTATTTATTCATGTTTACCTGCTTGTTCGCGAGGCAGTACATTGCACCATCTGATCGGGGTCCTGAAGACATGTTGGACCTGTACGTGCCCATATTTACGATATTTCAGTTGGTGTTCTATTTGGGGTGGATGAAGGTGAGTCGAACACGCTGTTGAATGTTGGATGAACAGACTGGCTGTTGAACAGATATTTCACGGTGCTTCCTTTTAAAGGTAGCCGAAGTCCTCATCAATCCGTTCGGCATGGACGCCGATGACTTCGATATCAACTACATTATCGATCGCAATTTGAGGGTGAGTTTATGGGCTGCTCCCTTTACCTGTGTCTACTAGGACCAGACTGTCTTAGAAAGGTGACGCAGAGGGGCTCTGATAGACCAAGGTATAAGTTTTGTGCTGTGCCGTGAGACGCATTTTCCTACCAGTATGGACCCTCAGTTATGCTTGCTGCCTGCCAAGTAATAGAAAAAGCCATGTGGCTTTTCATGTAAATGCAAAACCTGATACCTTTTTAGACGAGCTATACAATAGTGGACTACGCGTGTCAACGTTTACCGCCGTTGGGAAAGGACTATCACTGGGACACCGACGAACCTCAGTTGCCATACGCAGAAAACTCGAAAGAGGCCGCCTCCGAACCGTTCATTGGCTCAGCAGCCAATATTCCGTGAGTAGCCTCTTGTGCTAGACTATCTTGACAGTTACAAGGCTGTTGGTGGTTGCAGGACGACGGAGGCTGAGCAGATCGTCAATGGTAGCACGGATTTCGATAAGCAAGACGACGATGCCCGACTGATCCATCGAAAGACCAGCAGCGTTTCAGGGCGCAGTGCAGGAATGGCCAATATTGCTACAAAAGTAAAACGGCTTCTCAGTCGCCAGCACACAACGACCGATACGGTGGATGAATCGAAGGGCGGCGACATAGTGGGCGTGGAAACTGGAGATCGCACTATCGATTGGCGACGCTCCCCTTCTCCTGATCAATCACCGAGGTCTGTCCCAACTGCAAGTCAAAGATACGCCAGGGGAAGAGACGGTGCGAGCCTATCGACGGTAAATTTGCCTCGTATCGATGAAGCAGCTTATGAGGACACTCTGACCAAGTCCACTGGCCAGTCATTGCTCCATCCAACTAGGCTCCAATCTGCGCAGCCGGAGAGGGAACGTATTCGAAGCCAGAGCAGGGAGCAGCATGATAATTTGTTGACCTTCCTGTATCAGAGGTCGCATTCGAAGTCCCCGCAGCTGGAATCTTCGATGACAACACCAGTTAGAGGAGACGAGAGCGATGCTACGGCAGGATCGCCAACATTGTCAGCTGGGACGGAGGGTTCTCGGTCCGCGTCGCCATCGACAATGCCCATCCAGAGAAAGAATGCACATCAAAAGAACTCGTTCGATGCAGGTGGTCGATTTGATATGGGTGTGTGATTGGCATGATTTTAGGGAATTTTAATGTACGCGTATAGCGTATGCGGTTTTGAATTAGTCACTGCCATGCAGTGTCTTCCATGGAGCTTATTCCTTTTTCTACTTCTCTACTTGAGTGATCTGATCGTTTGGGCGTGGTAGGCTAGTAAACAGCGTTCAATTCGTTTAGCGTGCCTGGATTTGGTATTGGTTCAGGTCCATAGCATATTTCAAAGCTGATCAGCCCTCAATATGTCCGGTTTTTTAAAAATTCCTGTGGGTTATGCGCGGTGCCGCCGTGCCACCACGGGACTTCCAACCCGTTTTGCCTAAAGCGGCCAGCAGTCATGATGTGACGCGAGGCCGTAAGATGACCAGCTCTCACGGCAGCTTCCCTCTGTGTGTCTACACTAGGAGCACCTCCACATGAGGGCATGTGTCTGCACCAGCATCCCAAGATGATACTGGGCGAGAAGGGAGGGACCTTCCCGACTGGTGTTCGGGAACCAGTTTCCTGATTCTCTACTCTTTGGGCGTCCCCCGCTCGACGGTACTGGGTGAGTCGCCCAGAGCCAGGTGTGCAAGGCCAACGACGGGCTTACTAAACTGCCGTCCTCAGTCGGAACAGAACTGCAGCCTCCCAGTCAGGGTTGCTGGCCTAAGCAATGCGGGACCAACGCCTACCAACTGAGCCACCGCGCTTCACGTCAGTACTGTATGTCCTGTTGCTAACTAACTTTACATGCTTGTATGTTTACGCGATTCGAAAAATTGTCACTGGAGAAGCATCGTCGCTGCGCTGTTCAGGCCAAGTGCCATGATTCGAATCGTCTGAATTGGCAAGAGGTGACTGCATTGAAACGATGTTGAGGAACCGCCAATCGATACACATCTTTTTTAATTTTTTAGACCGCGCCCGGAGGGGAGGAGCTTTTGCCTGTAACAGGCCAAGCAAGGCCGTACAGCAGCTTCCCTTCCTCTCTGCGTCTCCACTTGAGTTTTATAGGCATCCTGGACCAGACACTTGTTCTCCACTCGGAGCACCTCGACGGTACTGGGTGGTACCTCAGCCTGGCGTGCAAGGTCAGCAAGGATCTATGGTTCACACACTGCCTCCATCACAAGGGATTGAATTAACGAACGAAGCCCAGTCGCTCACTGCCTAGAAAAACGGGCAGACTAATACCAAGGTGCCTGCGCCATGGCCCCACGTCACTGTCAGTCGATACAGATGCCTTGCGTGCATTTGGATAAGGACCTATCTGATGATGGCTACTGTACGTCCCACTGGCCACGCGGTGTACTTCACGGTCACGCGGCCTCTCGTTGGTCAACTGTTTTATGACCGTCATAGTCACATGTATGCGGTACGTGAAACTGGAATGTGAGTGGTCTTGGTGTAATACAGTTGCACACATGCTCGATAGTTACCTTGGGTACAAATTTCATCTCACTCAATGCACAGTAGCTAAAGTGTCAAGCGTCCACATTGCGCCCTGGCTGCCTTGCCGTTGACGATGAGCTGAATGTGAATGTGAGTTACATTCACTGTATAGCTCGGTTGGTTCAGCTTGATTTGGCCTTGGCTTGCTTGGCAGCCGTTCACATTGCAAAGCTCGGCAGCCTATGTGCAATGTGGATGGCCCTTCAGCCAACAAAACCGAGGTGACCTGTTGTTCCTGCGAGCCATCTTCAATTCGCCAAGAGCCTTTCAGCGAGAACTGTAAGACGTCTTGGGTCAAGTCAGAGGCCTGTGTAAGCTCAAAGCAGGCAAAATGTTTGTTCGAGTGGGTGGGTCAACGAGGTCTCCAGCGTAGGCCGTGCTAAATTGTGCTGCTTATGTCGATCTCTGTAGGCGCTTCGCAATGGCTGGCCCTTCCTGTGCATTATATGGAATCCCAGGGCACGCGAGCAAATCATTCTCTCAACTATGTTGTCAATCGTATTTGCAGCTGGCACTGCTAGTCATGTTCTCGTGTCTTCTAGAAGACTGCTTGGCCAGTCTGGCATTGCCTTCTCCAATGGATAAACATTGTCTGCGCATGTCACCATTGGAAACGAGCCTGGCAAAGATGGGCGGGGTGGCGCGCAGATCGATATTGCCTTGGCAAGGCATGCTCGGAGAGGGTAGGGGCAAACGTGGTTTGGCAGGTTTGTGGTAGTCAGCTGCGAGTCGACAGGACTGGATGGTTGGACGGGTGGCAACTCACCCGTGCCAATGTGTGAATTTTGACAGCGCCGACTTTGACTCGAGGCTTTTCTAATTTCAGTAACATTTATCTCTGTTTTTCAGAGCATTATTAATTACGAGCTTTCCCACTATGACTGTGCATTATCAACATTTGGTCGCTACCGAACGTGTTGGTGGTTTTTTTCGATTGTTGTTTCGATGGCGTGGCAGCATCTACAGGCACATTTATGGGGAACTCGGGGTTTGGTTCGTCCTATACTATGTGATTAGTTTGACGTATAGATTCGGGATGAACGAGTCCACAAAAAGGTGCGTAATTGGATTGATACGGTTTGAGAATGGTGTGAGAAATGAGCAGTCTAGAGCAGTTTTACGAGACGAGACATAAGCAGTTGGCCCGGCTCGTCTCTGGATTCTTATTTGAACTAGCTTTTTACATAGTCTACGTGACATCTTTTCTCGCGCACAGGAGAAGTGGAGGCACGACTAGAATGAACAAAAACTTGCATGGGAGTAAAAATGCGTTTGGGAAATTTCCGTGAACAGGTGTTTTATTTCAGAGGATTTGAGAGATTCTGTAAATATGGACGAGGATTTGCAGATTATATTCCCGTTACATTTGTTGTCGGTTTTTACGTTGTTCGTGTGATCGTACGGAGATGGGCGCAATGGGAGAATATGCCTTGGCCGGAGAGGTAAGACTGTATCTACATTTGAACGAGGTGCAAACTTTTCTGGACAGGAAAGTTAGAATGGAATTTTCTACCTGGCCTGTATTATTCAAGATAAATACGCAAAAATTTGACCACTGCCGGGATTTGAACTCGGGTCTCTGATTACAGGTTCAAAGCGCTACCACCTGTCGCCATCAGAACTCTCGACACATCGCATGTCACATCACGGGCTGTTTTAGGTTGGCCTTCGATGTCTCAACGTATGTGGAAGGCGACGATGTCAAAAGTCGAATGATACGCCGTACCATAATGCGATATGTCAATCTCGGTGCTGTACTTTGCTTTCGTGACATTGCTGTCCCTATCAAAAAGCGCTTTCCCGATATAGATTACCTGATGGTTGGAGGTGAGTGTACGTGCGCATACTGTTGGTCTTTTCTCAGGGGCGTAACTTACAGCTGACTGACTGGTCCAGAATGCCCGGGACTTTAGCATTGGTGTGGTGTCCTGCGAACCCTATGACGGATGAGTTTAAAAGTTTGCTAAAACTAAAAATACAACAAAGATGATTTCCTAAAACTAGGAATCTGAAGAACCACATGTAAAGTAGGTGACTGGGTCATCTCACAGACTCTCGCATCAGGACTGTATCGCCATCATGTGGTCATGATAAAAGAACATACTGTAGAATAGCTGTTGGGTGAATAACGCCCGGATGGAATCCACCTATTCGCTTCCCCTTATTTATGCGTTCAGCCATAAATCAGCACAAAAAACCTTTGTGGGACTGGAATCAAAAAACTCCGCCAGGCCGTCATTTCGTATGATATGCCCCTTCAAGCTCGGGCGGGCATACCAGTTTTTGGTGATGTGGCAAAGCCAGAACTTGAACATGAGATCGCGGGGAGGAGACCAGATAAGTCAGGAAGTACGTACAGCGTAGGATTACTGTAGTTTTCCGATCAGCAGTCAAACACCTTTACTGAAGAAAAGTTTGTCGTTCAAGCATTGTCACTCATGATCCTGGGATGAATCTTGAATGCCTTGGCTCTGTTCTTTGCCCAGATTTCCAAAACAAACAAGTGGTTTCTGGTAGAGATCAGTCAGCGATCAGCATCCCATAATATGCTTCTTTTGCAGGCCTTTTGACGCCTGTAGAATTCGATGTCTATACGAAGACATCTAGCCGTTTCGATGTCAACTGGTGGATTCCATTTCACTGGGCGCACACCTTAATTGCGAGAACATACAAAGAAGGCAAGGTCTGTGAAGGTGGCATGATGCGTTTGCAAGATGTGAGTATTTTGTGTTGTGCATCGATTGGTGGGAAGTGCCTGCTTGTTACGGTCGTAACCGCTTGATGACCCATAACCATGTTTGCTGGGCGCTAAAATTTTGTGCAGGAGGGGAAAACTAGGTATGACTTGAAAATAAGTACATTAGAGGGAGGGACGGATTATGGCATGTTATGGGTATGTTAGGTAAACAAGGTGTATAAAAGGCCTTACACTTTTCAGGGTATTAACGAAATGCGAGCAAAGTGCTGGGTTATCTTTATGCACGTAAGTTGAATCCTAAAGTCCTTTTTGAGCATAAATACCCAACATGGCTTTTTCAGGACTGGATACCGATCCCAATGGTTTACACTCAAGTAAATTCGTGTTCCTTACTCCTTATGCGTGCGGCTATGCAACTAAGGTCTTCTTCAGGTTTGCACCTTGTCGGTCTACTTGTACATGTTTACCTGCTTGTTCGCGAGGCAGTACATTTCACCGCCCGATAAAGGCACCGAAGATGTGTTGGACCTGTACGTGCCCATATTTACGATATTTCAGTTGGTGTTCTATTTGGGGTGGATGAAGGTGAGTCTAACTGTTTGATGAACAGACTGTTGAAGGTGAGTTGCGACTGTTGCGACGTTTCACGGTACTTCCTTTTACAGGTAGCCGAAGTTCTAATCAATCCGTTCGGTATGGACGCCGATGACTTCGATATTAACTACATTATCGATCGCAATTTAAGGGTAAGTTTGTGGTATCCTTTCGTGAAGTTCATTATGTATGACCTGATAGTATATCTGGTGTTACGGAGAGTGAAACTGCTGTGAGGCTGGGCCAGCGGGACCGCTTGATCCTGAGTCTTGATAATGTTTTGCCACATTACCGAACGTGCATTACAGGGTGAAGGGAACTGTGCTCACAATATGATGTACCGCTGCGACGTGAACACCAGCCGCCATCGTAAGACAGACACCCACTAGGCTATGGCTGTGCCGATTGGACCTGTAGGGAAGGGCTGGTAACTTCTTTACATGCTACGCAGAAGGCAAATCTATTTTTATTTTCAGACGAGCTATACAATAGTGGACTACGCGTGCCAGCGTTTACCGCCGTTGGAGAAGGACCATCACTGGAACATGGACGAACCTCAATTGCCATACGCCGACAATTCGAAGGAGGCCGCCTCCGAACCGTTCATTGGCTCAGCAGCCAATATTCCGTGAGTTGCCTCTCGTGCTAGACTATCTTGACAGTTACGAGGCTGTTGGTGGTTGCAGGACGACAGAGAGTACTGAGCAGACTGGTACCAGTGCCGATAAGCCGGACGAGATTGTGCGACTGACCCATCGCAAGACCAGCAAAGGCAGCAGCATTTCGGAGCTCAATAGCGGCAGGAACAATATTGCTACGAAAGTTAGACGGTTGCTGAGCCGGCAGCATACGCTTCTCAGTACTACTACGTACGACGAATCGAAGGCCGAAGCGTTAGGCGAGCTGCTGGATATGGAAGATGGTGATCGTGTGGTCGATTGGCAATGCTCGCCGCCCGATCGATCACCGATGACTGCCTCGAGTCGGCGGAACACCAGAGGAAAGGAGGGGGTGAGTATGTCGACGACGAATTTGCCACGCATCGACGAAGCAGGCTACGAGGACACTCTGACCAAGTCCAATGCTCGATATTTGCTTCCGCCAGCTCGAGTTCAATCTACGCAATCAGAGGGTGAACGTACTCGCAATGCAGAGCAGCAGGAGTACCTGTTAGACTTTTTGTATGAGGCTTCGCAGCAGCCGGTGACCCCTCATCCGGTCGAAGGATCACGATTCGTGACGACACCAGTCGTGCAAGACAGTTCGGGTGCTCCGCTTGAATCTGTAATAGTACCGTTTGGGACTGAGGGCGTTCAGTCTGTGCCGTTGTCGACGCAGCCCAGTCGGAGTGATTCGATTTCAAGTGTTTGCCCCGAGAACGTATTTGATAATGGTGGTCGGTTTGATATGGGTCTGTAATTGTCATAATGACTGCCGAATGACACACGTGTACCCCCTGCACCTTTTCATTGTTATGCCCCATTTGTCATCTCGTGGAACTAGCCCTTTTTACTGCTCCTCAGCTACCCAGCGATCTGACTTGTTCTGTTTATTAGTAAACACGCGAGAACAGTCTGTCCATGAAAATGGTGGCAGCCATCTTTGGAATGAAGCAAAATTGAGCAGGTTATCAGTGGTCTGATCAGCTTTATTGCTGTTTGAGAAACAGGAGTTACAGGAGCTCCCACAGAGAATAGCGCCGACTTGGATGTGCACATACTTTTTGCACATGTCTTTTTTGGTGACTTTTTTTGGATCTAAAGCTGCTAGTTTTCTAGTCTGCTGGATCCCAGTAAAAGCATATCTCCCCCTCATCTGATCGCAGGTTTGTCATGAGTGTGGTCCTACTTATGTGTGCCAGACCAGCAGCGGATTCGACTGTCATGGATCACATGCTTGGAGCGGGGCATGACGCCAGGCTGCGATGCTTTTCGCATCATCAATCGTGCGAGATCCGACTGGCTCCTGAAGATAAAGGAGTCCATCTACGCTATGACCAAACTCCAACTTTGAACCAGCAGAAGGACTCTGAAATACTCACACTTTTGCAGTGAGTTTTTGGTGCCTGATAATCACCTGTGTCGTCCAACCCCTTGATTTGATTTAAGAGTTTACCTTAGCGCCACTTTGGGGAGATACGGCAGTCTGTGGGTACCCCACTTACGTGTATTACCTGCCACAAGGGTTCCTTAGCGCGGAGGCACCAATCAGCGCCGGCCGATGGAGGCTTAACTGCGCAACAAACCCAATCAGCATGCACTGTGAAAAGCACAAAGTCATGACCGGTCGGTAAACTAAAAAGGCTCCTACCGAGTCAAGCAGTACTACGAACTGTGAGCAAGGGTACGGGGTGCAGAACTGTTGGTAAGGCGATGTTCAGGGCAGAAGTACAGAAAACGTTGTGCGCAGATTGAGTCTATTGTCCCTGAACACCCTTGTCCTTTAACCAATCTTGTCGATTCCGGTGTATCCAGTAACACTCTTTATGGGGCCCCAGGAAGATCATGCGGCCTGAGTCGATAGGCTAATGGATCTCTCAATGTAGCAGCAGGATTTCATTTTACACAAGTTCAAGCATAGAAGACTGGTGATAGAGTTACAGGAGTTACAGTTACATTTCTCTGACTTCGTCTGATAAAGATAAGAGCGCTTTTGCTCGCTCCTGCCGAGCACTACGTACATACGAGCGTCCGTAATTCCTGCTTGGTGTCTGGGATTTGTGGATACATATCCCATGACCGGGTGACTTGATAGGGCTGCTTAATAGTGGCGTGGCGCGGAGTCTATTTCGAGGCACTTGGAGAGAAGGGTTGATCTGAATGGACAACAGGGAGTCACGTGTGCATGCTAACCCTTTGAACCTTGTACACGCATTGAACAGCTTGCGACAAGGCGAGGCGATGGACTACGACAGGTGATTTATTGATCGATTCTCAGTGAGTTTGGCCACTTTCAGGTTCCTTTGATACATCTCAGGTGCAAAAGAATGGGAAGTCATGTTTCGATGAATTGCTATTGCGCAACCACAAGTCCGGAATCTACCGTACATACATCAGAGCATCGAACGAGCACAACACCAAACAGCGCAGCGAAAATCACGCGTGACATCGATCATAATCATCTCACGGTTTCTTGGTCGGTTTGACGACGGATCGAATGAGGGGGAACTTGCCGAGCACGGGGACGTTGTGGAGGGCGTGGAACTGAACCCACTCGTCGATCAGGGCGACGCATTCGGCCGGCATGTCTTTCTCTTTGTCTCGGGGTAGTACGTAGCCCCCTTCCGCCGGATCGCGTTCCAACTAAAAATAAAAATTTCACATAGTCAAAGATCGCTCAGAAATTGAGCACTGACTCCTTACCGCGTGATGCAGGAATGTGCCATTGCCACGGACACTCAGGAAGAAGACGCCTCGTTTTTGCGGGTCCTCGCGGAGCAAGTAGTCGCCGTCCGACGCGAGCAGCTTGTTGGCCTCGTCCTGAGACAGTTGCCCGTGGAAATGTGCCAAATCTTTGATGTGACGAAAGGGACGACGGCGATCCGAGGGCGGCTTTTCATCGGCACGAATATTGATCGGCTGGTTCAAACGCACCTCGACGGCCTGAGGACTCTCCTTCGTGGGTTTCTCTTCCTGCAACGCAAAGCCGAGAAACCTGATCTCCAGAGATCTCACCTTAAGATGACTTACCTTTACAGCCAGACCGTACACCTCGTAGTAGGTGGTCAACTCTTCGACGGTCGTGAATCCTTGGGCGTTGTGTTCGCGGTCTCCCTCGATGACGAACTTGTTGTCGCTGCGCCTTTTCACCACCGGAGTCAGATGGTCTTTGCCGGGCTCCTTGTCCTTGCCCTCGCCTCGCACGCACAACGTCAACTGGCCATTGTCCGCGTTCACGAACAGCAGATAGTCACCGGGTTCCTTCAGCTTACTCGACACTTCGGCTGGTTTCTTCCGACCATAGTAGAAGGGCAACATGTGGATTGGCCTCGGCGGGCAGAACCTCGTCAGCGATCCTTCTTCCGCACTTCGGCGCTGCGTCGAACCGACACTTCCTCGATCGACCAAGCCCTGATCCGATGACATTGGCTTCTCACTCGAACGACGACTTCTAGAAAAAGAAGAATTCTTTATCCAAAGACACCAAAAAAGTCAATGTGCTCACCTCTTTGACGGCAAACACGCCAACCGACCGACTTCCAACAAGCGCAAGAATAGAATGAATGCATAGAATGGCTGCTGTGCCGCTCTTTACACTGTCCACTTTGTCGGCCGCACTGACAGACGGAAGCACTGTACAGTAAATTCAAGCATTGATCTTTCCAGGGCTCGGGGACTGTAAGAAATCTAAATTTTTAAACGGTGAGCACAAACAAGCCTGACCATCACTGCTGACCTACTCTTACACTCTCTTGCTTCGGGAGAACTGGTCTTACAGAGGATAGCGCCGACTGCCGTGCATTCTTGCTGTACATGCAGAGGGACGAAATGCGCTGGCCAAATTGGGTGGAGAGCTGGGGGGGGGGGGGAGGGAGGTGAAGCCATGCCAGTTGAGGCACATGGAGCAGAGATTATGAAACGCAAGACAGCTAATGTCGGTCCAAGAAAATTCATTTGCGCTTGCCTGTGACGCCGACTGGGTATTAGTGAGCACATGACTCTGCAGAACGTTTGGTGGTGCATTTGATCAAGTTCAACCCTGTGGGAAAAAAGGCGGCGAACGCGGCGGATGAAAGTGATCCAAATTGGAAAAAGCAAGAAGAAACCTTGTGAAGAAAATGGACGCCAAGGAAGCTCAAGTTAAAGATGCCATTCGACTCACCGTCGCCTGCGTGGACAAGAAGAAAAGGAGACTGGTGTAAGTGAACAGAGATTTTGTGAATTTTGTGAGGGTGAGCAGAGTTGTGCAGTGGAAGCGTGCTGGCCCCATAATCCCATAAGCCGATTGCAAATGGCCCCATAGCCAGTTCGAGAGCCATTCTCAGACCTAGAGCGACCGCGGCCATAGTGCTTCACAGACGGGGCGTTCAAAATGTTCTGGGGATGATTTTAGCATTGCAGAATGTGCAGTTAATGTGCAAGTGATAGTGGTAGTTTCGCACAGCTCGCATGTACTGTATACGCGGGAGATACAAACTACACTATATGTCAGCGTGATTTTAGTTTTTGGGACTCCTCGATTTGATCTTTGCCGAAAGTCGATCAGCTGTCAAACCATGAGCAAACCCTCGTGGGAACTTCCCTCTGTCTCTAACTCCCCACGAAGGGTCCTGTACTTTGGGCAATGCAAGTATTGCTTGGATACGATGGGTGGTCGAAACTGCGCATGATACCACAAGTCATCAGTGGTAGCCTGACAGTGAGTCACTGTAAAATATGCGTCCTGTTGCTGGAAGCAATGCGTGGTGTTCATCATATCATAGGAGACTGATAGAGCTGTGCACATGGCATCACATCATTATTGGGCCTATCCATCGTGAAGATCACTTTGAGTAAACGCTAGTGTCCGAAAATGGATAGGGGGTGGACCATTCCGGCCCCCCTCGATGAGCCTGAGAGATGAGACGGGTGACTGATTTGCATACAGCTTGGACTGGTTTCTGGCCAGGCAGTTTTAGGTGCATCAGAAATTACAGAGTCTCTCCTTTAGAAAAATCGATACTGTAGGGCTGACGATGAGACATTCAGGCAGCCGGGTGGCGAGAGGGAGCGAGGAGAACAGCGCCTCGTCATTGGCGGCGCCCCCTCAGCAGCTGGCTGGTTTATTTTCGAAGACTGGTCTCTAAATAAGGTCGGGATAGTCTCTCACTAAAAAATTTCCAGCTTTTGAGAAACAATGACGGTGAATTATGCACAAGAAGTGGCCACAGAAAGAGTGGGTGGATTCTTTCGTATGCTCTTTCGATATCGAGGAAGCATTTATAGAGTTATTTACGGAGAAATGGCAATTTTCTTATTACTTTATTACAGTTTATTCGGAATTTATTTTGCTTTAAATAATTATCAAAAAAAGTAAGCTTTTGTGTTTTTTTAATTATTTGAATTTTTGCGATGAAAAAATCGTTTTTTAAACATTCTGATGTGCCGTTTCCTGAATCAGGGGCGTTCTATTTTCTGGCTTAATTTTTTCAGCAAGTTTGCCGAATTTTGTAAATCTTGTGAAGATTTCGCTGATTATATCCCAGTTACGTTTATTGTGGGTTTCTATGTGGTTAGAGTCATATCGAGACGTTGGTAAGCAATGTTTGGGCCCGTTGTTTTGGGACTAGGAAATATGTTTTTCTGTTTAATTTAGGACTCAGTGGGAGAATATTCCTTGGCCTGATAAGTAAGTGAACATTTCTCACGCGTTTGGTGTTGCAGTCTGATAGAAAGCCATTTGACGTGAGTGATGAGTCGTTCACTGACGGGGAGTCTTGTTCGGATGTGAGATATCTGTCCATCCGATTCGATAGTTGTGACCATCTTAAGTTTGGGCAAGGTCTATGCAAATGCTTATGCAAATTTCCCAGCTACGTTCAAATTTGACGTTTGGCCCTCTGATATTTCATTCATTCACGAGGTCTTTGTCATCAGTCGTGAATTCCTGTTTTCCAGATGCGTGTTCAACATATCTGGCAATCTTCACGGCACCGACGTGTCATCGCGCATGCTTCGCAGGACGATCGCTCGTTACGTGAACTTGGGTTCGATCTTGTGTTTTCGAGATCTCAGCATACCAGTCAAGAAACGATTCCCCAGTTTCGAGTATTTGATAAATGCAGGTACGAGAGAGATTGTGATTGCTGATGGCATGCATTCAAATTATCTAGCACTTATTTCAGGTTTGATGACACCCGAAGAACAAAAGCTGTTCGAAGAGACAGCATGCTCAACGGATACAAACTGGTGGATTCCATTTCATTGGGCGTTTATGCTGGTGGAACGAGCTAAACAAGAAGAACGACTTGATAGCAGTCAAATGAATAAGATCAGAGACGTATGCTGCTCTTTCTTTGGTCCTTTTTCGTATCCCCACATATGCTTCTCTTTTAAGGATATCCTCGACCTTCGACAAAAGTGCTGGGTTTTATTTTCTCACGTAAGTCTCTGTTTATCTCAGATTCAAAATATGACTTGCAACCAAGCCTGATAGGAGTACGAGGGACTGTCATGGGCTGAAGTCGCCGGAGCAGAAAGTGACTGGGACAAAGCCTGTTGAACTTAAAGGGCTGGCGAACAACAATTTGGCGGGAAAATAGCGGGGGGGGGGGGGGGGGGGGGGGGGGGTTGGTTTTTTTGCCTTGGGCCGGGGGGGGGGTCCGCTTTTTCTTGGGCTGAAACATCAACCCAGGGATTGATGTTTCCCATCCAGGTGTAGCCCGCACCTCTCCGTGCAAGTGGTTCCTTCTCCGCCTGTCCGCACGGCACGTGTGTTTTCAGCACGTGAGTCACTTCCACGTGCCCGGCCCTTCTTGGCACAGGATTAGAGCTAGCTAATCAAACCGGTGTCTCTCCATACCGGTTCTAGGTCGTCAGTGAGTGATTCGAACCTGCAGAGACCCGTGTAGGCTCCCATGTCCGTACTGGGACAGAAGTCCAGGGGAAATCAAGAATTCTCTCGCACTCGACACCCTGCCAGCTTCGACCAAACCAGGACCAACTTGCATGCCTTGCGTCATTTCACACTTACTTACTGCACATAGAACAGTTACCTATTAGTTAATATGGCTTTTGGTGAAGAGACATTCATGAAATAGGATCCAAACTCAAAGCGAAACACTTGGCGAACTGAATACCACAGTCTCCGCCAAGTATGGGCAAGGTCGGCTGGGTTAGGTGGGAGGTTTTGGGAGGGGGATGGCGGTGGAGGCAGAGACCAGATCGCCCTAGCCTGATCTGCTTCCGTGTGAGACAGGTCAGGCCAGGCCAGGTTTGGGTCGAGTCGAGTAAGTGAGTTGTATGACTGTTCACATACAGTATTATAGGCTGGCTGGACCACTGGCCTGTGCTTGGAGGCCAGGGCTTGGTCAGTCAGGTCAGGTCTTGGTCCTGGTCCTGCCCATATACAATTTGATCGCTTTTGCTTGCTTCCTTTTCTTTCTTCCTGCTGGACCTGAGGTAGGGGGGGTTTTGAGAGGAAGGGTTCAGTGTCCTGCCTGGCCCAACAGGCGGGCTTACCCCTCCTGCCCCCTTACCCATACTTGGTCTCCGCCATTTATGGCCATGGACATTCCAAGTCTTCCTGCTAAATTTCTGCTTCGAGTATATACTTATTCTGATTATCGTGAATGTATCTCAATCTCATTGCAATCGAATAAGTTGTGGAGCTTTGCTGCAGCTTGTCTGATCTAGCCTAACAGCAAGGAAGCAGTGGTTTATTTTGATCCTGGTTCGGTCAAGATAGCCACCTAGTTTGGTTCGGGTCCTGGTTCAGCTACAAGGCCGGTTCAGTCCAGACATGAGAATTACAGATCATGAATGCAAAGTTCATTCAGGCATGCTGTGTTTCAGGATTGGATCCCGATACCGATGGTTTACACTCAGGTATGCATTATATTTTGTGTCGCTTCTGCGTTATCATACCGTTTTATTTCAGGTGGTCACTTTGGCCGTTTATATCTTTATGCTGGCATGTTTGTTCGGTCGTCAAAGTTTTACCAGCATGCCCTTGCTTCCTGTCGATGACAACGGGAATGACGGGAATGGAACGTCGACAGTGGCGGCTAATCTGGTCAAGAAACACGCCGAATATTACTTTCCCTTCTTCACCGTGTGCCAAGTCATGTTCTATTTGGGATGGCTGAAAGTGAGTTATTCTAAAGTAGGTACTCAGTTTCGTTCGACTTAAAGATTTGATTTTAGGTGGCAGAAATTTTGATAAATCCGATGGGCTTGGATGATGACGATTTCGAGACGAATTACATTATCGATCGAAACCTAAGAGTAAGAGGTTTTAGTTTATTGCTCTCGAGGCGACTGAGGTTTAGAGTCTGATTTGTTGCTTTTCAGGTTTCGTATACAGTTGTCGACTACAGCTATAATAAATTGCCACCGATCGAAAAGGATATTCATTGGGACGCCGAGGAGCCGGACATACCGCACACGGTGGCCTCGGCGAAAGCTGGAACCGTGCCATTCATTGGATCCGCTGCCAATGTCAAGTAAGAATGGTATTGACCCTTTTGATAGTTTTTTCGTAACGACGCTTCTTTTAGCGTTCCTGACAAGCAAGCGGGTATTACTGAAGTCCCACCCCATACGCACGTGGCCAATGGAGGAGTGACCAGTCGACAGACGAGCGCTAATGTTCCCGGTCCGTCATCGCCGATGGTGCAACCAGCAATGCATAGCAAATCGGAGAAGCATGTGCCTGCTTTACTCCGACCCATTAGTCGATTACTCAGTAAGGACAACGAGATTCTGGACGGATTCAAGCCCCCGCCTCAGGCGACTAGTCCACCGCTGAAACATAAGAAGTCGAAGAAAGACAAGGACAACGTGAAGGTCGATCAGGAGGTGCCATTGCAGGTGAGTCTACATTGGTCTGCTTTATATCGATGCTCCGTGCTGAAAGAGTTTTCTTTATAGATACTTGAACCACAAGTTGTCATCGAGACTGGTCAGCAAGCGGAGCAGAAAACCTCACGTCCTCAATCAGTTCACGAACAAAAATTATCAAAAATTGATGAAAGCGGTGAAGTTTTGATTCAGCTTTTAAACGAAAGTGAAGACCAAAAACGAGGGGGCGCAGATGATCCAGAGTCCATGTTCTATCTCAATGAATCTCCACCACCCAAACCTCCCAGGCCACAATTTCCAGAGAGGTCTCCACCGAGCGGAGAAGACACGGATGGAGTGCGCCATCGCAGTAGACCGTCCCTGCCCCATCAGCAACGTAACCTGCCTTCGTCTGACGAACCACCAACTAAAGAGCCTCCGACTACTTTGTAGACCTTTATGTGATTACTGCTCGCATTACTGATTAGGCTTATTTTGGATACCAAAGTTTTTTACCTCCGTTTTCTAGTGCAAGTCGTTGACCTTTTTCGAAGTTTTTACGGAAATGCAGAATCTGTTCGTGCACTTTTTGTATTTTGGATTGATTTTTGTATGTCCATATTCGCAATGCCATTAATGTGTATAGATCCGCTTTTGATGGTGCGTATTGCGTGAATCTGTGATGAGTGGGAAAAATCAAGCGCTTTGGAAATAGGTGTTCCGGAAGCACCTTTCCTTGCAAACTTTTACTTCAACATTTAACTGAATTTCGAACACGTAACTGAATCATGCTTTCTGATACCGATAGAACCCAAAAGCGTCGCACAATGCGCTGTGTATTATACCTATATATACCTGGGTATAGGCCATTACACTGCTTATGGTCTTGTCTTCTCTGCTTTGCCCATTCTCATGCTTCTGTTCCCAGAACGGTCGCTTCATCAGCTACGTGCGGCATCTTGTCAACGATGGCTTCTTTGGACGGACATGACAACGTGAAGTTTCTCGATTCAGTGATCGCGCGGCTGCTCGGTGAAGACAGAGTGAACAGCAATCACTACTTAAAAGGCGCTGAAATCAATCGCCTGGTAAAGTTGGCAGCCGAGTCTTTCCTCAAACAAGAAACTCTGGTTTCAATCGAACCACCGATCATCGTTCTGGGTGACATTCACGGCCAATTTCGAGACCTAGTGGCCCTATTAGGAGCCAATGGACGTCCCCCTGCGACGCGATATCTCTTTTTGGGTAAGCATGATCAACGAGTGATGGATAAGGTTGTATGTAAATCGTGTACGTTTTAGGAGATTATATTGATCGAGGACCTCGCAGCATAGACGTGATCTGCCTGCTACTCGCCCTCAAGACACGCTATCCACAAGCCGTCTACCTTCTCCGAGGTACAGCATACTCATCCTCTTTGTTTAACAGTTCACCTCACGTGGATTGCTTATCAGGAAACCACGAAAGCCGCGTTATCAATCGCTTTTACGGGTTCTACACCGAATGCCTTCAACGATACTGCCTGAGCGTCTGGAACGCGTTTCACGTAGGTTCTTTCCCCCGAAAATGCCAGTTAGAATAGGCCTAGTTACAGGAAGCCTTCAACGCCATGCCACTTTGCGCCCTGATCGGACGTCGTATCTTCTGCGCTCACGGAGGTCTGCCTCGCCATCTGCGCAGCCTGGACGATATCCGACGAATCAAGAGGCCGCTCGAGGTGCCCGATGAGGGTATCATTTGCGACTTACTCTGGTCCGATCCATGCAAGACTACCACAGGTAAGTCGTGTACCATGTTGTTGATTATCTTCAACGAATTCTCTTTTAGGCTGGGAGGAGAATGCGGAGCGCGGCGTGAGTTACTTGTTCGGTGAGGATACGGTTTTGGAATTCTGCGATCAGTTCAATATTGACATGATCGTACGAGCTCACCAGGTAAGTGTCAAGGAGCTGACGTCTTAGATATGTTGGAACATGGACTTGTGTGTTGCTAGGTCTTTGACGAGGGCTACGACATCTTCGCCAACGGTCATCTGATCACCATATTCAGTGCTCCCAACTATGCCGGCATGTACCGGAACCCGGCCACGACCTTGTCCGTCGATCGCCGTATGGTGTGCCGGATACAAGTCAGATAACGCGAACGTTAATTTCAGTTCTGACGTCGAGTAATATTATGTACTTTGTTTCAAAGGTGCTTGAACCGTCTCAGAAAAAACCAAAAGCTGACGACGTGGCCAGCGAAGAGGAGACAATGTCGGGAGTCCCGGGAGGAACGAGCTCGGATACTACCACTTTGTGGATTCGTCGTACGCTGAATCAATTGCAGCAATTGTTCGACGGTGCTGGATACTCGTTGGTACGCGAAACATGAACCGAGTGGGGCCTTTTTTCGTCTACTGTAGGTCCCATTTTCAGTATCATCCAGGTCAACCAGAACCACCAAAGAGATGGTGGCGGACGACGGTGACAGCGGGCGAATCTCATTTGAGTTATCGAAACACAGCAGGCGGGTCCCCGATCGAGGTGACTGTCAGCGTGCTGCATCAGTCGCCCAATGAAGATTCCAAGTTGAAACTCAAAGCTCAGGTGGAAGGCAGCACCACTCTGTTCGAGTACACCATGTCCTCCCGACCAGAGTACAGCCTGCAGAGTAAGTCCATCTGCTTCAGTCCTGTTCGATTACAAAGATCTTATCTTCAGCTCTGTCTCGGTTGGACGAGATCGTTCGTGCAGAACTCGAAAATGCGTTCTTCAAGTCAGTCATGGAGGCCGCCAAAGCAGGTAGGGAAGGGTCTTTCGGCATCCCCTTTTGTCTAGCTGGAAAACGGCCTTTCTTTCAGTCCGACCCGCGGGCCCGAGCAGCGGTCTGAAGAACACGATCAACTGGTTCAGCAATTGGTTGTCGAGCAGTCACGACTGAAGTGCAACTTGTTTCTCTCACTTCAACCAATGAATAGAGGGAGTGTGATTGCTAGGTGGGCCTATGTTTGTGTATGCTTGCCCCTCTAACGCTAGTGATCACGTTCGATCCTGGTAAACACGTCGGTGACTCGTTATTCGCCTTTGTTTTCGCTCATGCTTAGTGCGTCGTAACAGTCGCAGCAAGGCTTCGCCACCATGCATAACAATCGGAACGCCTTCCAAAAGGACAATGGCGATGGACGTAATCAGTGTATATCGACACCACTGACGTCATAGTGTGGGCACGAGCTGTGTTCGGAGAATGTCAACGAGGGTTTGATTTCATCATTATTCACTCGATCTAACATTCATCTCCGTCACGGCCCGGGGCGCTCGTAAAATGGAACCCTAATCCTGCGCGTTGCTTGGCCTTATTAACTACATAGTGTTCTTTGAGCACGCCTACACGGCTGCACGCCGTGCGTCTCTACCCTCGAAACTCGGATTTTCTGTCCTCGCCGTGGGGTACTGTACTCGTCATGTGAGCGATAAGCACCGCTTTTACGATCTCTAGCCATTCCACTCCCATCATATTGTAATGGGTGGTCTGTCGTTGGTGTGTGCCGCAGGGGCTTGACATTACCATTTTACTCACCTGCTCGCGTCCACTACCCACTGCCTTTTTAACAGGTGCTACTAAGAGAGTTGGTTACTGTTGTTATATAGCCAACACCCGTCGCTCTGACTGCTCGTACTTGACCCGGAGTCCATCAAAATAGGGACCGTGAACGCCCACGTGTTGTGCTGACTCCTGACCAACTTAGGCCTGTCTGGTCCCCCAGCAGAAGGGGCAAATGCCCTTTTATAAAGTCTGGTTTCTAGAGCTAGGTTTTTCGACTGGAATGTTTTCCCTTCTGCTCCTATGTTTTAGGTGTACATGTAGGAACGAGAAATACTAAGAACGTTTTGAGATCCTTCTAGCGACCCAAAGCTTTTCTCATTTTTTGTTGGGGAAGACCCATGGTTATGTCTTAAAACTCAGTTTCCTGCTTTATTTTTATCACCTTGTCAGCCATGATCTATCGCATCCCGCCTAATTGACTTTTTCAGTGTTGCTTATACGCAAGTAAATTCTATCAGCGAAGTTTACTTAAAGCGTGTTCAGGTCTTGCAAATGGGTGTTTTGTCAAGTAGAGAATCGAAGGTGATAACAAAATTTCATTGACGCAGGTGCTCACATGTCTTTTACACTGTTTTAGGGTAGCAAGGTGCCAGTTTCATGAGACAGTATTGTTTCGCAGAAATCAAGATTCGCTCTTTCGTGTCTATCGCTCACCTTGTTAGAAAGGGGAGGGCAGAACTCCGCTCAGATTCAGTTTGTCTGGCCTCAAGCAACGAGGGTCAGAAAGCACGAAGAAGACTAATTTGAAGGAAGGCCTTATCTAGCAAAGTGATAAGCGTTTGAAAATTACATCTTTGACATTTCTTAAGCCCCTGTCATTTGTATTTTTATTTAGGACCAATCAAGCACTCCTCCACTCGAAAACATAATAGAACATAGACCCCGACCTCTATACTTTTCATATCCAGGCATCTGCAGCAATTAGATGATGGGTGATTGGTAAGGTCAACTTGTCACTGTTGCTTGCATTGTTTCCAAATCAAATCTCTGCTCACGCCCGGAGCGTAGTTTTGTTTTTAATCGAGGAGAAAAAGCCTAAAAATCTATCTTAATATAACGCTTCATTATGATTGGTACGTTTCCATGACGCGAAAAAATAGCCCTTTTACCTTTCACCGGTGGGCAACTAGCTAGTTAGTCGCGTCTCTGCGAGCTGTTGGCGCTGTTTCATGGCCTCATTCTTCTTCGTTAGGCGTCGCGGAACGGTGTTGCCCTGCTTTGATATCTGATCAACCCCAAAGCACTCAACAACAAGAATGGTTGCCGGTGGAGTCTCTCAGCGATCGTCGTCCATCCTAGTCTTACTAATCGTCATCAGCGTAGCCCTTACAGTTCGGTCCGCAGACGTCATGCGATTACGGGTGAGTTAGACATGGTTCTCCGGAGGGTCTTGTCCAAAAGTTGCTTAGCATACCTGCCCAAGTCTGAAGGAGTCGATAGCCAGAATAGGATGTTCCAAGTGCTCAATGAAAATATTGAATGCTTTCCCAAGTTGCTACTCCCAAGGTTTGAAATGGTATACTGTTTTCAGCAAATAGCCGAAGGGGCTTGCCGTAGTCGTATGGTCGTGGCCGATCGCCTGTGTTCATCATTTTGCCAAGGTCGAGTTGGCGATGATTTTTCGGGAAAATGCGTGAAGATTGATCCGATGGGCGATCTACCAGCAGTGTCCACATGCGCTTGCCAACGTCGACGAAGCGTATCGAAAGAAGCGGTCCTTAAAAAAATCAAAGCACTTTTGTGATCCCATCCTATATTTTACAGTGCCACACGAAACAAATGTTCGTCTTTTCTTGGAACTGAATGTTTGTGGCTTTAGCGAGAAGCCGTGTCTAAGAAGGGTAGTCAAGCGAGCTCAAGTTGTTGATGGTGGGCGCGTGTTGATTTGAATTTGAGGTATGTTCCTTCGGTTTAACGGGCATGAAATGATTGCATTTCAGTTGCGAGCCAACTGTGTTTGCACTGTCACCTGTACAAACTTTCATGACTGACGTGATTTGCTGGTTATAATTTTGTATTTGAAATAGCGTAAATCAGTGAATTCTCAACAGGATCGACAGCAAGCAAATGAGCAGTTAGACCTAGCATTCGTGGTCGAATTACGTTTCCGCACGTGTAACTATCCTTATCAGTATGCTATGATGCATGAGCAGGCATACCACGTGATGTTCGCGCTATCGCCATTCTGTGCAAGGTGTACTCAGGTAACAATGCAGTTATATCCTGCGTGGCGCAGCGTGAGTCTGGAAGGTTCCTGCGAGCTACTCCATGCCTAAAATCAAAGGCATGTCTCCCAGTCTCAAAGATATAGTTTCCGCTGCCCGTACCGCGGATAAGAAAATGCCACAAAGCCAAATATAGGCAAATGTTAGCGTGAATAAAAAACAGTGGGTGGACTGGCGTCGTTCGGCTCGTGAAAGCCTAGCACATGAACAGTATCAAGCAAAGGTCTCAACAACAACAATGGGAGAAACGGATAGCGGACCTAAAGACACGAAAACACAACAGCAGGGCGTCAGGGAGATCGGCTAAATGTCAAGGCAACATTTGAGAGCTCCATTTACAAGTCCAGACTAGTATGCCTCCCCATTAAAGTCTTTCTCGAAATGTCAGGGAGAGATACACCTCGCCGACGCTGATAAGGTTGCGAGTCCTCGCCCCCTCTCTCCCTATCGTCAACACTGGTTACTGTTCCGAGGGCATGACGCAAGGGCGTGGCCGGTTCAAAAATGATTCTTGAATCTGATGTTTCATTCACCCTAGAAGCACTTGTCAAAGTCAACAAAGGAGTTCGTTCTGGCTCGGACGATGTGGTCCCATTGTTCGTTTCTTGCTTTTCGCCGTCCTCGTCCTCCGGTACTGCCGCATATCTAGTCACGGGTACATTCTGAGGAATCAATGGCTTTTCGTCTGTTGTCGGAGTAGCCACTCGACTCGCGGGTCTCGAGCTAGTGGCGAACGTAAGCAACGAGGAGTCGTCATCGTGAATGCTCATCATCAAGTCGAGCAAATTTTCAGATCCTTCAACAATGCTCGGCAGTCGGGAGGGCTGAGATGATCGAATATTCGCATCTTTCACACGACGCTAAAACACAAGTCATGAAATACGTAGGACACTTAATTAAGAACGGTAATGCTTACGGTCACTGAAGGACTTCCATGGGCACTTCCGGTTGGTGTGATGACGCCCGCCTCGCCCTTCTCGGCAGACTCCAGTAGCCTTGCGTCAGCGCGATCACGATCCGATGTTCGACTGAGAAGACGGCTGAGGGGTCTGACTAAGGCTTGTCGTCCTGTTCGCATGACTGAGCGGACGCTGTTTGATCGACTGGCTAGGCCATTATCACCGTGGTGAATGTCGGATGGGGGCTGCTCAGGTTTGCTAAAAGTCAGGGTTAGAATTCCGATAAAGTACCCTTCGATGTCAGCATATATCGTAACTTACTCTAAGGAAGCAGCTGAACCGATGAAGCCATCAGTTCGTAAGCCAGATGACTCAACAGTGTGAGGCATTTCAGGTTCAACATTCCAAAACGCGTCCTTTTCGATGGGTGGCACTGTGTTGTAATGCTCGTCCACTATCGTGTATGACACCTGTGCAGGCACGCAACCCCGTCAGACCGAATTCTATCCATACCCATCAGCGCTTACCCGCAAATTCCTATCGATGATGTAATTCATTTCGAAGTCGTCCGCATCACCCCCAAACGGGTTGGTCAACACTTCTCCAACCTACAAGATCAGCCCTAGTCATAGTCCCAGCTTATTCCTAGACTCCTTACTTTGAGCCATCCCAAGTAAAACATGACTTGCAAGAAGGGGAAAACAGGCACAAATAAATCCACGTGATTCGAACCCTCCTTTTTCACGTACTGACGACCAAATAGAGATGCCAGCATAAAGAGGTAGACGGCCAGTGTGGCAACCGAAAACACAACAAGTCTACCAATCTGATCGTGAGCAGAGTACAACAGAGCATCGTACTTACTTGAGTGTAGACCATAGGTATCGGTATCCAGTCATGAAAAAGAAGAAAACGTTGACGCATTTGTAAAATTATAAATACTCTGGTTAGTCTTACGTGAGAAAAAAGCACCCAGCATTTCTGACGCATATCTAATACATCCTGGAGAGAAAGTTCGATCAAAAACAGCAGGGAGCTATGTGGCAGAAGAAGCTTACATCCTGAAGCTTGTTCGCAGACGCATCTGGTAACTTGCCTTCGATTTTGGCCCTGTAGATCAGATTGTAAGCCCAATGAAATGGGATCCACCAATTAGTGTCCTTGGTTGCGGACGTTTTCTTGAATTGTTCTAATTCTGCTTCATTCATCAGACCTATAAAGTAGGGCGAGTGATCCAAGCTGTGCACCACACCGCAAGGGGTTAGACAATGAGTGAATCGAAGCAACGCTTCTTTCACAATGCTAACCTCAAAGTCAGTTGCATGCATGAATTTTAGCATTGTATATACTACGTCATTAGACAGCGCCCTATCAACCTTATTGCCTGCACGCATAGAAGCAGTCTGGGAGCCAGGCTCTACGCACCAGCGTCCACCACGCGCTGCAACGTTGGGAGTCTTTTGCGCACTGCGATTGAGATGTCACGAAAGCAAAGCACTGATGCCAAGTTGGCGTAACGAATTAAAGTACGCCTTAGCATCAGTGTTTTCTGATCAGCACCAACCAAATGTCCGGATATGTCAAAGGCGAACCTAAAAGGGAGAGGCATGGTCAGAATAAACCCATAGAGATCGAGTGGACGTCAAGAGCAGTGATTCATGATTTGTCATCGGCAATATGAAAAGTTAATTAATTAAGTCATCAGTGTTATGATCATGCAATCTGCTTTATTGCTGCTGTGGCCAGATCGATAGCCCGCAGGGTCCCCTCCCTTGTCTCTCTCTGTCATTTATCCTTGTCAGAAGCATGCCATTTCCCCATATTGTCCCTCGACCCTATACTCCTCATCCGTCTTAGTTATGGTAACACGTTATTACGGCGCACATACTGTATACTGGCTCCGAATAAGGAAGTCCTCTCTCGCACCCGTTTGGTCGCACTTACTTGTCTGGCCACGGCAGGTTCTCCCATTGCGTCCAACGACGGGCGCAAGCATGCACTACATAAAAACCCAAGACGAAAGTGACTGGGATGAAATCAGCGAACCCTTCACAGTACTTGGCAAATGTTTCGAATCCCCTGGAAAAAATTAGCTGCCATTGGCAAAGACTGGTCAAGTCCGACGCACTTCTTACGGCTGCCATTTCGTATTTTTCATTCCCCAACGGTAGCTTAAATTTAACGCGTAGTAGAAAATGATAAAGATGATCGTCTCGCCATAAATAACTTGATAAATACTTCCTCGCCATCGAAATAGTAAACGAAAGAAGCCGCCGATACGGGCCGTCGAAACGGATTGTGTATAAGGCACTGTCATTACTGCACGACTGAAATCTGAGGAAGTACAAAGAATGAAGCAAAAGCGCGAATCTGCACGCGTTCCAGATATGAGACGACGAATGCAAGACCAAACACACCACGACGACAAGACAGTCGACTACAAAGTAAACCGACTCTTACCGTGCACTGTCGACCGCCTGTCGCATACAGACGCCGACACTGGCTGTGGATCTAGTCGAAACCAGTACCTACGAAGTTAGTGGTACCTATATAATGTATCGTGTATAGGAGCATGCACTCCGTGGAACAGGCACTGACGTAGCTCTCAGGTATCTCCGCAGAGTAAGCTAACGTTATGTGCACATATGGAGTCAGGTACAAGTACGTGCAATCGAAGCTGCCGACTTCTCACCGTTGCTCGCAATGCACCTAGCTTCTGCGTTTCGTCATATATCTCTTTCTCTAATCAAAAAAGGTGTGCTTCTGGAAAGAAAGGTAAACAAACGAGGTGTGCACGGTGTGGGAGAAAGGTAAATTAGACGGCACTGTATACAATGGGCTTCGCCCCACAGTCACTCTTATGAATGCTGGGCGGGTGGTCCGGTTGACTATGTAGTGGGTGTGTGTGAGTCAAAGAAGCGAGGAACTCAAATGCTTTTCTTCACATTAAAAACTTTAGGAATAGTCTTGATTTTTTTACTTTTTAACCCATTTTCCAAGTCCGTGCTTTCTTTGCACGAGTATGTGCGTGTTTCAGCAGCTGTTGTAACTGTCTTCTCCAGAGCAACTTCAAAAACACGCGTTCCTAAACAGGCTGCTATGATTCTAAGAAAACAAGAACAGCAGGTGTCAGATGCACAGTGGAGGCTCAGCTAAGATATATGCTAAGTAGATTTAAAGAGAGATTATTCTGCTTTCTTTTAGAATTTTTAAATTCCTGCTTCTGTCTACTGTATTTGAAAAGTGCGATGGGTTTTCGTCGCCAACACAGACTCCGTACGACAGTCATCTTTGACTAGCCATGCACGGTTCTAGCACACTTCTCAATCTACGCTTCCACTTGTGACGTTTTGCACAAAAATTTTGGCAAACTTTTGGCGATAAGAATGGCCCTAAAAATGGCAAGCAAATGTGTGACATAGCATTAGCTATTCTTTTCTAGAATGCCCATGGCAACTGACATTTATTCCTGGGGTTTGGAACTCAGTTTTTTTCTCATCTGACATGTAAATGTCAGATGGACGCACTCATCACACTGGTGCATCTTCTGGGAGGTAGGATGGATACCGAGCTCCTTCCCTACCTTTCGACATACACATTTCTTCACTCCCACCAAATATGGAACAATACAACATGGCTCATTTGACATGTAAGACAACATAATAGAAACTTTCTATCTCTGTACCAGCTGGCCATATAGGTCACATGCAGTGTACCTATGCACTCGCAGTATCTACAGTACTTCGGTGGCAGGAGGCGAAGGGGACCGTCGTCTGTGTATCAGACGCTTGATCAAATCGACGGGTACTGGCAGTACGACAGTTTGATTGCGATCAGCGGCAACGCTGCTCAACGCTTGCAAGTATCGCAGTTGCAATGCAACTGGATTTTGTGCAATCATATTGGCCGCTTCTTTTAATGCTCGACTGCTTTTTTGTTCTCCTTCGGCAGCCACAATCTTTGCCTTGGCGTCTCGAGTGGCTTCTGAAACATGATACGAATAGGAACTAAACATGATTGTCGAAGCAAAAATTAGCAAAAGTACACAAACCCGCTTCTGCTGCCATGGCACGCATAAGCTGAAAAAGGAGAAGAAACATAATTCCTAATTTGTAACCAGGAAGGACTTGCAATTAAAAATGCATGCCTGATCGGGTAGTCGAATATCCTTGACTTCTACCCGGTCCACCTTGACTCCCCAAGGATCCGTCCCTTCGTCCAACACTGCGTAAAGAAAAGGGCAGGAGTTCATTTCAAATATTCTAACTCGACTAGTTTCCTGTAATTAGAGACATCTAAATCGATACTTGCCTTTTTCAGTCAATTCAGCAATGTGCTCTCGCTCGGACAACATTTCACTCAATGTCTTCGTACCCAAAATATTACGTAACGTTGTTTGCGCCAACAGTTTAGTGCTATAATAGGGATCATTCACATTCGTCACTGAAAAGAATGATCCAAGCTCTCATCAAGATACTATTAACCGAAAGAAAATTTCTCACCGGAAATCGTTGGATTGGAAATGTGAAAGTAGACCACAGCGTCGACGGACACTGTTACAGAGTCTTTAGACAAGATTTCTTGTGGGGGTACTCCGAACGAAATCACTCGCAAATCGACTTTGCGAAAAGTGTCGATGCAGGGAAGCACAAACACGAGACCGGGGCCTCTGAAATGAGGATATGATTGTAAGTTGCCAACTGTCCCTCATTAAACAGTTGAGCAGGGGGTAACGAGGAGCCATTGTGCTCACACACAAGTGTTTGGAGGCAGCCACATTTGAGTAAGTGGGAGGAGCTTGTTGCAGCTTATGCAGACAGTTTTGATCATTGCACAAGCAGCAAAGGCCCCTTCGATCGAACCACCCTTCCCGCCACTGAGTCCACTTACCGAGCTCCACCTGGCGTCAGGCGACCCAGTCTAAAGAAGACTGCTCTCTCGTATTCCTTGATAACTTTAAGGCAAAAGTACAGGGAGAATGGTAAGGTGCAGAAGAAAAGAAACCAGGCTGCAGCCACGAGCACATACGACATACAACCACCGATCGATTCCGATTGCTGATCACCCTCCAAATTGCCATAGTATCGGCTGTCAATGGCCGCACCCTCTCGACCAGGTGCAGTCCGCTTCTTCATTCCCACCGATTGTCTCAATCTTTGAAAGATACTGTGTCTTTAAAAACCTGAGAAAATGTCTTTCCAAAATTATCAGGCTTCGGCTGATCTGAGAAAATCTTAGAGAGGCCACATCTGGAATCACATAAATAAACTCCTAATGGCTAAACTGGTCTCGAAAGCAAACGTCACTTTTGGCTAGTATACGTGTTGAAAAGCGAAACGCGACTAAGGCGTCTCCAATTTCGACGGAGAAAGGCTTTGATGGAACCATTTTTCGTGATTTATTACATACATTTTCTTTGCCTTAGCCAACTCTAGTCGGAGTAGTCTTTTCGAGAGAAGCATGCGGCCATGGCTAACGCGCTGACACTAGGCAGCTCGTCACTTTTAAAATGTAGCTAACCGCGCTGCTTACAAGGAAACGCGCAAATGCATCGCCCCAACTCGTCTAGATACGAGCCGTGACGACGACAGCTGATGGCACCCAATGGCTAATAATTACTCCAACGACGATTCCGCGCAGCTGCTTTCAAAACCCTGACGTAACTAAACGAACCAATCCAAACTCGCAGGTTCAATACCCGTGCCCGTTTCCGTCCACGCCTGTTGCCTTCGGTTTCACTTAGACACATTATCAACACCCAGCACAAAAGAATGCTACGAAATAAGATTCTCCTCAACCAACTGCCTCGCGCTGACCGCCTCGGACCTACCCGTATCATCTCTCCCGGGGGAGGGGGGAGGCTCGACGACCCCGATTCCCTGTTGCTTATTACACGAAATGATGAAAAATTGCCCCTTTTCTAATAAGCTGTCAGTAACAAAATCTAATTTCCAAGCATTGAAAATCCTTTGCTGGCTGCATTTGGCACTTCTCTATTTCAGTCCAAATTTGGACACAGGGCCGTGTCTAGGATCGATAACGTTCGCATTGTGATGAGGATGGAGTTCAGACGTAAGAAATTATTCATATTTTCCTTATATTCCTTCGTAAATGCTAGCTTTGTAGGAGGGAAACGGACCTAATGAGGTGACTTAGGGGAGGGAGCTCCGAGTGAACGAGCAAACCTGAATCGCCTTTATCGACCGCCGACCACTGTCGTCGACTGGGCCGGCATCATTAGAAACGATAAAGGAGCATCGTGCATCCAGCCCCGACCAATCATTCCCACGAGTAACCGCATTCATTCTCGCCCCTCTCATATCGACTCGCAATAAGACGCCCATCCGTTTTACGACCACTCCAAATAGGACTTCTCAGTTTTTCGCCCAGCCCAGCCCCACTCTTGCTTGCGGCCAACCTAATAAGACCAGCACACACCCCGAGCACTAGTCGAGTGCACTACTTTACCTCACATCTCCTCACCACCAGTACAATCACCTAGTGCAGCCACGCAGCAAACATGGAAAAACGTCAATCTCCTCCCACTGCCATGGCAAAAGACACAACATTTTCGTTGCACGTCACACCTTGCATTCCATTTTGAGAGAACACTAAAAGGTAAAACATACTGAGCACCCATAGTACATGGAAAGCACTCTAATTTCTCAACATACAAAGTTTGGATAAAAAGCCTACGAGAAATCTCAAACTTGATCTACATTTACACAAAATCATAAATTAAGAGCACTGCACCAATGGATCGACCCAGTTTGGTCCCCCTACCTTTACACGGAACTTCGAAAGAGAACCCAAGTCAAAAATAAGTGAGGCGATGGCAGATGGCTTCGAAAAAGATACCATGTACACTGCATAATGCACTCATAGTTTCGAAACACCTGCATAAAAAGGCACGTCTGACCAAATGCGCTGGTTCATTATGTACAAAAACCTTTCTCCAAAAATATATATACCAGCTTAAATCAAACGAGACTTTCTCATGTACTGCGCAATGCATGTGAAAACGAAGCGATATTGAGGAAAAGTTTGCACCAGCAGCATTCGTTTTTGTCGAAGCAGCGTCAGAGCTCTGGACATGTCCAAGTCCTGAAACGAGGAACAGCTACCCCTTTCGAAGCCCCAATCACGGGTCAAGCCAACACTCACCTGGTTATGCTGCAACGAGTGTATCATCGCTTCTGTCAGCAAATAGACTCCTGTACGACCAGCACCTGAACTACAATGTACAATCACTGGAGGCAACTGCGATTCGGTTGCACTCTGTTCTACGCTCGGACTGGCCGCTTGTTGATGTTGCATTGAACTGTGCATCTGCCCGTGACCATTCCCATTCCCGAATACTTCCAATGCACCCGACCCTTTCGACAATACCAAGCTGCTTGTACTCCGTTTCCTGTTTCCTGTACCGACACTACCGCTGCCTGATGACGAGTGGCTGCCGTTGCCGTTACTGCTGTCCAGTAGATTCGCTCTACTAGCCGCCCGGCTCGTCGTGCCCATGCCAGACGAGACTGATGAGCTCTTCGTCAACTCATTAGCAACATGAACTTTGACGCTGTTTACTTCGTCCACGAAGCCTGAAACAAGGACCATTATCATAGGACCCTATTGCATCCCTACCCGAGTCCGCCTTGTATAATCAACTCGCTTCAAGACCCCGTAAAATGTAATTACTTACTCATAAAGCTATCAACACTGCCCGGCACACCGCCCTCCGGCCAATCGAGATATTGAAGATGATAGAGCAGCCTCTTCTGACCACTGACGGTATGTTTCAAAACAAACGTAGAAGTCACGTGCGTCTTCGATTCTGTGCAATTTTGCAGCGAAAGGTGATACTCGCCGAACTTCAATTTCTGATGCTCGTTCCCAGTTGACTGGCACGGCCAATAAGGAAATGACTGCTCTTTACCGTGCTCCTAATAAGAATAACACAACACTACACGTGTCAGCGCACCAAAACTTGCAGCTGAACTTACCATGCAACGGGTCAGCATGACGATTACCCTGCTCCCAGATTCCCAAACCATTTGCCAAAAATCGACTACCGTTTCACGTAATGGTCCTTGTGTGGCAATATACTTGAACATGGCTGTCCCTATCGGAATCTAAAAGGACACTTATTGTATGTTTCTTCAAAAGAAGGTAATGCTATGACTCCTCACTTGAACATGCGACGCGTTGACATATCCGTGCGGATTATGCCTATTCGGTCTTAGCATGACCCGCGTGTCCTCGTATGGCAGTATTTGTAGGTCTCGATTCAAAGCTTGATTCTCCCGACGTTGCGCTGTTGACAGTCCGGCCGAAACGCGTTTCTTTGGAATAAGCTCAAATTCTCTTTTCAGCAATGCATCACGTGCGATAGCTCGATGTGCTCCAATCCCAGATTGCGCTGAATCGTCATTTTCTTGCTCATTTTCGAATCGTCGACGCAATCGAGCTTCGGTCGAAGACTCAACGCTTATCCCCGCGACCGCGCTGCCATTTGCTCCATTCGTTTTGATCAAAGGCGCTTGACCGACTTCACTCGCGATTTTGCCATTGCGTTCTCGAGGCATCGCGACACTGGCCACAGGTGCATTTGATTCTTTTGTTTCCCCGCACTCGCCCAAATCTGGAGAACGTAATGCCTCTTCGCTACTGGAACCGCCGTGGTCGTTTACCTGAAATCGTAATCAATCATACCTTCGCGACATACCACATCCACCCAACCATCCTATACTTATACCAGCTCTGCTCCTCTCATCAGCGATCAAAACCTATAGGATTATCGTTCTGGGCCGGAAGCCCATCACATCCATATTTATCCACAAATTACGCCATTGCAGTCAGCTGGTCCTACACGTACGCCCCGCAGGTGCTCCTGGTCAAACATGAGATATTTCCCACTGGAACCTTTTACACTAGACGAACAGATGAAACGTCGTTTATAAATAAGTCAAGCATAACATACTGCCCTTGACTGTCTTTCGGGTAGCCTGCATCTGAAACAAGACCATTCATGCCCACAACCCAAAAACCCATCTTTGCTCTTTCCCATCCACAGCTGCTTTCCTCCACACAATCTGCCCAAACCAATCGTTGCATAATTCCATCACATTGTAACTTACACAATTAAAATATACCAATGATGTCAGCCGAATCCTTCTACGACTTCTTCGTCGAATCACATTGCCCATTTCAGATTACACTAGCCTCACACCAGTCCCAAGTTTTTCCGTACCACCCTATACCCAGTCTAATCTTCCCGACAGACTACCATCGCATGGGATGATGCTCGTCATGAGTCAGAGCTGACTGCCAGGTAGAATCAAGATTAGGTGCCTTCTCAATCCGTAAACACGCCCACCTATTACAAACAGGGCAACCATCTCGGAGAATACAAATCAACATTGTGCACCTACGTGGTCACGGATCAAAGGCAGCATAGCAGCGCCTTTTCGTCGCCGGAAGCCAGCCCCAACACTCCACCGACTGCGTCTATCTGGCCACAATGAATTCACCATGACGCACTCATCCTCGTCACTGCCATCCACAGCTAACCCAAAGCTCTCGACAGGCGTTGGCGCCGCGGCCGAAGGTCTTCGAACCACGTACCGTAACATCGCCGAATCCCCGATCAAAAAAACCACACGAATACTAACGAACAAATTATATTTGTAGCTCCAATACAACGCTTTTTGAGTTAGCTCCGACCTTTGTCATACGGCTGGTCGTCGACCGTCCTCTCGGTCACTACTCTTTACCCAAGCTCGACCAGTGTACACACACGCTTGTGTTTAAAAACCACCGCGCATCACGTGCTTATACCCAAAAAAGGGGGCACCGAGTGCCTTCTCCATCCGTATCAGGTTGTTCACGACCGTCGCCATTCAGACGCCCAAGTGGGCACCACCGTGCACTATGCAATTGGGTACCCTGTTCCTTGCTTGGGTTGTTAAGTGGCAGTAAATGTTGCTCCATACACACAAACAAATTCACATTTTTCCATAATCGTTTTACCAGTACAGAATTCAAAGGAATAATATCCTCTCGCAAGGGCACCCCGACAACGTCTTTTCAAAACTGCTCGTGTCGTCGTTTCCAAACTTGGCCTAAACTTTTTAGTACTCAGTAATCGCTTTAATGCCTACCTCCGCCTTGAAAAATGCCCGAAATGTCAAATATGACTTCGGATCGTTTTTCGCTGCAAAAACTTAGTAACATACCCATTACACCACAGTTCCATGTCGGCACATTCCCGAAAACCGGGTCGCGACCAAGCAGCTATCTAGCAATTTATCGACCATAGCGTAATTTCCAACGCGCCTATGCTCTCGCATCTCCACGTTTCAGCAATGGCACAGGCGGTCATTTCACTTCACCCTTCCCCCCATTAAATACCTAACAATAACCTTCGCGTGTAATCACACGAGTAAATATGTCACTGACGTTCAAAAACCAAGCACCACTGACTGACCGAACAGAGTGCACAAGGCCGAAAAATCACTTTCGACCCATTTTATCCCGCCGCTCCTACCAACTTTTTAAATCGCTCTTCGCATTCCGTGTCAAGTCCATAAACTTTATTCCTCCAGTGCAAATATGAAGCACCGTACACCCGCGTCAAAGCCTCCAAGTATCCTCACGACACCCGTCTTAAAATGCATGTCAGAAGATAAGTTCTAGCCCATCCTCTTCTTGTCTTCACCATCGAAACTCGCTACTTAATGTCATAAAAACGCAAACGTGAGGCCGACCAAGAATAGGACGCTCGTTCGACAACAGGTTCCCTCGCGACAACAACTTGACTCATACCATTGTTATTTTTGGTGGCTATTGAAATCTAACCGACTCCTATCTGCCATATGGCGCGTGAAAAACGCTTTTGAAAAAGCATTAACCGTCAGACAGCTATTTTACTCCGAACATAGTCTCATGTACAAATATACTTGAACACACATCAGACAGACCACAGTAGATTCGACCAAGGTTCAAGTAGAAACTGATTGCCTTACAACATCGCCGACACGAGTGACTACGTGTAAGAGTGAATCCTATTCATCAGAGCGAGACTATGTAATCTGCCGATCGACGGCCGAAAAGAGGCCAAGTCTATTAACCGAACTAACCCCCATACAGTCCAGCAGATGCCCAGCCTATCCGCAGTCCACACCCGCCAGTTATCTTCTGTCATTACAAACCCCAGATGATCAAACATGAAACTTACCAGTAACCGGTGCCGATGAGCAGTACCCGTCGCGTCTTTCTCTTCTTGTCCATACTCCCCCGCCGATTTCCTTCTCTCCTTCGCCTCGTTGACTTCCGCTGGTTTTAAATTCAGGACAGCCACTGATCGGTGATGTTCATTGACGGCCACGGACTTCGACTCCGGCTCTCCGCCATTTCTTTTAGAACCACGGCTTACTGTAGGTTGTGGAATTTCGACGCCCGGTTGGCGCTGCTCGTTTTGCAGTTGTTGTCGATACTGCATTTGTTGTTCGCGTTGCATAACCATCAACTGATGTTCGTACATTTTGGGATTAAAGCGTTGAAATGCTTGTTGGCCAGTAGACAAATCCTCAGGCAATGTCGAAGTCGACGAGGTGGCGATCGTTGATCGACTCGTATCTCGAGATACACCATAAGCGCCCGGTCGATCGTTCACTTCGCGAATATTGTTTAAATTCTCATCGCTCTCACCGCTGGACGAAGCTGCAGCCCCAACAATGATACGCTGAGGCGCGACTGACGATGAAGCTGGACCGACACCATTCGGCTGTGCATTTTGATTTGATTTTCTGAAATGACCATTTCTAAAATCGCAGGATCGAGACAAATATCACGACTAAACGACTCACTCATTTCGATCTCCGCCTTCCCTCGACTGACAACTGCTATCCCTTCGTAACACCATTCCAGGTTTCGCTTGCCTGACCACAGTTGGCGAATCCAAGTTTTCAATCGATAAATTCTCGAATGTCTTAGCATCGATCGATTTTTTTTGCTGTTGTTGCTTTTGCCGAACCAAGTGTTGTTGCTTGGTCGCCAAATCGGGACTACTTTGTGATTTCGACAATGACGCCGAGGTCAGATCAGGCGTGCTGACGAAATGGCGATCACTGCCACCCATTACTCCATGATTCAATGCAAGCGCGGCCGAATTAGGACGACCAACAGGGGCTCCTTGCTTCGCGGGATCAGCCATGGCACTCAACGAAGCCCCGACTAAAGATCCAGAGCGCAATTTACCAGCATTCTCCGAACCAGCTGCTGCACCGTTTAGTTTGTCCAGTCCATTGACCAGTGAAGGATGCATTGGTGGCGATAAAGATGGTATCCGTGGCGGCGGAGCCCCCTGGGCGGTGAGGAAGGCCTCCAAACTCGCTAAGTATTGTATTCCCGGGTGTCTCGTGGATGTCGGAGGCGAAGCTGGGGTCACAGTCGCAGTTGGCGGCGGTGGAGGCGCGTGAAAAATCGGTGGCGCCATCGTTCCGTTCTCATGGCCTGGCGGAATACTGGAATAAGCGACCGACTGCTCCGAACTGGCAGGCAAGAACGATCTGTGCGGTATTTGCTGCTGAAGTCGGTAGGGAGACATCGATTGCTGCTCCCGAAAGTGTTGAAACTCGTAGGCCGTACGGAACATTTCGTTTAAGTTAAATTCATCCAAACTCAATGGTCGTCCAGGTCCATTAAACAATCGTATATGGGCTGGATTCGCCGAAGCAGGTATCGGAACTGGATGACGAGCCGGATGATAAGGTTGTCCGAGCGCATGAATATGCGGCACACTCCCATTGAATGCTGACATCGGCGTGCGGTTTAAACTTAAATTACTCGCACTAGCGGCCAGTATCTGTTGAGACATCCACGACTGCAAGCCTTCGTGGTTTCGGCTGGGTAGGCGGCTGGGAAGAATGCGATGTTGCGGCAAAGGGAATATTCCGGGTGTCGATCCTAATGACGACATGGACGGATTCATAGGAGAACTTATGGACGGTACTGCGGCCGATGTGGCAAATGAATAATCGCAGCCAATATCATTTTGCAAGGTTTCGCTTTGTTGATGTTCGAATGGAAGTGCAGTCGCTGGAAGCCGATCAACGCTCGTTGTACTGTACGAAAATGGACTTTGAAGAGATACCGGAGGTGGCGACATGAAAGGCCTGCCGTTGTTGAGGTACAATTGGTTAGATGGCACAGAAGAATCTAAAAACACTGATCGACTTCAATTTGTCATGCCACACAAACTTTACATCATACCAGGAAACCCGTTCAGGAATTGGCTGGCCTTCATACCCGCCATCAATTGCTGCTGCTGTTGTAAATCCATCGCATTAGTGTATTGCACGGCCGACGGCGCACCTAATGCGCTCTAAAAAAACACGCGCAGACTTGCACATAATAATTTCAATACCAGATAATAAACTGCTACCTACCGAAACTGACTGGTCAGTCTGCGATGGGAAGTTGGCCAAAACGGGGCCTGAATTCGTTGCGACTGAAGTTGGCCGACCAGTCGATACCGTCCTAAAACAAGAGAATCAAATTAATTCTTTTCCCCCAAAATTCTGGTATTCTAAGATTAGCTTACCCATCTTCACGTTTGCAAAAATTCCGAAAGAATTGCAAATGAAGGCCACACACATAAGCAGCGTACTTGGCAGTCTCCACATCCTCCTAAACAAAATCTAACTCTATACTCCCCATACACCGAAATGTGTACATCCTCACCATTTGAAAATGAGCGTGAGCTAGTTCAGCGCAATTTACAATGAAATTACGGCGACTGGCCATGATGCTCACGATCTCTTCCCACCTAAATCGCAATCGACGTTGACATGTATTCAGACTTCACCAAAACCGTATCCTCACTTGTACTTGACTGGCGGCCCCTGCAAGCGCTTCACGATGATGCCTTCCATACAATATCCAACAAAGATATCACTTCCGTCTTCATCCTAGCAAAGAGAATATGAGTCATCATCCAGCAATAAGGCACTGTACACCAACAATCACCCTTCCAGAAAAGTACTCTTCGCCGTATCCATCGCATTGCTGCGCCTCGCTAATATAAAGCAGTTCGGCTTGCGTTCGTGAGAGCCCTCTCAGCGCTTTATATCCAACCAGCACTTGCTTGATCAAATCGTCCATAACTTGAGAACTTTGTGTCATGTGCTGAAACAGAGAACATCAAATAGACAATACAGGCCGAGTAGGTCGAACAAACCACAAACATTACCCGAGGTAACAACGGCGTGCCTCGTAACGTTGCCACTGTCGGCTTATCGTTACTTTCTTCATGATCGCCGAAATCGACTGTCACAAACATCACGCTGTTAGTTATACTTAGTGGGAACAATACTGAAAGTTCTCACTTTGCAAACTATAGCTAGCCAGCGAGATGGCCTTTTCTGGCGAAACCAGCAACCGTCCATCCAGCACGTCTGCACGCATTTGCAAGAAATAGTACCATCTGAAACAGAACTTTTCATAAACATATGCAATGTTCTGCACAGCCTTTTAAAACGATGCAGCAGAATGCCTTTCTTCCATCCAAGCATTCTAAATACCTAAACTTTTTTCCAACAAACCTTGCAGCGGCATCGGTCAATGTGCCAGCATTTGGTGTATGGAACATAACGCCGAAGAACAATCTCATTTCTTGCGCTGTTTTCTCCAATTGTTTTTTTAACGGTTTGTCTAATTCCACCCATCGGCAAACCATTCGTGAGCACTTGTAGCGCAGACCAAAAAAAATGTTCTACGAAAACACGAAGAAAGACATGTAAACAACAATTCCATCGCTAGCACGCACGCGCGTATTTTACTCCGCTCTTGCCACTTCTGTCAACAATATAAGTTCAGAAAACTAGCTTCTTGCCCTCATTTTACGCAATCGGCCAAACCAGACCTCCAAGCAGTAAAGTCTGGTCAACTCGATTCAAATAACACCAAAAAACAACAAGCTCGAGAATCAGTGCCTTTAAATCAAAACTACACTTTTCTTGTACATAAAGCTATTGTCGAATACGCCCCCTCATTTTTTCCTTTCTAAAAACGTACCTGATGCAATTCTAGACGCTGGCAAATATAATCCATGCAGTCCTTGCCCGTACTCTCGGTCGATAGCGTGCATTGGAGAATATGACCGTCCAACAATTGCACGGCAATCACGTACAAATCGCGGCTGAGATCGTAACGACCCGTCCGTTTACCAACACGCAACTTGAAGGGCATCTTCCTCGGTCAACCTCGATTCCAATGATAATATCGAAAACTAGTACAAATAAAGCGAAATATTCGCCTCGTCTCAGACGTCCTTCTCCAACGTCGCATTTTTGAGGCGAGATAACATTTTCAAAACTACGCCGCCCTCTTTGGCACGAGTCCGCTCCGGTGTATCGCAGTACCCAAGTCGGACGCGATCAAGTCGCAGATCAATTCGTAAGACTTCTCTGAACTAAAATTACTTCTCCAATCCTCGAGCAATGTTTCACATTTCCCGACGAGAAGTCATTGAATTCATCCTTGACCAGAGACTTTGTTCACTAAAAAAACACAAAATAGACATACTCATAGTCTTTCAAGCTCACGCAATCACATCTAAGTTACAGCAAGATTAACAAAAATCAACCGCGATTCGCCTCAAGTTTTGCGGCTATTTTCCAGTGGCAAACCGTTTTATACATTCGCCCCAAATTAATTGGAAAGCTTGAGAAAAGGAAAACTGAACATTCCAATACGAGACCCTTGTAAACGTTAGAGACCACTCCTATACTATCATGGCGCGTCCCATGTTTGCCCGTATTTAGGACCCTCCACGAGCCTACTCGAGTGGCGCGTGCCTTCGAATACTCAAAACTGTCATCAGATGGACGAAACGAATGCAAACCCATCAAATATTTTCGCTCGACCAACGAACCTTAAAGAGCCCAACAAAAATTCGACTGGCTAAATCGGAGAATAAATCTATTGCAAAATTTGGGCACGTCCCGAACACCTTTGCTTTTCTAAACTTGGTTTTAAAAAACCATATTTGGCAGCACCCGATCGCATTCATTCCACTTACTCATCTTGTCGACCAACCAACCAACTCCGAGAAGATCCCAAGTTATGTGCCAACCATGGCTAGAAGCATGCAAAGAACGCAACTACTGTAGACGCAACGCAGCACACCAGCTCTGTCTACAGCTGCACATACAAAACTCGCCCAATCCATAAGCCATCGTTGAACTCCTTCACCCGCCAAACCACTTCAAAAAGAAACGAAAAAACAGTTGAATACGGAAGGAACACAGGTGCAATCGTAAAGGCACTTCCATTTGTTATTCTGTCTGGAGATGCCTAATGTGAATCGTTCTTGCATCGTTTCCGAGGTTGAGAATGCAGGCAAAAACGACGATTCTGCCAGAACATCATTCACACTACACATTTACCCATCACATGGCAAGCATGGGAAACATGGCTGGCACAAAACTCAACCAGACCAGCTCCTCCACTTTCCTATTTTGCGAGCTATATGTACTGTATAGATGCGAGTCTGACCCGTGCGTGAGACGGGAAAAGTTTGAAAGAAACGGGCAAACAAGCAGACGTCTAGCTATGGGTTAGCAAGGTGAAACGAAGTAGCCATAGCCGCAATAATCGTCCGACCTTCCGTACAGGCGTGGCATATAAACAAGACCGACTAGGCTCATAGCTAAATCAAACATAACCAGCAAAAGTTGATCCCGTCGTCCACGCCTAGGGTCTAAACAATATTTGTTTCACTCAAACGCTCAAGAATGCAGTAGAATCAAAATCAATTCAAGCTTAAGAATGCGCTTAAGACGAAGACAAACTCGTTTTTATTTTATTTACGGTCTCAACACTCGAGCACGAAGCGAGCAATTTTTCAGTGTCAGCAAATATATAAACAGTCGTCAACCCATATAATCCGTAAAAACATAGTTGGAACGCATTTCTCCCTCCAGCATTCTTTCTTGATGGCAACGTTTATAAAAGTTGAACCCCACCATAAAGATTGATCGAAGAACATTCCAGCCAGAAAAGATAAAAACGAAGAGAGCGCAATCGTTCATACGAAAAGGCCATACCATCTGGCTCGAGCGAGTACGGAAACCGAACAATCACTGCCCCACAATCGGACAATATTGCCTCATAAAACTAGAATTGTCATTCTCAATTTACGATTCGTCTCTAACACCTGCACCATACTAACAATGACATCTTTATAAAAAAGTGCAACCGCGTTTTGACAAGTCTTTCATTCTAAATTCGAGGAGAAGATCAAAAACAGAATAGTCACGTCAGGAAAACACGAGCGACGCGGCAACTTTGACTCCTGATGCGAGTCGTGAAGCCATGAATCAAAGCGTTTTTTGTCCAAAATCACAGATTAACTGTAGTTCTATAACTGGGAGCAAAACCGCACAAGCCTACGCGAAAGAATGTAAATACAGTATAGAACACAGCGCGACTACAAAATTTATAGATTCTCAACAATGTTCGCAGTTCGATCAACAATATCTGCAAGGTGAGCCATAAAAAGCCCCATAGTCAAGGTAACATCTCGGACATTGTAGGTATGCCAGTAGTACCTTACGGTACTGTTTTCAGAATCAAAGGTCGACAAAACCGAAAGCTCCTCACCTTCAGCTTCCCCCAGGTACGTCCAGTTCGAATCTCGACCGTTCTGCACTTATCTCCATTATCCTATCTAGTTGCTGACTTTTATATCTAGATGCTTCAGCTGATCAGCATTGGTCGGCATTTTACAGTACCAAACTTCGCCAGAAACAGGTTACTGTAGATCGGGAATCGCATCATCCGAAACGTTGTATTGCTATAAGCAGCAAAGATAAGCAGGTGAGGCGGGAAATTTAGAATTTTATTTATTTAGTGGGCCACTCTCTGTAGTCATTGAAATCATAATAGGAAACATGAATTATTTTGAAACGAAGTGTCGAAGTATATTGCGATACTTCGGCTACATGCAATTCTGGTCACCGCCGCTGCTTGTGCGATGAGGTTTCTGGAGTTTGCGTACGTAATTTCAACTGATTTTTATGTCTGCTCAACTGACACCGAAAGCTAATTTGCTGGTGCGCGCATGACTTTTCATTGCACTGGCTGCTCTCGACTATGCACACTGTGTACAACATGACAATATGTGCAAAGACCCCGATTTGTGCCGTTCATAAAACTCCAAGAAGAAAATAATCGCCTGTAACTTTTGGTATCAAGATCGTCAATGAGATTTATAGCGATGAGCTGGAGTGGAAATGTTCGAGGATACGGGTTATGTGGAATGTTCCAGTGGGCAGAGAGACCATGAATCAGGGGTGGATGAGGAATCATGGGTGGTTCTTTGATGAAGGGTACAACGTTAACTGTTCAGTTAGGCAAGAGTTCAGCGCAGGCAGTGTTGGCTCGGTCGGCAGTCACTTAATTTCTTATCCCTGAGTTGAAAAACTGAGTCGTGCACGCTAGCCGCCACTGTCAACCGAAGAGTAAGAAAGGTTCGAAAGCCTAGAAAAGCACGAACTATAGATTCATGGGGGTCACTTCAGTTTGTGTGGGACAGCCTTGCCTTGCTGTTGCTTGACCCGGTAGGGACTTGTGCGTGTGCACAAGTAGCTTTAGCTATGGCAAAACGGCTTTGGCTTGGCAAAAAAAAGATTTGCGCCAGCAGTATCCTAGAATCTCCAAGACAATCCTAGAGCAGATAAAGCAAGAGTCAAGACTGTATCTTCGAAGCCGATCCGCATCTTTATACAACCGCAGATTGTCTACTGGCTGGCTGAGGCATCGAACCACTCTCCAGTAAGCTACTCATTAGTTCTAAAAACAGCTGCGTTGTGATTACTCTAAGGAGAAATAGATTATCGATATCGATCGATCACAAATCGCCTAGTATCCAATCTACTTGGAGGCACTCGCGCTCGACTTATTATTCCTGGATATTTGACCCCTGTGCGTATCGGAGGAAATGGAGGATTCATCGAATTTGCTCGAGTTTTCCTTGGCCCAAATAATATCGCGCATGGTTTTTATGTCGGCCAACGCCAACTGACTATTGTATTCGGCATGCCACAATCGAAATCACTGAACGTCTTTGAGTTGTTTCGCCAATTTTTCCATCGAAGTCACACCTTCAGGGAGGGACCCCACGACATTCTTGCCCGGAATCAAGCTCGCAGCATCAGGCTTCCTCGGAATCGGCGCCACCTGATCGGGATGACGCAAAAATTGAAGAAAAAGTCGTTTCAGATTGCAGGCACTTCATGGCGGCGTGGCCAAACTCGACGCTTCGATCGAAGCCGATAACTTCGAGGTTTTTCCTTGATGCCTCGACTACTCTGCTTTTACTCTGGCATTGTGAGTTACTGATTAGGACACAACAATGCAACAACCATGACCGAGGGAAGGACACAAGCAGGGACAGTGACATGAAGCAATGCACGAAGAAGTGCAAAGTTTGTATTGGGCTCGTTGTGAGCCAATATGGTGTTGCTGTTCCTCCTCCCTCAGCATGCCAAGTACTTTTGTTTGTCGCAGGACTCTTGCTGCTTCGATGCCATCATGTCTCGATCAGACAGTGTCAACGGCTCGTCAACTTTCTGCCTTCCAATCTATTGCGCATTGGTTACGCGATAAACATCCACTTCCTCTGCAGCTTTCCCACGACCCGGCTGCAGCTGATAATGCCCAGCCTTAAAAGATCGCGGCCCGCTCTAAAAAATGCACTTGACCCGGGCCTCTCACTTGACGTCTTCGCGTGAAAGGACGTCCCTGATTTGAGCGGCTGTCCGATCAAGGGGGTCCGGCAGGTGGCTGGCCCTGCCTCGCCAGCCCCAGTCGTTCGTTGCGGCCTATGCTTGGGTGGCGGCTGGTCGGTCTCCACTCTGCTGGTCAATGGTGACTCCGTGATTATATGCTTGTTGTGCGATCTTCCATTTGTTTCTCTGCAAAGTGCGAATCGCGATGAAATCTGCCAACTGGGCAATGTGGGATTGTGGCCATTGCACAGTTGGGCAGATTTGCATCGCCCTTTGCTCAACGACGACATCCTACGATCTGTTCGGGCATCGACTGACCTCGGCTTTGAGCACAAGGCGGTATTTGTGCCCAAGAACGCAAATGAGTTCTTGGCACTTTTACCGTCTTCTGCATCAGAGTCACTTCCGGCAGCGCTAAAAGAAGAATGCTGGCGTCCAGGGGAGGCTGATAAACTATGGAGGGGTGTGTGCTTGATGATGCGTATTGTACAGCAGCCAATGCGATATAGGCAACCAGCAGTTTGTGCTCCTGATGTGCTAACGAGGGTGTGCGTATGGTTTGATCGTGCTATGGCGTATGGCGTGGAAGCGTTGGATATGAGTCATGGACGCATTAAACCTGCACATTTCTCCCGAGCGGTTAGCATGAGATGTGTTGGTCACGAGTGGCTTCTCCCTCCAACCAAACGCGGGGTTATGATGAGGCCTATAGTTCTGGGGATCCCCTATCCCATCTCCAGGTGCCCGATGCAAGGGTATAAGACAGTCAGGATGCGAGGACCATAAACATCTTCCTTTTATAAGACTACCTAGCACCAAGGATAAGAATAAGTTAGTACAGACCCATCCTGTCACCCTACTCAATCACAGTTTGACAGTTCAATCGTGTGAGTGACATCATCACAGGTATGCTCATCAAGTATGCTTGACAGGGATCTCGCGCTCGCCATCGCTTTGGCCCGATTTCTCTTCGACGTGATTTCCCTCGAGGACCAGGGTTATGATATAGCATTGTTATCGAGTTTGAGATGGGCTGCAGAGTTGGCTTTGACATCCATTAACTGCATGCGTGCGGTGACTGTGGTCCGATTATGAACCCGTAGTCATCACTCGACATCGCATCAGCTACCACCACATATGCCTGCGAACACGAGCACGCTGCAAAGCATCGTTCAAGCCAGTTTATTTGAACACGGCCACATTCCATCACATATCCTCTCCGCATGGTCGCACGGTGCTTCCGGCCTCGTCATGCTACTTTGAGGGGAGTCGCTGATAATAGCGAGGACAAGTTGAGAACCGACGTCAGGAAAGTTTCCAGCTTACCCGGGTAATTGGGGGCCGAAAACAACGTGGCCAGGCGTGATCAGCGAAAACTCGAACCCTTCTTGAACGACCTGAAAAGAACTCATTCATAGGCTGCAGGTTCTGACGGACTTGGCGGAAGTTGGCCGACTCGTTGCGTTTGGACCTCGTCGCCCGTGCACACCATGTCAGGGAAGCCCGCCAGAACCTGCAGCCTATGAATGAGTTCTTTTCAGGTCGTTCAAGAAGGGTTCGAGTTTTCGCTGGACACGCCTGGTCACGTTGTTTTCGGCCCCCGATTACCCGGCCCCCAACTTCGGCCAGGACTGGCCACATCGGCCAGGATCAGCCAAACCGATTTTTCCCTCCATACACGCATGCGAGAAGTGAGACACGGATCGTGCACACAGAAACACGCTCAGGCACAAGGATCAGGATTTCACACGCTCAGTTGATGAAGCCTTGGATCATTGTTCGCGTCATTCGCTTCTTTCATCGCTGCTTCGACTGGCTTCACTCCCTGTGGCGGAGCTCCGCCAAGCCTCGCTTTCCACCAGTTCTTCTTCGTGTTCTTCATCCGTGGATCCTTCCGTTCCACTATCATAAAGCGAACTCGACAAACTTTTCTCCTTTTGCGTGGATTCCTGCGTTTCGTTGTCGTTCGTCTCACTCAACCCACTTTCCTTCTCCTCCGACCAACTCAAGTCGGACTCGGTGGAGCCAGACCAGCTTGATTCGGACAGCATTCCAACGCTGCTACTTTCATTTTCATCTGAGGAATCTCTGGTCGGTGTCTTGGCCACTGGAGACCACGTTGTCGGCGAAGCGAGAATCGGCACACGGACCATCACGTCAGCCTCTGGGTTGATACGCCAAAACTGACGCGCCCTCTGAAAATGGATTTTGGGGGCTGTTTTTCTTTTTCGTCTTTCCGTTCCCCTCCCCCCCGGGCCCCCTAAAAGCGGGCCGCGCAAGGCCCCGCTTCTGCTTTCCTGTGTCATAAGGGTCTTCTTGACTATAACTACCCTCTTCGCTCTTGCAGGCGCCCAACTTGGATCCGCTGTTGCAGCGTGTGCCAGCGCCGGATTCCTATATTTCTCGATCAAGTTCGGGTGCAACGGAAGGAGCAAATTCCACATTTGTTTAAAATACTCGTTATGTTATAATGAAGCGCCCATTTACGCTAGGTGGCCTGTTATGCTTATCAGGATTTCTTTTCTTTCCCCTAACACGGGTTTTGCGTATTTTTCCTGTCATTCCGGGAATACGAGATACAGGAAGTCTCGCCTACGGTTTCCCACAGTGTGTTCTCTGGGTACGTGTGTGACTGACACAGATGACCAACTGTTGATCGCAGGGTCGACACTGCAAGCAAATGCATCGTAGTATGAGTGAGCAAACCTATTCTGGCACTGACGAGCTCGGCAGTTTCGTGCCCCCTGGTCATCAGTATTTCTCGAGCACGTTTGCGCTGGCTCGCCCCTCATTTTTGGAGTTTCCCTCAATTTTCACTGGAGCAAGGAATCTTCTCGTAAAAAATCAAGGAAAGACGGTCTAAAATGAAAAGGCTTTTTACGAAACCCTCGGCAGCTTATCGTTGCTGGCAGTCTGTTTAGTGTCGGAGTCTGCCTACGTCGAGGGCGGTCGGTTCGTGTTGAGCAGTGGTCGGACTGGTTCGCAAGATGTACAAAAACAATTCGCCCAGGGGATCGCCAAATTCCTCGAGTTCGCCAGTTCATTCGCCGCTGGCAAATCAGTTGCAAGCGATACTCGATCGTCTTGTGGAGCCGAGAAAGCTCAAAGAAAGTCCGCTGTTGGAGTCCGAGATCAAATTCCTGCTCGGTTCGGTCAAGAAGCAGCTGAAGGGGGCCAAGTCGGCCTTGATCGATGTTTCGGGCCCCATTAACATCTGCGGCGACACGCACGGCCAATACAGAGATGTTCTGCGAATCTTCCACTTCTGCAAATGGCCACCAGAGAGAACGAAGTGGTGGGTGATCTTCTCTGGTCCGATCCGTCAGATGAAGTTGATGGTGAGCGAGTAATAGTCATTGTCTTTGCTTAGAATTAAGGTCGTTCTGTTTAGCCTTTGTTCCGAACCCGCGTGGCTTGGGTCATCAGTTCGGCGAGAAGCAAGTGGCCGAATTCCTCATGAAACACGGTCTGAAAGCGGTGGTTCGAGCGCACCAGGTAAAATCTAGATATTGTACTCGTTTTGCACTGCCTCACCTAGTTATCTATTTCAGGTTTTCAAAGAAGGGTACAAGTTCTTCGGTGCCGCTCAAGAGTGCGTAACCGTCTTCAGTGCACCGAACTACGGCGGTGAGTTTAACAACTGTGCAGCGATCTTGGTCGTCGATCAGGTGATGTCAATGATGGTGCTGGCCTCGTTCAACAAGCAGGAAAACTAGGCGCTCGAAAGCAGAGTTGTGATTATGATAGCTGTGTGACTGGTCCCCTAATGGTTCGTGATCGTGATGTGCGGGCACGAAGTAAAGTAATCGTGGTCGAAGATGGTAGGACAGGAGGTTGGTCCCTTTAATTCGGAAACAGCTGCTTCGAACACGAAACAAGAAATCACCCCCGAAACACCGCTGTGATTGCTGGTCCCGCAACTGATCTCGAGATCGCTCTTGCGTTTTGTGATGCGCCCTCAAAGTCTTGAACAATCTCGGACCATTAGTAGTCGAGGCATTAGTGTTCCCTTCTTACCTGACATGACTTTTTGCTGGCTCAAAAACTGTCAAGGCCATAATCACAAACACGCGGCAAAGTTAAAAAGAATCTTTTTGGAGCATGTTTTACCTCCTTGTACTACATTGGACTGTCCAGTGATCCCATAGCAATCAGCACAAAACAAAACAAGAAAAGTAAATCACACGTGGCACGAAAGAATGGACCCAACCAGAAGGCTTGTTAGTGTACGGAGGCACCTGCCACTGTTTTAGCACTTTTGCTTTTCATGTATGTCCTTTCGCCTTTGAAATGGAAACTTGCAATCATGCACTGACTGGGACTTTGTTGTGCGGTGGGAAGCGATAGGGCGCAACAGTTGACCATAAGGACTATGCCACTCAGCCAGCAATAATGGGCCTGTACCTACCGTGCAAACCTACTGTATCAGGATTATTTTCTTCGCACTTCTGCGTGAAGATCAACAAAACTTCAAATGCAGAGAAACAGGAGGATCGGATTTTATGCCCCTCTCTCGACTGTGCATGTTCGGATGTGAGATGTGAAGATGCAACGATACTATGTACAGGTGGACTGGGTGAGGCGCAAAACACGTCTTCCCACTCGCACTTCTGTCCTAATTTTTGTGTCCAGTCTTCCCCTGAATTCTCACGGCATCAGAACGCATATTTTTGTCAGAACAAAAACCTTCTCCAACTTGGAATGCGTTGATAGCAAGACGCCTCGAATTTCTTCTTTGTTCTCGCTCTCCAACACACCTTTGGACTACGGACAACGCGCCTCGGTGGGTCAAGGTGGACTTGAGAAAAGACCACCGAGCTCTCTCTTTTTATGGCCAATTTCTCTCTGCATGCCGGCTTCGCCCTCTGCCTTTGTGACCGTGTTGACCGTTCGTATTAGTGGACAATGGTCGCCATTCCCATCCATCTTCTTGTTCCTTAAATGGACGTATTTACCGCTCGTAGCTCTCGAAGATGAAGGACGGGTGAGAGCAGATGCGCTTAGCAATAATAAGCCGACTTGGCTGGAGCTCTTTTTATGCTTTGCAGGGAGCCCTCGCGATTATTTTGGTCTGTTCTTTCTTCGACCAGTGACCATATCTAATTTGGACGTCACCTTCAGACGACAAGGCACGCCACCGCCAATGTCCATATGGACCCATGATTACTCACCCGGACGGGGAAGGGAGACCAACGGCCAGTGTCTACGACACAAGGGCCAGTGGTCGGTCGGTCGGTCGGAAGATGCGTATTCTGATTGCAATCTTGGTTGTGGCTGTTTTAGTCGCTGCTGCCCCACCAGCGAAGGAAGCGAAGAAGTCGAAGCCGTTTGAAACGAAGAATGAGAAAGACAAGGATAAGAGCAGCGAATCTCAAAATCAGCCCAACGCAACCCTCGAAGAGAGGAATGACCACAAAGGCAACAAAACCGAGGTGTTCAACTTAAATGGTACCGAGATCGACCAGGAGCAGCACTCTGTCGATCCTGACTACTGCTACGATTCCACTTGGTCTTTCAAATGCCGTCAGCCCAATCCCACTGAGCACGAACTGGAATGTCGTATCGCCAATGCTGACGGTGATCCCTGCTTCCCTGACTTGGTAAAAATGATTGAAGCTGCAGCGCCCTTGTCCACCATCACATACCCTCTCCATTCCTTGGTTGAACAAGAGGCCGCTGAGAAAATCGATGCCACGAAGACCATCGTGACCGTGGACAATATCGAAGCCATCAGTTTGCATGCACCGTTCGAACGCATACCCGCCGATGCGTTCGCCCAGCTGCGACACCTGAAGCGCATCACTTTGGAATCGTTGGACGGAGTCATGTCGATCATCATCGACAAGCACGCCTTCAGGAACACAAGCGCGAAGCATCTACACTTGGCCGGCCACAATGTTCGTCATATTCTGGCTCAGGTAAGTAACGATGTGTTTCTGCACGTAGCCCCTCTTACGACTATCTGCTAGTCACTCCTGGGAGGTACCGCCGAGGTCCTCCGAGTGGAGAGACGGAAGCCAAACAAGGAGACAGTCTCGGCTGTCGAACACCGACAGGGTTCAAAGCCCACCCGTCATCGTCCGAGGAAGTCGGTGTCCTGTCCAGGATGCCCTCGCGTGGAGGTGCTCCCAGTGGAGACACGCAGAGGAACGCTGCTGTGTGTGCTGGTCCCCGCACAGCCCTGCTTATAAGGTTTGACTGCTGGCCGGCTAGAGGCAAAAGGGCTTCGGCCCACAAAAATTAAAAAAAGTCCTTCCTGGAGAAGTCGCGGAAAAATGACTCCGTGAAACAATACCAGCGACAAGGACCAGTACTGTAGTAGAGGCGCATGGGTAGGGCAGGAAAGCCATGAAATACGCTTGTCTTTGCGAAGCGTTATGGCTTGTCGGGATTGCGGCACGCCTGTAGTCATGTTTTGCCTGCCCGTATCACTGGAGGGAACTGACCTTGCTTGCACCACACCAAAATTTAGAACATAATTGAGTGTTGCTAGCACTGTGGTCGCTCGTCAGGAAGTGCCTTTCTGGATAAGCATCCTCGGCTCCCTTGAAATTCCCTTCCACGTTTTAGAATATTGACCTTCAAAAGTTCGAGAGCATCACTTTCTCTGATACTGAGATTGAATGCAACCATCATGCGCCCAAGAAGAACGGCAGTAAACCAAGATGGGACGTAGACTGCGAAGATCTGTTCGAGGATCTCAAATCGGTCGAAAATCTGCACTTGGAGTCGATCTATGTCAAAGATGAGCAAATGGATAAGCTTGCCTTCCATCCGATGTGGAACTCACTCAAGAAACTGACCGTCGATGTCGTGTTCAAACGATCTATCGAGGAAGAAGAAAAGGACAAGAAAGAGTTCATCAAGTTCAATAATGGGACCGACTCGGACAATGCCACTGATCCGCTTATTCTGCGTGGCCATTTTCCAGTTGAAACATTCGCCTTCATGACCAAGTTGGAGGATATGGAGCTGTATTTGTACGAGCCAATAATTGGCCTAAGTATCGAGAACGACACCGCGATCCCGTTACCCGTCGCCAAGACACTCACTCGGTTGGTCCTATCATGCAGATACTGCAAGGAGATCAGTCTGAAGGAGTTGGGTAAGTGCTTTTTATCCATAAATTATCAGAGCACAGCTGAAGAGTCTAGTCAGATCCGTAATTACCATAGGTATTACATCGCCGATCTCTTGTCACTCATACTGTAACCGCTAATGGTAACTGACTGAGCACATGGAGACCATAGTGTACCTATTTGATGTATGGTAAGGGCTCCAATGTCCAACTCCTTTCCTTAGTGAAATATTTTGATCTACATGGAATTAGTGGGTGCCTCATATCTGTGAGCCCTTCTTTTTTCTTTTGCGGAAACGAGCCTTTAATGCAGACTCTCTGTGGCCCGCTGTGGCTAGCCTTATCGTTAGTTGTCAGCGGCACAACATCGCAATCGATTCTATCTTTCAGGCAAAATGCTACCTAACCTTCACCACCTGACCATCGCCGCTCCACTCGACGACAGCGCACTCACTGACTTGGCATTGAAGTCATTCTCGAAGTTGCAAGAGCTGATCATCTACGATGGCGACTTGAAAGCGATCCGGGAAGGCGCTTTCAAAAGTACGCCGTCTCTGAAGCATTTATCCATGAAGTACGCCTCCCTCGACGATCTCTCGGATACGAAACATTGGGAAGGACTGGAGGAGTCTTTGGAAAGTCTTTCTATCGTTGGCACCCCGATCAAGCTGATCAACGTCAGCACTCTTCGGAATTTGGTTTCGTTGGACATCAGTCACAATTACTTGGACACCATCGAGCGCTGTATGCTACCCGAGAAGGCCAAGCTTTCCGAACTGAATTTCTCATACAATCCAATCAAGCATATCGAACATGGATTCCTGACTGGGCTGGAAATAAAACAAGTGAGCGTGAATGGCTGGCAGTTGGAATCGATCGATTTGAATGTTTTGGAAGGCGCGGACAAATTGCGCACCATTGATCTGACGCAAAATATGGAACTAAAGAAGATTGATATCAGCGATCACAAGAAGCTGCCCGCCTCCTTGAAACGGATCATCGTGGGCCGAAGTCCGTTACTGAAGCTGGACAGCGACGTCATTCCGGTCATGATGCATGAGAACAACGTAAGCCTGGTCATCGAAGGCAAGGTGGCCTGCTGCTGCGGTATGAAGTGGATGATCGATTTGGGAAAGGAGAAACCCGACTTATTGGAATTGAATCGTTCCCGAGCCATGTGCAGCATGGAAGGTAGCCAAGTGGACGGCAAGATGCCTGATACATTCTGGAAGAACCCCACTGTACTCAACTTCTTGAAATTTATCCAAGATGAGAAGCTGGGCCTTTGCAAATTCGAGGGGACAACCACTACCTCCACGCCAGCTGCGAGCAGCACGACCAGTAAGGCTAAGAATGCTGCTCTTCAAGGGGTTGGGCGATAAGACAGTGAATTCGGGTAGGAAGGATGCGCGCGCACGAACTTGCACATGTTCTATCTGCACTTACGATTAGTTTAGGCTTTTGTGCGATCCTTTGATTGTCTGCCAGACTGGCTGAACCATTGCGATCATGAATATGCACATTCTACAGTATGCTCACCTATATAAGGGCATCTTTTGATGTGTTCCTGCTGCCTATGCGGGGTAAAGGACATTAAGACAAGGTTGTGAGCGGTGGCTTGGGCGTCGTAAGTGGGTGGCCACAGCGGCTTAGTTCTGTTTTAAAACGAGGATAGGGCGTGCGAAATCAGCACACAGGAAGTGGATAAGGCCGGTAGGGCGTTCGTTGAAGGTCTGTCCAATTCGGTTATTTTGCTTAGGTTGTCAGATAAGCGTTAAAAGACCCGTTACAAGCAAATCGATCAGAGCACACACTCAAAGAGCGTCATCAAAGACCATACAGCAATGGATTGACAACTGCGTTCAAAACGATGAAGTTGTACAGATACTCAAGACCAACCTCGTGGTATTTAGTGGGATCGATGTAGCGCCACAAGGCCATGACATTGTAAGGTGCCCAACAAATCATGTAGGCGATGAGCACGCAGGTCATCTTGGCCAGAGCGGACCTTCTGGCCCGAGTTAATGTGGTGATCAGAATGGCGTTGGCGTTCTCGCTAACAACGCTCGGCCTAGGGGCTGAGAAAACACGAGGACTCTCGACCACGATGGGCATTTCCATGAGCAGGACGACCGACTGACGTCGTCCGGCTTGCTCGATCCCTCCGTCAACAGAACAGCAGCTCGCCCTGTGCCATTTCTCGACTCGCTGCCTAAATTGCGCTGCGTCGCATTGACGTCTGGATTCCATAAAGTCGTTGTAATTGCGTCGTAATTTTGTATCCAGGCGAACAATGATCATGGCGTAGCAGAGTACGATGATCAATATCGGCAACCAGAACACTAATGTCAGGTGCACACCCACGTAAATTCGCTCTTCCAAGCTTCTATGAATGTGCGACGGGGACCCGCTCGAAATAGTCCATATATCGATACACTGCTGCCAATCGGGATGTGTATCCTCGTAGGGAGCGAATGTTCGCCAAAGAAAGAATTGAGGGAGAGCGCTTACAAATGCCAACACCCATCCGACCCAGGGTAACATTTGCATGCATCTTCTCCTTCCACTCGTTCCACCCCACGATCGGGGACGGTCCACATTGACGGCTATGTATAACCTCTCGAATGCAATGGCCATCATCAGGTTCGATGTCCCGTAAAAACACATGGCGTGAAGGAACTTGATGAGGCGACACGCCCAATCACCCCCTCTCCAGTTGTAAGTTATGAGCCAGGCGATTTGACTGACACCATAGATGAGGAGGATCATAAGGTTTGCCACGGTCAAGTGAAGGATCAAGGCAAATACTCGGGACGATCTACCTTGGCGTATTGATTGAGACAGTGTTTGACTGAATCGACGAGGCTGACGGTCCTTTGATGCTGATGACTGCGGCGATTTTGACCTCTCGCTCGAACTTTCGAAACGGTTGAGCGAACGAGTTAACGACACCACATTTAAGGGGCACCCAACGACTAGCATCACGACCAGCACCACGATTTCAATAAAATCGGCGAACTGATGTACTGGTGGCACAATCTCGGACTCAGTGTCATTCTGGGGCCCATCCATCGCAGATCTAAAATCGAGTCAGTCAGTGGGCTCTTCTGATCGTAAAAGCAGCTTGTAAAATGGAGGTAGCTAGCTCCTCACTTCGTGACATGCCCATTTACTAACTAGCGCATTGCACCAACCCATTCTGGGGACATGAGCTAATGAGAGGCGGTTTATAAGCTTTATGGTTGGTACGTCAACAAGTCACGCCTGGGAAAGCCTCGAGAGAGGGCAAAAGGAAAGGTCGAGGCCAATGGTGGCTTGTATGCCAATAGGTTATTTTCTGGTAAGAAGAATGAGAACATAGTTTTAGGCTTAAGTGGACTAATCACGAGACGGAAATTCGCGGCACGTGCTGAGCTTCATACGCAGCTGTTTATTCGAGGCAGGCTACCCGTGATCCATGGTAAACAGTATCGAATAAGGAGCTCAGTTTCAAGAAATCTTGGCCAGTATTCTCGTCTCGTGCCCCCCCCCCCCACTCCCCCTAACTGGCTTGTCCAGTCCCGTTAACCAGACATTCTTATCACACGGCCAGCCGTCTTGCAGCTTCGACTAATAAAACCAATAAAGGAAATGCAGGTACCCATACGAGGTCTTCCTATGCCGTGCCTCTGCCTTCTACGTCACTGGGTCAGAAAGTGTCGTGTTTCCTAGTCAGCCTCGCGCACACTCCAATCACTCTCAATCTATGATTACATTAATCACGTGGGCGGGAGGCGCGCTCGCAGCAATTACTAGAATCATGTTGAGCATTCGATCCGATCTCGTACGTTGACAAAACACCTTACGGTCATACCTTCGTACACAACTGGTGCACCCCGCTGAAAAGGAACACTTCTGAAAAAACTAACTAGCTATCCACGATTCTGATTTCAATAAAAACATTGAATTCAGCTCTTCCTGTTTTCCCGTTCCTCTCGTGGGGGTCACCCTGTCCAAGACATCCGCGGGGCTTCCGGGCATAATCACAGCAAAAACATGTGCGACACTGGGTGAAACAGATTCGGCTAAGAGAAGTACTCGTAAATGATTGGGAATTGAAGTTCTATGAGGATACTGAAATTGAATTGTTTCCATCCACTGCTCGCCTCGTTAATGTCTGGGCCGATAAATTGGAATGAAAATCAAAGTGGCACGCGTTTGTAAAAAAACTGCTCATCTGGTTTCAGCGCTGTAATGTCCGTTGCGTCCAATGCATAGCTAAGTACGTTCAGAAGATCACAATCAGTATTCAGTGTGGTGCGCATATTCGCCCCAGACTAATGAGGTACATTACAATGTGCGCCATCTTCGACAGACATCGCATCCGCCTTTCGTGCAACCATATTTAGAACAGGCTACAGTATGTTTATCTGACCCTCACTCACTCTCTCTCTCTGACAACACATAAAGACTTATCAGTGCTGGGCAGGATGCATAAAGTGCGAATTATGATCCTAAATCGGTTCTTTGTTTCTTGCTTAGAGAAACCTAAAAGGAGAGACGTGCAGGTGTCCTTAACTGACCATGTGCCAAAGGAATTAAAGCTAGAAATAGCACATTTTGAAAACATTCGTCCTGATCGTGGGTATTTTCAAAGCTAATCTTGACCCGAGCCATTTTAGAACTTGCTCAATGCGCCGATGGATGCTTGGCAATTTTGAGCTAATCACCTGCAGGCAAAATAGACCTTTCAATATGAGCTAAGCAAGAGACCTCCAGAGAGATAAGGACAGTGTCTCAAAGCCAGTCAACAGCCGATAGCTACGAGTGGTCAAAGCATGCTCCTTGCAAGCCATTCCCAAAGAGGAAGAGTAATTGCACCTTTGGGACATAGGTACTAATTATAGACTGGACCAAGCCTGCGTTTCAGCATCCATATAAAATACATACTGTGCCAGATCATATTCACACAGATACCGTACAAAGGCATACCATTGCCATAGGGGGTATCTTTTTCCTACGTCTTCCTGACAACAAATTGTGCAAGAGTTATTCCAGAATACCAGTTTGTATAACACAACTGGAAGGATGGCAATACTGTAACCAGATACTGACAAATATTGGCTAGGCTGCAAGGTCAATTTGTCGACTCTAGCGTGTCTCCACAGGAAGTGCTTGTCTATGTGGTTATATACCTACTACATACTGTCGCCAATCATAACGAGCCTTTGAGACAGCGGGTTGCCTGGAAGGCCTGTTACGCTCCAAGAGTAAATGGACGAAAACATTTTTTATCATTTGACAACGACTTGATCATGAGCTTGGTTTGAGCCGAACAAGGGTGGTTCGTCCTTTTATCTGTCTGCTGATCGATCCGTGCCCGACTATCGTTCAGTATGTAATGTCAATTGCCTTGGCTCCAGAATATGCACAGCAGGCTATCATATATGTGCGTCAATGATGAAAGGGCACGGTGGTATGATACATTGACTAACAAGCATGGTACGGCGAGGTGGGATGAAAATAGTGGCATTTATGAAGAGCACAAAACCACAAAAAATAGTAAATCAAAGGCTACAGTTTATTTAGGGACACGATTCACATCCTCTCTACAAGCGCAGAATTTCTTTAATTGAATAGTGGGCACGCACCGCCCCTTGGCACCAAAGCCATTGATACGTTCCAAGCTACCTGGTTGGAAATCGAGGGTAGAATCAGACGAACTGTAAACTACGGCACCTTCAAAAATAGCATCTAAAGGTTGAGTTTGTAAAGCGATAAAATAGGTGTCCATTTTGGGATAGCCGTCGTTATGACCAAGGTTCAGAAAATAGAGGACCTTATCGATCCTCAATTTGGCACACTTTGCTCGATATTTCTTTGTAACATTTTTCACTGCACTCAAAATAAGTGCTGCCGATCGATTAACCAATGGATGATCGATCGATTGGATTTTGAGTCCATTACATAGACAATATCGATCGGGTATACCCGCGTCGAAGCAAGTCCTTTTGAAGGGTAGTGAGCGGAATAAGCTTACGCCTCGAACACCTGTAGATTGTCGATTTTGATCATTTTCGGAGTACCGTCTTTCCAAAATATTGACCAGCGTTTGATGCAGGTCAAACATTGATATTAATCGATGCTGATTTGATCGAAGATTGTCTTTAATGTTTGGATATAGATCTAAGAACCAAGGTGGTAGCCATATCGCCAAGAAAGGTACACGTTCTTCCACAAAACCCGCTTCAGTAGCACGAATCGACGTGAATCGAGGCCCGTGATCGCCAGCTAATATGAATACTGTTCGATTCAATCGATCGTGATCATGCAGGCTTTCCAATAATATTCTCCACGAGTCATCGGCCCTTTCTAAATCGTTTGTATAATCGTGACTGAGATCGCTGAAGATGGAGAACAGCAGTTGCCGTCTCTGAGTCCATTCTCGGGCTGTGAGATGACGAAGTAAAATGTCATTGAACACTTCATACATCGGACGATTTCCGAAACAGAATTGACTGCTTTTTTTCGATAAGTCGGTCAATCGCATGGCTTCCATAAATGGGAAATACCAATAGTCCACTGGTTTCTCGAAGAATCCATTGCCGCTGTAGTGGAACGTACCGAGGCGAGTGCAGTCCTCCACGTAGGTGCTCGCGTAGCCCGCCTCTTCTCTAAATCGTCGCCAGATAAATGGCCAGTGATCGAAGAATCCATTGTTGGTAGAGGCTTGCTTCAATTCCGATGGCATGTTTGCCTGTTCATTCCGAAGTCGTAGTCCAGTAAAGAGGGCAGCCAAATTAGGAAGGGTGTTCTCACCCACTTTTTGCACATGGTCGAAGATGAAGGCGTTCATAGTTTTCGAGAGATAGTCTAAGGTTGAGGGCAAATGACGTTGAACCATAGACGACGAGGCGCTCTCCAAAAAGAACATGAAAATATTCAGGTCGTCACCATCCCTTGAGAGCGATGATCGATTTGTGCTTGAGAGAGGGATCGGATGAGAGTGTAGATTCGTGTACACAAGTTTGGGTGAATCGGATTCGGGCTGAAAAGATATGGGCATGTAGGGAATAGGCGGGCCGACTTTGGTGGTCAGCGGGTCAGACCTGTGATGTGTACATAGGACAAGGTGGTACTTACTCTACTGTATACAGTCTTATGCCGTAAACTCGAATAATATTCTGGGGAAATTATCATTCAATGGGTTTGATCCGGGGAGTTTATTCGAGGGATGAACTATCTGAGGGGAGTCGGGGGGCAGGTGCCTCCCCCAGTAAAGCCGACACAGATGCTACGTGTTACTGTGCACCGTATGTGCCCAAACTACCTCGGGAAAACCGCAGTAGATATTTGAGGGGGGTGGATTTCTAACGAATGGGTCCCAGTAGAGGAAACTAAAGATGAGTATTCAGGGTATACATCACGCAGCCACACGAGGCAGATCTCTCTATGGTGTTAGAATAGGCGCAATAAAGCCTGGTGCCCCTGTAATCTCTCTTCATCAGCATAACGCTTAACTCTTGTGCTTTGGTCCCCTCAACCCTATCAGTCACAGATTTTAGCGCATCTGCTAGATCAGTGTGTGATGTTGTTGCCTTCACATTCACTCTTTAGCTGGGGATCCCCTGGCGTGGGGGCGGGCGGCGGGAAGACCCAAAAAGATCGAAAGAGCGCCATCATAAGCTGTCCCTGCGTTCATTGTCGAAACGCTTTTCGTTTTCTCAGACAAGCCCCAAGGTGTTCACATCAACTCTCCCGCTATTACTGAATGCTCCAGTCTTACCTCGACTCTAAGATAGCATTCCACTCGAACAAAATTTTTCTCTAGTTTAACATTGTCGGTCAACAGGAGCTCCGCTTCAAACACGATCTCTCGATCTACGCGCCCTCGATCAAAATATGAATATTGACACTCCACCTTCGGGGTCATATCCAACCCCAGTCGACTTTTCTCTTCGAATTCGAATTCCACAACAGCACTTAGGTTCAAGTACAAAGTCCCATTTTCATCCAAATAAGTCAAATCAGGTTGGACTCGATGACAGATCGTTTGGCGGGGGTGTTCGATCAAGGGTCGCAAAGATTCGTGCCACGGACTGATCTGAGGGATCATACATTCCCGGGCTGGCGGGGGCTCCGTAATGTTCCATCGATAGTCGAGTGAGGAGGGTGATAATGAGAGTCTTTGGGTGGGCCAGAAATAGGTAGTGAAAGAAGTGAGGGCAAGAAAGGAAGCCACAAAGAATATGAATGCTCCAAGTCGACGCTGCATGATTTCCTCATCCCACAGACTCAATGAACAGGTACCGACTAGTCTCGTTGCGTCCAGGCGATGTCGACATGGCCTTCGGTCGGACACATGTCACACGGGTCGTACGCTCCTTCGGGCCGACGAGAACTGCCTTGGGCCAATCCAGTCAAGTCGTAATGACCCTTTTAGGACGAAGGTTAGAGTGCACGACGGGAGTGTTACATGTCAGAAAGAGGCACATAGGTGAGGAAATGCCAGTCGTCGTCCACTAATCTCGACTCACAATGCCAACGTAATCAGGATAGCACTGCAGTGCGCCTCTATCTTCGCCCGCTAGTCTCTTGGTTAGAACTAGAAAGCAATGGCGAAAATTTCGTGAAAATCGATTTTGGCCATTGGGGAAACGAATGATGCCGCTTCGCATAGTCCTCACCAACGAAAGGATAGGGGCCAGCCACTATGTACCCAGTTATACGCATACGAAAAACGCAATCCAAACGAGTCGCTTTACGGCTGCTGTCAGCGGTTGGCTTACTCGATTCGTCACAGGTTTTAACGAAAACACTCGTTTTCTCGTTTCATTGGGGCCTCGTTCCGTTTGCGTGGGGGTAGTTTTTTATGGTCTATTGCGCAAATTACTCGTACGCAATATCAAACACCAGAATCGTTCTTTCGATTAGTTAGAAAGGTTTCTTACAAAACCATCGACGCAGATTCATGATGAGAATCGTTGGAGTGGAAGCTGTGGACTTCGAAGCTAGGCCAAAGTCTAAATTGCGTGCAATTCGGATATGCTATACGCATACTGTACCTGAGCATCAAACAAACTGCAATGCGCACGTGGCCACGCGAAACGTGCGCTTATCGATTTTGTTGCGTCTTTGGTTGATCGGAGACGCATCAGAGGCATCGTCCGAAATTGTTTCAAACTATTTTCATTACTAGATTGGGGAATTTTTATGACGGGTTAATGTATCCATCAGCGACCGGAGCAAATTCTGAGCCATTGGGGAGTCGACGACGATATAGGGGCGAAGACAATAATTCGAGTGGGCATTATGATGATGGTAAGATCAGTACAATAGTCGGTCTACCTGCAATTATATTTTGTTGTAAGATCGGTTTTGTAGTCTTCCTGAACGCTTTCTTGTTTCTGTTTTGTAGTTTAGGCCTCAGTATGTAGGCTATTAGGTTTCGTACTGTCAGGTCCATGAGGCTGAACCAGGCTGGCTCAAAGATAGGTAGGTAGGCAGGGTACCTACATCACGGCAATGACTCCAATGGATGCACCACACTGCAGTCTAATGAACGTCGGGCACTTTTTCCTACGCACCCATGCCTAAATCTACATTACAACATGAGTAAAATGGAACGGGATTGTGCACTTACGATTAGGACAAATTTTCCAGAGTGCAAACTTAAGCAGCTTTTATAAATGATAAACTACCTGGATGGAATTTATTTCTTTAGGCCCTTTAAAAAAACCTGATTTTTCAGGGCATTATTCCTATGGTAGCAGCAGCGGGAATCGATCGAGCGATAATCGAAGGTCATCTCCGCGACCTCCATCATCAACAGGCGGCAGCAGCCGTCCTTCGCGTTGGGATCGCCGAAGTCCAACCGGCAGCGTAGGAAGTGGAGTCAGCCGTGGTAGCGCTGGCCGAGGTGATCGTTCACGTAGTCGAAGCCGTGATCGTGATCGTCTTGGATCGGGGGTGTCATCTCCGAATACCCCCAATGCTTTCTCCGAAGATTCCAACACTGGCAGCGAACAAAGAGTTCGAAAGCGACCTCGACGATCTCGTTGGGGAGATGAAAAACAAAAGACTAGCATACCAGGAATGCCCACTATTCTACCATCGTCGATGTCGGAGGAACAACGGAGAGCATATGTCTGTAAGTATTTCGATGTTTCTTTCACTGTTGGGATTAGGAATAGGAAAACACGGGGCAGCCCCAACCCTAGGTAACAAGGGTAGGACAGCGTTATGACTGCGGATTGGTTGTTGCTTGGTTCGACGATTTCGCTGGACGATCAAGATCAATAAAAATGGTACGTATGCAGTACAGGCAGGTTAACGACGGTGCAATGTTGACGCCTAAATTAATCCTGTATTCTTCCATCGAAAGCACTACCTGCCAGGGTTCTTTCGTTCAGTCAACACAATTTGACGATCAATGCTTACTTGGAACAGTGACCCGCTGAGAAAAAAGTAAAGTTTGTAAAGTGAAGGCGTCTGAGACATACATTTTACAACGTGCCTCTTTAGGGACATATAATAAACCTTTCTCCTTAGAAATGCTTTTTTCCGTCGTCGTTCTTTAAGACGTGATGCTACATCGTGTACTCGGGGATTTGCGTCCCCGCCTAACCATTTTTTCAGGTCAACTACAAATTGAAGAAATATCAAGGAAACTTCGCTCGGCTGATTATGGAATACCGCCGAATCCGGAGGACAGGTGCAGTAAACCGTATTATCAGTGACTAGACTGGTTGTTGGCCGCCGACTCCAATCGAGTTGGACAACGGCTCGCATCAGTTACTCATTCAAGGAGAAGACGGTTCTGTTGGATTTCGGGTTTTTCAGATGGAGTTTTATAGCATATAAGGGGTCAAGGGTGGGATTACGCAGCTCGAAGATGGTGTCCAAAGGGCCAAATACATTTTATTGGGGGATCCTTAATCCCAAAACGGATGTATCAGTGGTTCGGGTTTTGACTTCAGGTGTCATAAAGTTAAAGAATCTTTTTTCAGCTTTGCTAAAACAAAAGATTCTTGTTTTTAGCTTGTTCGAGACTATTTAATCAAATTTCAGTGTAATCAAATCTTTTCACATTTCAGCAATTCTCTCTGACCTGACTCCTGGGTGGACTCCCTTTTCTGAGCTTACCTAATGTGGAGGCAAAAATTTTTTGCAGCTCGGGGTCTGATCCATTTTACATCGCTACCACTCCAATATTTGTTAAAATCTGGTCTTCTTGCTTTAATTTGTGGTTTTATCCCTGTAAAATTGATCGACCCCGGTTTTTGGTTCCGTAGCATTATCCTGCAGTCTTTGCTTTTCTGTTAAGGTCGCCATCTCCCGAGCCATTTTACGATTCTCATGGCAAACGGCTGAACACTCGCGAAGTGCGTATTCGACAGAAGTTGGAGATGCAGCGTCATAATTTGATTCAAGACATGATGAGGATAAATTCGACCTACAAGCCACCACCTGATTATAAGTAAGTCTAGAAACGTGTGCGGGATGATGACTTATACGTGGTTAATTTGGGTCATGGTATTTTTAGGCCGCCGCAAATCAAGTTGCACGAGAAAGTATGGATTCCGCAAGAAGAGCATCCAGAAGTGAATTTCGTCGGTTTGCTAATTGGGCCGCGTGGAAATACATTGCGACAATTGGAAAAAGACGTAAGTTTTGTGATGATTATAACGTTATTCTTTGTTCGTTTCCGAGCTTGACATTTTTTGTTTTAGACCAATACGCGAATTGTGATTCGTGGAAAAGGGTCTGTGAAAGAAGGCAAGATAAACAAGCGAGAAGGGCCGTTGCCGGGAGAGGACGAGCCATTACACGCGTATATTACTGCGACGGATGCGGAATCTGTGAAGCGTGCGGTGAATCGGGTAAGTGCACTGGGTTTAATTGGAAGTATTGATTTTAGAGAGCGAGTTCTGTTGAATTTAGATAAAAGAAATTATCGAACAAGCGTTGAACATACCGGAACAGCAAAATGAATTGAGGAAGGTTCAGTTGCGTGAATTGGCAGGTAAGAAAGAAGAGGTTTTTTTGAGTGGACACAGAATTATATCCTAACCATGGCTCTGCTTTGGCTGTTTGATATCATTGTGATGTTTCAGTTCTCAATGGAACTCTACGAGGAGACGAATTGGCGCTGGCACAAGGCCACTGTTCAAATTGCGGCGCCACCACGCACAAATCGTGGGAATGTCCTGACAAGCCCAATGTGACCGCGAACGTCTATTGTTCCAATTGTGGTGCGGCCGGACACATAGCAAAAGACTGCAAGAGTGCGAAAGGACCAGGGTCAGCTTTGGATGATGAGGTTAGCAGTTTTTACTGGATGATAAAAGTCGAAATGAGACTGCGGGTTTCGTTTTCAGTATTCAGCTTTGATGGCGGAATTGGGACAGGATACGGATGGAGGAAACAAATCGGCTGGTCGTATGAACGTGTCTGGAAAACAGCGTTTCGCGCCCCCGGGCCAGCAGCGTGGAGGAAATCCATCGTGGATGCCACCGCCACCGCATATGATGATGCCACCGTGGGGATGGATGCCGCCGCCGCCCGGGATGGGAGGAATGATGCCACCACCTCCTCCACCGCCGCCAACTGGTGGAGAAGATGGTGGGCAACAGTACGATGGCCAGTCGGCGTCTCATTATGGAGGATGGGGTGAGTATGGCTTAGGATGTTGGGTTAGAGGTGATGACTCGAAGCTTGTGTTTTAGGTAACAATAAAGCAGCGACGACGGGTGCTCAAACGAAGCCGCCGTCCTTGCTTAGTTGGACCGCTACGCCGCCCCCACCCCCGCCACCACCAACAATGGCGGGGGGTGGCATGCCCTATTATAGCATGCCTTGCGCTGTTCCTCCTCCGCCACCACCACCGCCTCCCCCGCCACCAACAATGGGATCGAACGGAGGCAATATGCAAGCGAGCATGGATTACTATGCGCCGCCACCACCGCCGCCGCCACCTCCGCCGCCGCCGCCACCACCACCGCCTCCGTCGGCCTGAGAAGCTGAAATGAAAAGTTATGGGGAGGGGCAGTTGTTATCAGTTTTTCGTTATAGAAATATGAACTTCGCTTGAGTTCTGTGAGCACTGGCTTTGTTCTTTGCACACTGTGACTTGATTTATGCAGTGTGTGCGATGGTTGGACCTTGGTTTTATGTTTTATGTTAGGATAGAGGATGAGATATTATTTCATTATGCTGTAGTTCCCATGTTGTGTGGTGTGATAAGTAAAGCAATTGTTCGGGGCCGTGGAAGATAAGTCGCGATTGGGTGCTCAGAGACTGGTACAGTGGTGATCGTAGAGAAAATGGAGCAAGTGCAGTGGCTTATAGCCAAGTCAGGCAGGGTGCAAGGCAGTGAGGAATTGCATCAGCCGCATTCCACATCTTGCCCGCACGCATAGCATGGCCATGTCACGTGCAGGGCATACACAACACTGGAGGACGTTATGGAGTGCAGTGCACGGGGCCACGGCTACTGCCCTTATCACACGTTGATCCCGGCCGGGCTGGGGTGATAAATGCGCAGGTGACGTGAATGGGGCACGTGCGGTGCAACTGGTTCTTATCTTAGGCCAGGATGGCGAAAATGAGTTCTTATCGGAGATGGCATGCCTGTAAGTCGTACCAGCTGGGCTCGACTGTCGTGGGCAGGGCAGTGAGAGAAGACAGAGTCGTACAAAACGGCTGCACCAAGGCACTTGTTGACTGGCCTACTGTAACTTGGTAAACGTATTTGATTACAATTTGAGCTGAGTGGTGATTAAGTGAATTTCGTCAGTGAACTTTGATAAATTGTTTGAGAGAAGAGGAAAATAATAATTTTTAAATTAGTTCTTTGTTGTGGACTGAAAATTTTTTATACGGAATTGAGAAAATGGAAAATGACTGTCAAGTGGATTCGACATCAAATTGATTGTCATTGTTTGAGAGAATATTCAAACACTTTGGCGAGTTGTAATTCACCATTTTGGGCCTCACAGAAATTAATTTGCCACGCAGCTTGTGAACTGCTCTATCGTTTATCAGTTGCGAACGGGGATTAAAATTCTACAATTTTTTCGGACAATACGTAAAGAAATTTTAAAAAATTTTTGACATTCGAAGTATTTTTTGCTATTTATTAGCCAGTATTTTGATTATTTTGTGCAAAATTCGGAATCAATTATTTGCTAACTTCTTGATAGCGAATTTTAAGGATGGCGAGTGCGATGAGTGTTTCAGCGACGAGGGCGTGTCGTCTTCGTTGCAGCCTCGCAGCTAGCATCGAGCCCGCAACGGCGGCGGTTGGCCAGCCGCCATCGACGAGCCAGGTGGACTCGGGCCAGCACCAGTTGCCGACCCCTTATCCTGGCTTCTGCTCGCAGCCACCGTTGGTCATGCGTCCGCTCATGATGATGATCGATCCCAATTCCTATTTCCACATCCGCCGATGGGCACTGCGCATTGCCCCTTGAACGGGCACTCTATGTAGCTGGGGTAGAAGCAGGCTAGGCATATCCATATTACATAGCACTTTACACTGCTGATCATTCTGTACATAATCAATATTATCCTTATATCCATTTTCGATTTTTCGTTTACGGGTGTGATGATTTCAACACATTTCGCGTGAACATTTTTGTATTATATTTTACTGTTTCTTGTTGTGCAAAACACAAAATGCCTTTCAAGGCAACAAAAACATTTGAAAAATTGAAAAAAAATAAAAATTAGCTTAGCATGAGTTGTCCTTAAAGTGATAAGGATATTCTCGACCGAGTAAAGATACTTAGAGCTGCTCAAGCAAACTACATTATGACCAGTGATAAGACATACGACCTTTGGCTTAGGCATGGTCCGCACTGATATCAATGCTTAATGAGGGCAATATTTAAATTACCCGCCAGTAGTCTTACCTGAGCATCATGAGGTCTCCAGTAGATCTCTGCGCGCGGCATACTGTAGCTTCTGGGGGAAAACCCGCCTCCGACCGAACCACTTTTCGTTTGCATGTGTACCATGCTACCCCCCGTCGCTCCGCTGGGGTACCCCGCCCCCCGCCCCGCTGGTATACCACGCCCCGTCCGATAACGCGTGGTAACTCTGTTGCACAGAGAACTTTTCGTTTCATTTTCATTGTGGCAGCATCATTTGAGAGGGAAAAACTACAATTTGTGATTTACTCTACAATCAGAGAATGAAGCGTCGATATTTTACTCGTTCCGCAGCGCTGTCAGCTAATTCCAGCTCCGAAACGTCAGGTGAAACAAGTTCGTCAGCTCCGGCAAAACGCATTCGACATTCAACGTCAGGTCGACGTCGAAAGACGAAAACAAAAGAGCATAATTTTGAAACTGGAATCGCTGTCGACGATTTCGATCAGGGCGCTTTGGAACAAGGTTGCAATCAGTCCGATCATAAATCAGGCGTGTTCAACACTCAACATGTGGGCGTACTGGAAACAACGATCGATTGTTTGCCAGACAAAATTCTGGTAAATATCTTCGAATTGCTCAGTTTGTCGACGCGCATTCGGGTCGAACGCGTGTGCCATCGGTGGAATCAGCTTGCTCGAAATTACGCTTGGTGTCATACTCAGAAAATCGACTATTTGGTTGTTGCCGATGAGTTCTTTAATCTGGGGATCGATGACGGTGAGATCGATTTGCTGGACGCGGACGAAGACGAGGACGAGGGCGAAGATTTGTCGTGGAACCGACGTCGTCCTTTTGGCCGTTGCCGTGGAATTTTGTCGCATCCTCGCTTAACCAATGAAAGTCTTCGTCAATTATTGGATCGTTCGGGCGTGTATCTGCGGTCAATCGATTTGTCCGCTTACCGAGACACCATCGATTATCGTGTGCTGCGCTTTATCGGTCAACGGTGTCCAAATTTGGAATCGGTCAATTTCACGGGAGTCCTGGTGACAAATACGTCATTACGGGACTTGGCGCTCGGTTGCCCGCGCTTGAAATTGATCACTTTTCAACGATGTTTTCACGAAAGCATCATCGAACGTGGCCTGAATGCTCTTCTTACCAGTTGCCGTGAATTGATCTCATTGAATCTGAGCGAAAATGAACGTCTCACTGGCTGTTGTTTCGACGAATTACCATCTACTCTGGTTCGCCTGGATCTATCCGCTTGTCACGAACTGACTGATAAAGCTATCAAGGTGAGTGGCCCTTTAATGTCCCGCATTCTGCGGTTTTATTTAGGTATTTAGGGGCCTTACAAATACGACGTCGTACGCCAGGGGGGGAGGGGGGTCGCCCAAAAAACGATCTTGCACGACAGGGGGAGAGCGGGGTCAGGCCAAATACGACGTTGTATATGCACTGGATTCCAAGTTCATACTGCCGCCTGTACAGACTGCAAGCTGCTGATAGCAACACCAACCCAGGTCCTGCAATTGGTCTCAAACCCACCCAAACGAAAAGCCAAACCCAGATAAACCCAACTTTTTTAAGTCCTGTCAAAGCACGCCTCCCTGTGCAAAACTTTGGAAAATGTTTTTAATGATTCATTCTAATGGTAGAAAAATGAAAATTGCTTGTTCGGGTTTTTGAAATTTGGCTTTGAACGTTAAAAGCTGAAGATACTGTATGTAGTAATAAAGTTAGGTTGGGTTTGGGATCAATTTTAAAAAATGACGTGGGCCTGGGTCTGAGCTGAATGTGGCCCTCGAGGGTCTGGGCTTGGGTCGGCGGGGTGTGGTTTCAGATCCAATGCCGGACCTGGACGCTAAGGCGCTATGTGGGTTTTTGCTTGGTGTCCTCAAATGTACTTTAAACTTTTTGAACACTTCAGAAAATTTTATCTGCGTAATTTTAAAAAAAACCAATTCTGAATGGGAGATAAAAAAAAAGAATCCCAAACACGCTCTTGTTACTTATAAGGAAACATCGCCAGCCGACCTTTAAAAAACCAAAATTGTAGTTTGTTCGTAGGTGCAAAATATAGCTCTGTGGAAAATGTTAGAGGCGCCTGGCGCTTGGTCAGTGGTGGTCAGCGCCTAAAGTCCGTAGGATATTAGAACTTTTGTGTGGTATGGTAAGGAACCGAGCGTTGAGAAAAACACGCAGGGTTCTTTCCAAACTGGATATTTGGGTTTCAGGCTTGGAACACTCGGATTTGGTGATTTTTCATCAAAAAACCTCAAAAAATTTTTTTGGAACTACAAAATTTCACAGGACTTTGAGCGCTGACTACTGCTGATCAGTTGGCCAGACGCCTCAGATATTTTTCACAGAGTTTTCGTTTGCACCTAGGAAAACATTGCAATTTTTGGTTTTGCAAAGTTCGACTTGGTGGTTGGCGATGTTTCCTTGTTAGTCAGTCAGTTTTGCTTCCTTGTTGGCGATCAGTTTGAATCGCGCTTAGGCCGTTTAAAGGTCCACCAAATTTTATATTAGAGATATCTAGCTATTTCATATCTGAGAATGATTTTGGAATTGTTTTATCAGAACTCTGAACTCTGCTGGACGGGTGGGGCTGCCCATACGGCGTAGTTTTGGACCGTTTTGAAGGGGGTCTATGAAAAAAACGATTTTGTACGACAGGGGAGAGGGAGGTTAAAAAAGCTCATTTGCATACGACGTCGTATTTGTATGGCCCCTTAGGCTGCATTTCAATTTTAATTTGTCATCAACTTGGCTCGTTAGTCTTGTTTCATTCGTAAATCTGAATCGTGTTTTGTCATTTTAGACCGTAGCTGATCGATGTTCATCGTTGGAAACGTTGCATTTAGATTGCTGCGACAGATTGTCGATGGATTCGTTGACCTATGCATTCAATCATCTCTCTCAATTGCGTGTTCTGCGAATGAACGAATTTTACGTGTTCTCCGATACTCCGAGCCCGCAAGCTGTGGTGGCCATGCAAAACTTGAGCAGATTGTCGCATTTGACCGAATTACACTTGAATAACAATTTCCTAATTGATGACACGGTGGTATGTGCCGTGGCTCGCGGGTGTCCATTATTGGAAACGTTGGATATTTCTGGAAGCAACAAAACGATAACGGACCATTCTTTAATTTCGTTGGGTCGATTCGCTCATCGCACCTTAAAACACCTGAACGTCAGTTACATCAGTCGTGTCACAAATACGGGGGTCAAAGCTCTAGCTCGGTGCACCAATCTTCGAGTATTTTTGATGCATCGATGCGATCGGGTCAGCGACGATGGGTTGAGAGAATTGGCCAAGAATTGCAACGAACTGCGTCGATTGGATGTGTCTTATTGTCATTCTATAACCGATGACTTGGTCGAGGCATTTTGCGCGGCACGAATGCGCCGTCGTCGAGTGATGCTGGCCGAGACGAAAGGGAAGAAGTTGGCGGGCGAATCGTCAAATGGTTCGGTGAAATCTCTCGGAAAAATCGTTATATTCGCTAGGTTCACGAAAATAGGAAAGAAATTACCAAAGACGTCGATGGTCCAAGTCAGTTTCCGAGATGGGTTACTGTTCGGTAAGCTGATGCTAATGTTTCCTCAGTCTATTATTTCAGTAAGTCTCTTCTTTCAGGCCCAGGGACCGTGTTCCTTTGAATGGTCCTCGATATTATTGAGTCGGGTTAACAGGAATTGGGGTTCGGAATAAATAAGATTTCTTGTGTTCTCGTGAAGGTATAGATTCTTTTTTTGTTAACATTTTTGCTTTGATCACAAAGCAGGTTTTTCTCAAAGATTTTTGGGTTGTTGTTTCATTTAAAAAGGTTAATTTACGTTTCTTGTGAATACAATGTGTCAATGCAGTGCTTAATATGTAAACTAGTCTGATTTGGCGGAAGTGCTGTCGGGTGGATGTGATTGAGACCGATGGGCATTTATGCGCTGCTGACATTGTCGGGGTTTTTCTATGATACTTTTGGGTCTGAACGGAAGTAGGTACTTTAGTTTGTACGAAAACAGTAGTGAGTGAATTCTTTCTGAGATTAAGATGGTAATTGGATAAAGTGGGTGATCACGGCTGTATGTCCGTCTGTGTGGTAGCAAGAGGCACAGTGTCACTCACCTGTAAATCTTGTCTCAAAGACATGATATTGGATAGTTCGAGGAATCTCTTATCCTAAAATTATCAGGGAAAGGTGGATTTAGTAGAAAAATGGCTCGAGATCAGCTGCTTTCTGTTGCTGATCGTGAGTAGAAACAAGCTGGGAGCGGTGAGTCTCCTTGCGCGGCCATCCTCCTGTTCATCTCGTCCGTGTCTTTCTTCAGGAGCTTCATAGCTTTGATCATGAACTGAAAAGGAGTTCTGAATGGATGTTCTGACGAGCAAGGAGCGCATCTTACGTGCATGATCGCCGCCAGCCCCTCCGGTGTCAGCTGCACTATGTCGATGAGGGTCAGGGCTTGAAACACGTACAGCAGTGCCAGTCAGCGGTCGTTGGTGGGTTGTCGCGGCCACGCAGCCAAGGGCGTCACGTTCCGCTGGATCGTCATGGTACTAAACTAGTAACGGGATCCGGTTTGCGAAATCAGGGTGCTTAATCCATATCTTTCTTTGATCACCAGTGTACCGGAACGCCCAGACTGAAGGCCCTGAAGTGCGCTAACCATTGTGCTGTTCCTCCTAAGTGGACTGATAAGTCTTTTGGTTCAGTAAAGTATAGCATAGCATAGCATACCTTTTGGTTGAGAGCTTTCATGGCTTGGGCATGAAGTTGGTCAGCAGACTGCGGTTGGATGGGGACACCGCTAGCCAACTTGACTTCCTCCTCGGGGTGATGAAGTTCTTGGCCATGGCTCGCAGTACGACGGCCTCTGGCTTTTCTGGGTTGGCCCTGTTTAAAGCTTAGGATCTTGCCGAGGATGTTGAGCAGAGCGAACTCTTCGTCGGCCCTTCGCACGTGTATGGCGGGCAACTGTAAATGGACGAGGTCAGGGGGATAGAAAGTAGAGAGAGGCTTCATACCCTGGCACAAGCTGGCCTGATCCGTGTCCAGATGAGTGGTGATCGTGAAGGCGTTGCTGTGCAGGATCAGCTCTACGGGATCGACTTGCAGAATCATGGGCGGCTCTTCTTCACTGGCTTGTCTAGTGGCCGAACTGGGATTCATTGAACTATGATTCACCGAACTGGGAGCAGGGTTGGTTTGCCAAGCAGGGATGGCTTGCTGAGCGAGCCGGGGGGGGGGTTTCGCCGACTTAGTTCACAAGTTGACGATTGACAAAACGAAAGAAGTTATCTGGTCCGGTATCGTTCCGACCATCTTCCTGCTGACAATAAGTGCATTAGGAGGAGCTGTCATGTTATGTCATGTCATACCTTACCCATAGCAAAGCAGCATACAGCGCACTCGAGGGCTCAAGGCGCCCAGCGCTATACGAGCGCCCAGCGTGAGAGGCAGACTCCTACCGGCTGGCCGCAGACCTGTATTGCAGCAGTCAGTAGGGGACGATTCACTGGCATGTAGGAGGCACCTGCCCAACGTAGTACGAGTACGTTCTTCCTCGCAATCACAGGCTTCCTCGATGCAGGTTAATGCAAATTAAACGCACTTTCTCGTCAACGACGAAGAGTCAGTATGTCCATCGGTTCAGGCCCACATTCAATTTACTTTTGTGCCCATGTACTGCGCAGCCGCAATCACAGTCAGTGTGCATACATGTCCGTTACATTTAATTCTTCTATATATACAGCCTTAAAAAACCAAACCTAATCCAATCTTGGAGCCAACGTGGAAATCTGATCATTCATCGATTTCTGTCGAAAAATGCAAGGATCAGTTTACAAGAAACCACCTGACTCTAGTCAAATATGGTTGCTGAAACTGGCAAAGTGGGACGTGATCCTAAATCGTCTATTCAGAAAAATTGAGTGAAATTGTTTCGACGGCCGGCACGGTAAATGACGCCTGTGCATCTCTGACCAAAGCAATCAACGATATTCTGGTCGAATTCATTCCTCGGACAACCATTCGATGCGAAAATCGATCACTGGGTAACGTCAGATTCGCTGCGTCTAATCCGAAAGAAAAACGAGGCGTATAAAACGTGGAAGAAAAGCGGCAACATCGCTGATCGACAGATTTTTTCTTCGCTTCGATCACAATGTAAGATATTAATTCGGAAAGCTAAAATCGAATTTATTTAACATAACTTCGAGGATATCGATTCGTCCGCAAAATTCTGGACCGCCTACCGCCGCCTCTCTCCTGAAGGGAGGACAAGTCCCGCCTTGATCGATGATTCGGATCGACCGATTTTGACTGCCGGTGAGAAAGCAAACTGTCTGAATAAGCAGTTTGCCACGAATTTCAACTCATCCTATCACGGCGAATTTCATCTACCCGACCCTGATTTCGACGACTTCATCGATTAGTCCACAAACGTCACCTTCATTACCAAGGAGATAAAACGATTGAAAAGTAACTGTGCTCCCGGTATCGATAATATCATAGCTCCGATTATCAAAATCATCGCTCCTGCGCTTGCGATTCTTATTAATCGGTCTATCTCCGAGGAGATTTTTGCATCGTATTGGAAGCGTGCAAAGATTACGCCTATTCCCAAACTTGGGGACAAGTCCGATGTGAAATCATACCGACCGATATCGTACTACTTTGCATATTTTCGAAACTATTTGAACGACATGTCGATAATTTCCTACGATCTTTTCTGCAGGTCTCCCACCGGCAACATGGCTTTGTCAAGCGACGAGGCACAAATACGGCTTTTGTGTCAGCCAGTCAATTCATCCACGACCACCTCAACTCGAAAAATGCAAATACGTCGTTGGGGTCTTTCTTGATCTAAAGAAAGCCTTTGATCAAGTGCCGCACGTACTGCTTCTGAACTCCCTTCAGCAGCATCATCGTATTCCGGTCAAATTAATACGATAGTTGAATTCATATTTGTCAGACCGCTCGCAGCATGTGCTTGTTGAAGGTCACTTGTCTGCCGACATACCAGTCACTTCCGGTGTGCCACAAGGAAGCATTCTCGGTCCGACTCTATTCATTGCCTATATTAACGATATACTCGTTCAATTCTCCCGCAAAGTCCCATCGACGACCGATCAGGATGTGTTATTACAGGCATATGCCGATAATTCAGGACTGTTCGTGCCTGTTCGGAAAAGGGAGGAACTCGAAACCATTATTCAACCAATTATCGATTTCATCTCGACCTAGGTTCGATCAGCAGGACTGGATTTCAATGTTTCGAAATCGCAAGCGATAATTTTCCGATACGGCCACAACAGACTACCGCCTCACCCGGACTTAATGGTGAATGGACACAAACTGGAGTTCTTTAAAGAGGTAAAATATTTGGGTATTGTGTTTTCCTCGGAATTGAAATTCAGTGAGCATGTCTCTCTGACTGTACGAAAGGCAAAAAATATGATTGGTGCAATTAGGTGCAAACTGGGATGGCATGTAGATCCGAGTTTTTCGGGTACCGTATATGATGCCTGTGTCCGTTCTGTGCTTGAATATGGTGCTATATGCTGGGATCCTGCGCTGGATAAGGATATTCGAGAGTTAGAATGAGCTCAGTTTTATGAGATTATATTTGAACGATTTTCGCATAACTTATAAAGATGGGCTGAAAAAAACGTGGGTGGTCTTCACTGTATGATAGAAGGAAAGGACTGAAATTGTGACAGTTTTATAACTTTTATCACGGTGTACATGATTTTCCTAATGGCCGCTTTGTGCATCGAGTGGCTTCTCGTGATAGTCGTCAGATATGTGAACCACATCATCTTATTGTGCCCAGACATTATTTCGAGGCTTATAAACAAAGCTTTATCTTTTTGAGTACTGAATTATGGAATAGTGTACCCTGGAAAACGAGTTGGGCGTCATACTCTTATTTTCATTCGACTGTTTTCGATACCAATCGCTTGATGTTTTTTCTGTATAACTCTTTTAAAGTGTTTCTTGGACTTAGAGCGCGCTTTAGCATTTGTCCAATCAAGTAAATATGATGATGATTATGATTATGATAATCCATCTGCTCGATCACATCAAGCTGACATCACATCTTATCCGGTTTTACGACAATTTTTTGCTTTAGGGCCGGCTCCTGCACTACCCGTGATGCCACAACCCGTGAAAACTAGTTGTCCTAAACAGAGCTTCGTCCTAAAATTTGGCTTGAACGAGTTGACTAGTCATGGCTTCTATGCAACGGACCCGCGGTGTCGGTCACTCAAGCCGCGCTGACCTGGGTCAATATTTTGTATTTTCGCTTACCCTTAGTTGAACGATTACAGCTCACGGCCTAGCTTATCCATATTATGTTACGACTGCTGACTGGATAAAGGCAAAACGGGTTGCAAGTCCAGAGAGGAAACTGGGGCGGTACAGAGGCCAACCCACAAAAATAAAAAAGGACTCGTAAAGTCTTAAAACGTAAATCGTATTTTTAAACCATGGTAGATTGTTTCAGGGAAACAGGCCACGCCTTATTTTCGTTTTAAACCCTCCCATAGCTGCAATGCTTCATCTACAGTAGTCTTGGGGTGTTTGATGGAGGAACGAGACATTGCCTGCGGTGCTCACTCAAAGATCCATTGGCTTTCGGCCTCCATCAAAGCCTGGGACCGCACGCTCTCGTTGATAATATAAAGTGACTCCTGCTTTCTATGCGTCTCCTTTTTGGTGCTATGACGCGAATCTGCTAGTGACCTTTGTTGACCAGGGAAATTCAATTGTGTCATCATGCGCAGGTGGCTTGACGATAGAAGCATTCACAATTAAAAGATCTGCATCATGCCCACACATTTTTGATACTGGACGCGTACTGGTCCATACTTGGTGCTCCGCCTCGTCTTTATTTTCTGCCCCATATATTCCGCAATCCGTCCACACAAAATTTCTGGCGGTTATGATCCATCGTAGGAGTCATTAAACTCAACTAATCGGTTTAATCACAGATAGGGTCTCAGGGCGTGCCCACTGCTCCCGCCTTATCAAATAATGAAATTGTCTATTGCCGCCTCTAACATCAGGACTCTGTTGGATTACATGCCCGTAAAAGCACGCTCGAAGAGTAATCAAATGGAAGAGTAGGTTGTCGGCATAGGCCTTTCTGGAGGTGTCTGCTCATACTCATATAAAATGTATCTTCGAAAGCGATATGGGTGACAGGCGCCAAACCAATGAGGCGGGTGCCAAAGTGGGAACTTAGAAACATCTGCTTCATATTTTCTGGAATCGGAAATGACTTGATATTTGAGCATAGGTCATGCACCGGCCCGTCCCTATTTAACTTTGCTCATTGTTGTCCCATAGCCAGACATTGATCACACGAGCTTGACCCCGCCACTTCGAGTTAGGTCAGCGGGTTCGCAAGTCAAGTGGAGTGAGTCGAGCCGAGGCCATGCGAGCTTGGTCTCTGGCTCTCCAACCACGAGCGTTCACATCGCAGTTTACGCAAGTCCTACTCTCGAAATTGTCATAGCTCGCGACAGACGGCTGTTTGAACTTTGACTGGCAAAGGGCGAAAAGCATTTTGAACTTTAGCAGACGGCGGCCATTGTTTGCTTATTTGTCCAACCAACGAAGTCCAGTCGTTTGGTCTGTTCGTTTAGAAAACCGATTTCCTAGTGTCGTTCTTTTTGACAGCCCACTGACACGTTCTCTTGTGACACCACTTCCCACTTTTTGACCGATGTTATGTACAGTATGGACGAAAATCCTGCGTGATCAGTGGGCGGGGTAAGGTCACATGCCATCGCAAGTACGCGCATACCGTGCTAGGCGGACCATTTCCTGGTGGGGTTCCAATAATCAGGTTGGCATAACTAACTGCTCAAGTTTCGAATTCTTTCCAGCGAAAAAAGACCTGAAATTCCTGAATACAGTAATCGTTTTCTTACTTGCTGCGCTAAGGTGGGTGGGGTCGCTTCGTTGAATTCTTATTGAGGAAAATTCCAAGAACGATGAGTGTTCGAGTTTGATGGAGCATGACCTAAGAGCAAGTGGGTTGTAACTGCTCCTCCATGTGCATATATAGTCTTCGTCAGAACAACGAGTGCGATTGACGTTAGTCCTGTTTCCTTTTAGCCGTCGTCTACGTGAACAACCCCGTGGGTGGAGATGGGGTACTGTGGGTGAGTTTGTTTTGAGTAAGCTCGTTCGGCTTCCTTTCATGCGTCAAAAGAGGCCAAATCAGTCGCCCATCCTGTCCATGAGCGGAGGCGTCTCACCCTTTCATGAAAGTAGGATGCAACATTTACAGGCAGCTCGCTTTCGTCCGCCCTTGTCCTCGGTGTGATGTGCTTGATAAGGAAAGACGTGGGCGAAAAGCAGAGGGACCCCTGCCGGCCGATGTTTCTGCTATTTGCAGTCTCTCTCAAGGACGCGTGATTGCGTTAATTACTGACCGGCTAGTTCGGTCCTGGCTCAAACAGGACGCACGATAACATGAACTAAGCTTCATCCTTTTCCTAATCATCAATACAAGCTAGCAGCACCCCACGGCATTCATGAGCATCCGCTCTACTCGCTGCCAAGGTTCGCTTGATGTTTGGGTCACTGGTGACAGGACGCGACGCCGTCTCCATAAAAGACCTCCCATTCGTTTTCCTAAGTGCGTTAAAGAAAGGATCGCGTCAAAGGATGGTCGACGAGGGACGCCTTGAATGTGAATGACGATACGGTAAATGATTACGCCTTGTGTCATCATGCCAATGACCGGCCAAATGTGGGACGACGCGGCGACTAACCGGCTCCACTCAAGGCGAGAGGCCGAATTCAAATTTTGGCTTTGCCTTCTTTCTATCGGTCAGTCCCGCGCCCTCGTCCTTGGCACCTTCCACATCTGAACTTTGACTGATTTGTCACACGACACATATGTCAAGTCAAGTCAGTCAAGTCAGTTTGGCTCAGCTGACCGAACGCTGGTGGACAAGTGATACGAGTGGCGGGAGATTGGCGAGATGACAATGTGGTAAAGGAATGAGAGGAATTTCGACTCGCTTCAACTTTGTTTAAAGCTTAGAGGGTGGATGGGTATGGTAGCTACATGGAGAACAGGTGCGCGATGGTGGAGTGTCCACAAAGCCGTTTCACTAGACTAAATCCACCAAATTAGTGTGCCAGTGAGTAAGCGCGTCATTTCTTAAGTCCCAAGGGTGTTTGCACGGGGCTTCCACTTCACACGCGCCCCTTGTCCAGTTTGTGTGGGTGACGTTTTTTTGAGCTTGTGCCACAAAATATAAATTCAAGGGGGCATTTTTAGCGCAGTGCTCCAATGGGCTTTGTAAACTTTTTCTTTCGACTCGACAATTTACGAGTCTCGTGTCAGAAAAAGAGGCGGCTGTCTGGTCGAGTAGGCAGGCAGTGGTGGCTACGACGCGCCTGCCTCATCAGTGCGTCATAGAGTTGGTAGGCAAAGTTGTCCGCCCTCGCTTCAGGGCCTAGGTTCGCGTTACGTCTATTTAAGCCCAGAAGCTTTTCAGGAAATTGCGTAAACGCGGTTACCTCCAGACCGCCTCCATTGACGAGCGGAAAGAAGTGTAAATTTCTGGACGTCATCAGGAGGCCTTTTAGGGTGTATAAATCGTGCGTTACGCTTCCTCGCCATTCATACGATGGCGGCGTGGCCAGCAGCCACGATGCATGATTGATTTCGATACCGTTCGACTTGTTCAACTTTGCGGCGTGGGTGGCGTTTGGATGGATGGAAGAGAGTGAAGAGTAGTAATCTAGATTAGAACTATGATCTTTCGCTCGCGCCTTCTTTATCCACTGACCGCCGCAGAACGTAGACGCTCTTTTGGAAGTCTATATTCGGCAATAGAGTGCATATGGGCAAAATGAAAAAGGAAACCCATGCCGTAAGAAAAAGAGGAGGCGGATGAAGGACTGTTCCCTAATTTGATGCGTGAGTATGACCAAAAGGTTGATGGCCTTTGCCACCCAGTTTTCTTTCGTATGCACGCAGTGGATTGTGCGTGATCATGCCAAGATGGCGGCAAGTCTGCTGTGACTTCTCTATCTGGTTTCTTATGAATATGTCCAAAAAAACTGTCGCATTTCTTGTGGAACGCGTCTCGTTGACTCGTGTAGTCAATGATGAGGACTCCTCGAACCCATTGAAGCGACGAGCTCTACTCTCTTCGTCATTCCTTTGTTCGCTAATGCCATGTTCAGTAGGCGAGCACAGAATCTTTGTGTTCTGCACTGCTGGGCCGACCACTGACTGACATAAAAGGAAGGTCCTTCTCAACTTGATAGATTCTACCTTAGGCCTGATATGCGCTAAATCTGGGCTAGCTACGGTTGGGCAGGCCTGCTTTTTGTCTGATGACGAAATAGGCCCGTGCACGATCATACGAGATACGTACGTATTATCTCATCCGACATCGTGTCGACGGTTGGGTGCATAGATTAGAGAGTTCTTACTGTATCACTTGGGCGCACTGGGTAACCGCGCTTGTAGTGCATACTTGCCGCATGAACTAGTTAGGTCGTGGGGTATGAGCGAGGGCGTGATTTATGACAGAAGTCAGTATTTGGAAGTCGGTATCCACCACAGTTAGCTGATCGACGCGTTTGAGGCACAAAAATTGCATTTTATGTCGTCATTTTTTTAACAGGTGTCACTAGTGGAACTTCGTCAGGAACAAATAGCGCGGAATAAAACAGACGTTGATTTGTGTGTCAGTCCAGAATCAATCATCACTCGAAGAAGGATCGGACTCGACTTGGTCGTGCAGAAGAGTACTGTCTAAACCACTATACAGTACCTGTCTCACTGAAGTCTTGAAGTACGTCGAATACGTTCGACCTTGATCATCAGTTATCATGAAAATATTTCATTTATCTTTCTGCGCTTTGTTGGCATATTTGAATTTGGCTTCTGCTAGCAGGATTCATCATCACGCCAAGAGGCATAGGGTAAGTCTTCTTCATTTACCAACTATTCATGTGCCATTCACGTGCACTACAAGAACGCACTTTACTGAGACATGATTCACTTCGTTCCAGGTTCAAAATTCGGAAGACGTGGATGCTCCAGTTTTGGTATCAGCGACCTTGAATGCCGATGATAACGTAGCAGACGTAGCGTCTCCTGGCGAATTACCCTACTGTTTCTCTTGGGAACCGTGCCAGTTCGTTTTTACAAAAAAGAATCCGAAGGATAATATGCCAGTACGAAAAACCATACCATCGTGGTAAGTAGAATTTCGGACTGGATGGTTTTGGTGGCAGGTGCGGCGTATTGACTGCACAGACGTCATTGTCTCGACTGACAAGATCTCTTCACTGTTTCAGGTGCAGATGCGATGCGTCACAGAGATGCGCGCTGGCCGAATATGACCGCAGGAAGAAGATGGACGTCTATAAATGCGTGGACGCAGAGCAGCCGATGAGTATCAGCGTGCGACATCTGAGAAGTCGAGGTGGTGGCGACCAATGGATCTTCGACATGCCCGTCCAAAGGAGTAATCCGCGAAGGAGCACCATCGACGAGGCGAATGACAGCATCGAGTCGTGATCGCGGCAGTGGCCCATCTTATCATAGGTTCTCTCACGTTGCAATTTTCATATCGAGTTCAGCTGGCGCAAAAAGGTTGTGACTGAATTGTTCTGCCGCTTGAGTATGTCGTCGTTATCGGGATCTGTTTTCAGTGTTCTCTATTTTCTTCAGTTTCGATGTTGGTGTATGCATTTTGCATGCGAGTTCGCTAAGCGTCTGCCTTTGGTGGTTACTCGGCGCATGTGCATTGGGCGCATTGGCATTATTTTTATGTGCCCATATTTTTATGGAAGCTATTTTTGTCCTTGCTATTTCGGCATAAGCTCGTTGATTGCCAAAGTTGTGAGGACTCACCAGTGTCAGTATTTTATGCTTTATGGTGTGGTTCAGCTCTAATAAATTTTCTCACCTATCACATCTGATAATGGAATAGACGCGTCCGTCAGAAGAGCTCGTGGCTGCGTCGTCTCAAATCTCGTCTTAATCTGACAATGATGAACTACTGCTATGATCATACTCGAATGACCAAGTTGGGCCGCCCACCTGCCAGCCATCCAAAACTAGCTTCGGGATTCTCGAAGACGGAGTTTAGGCCAGGTGCACGAATAAGAAGAGTTTTTATTGCGCCTTAAAGCGTAATTTATCATTCTTCGTACCAAAAATCCGACAGTACACGTACGAAGTGCAAAAGGCATGTGCACTTTGACTAATAACGGGCGCCTAAACGCAGGCTAACAAAAGGAAATGGACGAAAAGTGAATCGCATTAATCGACACGCCCTAAATGTTCACCGCATGAATTCTAGGCGTATCTCAACGGGACACGTCTTTTTGAGTGATCAAGTTGATGGATTGACGCACGTCATCAAATGCCGGCCTCTTTTATGCGCGCAACCATTTCATGAATGAAGTCTTCCATCGCGCGCTCCTGAAATTCTTTACTCGACTAATGGCGTGATAATAAGTTCACCACATTGTACAGGTACAACCCCCCGCACTCTTCGCATTCCTTAAATCCACAAGACTGCATGCCTGTACTGACTGCCGTGCCGCAGACTTATAGTCAGAGTGCTGTGAATTGGATTTAGCGAAATAAGCCCATGTATAAGGCGAGTTGTGTACAAGCTCGCTCGTTCAAACTACAGATGGCTTAACATGCAGCTCATATTTCAACGATCAAGTGAATAACTGAGAGTAGACATAGCACGCCAAAAGCGGAAAGCTACAAGCTAAAAGTGGACGGGGGCTGACCTTCCATGTTGCATTTTGATTTATCTGCACTTCCATGGGGCATAGAAATAGCTCATATTGCCTCGCACAAGCCCTTTACTGTATACATTCAGAGGCCGTATTCCAGAAACTCGAAGGAAACCTCGAGGTGAAAGGAAAATTTTCCTTCAAGGTCACTGGAACTTTCCTTCAAGCTCGCAGGGTGAAATCTCTTGGAGCTCGATGGAACTTTCCTGTGAGCTTAAAGGAAAATCGCCCGGTGAGGTGACCCTATTCCAGAAGCACAGTGACCTCAAAGGAAACTTCCGGTGAGCTGGAAGGAATTAGCTCAGTGGATGTTACGGTTTCAACCAAGTTACTACATGTTCAGGCACTCACTCATGATATGGGATGAAATGGAGCTGCGTCACAGATGGTACAGATGGAGCTGCGTTACAGATGGTAAGCTTGCAAGAGGACTGCATGCACATAAATATTGTAGCTGGCCCCCGAATTAGCTGGTTGTTTCTAGGAGTACCCAGTTAGATTCGTAATTCTTTCAAGAGCTTCGAAGTCCGAATTAAGACGATTACATTTGTGCGCACCAGGTAAGCATGAGGGGCGCACTCTCAATACGGCCCTCACTAATCACTCCCTTTAGGTCTTCAAGGAAGGATTCAAAGTCTTTGGTTACCTTGCGCGTGAAGGGCAGTTGTATCACGCGCAAGGCCAGCGAGATGCCTCTTATTTTTAGATCCGATTTGGGAGAGTGAGGGGGTAGTATGCATACCCCCTCACATCATACAGTATATACATACAGTACTGTATTTACCACTAACATGGCCTCATCCAATTAGTTTTTTCACTTGCATCCATCACTAAAAATATACACTACACTAAATATTACTTTTCATTACCCTGTTACATTCCATCAAGGCAGGGTAGTCGGTGGTCAGCTTCACCCAATCCCCGAAGTCGCGCGGATGGCGTTCAGCCTCTAACAAGTATCGCAAGCACACAGACCTAGCGGCCGGCATGGTGTGTTCTTTGGCCTCTACATATCAGCATGGCGATTTTGGACCGAGTCCAATAGGCCTTCGGCCATTTAGTTTTCGCGCGCGTCAGTTACCAAATTGATATCGAAATAATACGTCATCACATAGACGAGGTCGACCAGCTGCAACGAAAAGCCTATGCAACAACCTACTCGTACACTAATGGCCAGGTAACCTTGCAACTTTCAGTCAGAAAGCTTTCGCTCGAGTCTTGATGGTAGGGACCACATCGCCGCCTATGTCAGTGATGTGACTATGTCAGTGAATAAATGACACCCATGGAAGCGTGCGCTCGACGAGCTTTGGCGCAGTCAAATTTTGAAGCGGCAGGTGAATGGAAAGCGGTCTCATCCTTGGTCATGACGGTCAGGTCGGGGTAGGCGTAGGCGCAGGCCGTCGTTATTCTTCCACACTTCATCCATGCGTATTTCGCGGGGGCTCACCTCTGGCTTTGGCTTCGTATTTTATTGGTTTTATTGAACGCTTAGCACCAAATCTGGCTTCTTGATCGTCTCATCCCAAGCCGTCCTTCCATCGGTGTCGTTCATGATAGCTTCGACATGACCCAAGATGAACCGCACGACTCGTTGCTGCAATTCGACAAACTTGTTCAAACTTGCTAACTGCCACAGGTGAGTGAACTGCAGCGCATTGATCAGGGTTATCTGGGTCAGTGCACCGACCGCATACATGCCTTCTTCAAGTCGGGGATCTGAAATGATTTTGATAGTCACCCCATCGCCTTTAAATGTGTACTTTCTCACCTCATAAGCATCGGCCTTATTTATGCAGGTCGGAATTGAACTCGGCGAGATTGCGATTGATCACTTTTCGGGACGGAGTCGTCTTGCTCATGTTTGCAAAAGCAAAAATTAATGCAAAATAGTCGGAAGCGACCTTCACTGCTGTCGCGGCTGATAGAAATACAGCAGATACAACAGGCTTCTGCCTCAGGCGGGACTTTAATTGTCTGTAGCAGTGCGGAGTCTGTCCGACCAGTTAGGAATTCGCACTGTATCCCAGTGCAGACTAGGTGTACCATGCTAGTAGAGCACTCTAAGCAACCTACTACATTTATTAACGTACAAAATCGAGACGATTGAAGAAAAACAAGATATGTCTTAAAATGACAAAAGGTCAAAGGTCACCATTTTTAAAGGGCTCGAACCTACCAGTTGATGGCACTTGAAAAAGGCGCTGCGCTCCTGGTACAGGTGATAGGCGAATTTACGCTCCTGGCTGACAGATACTGCCATTCGTTCTACGACTTTAATCTTGGACAGCCGCACGAAAAACTCTTTGCATCTTTGGACGACATCGTCACAGGCACTCCTACCAGTGCTACCAGCTGACAAGGCATCCGTATCCACTTTCTACCCGCCTTTATTGCGCAACACGCTTGTTCCACACGCAGCAGGTTCCCAGCGGTTGCACGTAATACGGTTCGTGCGTCGATCACAGATCTTTACAGTAAAACAGAAAAGCATCCCGGCAGTATTAGTCGTCGGAGCTTACGAGTGATCGAATGGATCAAGGCGGAGTATTTCAAATCCAGTAAAGTGTACAGTTCGGGAAATTGTAAGACCTCGTCTCACAAGTCGATACGTTGATGTTGTCTACTCGACCGCACCGCACAGGAGGAGGCATATAGCTGAGACTGACTAGGATACCAATGGTAATCAGTGCAATTCACGAAAAAAAGAGAATGACAAGGGAATTAGTCACCATGACTTGTACCCAATATTGACATAGGACTATCAGGGCAAAGGTAGCATAACGCACACGACATAATTATCATGGCACTCAAACTGGATCTTATGTTCCCCCTTACAAAATGGCACGAGTTCAATTCCCATTGTCCCATCTGAATTTTTCACCTGCGAAGGGGTACGTAAACCAAACTCCTGTTTCCAGTGTCGCCAGTTCATCACTGCCGCGTAGCGGCATTGATTCTGAGTTGTGGACATGTCTGAAGTTTTGCTGTCAGGCCATCATGTTAATAAGTAAAGGACAACATGCTGCTGATCGAATCAAGCTTCTGTTTCATCAAAATCATCAACCAGTTTTCACAACATTTGTAGATTCCTACATTTCTTTGATTCATGTGCCAGTCCAGATAGTCTAACAAATCACCCAGCAGCCCTACTGAATCGGTGCTGAAAGATGTGGTAAACAGTACATGTATATGTTTTGGCGTACAATGTTGTACGATCACGTGACATCTGGTTCGAACGTGATACGTGATATGGTTCGAAGCGAGAGAGGAGAAGTGTTTCCTAGACGAGCTGGTGCGCCCGAAGGCGGTTCTGCGCAACAGTACGATGCCTGGTCAACTACTTAGGGAGGCAATGGGAACACGAAAGGCGCTGATAGAACGACGGAAGAAGCGAGTTCAATATCTAAACCAATTCTGGGCGGTTTGGTCCAAGCAATACCTCTTGGCCTTACGAGAGCGGCATCAATCAACTATCAAGCATCCACGCTCAAGCCTCAATGCGACGCCAAAGATTGGCGATATGGTCCATGTACGAGAGGAGAACCAACCACGAGGCAAGTGGCAACTGGGACGAATAGAAGCAATCAAGAGCCACCCTGATCACCCAGCCCGAACCGCAACAGTGCGTCTACCAAGCGGGCAATCAGTCAATCGATCAATCATCCACCTGTACCCGATCGAAATCCCTGAAGACGAAGATCAATCTTTCAAATAAGCGGCGGAGTGTCGCGAACGCGAGCTAAGATCAAGGGCGTCACAGCCCAGGTATGTTGGGAATGTGAAGTGATAATGTAAAGGTGGTGATAGAAGATTCGAGAGATCATACTGTAGTGCAGTGTCGTTTTATGTGAAGCGAGTGTACGGTAGTTTATCAAGTACTCTATTGAAATATAACCTATATAAATCAAATCAACGTCTGATTCTGCCGTCCCGCTATATCAACTTTTACTGCGCGATCAGGCGACGACAACATCGGCGTCGCGCTGATTTCATAAGCGAGCTACAAGGTCTTCTGTAGCCCTGAACCTGATAGAAAGGCTGAAACCTTAGAGTAGGTACCAACCTAACGACTTTCATTATGATACGCTTAAAAGTACTGCAGGTGTGGCACTTGTACAATAGTGTGCCAGTGCGCAATAGTTTTTGATCGCTTTTAACGTACCTCTGTCTTGGTAAGGAGGGTAGCTGCAGCTAAATTTGTTCTCTTTCAAGGCTTTGTGTTACAAAGATTTCAAAGGTTTGAATAAGTGTTTTGCTCTATGTAGTGGGTCAACATGGAATTTTTTATAGGTACCGACTCCTTGTTTTTATTCTCTTTTATTGTTCTGTCTTATTTATGTCTCAGCACTGACAAGAGCTTAGTGAAGAGCGAGTATAATATTCAATCATTAAAGCAGAAACTTCATCTGTTGACAGCTTTTCTTACAAAACTTGCTTCGGTAGAACGTTTCTAAGCAATATTGGTCCCGTACGTTCAAGTAGTATGATCTAATATGATACCCTCCGAACACAGTCCAGAGGGGCAAGTAGTCAGTGTCTTTAATGGTGGCTTGAATCAGATCATCAAATCTAGATTCATTCATTCCATAATAAGCATGGAGCGGACCGTGCATTTCAACCGAGATTTGACAAATGGTAATGCCACTATTGGCCAAATCACCACCGGGTTGCAGCTGTTCAAAAAAAGGATACTCAGGGCCTTCGTTATCCATAAAGAGATAATCAATGTGGTCCACTTTGGCATACTTTTTGAACATATCCAAGAACGTGACTGCTGTTACATTTTTAGCTTGATACGCATTATTCTCGAGCACACTTGCTTCGAGGACACCAGTCTTTTCGGCCACTGCCAATTCGAAATAAGTGCCAATCTCTCTGAACACTTTTCCACTAGCCAAAATTGGATCAGCCCCATAAAATCGACACGAAGGAAGCAAATTCCGCAATTTCTTTTCCGCTTCAATGTCATTCCCGACTCCCAAAGTGATTTCCACGCAATCGAATGGCTTTTGACCTTCTTTGGCGCAAGAATCATTTTGAGCAGGTAGAATAGCCAATTTGGTATCATCCCAATTTTGTAGCAAGTGAGCATCAAACGTTCTCCACAAAACGTCACCCAGACAGGCCCCTATGGCATTGGGCAATTCGTGCCACTTTGATTTCTTATTCATTCTTTCAAGTAGACAGCTTCGATAAAGTGACATTAAATTATGAAATGCTTGGGGGAAGCCGACATCACATGCCGAACCAAAATCAGCTGCTGAAGTGTTGCTGCTATTGGGTAAAGTAGATCTTGGAGAACTGGTGTTCGAAGCGTTCTGAGGTAAAAGCGATTTCGTGAAATTGCATATTTTCTTCTTGTAATGACCATCTACAGAGAGTGAAAGCGTGCGATCATAGGCCAGGTATAAGACCAGGAGCAATACACTGCAAATGGCGACACCATAGAGAAAACGCTTTTGTCTGATGATTTTGAACGTCATTCTGGCATTTATAAGCGTAAAATCACGAAAACAAGGCATAGTGATTCAGGTATGATCCAAAAATCACCGTATACTATGTGGAAACAGGGGCTTGGTCGCCGACTCTAGGGCCTGGAAAGTATATCGAAAAGGAGGGTTCGATGACTAAATAGGAAAGACTCATTTGGGCTAGATGAGATGTCCTAAAGAAATATGAGCAAAGGGACTCTTTCAGTTGCCATGGAAAAGGCATAAGACGTATGCACATCACACACACACCCGATTAGGTCCGTTAGTCAGATGGGAATGGCAGGTGTGCATTCTGTTCCGAGAAGACGTCAGTGCTTTGGCGCGTTGTCGATATTTTCACGGAACGTCGTAACTCGAGCTCATTGCCTTTGTTCATGGCCCAGAGCTTCGTTGAAGACTAAGCCGGCGGATTCTCTATCAGTGTTTCCAAGCGGGTGCCTATTATCACCGTGGTAACCGACTGATAATGACTAGCTATAAAATGAAGCGCCGTCGACAGCCATCGAAGGGTCTGCGTTTTCTTTCTAAGAAAAACAGCCCGCTGCCGAGAGGTATGCCAAGCCTGTGTTACCTAGCGACTGGACAGTCAAGGATGGATAAAACAACAATTGAAAAGATTTGACGGAAGGATGATTTAATCTGAGCTTGAAATGTGGCCTAACTGCACAAGGAGGCCGCAAGACGGGGTGCGAAAAGCGCTTAGGCGATTTTCGAGGGCACATATTCGTGCATACTTTGCGCGAACTTTACCAGGTTTCTCCCCAAGAACGTACCTGCAGTATGTACGTGTGTGCAAATGTGAACAAAAGCGTTGGAAACCCACGATCCTCGAACTTTCCCAGGTAGTGGGTATACAGTATACATACAGTGTACATCCTAGCTCGTCTGGGTACGCCTGCTAGGCATTCTGTGGCACTGCAATGTTACTAACTTTTTTAAAAAGTGCCTCGGAAAATCGGCTCTGCTTGGCTTGGCTGTTTTGTTTTTTTTTTTTTTTTTTTTTTTTTTTTAGTTTTTGTGTGTTGTTTTTTTTTTTTTTTTTTTTTTTTTGTTTTTTTTTTTTTTTTTTTTTTTTTTTTTTTTTTTTTTGTTGTTTTGTTTTTTTTTTTTTTTTTGTTTTTTGTGTTGTTTTTTGTGTTTTTTTTTAATTTTTTTTTTTTTTTTTTTTGTTTTTTGGGGTTTTTTTTGGTGTTGTTTGTGTTGTGTTTTTTTGTGGGTTGGGTTTCAAAACTTATTCAGAGCCATCAGATCAGAAATTGAAATTACCCGCACTCACGACAGTCGAAAAACAAGTGTCGGCTTTGTGAAAGTATTTCAGACTATCGGCCTTTCCATGAAGATTCGACCCTTAGCTGCCTCCTGGCTAAGAACAGAAATGGTTTGCTTGCTAACAGTCGCATATTGCGCAGGTATCTCCAAATCAATTAGAGATAATTGGAGCATTTTCTAGCTGACGCAGACATTGCCCTGTTCTCTTCATAAAGCTTGTCGGAATATGAGCAGCAGTGACTAAATTGCACCTAACGGTAAGGCAACAATGTTTCGAGATTAAACAGTGCTCCTTATCAACTGTGACAGACTCGATGATTTGTGATGCAGCTTCTTGAGATTTTTAGGCACATTCTCAAAGGGCAGGAGCACGAAATCGTTTGAAATATTTTATGATCTTCCAACGTGTCAATATGAGCGATTCAGGATGTCACAGGACTGTGCAATATACAGCCGATTACGGGTGAGTGAGAAGTCTTATATCGAGGTGTGGTTCAGAACTGGGAACGGCAGCTTTTGTGACCATCAGGGCATGGATGGAGCAGTTGGAAGCACCTGTCTACAGCGCCAGGTGCTCTTTATTACCGCGTCATGTTCTCAAAAGGTTCAAGTTGGTTTGATAGACATTCTTTTGGCCAATATTGCATCACTAGAAATAAGCTTTGCGAGTCCCTTTTACACAGCGTCCCTTCCAGAAATCAAACTTTTTTGAGGTATTGCTGATTTATCGATGAGACCAACCAACCTATAAAGCGCATTTAGCAATGGATGAGACTCCGAAAAGGATGGCTACTTCCTTCACGGGCACTATAGTCTCTTATTTTTTTCAGACAATGCAAGGTGTGCCAGAAAAGGTCAGGGGTCTCTTTTGGTATCTTATTCAGCAGGTGCAAAGAGTCAACTCGAACAAACGAGAAGAAGAGGCGTTTTTATTGAATTTTTCTTCCCCATGATGGACTAGTAAGTCGGTATGGCGGGTATTTTTTCTTCGCTTCCGTATGTCAGACAGGACGTCAGAAACGAGAACAAAAATCAAAGCGCTGGTACTTGAACTGATACTCCTTCACATGTTTGGAAAAATACGTAAGCTCTCATTGTCTTGTCGGCTCAAAGTGTCCTTTACCGCGCCTTGCCTGTAGGTGTAATACGCTCATTGTCAGCATCGACTCGGTGCAATGCATTGTGTGAGCCATTCTTGTTCCCAATTATTGTTTCCAGCAACTTACTTTAATATTTCGCACTCGACTTCACTCGTCTCTTAGACGCCAACCCACGCTTTTCTCAGTTGACGTCATTGGGTCTTGGAAAATGCAAGCCAGCTACAAACTTGTTTTGACTGGCGATGATCTGCGCCTGATATGAGTACGGCCTGATGAGCTACAGTAGATGAATCGAACTGACTGACATTATTCACGAAACATTAACTAATGGACTTGAGATAAAAAATGTCAAAATGATGATGATTGGGTAGGACCGCACCGCAACTAGAAGCAAGAAACCTAAAAATGTTTTTAAACGTGGCTAAGCGACTCGACAGTAAGCACGTTATTGAAACACAGGGCACGAATAGAACCATTGCTCGTGTGACAAAATGACCGCCGACTATGAATATTAATTTTTCCGCAAGTACAAAACACAATTTACACAAAGCCTTATCTGATCACCTGGTCAGCACTATGGTTTAAGTGATCACTCGGGATCCGATCATAAATATATAGCACTTTGCTTAATCCGAAAAATCACCCGTCACTCAATTGAATACCTACTACACAGTACAATTATGTGCACAATTCAATGAAAGAATTTTAGAAAACGTAGATTAGTCAAATGTGCACAACCCTGATCGTGCAGTTGTATCGCTCATCACAAAAAATGAAAAAAATTGAAAATTCTCGATAGAGGGAACTAAATCTGCAAATAATAAACAAAACGTTATTCATTTTGGAGTGTAAAATGAGAAATACGATGGTCAGGAGCGGTAGGCTTTCGTGCCTTACTGCTCAACCACGAGTAATATCGAATTCGATTTGTATCCTAGATCGAAAGGAAAATGGCATTCTTTGTTGCCCGTCCTTTGCCATCGTCGTCATTGGCCTTATTGGTCCACCGTAGCCAATAGGATGTGGAGAAGACAGCCAACGGCAGTCTCGGCCGTTTGGCCGCCATCTTCTTCATGACTAGAACCACCGATCGGCACGACGACTTAAACGGCAGGTCGAACTGATTGACTATGGGCAGGGTGTGCTGAGGGGCATCCGATTCCATAAAACGAAGTATAGGAGCCCAGAACACGTTGGCCACATCGCCTTTGGCCCCCGATCGCTTTCCAGTTATGAAGAAGGTGGACTTATTGTCCGCCAACGTGTGATAGATCCAATAGATGCGGGTGGTAATGTAGTAGGCCAAGACCACGTCCAGTGTGTAGTGTTTTCGGGCGATCAATATGCCGATGACACCGACCAGTGCCATGGCTTGTGATAAGTGACGGAGCCAGCGAACGTGCCGAGGAGCATAACGACTGACAGTCAAGTAGCATAAGCACAAGATGGTAGTGTGACCGCTATAGATCAGGTCGCCGCACAACTCCCTCGGCATGTACAACGTATCCATACCCAAACCGGACAATGTCCACCCGACCCGTTTAATAATTAAGGCGGCGCTCGTATCGTTGGCCCTGGGGGCGCAATAGGTACGTCGACTAGGCACGGGCACCTGTGTCAATGTGATGCAGAACGCCCGACCGAAATAACACAGAGCTGATATAAAGAACACACGTCTGGTCACTAACCAACGTTGGCGATGAAAGATCATGATGGCCAATGAAGTCAGCAATGAAGTTATGAGCAACGCTTCCGTTAATTTGATCGCTGATTGATACTCGGGAAATAGACTGAACCAAATGTCCGGTAGGGGGTCGGAATGATACGGCACTCGTTCGTGAACCCAAGCTAGCACTAAATCATTCATCATCCATGCGCAGGCCAGTATTAAAATGGCCAAGAACGTCTTCCGCCGATGAACCACTGGCACCAGCGCTGACTTTGCTCCATCGCTCGTGTTCACCGCGTCACACGTTGATGCTTGACCTGTGGACATTCCCGTGTATTCAGCCGCACTTGGCGTCAACAGGCGGAAATGATTGTGCGTTTCGCTCGCGCCCGCGTCCACGAATGGACTCTTCGAAAAGTGAACATTGACGTGTTCTATCATGTCGTCCTTGTGGCACTGGCAGATCACGGCTGACAAGACCGGCAGCGTTGCCTCTCTCCTTGGACTTTGATCGATTCGATAGCGGCCACCTTGACTAGTCAGAGCTTGGCCCGATTCGAGGTGCTCGACCGATGATGACGACGCTCGTTGATTAGAATTTCGCCTGAAACAGTGAAAAACCATCTGCTAAAAGTTAAACGTGACCCTTCAAAACGCTCATAGCTCGAGGAAGGGCTGCAAGACACAGACGTATCTAAAGATTGCTTTGATTACTCGCAGGGAAACTTTCATGTGATCATTAGTCGCACGGCGGGCTGATGGCAGGGGGCTTGCGTGGGAGTTATTAGAAATTGAGAGAACACCATTTTTAATGAAGTCCACCTGCTTCTACTGAACTATATTATTCTGGTGAGGCATCATCTTTTCTCGAGCTAGCGAGAATAAGTTCAGGCGATGTTGATCCTATCAATGCTAGCTGGCAATATGCGTCAATTCGAACTGCTTCACCAGCAAAGATGGGCAGATCGCGACAGTTGCGAACGTTCACAAATCTATTCGCTCAATAGAGAAGACATGCCGATACTAACACGGCGGATTTCGACAGGAGTTATCTCACGATCAGCCACGGCTTATTGCGCTCTTTGACAAGCGGCGGGAAGAACGACGAATGGCGTCGATGTGCTCACGTGCCTGCTCCGCACCTATCAGCGAATGATGCATCCGCACCCAACCTAATTAGTTTAGTTACGCGGGCAATGAAACTAATTTTGGACCAACAGGGCAAATGGTCAGTTTGGCTACCTGCCTCGAATCAGGGCGCCAGCATCAGTGTACCCATTACGCCAGTGACGGCAGGCGGCTGCCCTTTCACACTTCCCCTAATACAGTAAGCTCTTATTTGACCTCTAGTGCTCTCGCCAAATAATTGTAATCATCGTGATGGAATCTAATGTAAGCATGGCGCAAAGTTCGTCCGCACGAGACTCTCCTACGTCAAACAAGGTGGTGAATGAGACTTCCACTCGCCAGTTACTTCCAGGCATCAGTAATTTGGCCAAATGTGTCAAACAAAGGCAGCCAGGCGAGAGCAGTCCAACAGGTCCTTGGTTCACAACAATAACCTATTTCGAGCACTGATGCTGATGAGTCTTATCGCTAGAGGCCTAAAGGCGTCAGAAAACTATTAGTGGGCCCTTGTCAGGTGAAAATCGATTCGAGGCACGCCCCCGAATTCCGATATGTCTTCGGAGTCGGTTCAGTCAAAGGATACATATCTGCCACGGACTATGTCCGAGTACACAAAGTATAAGTATAGGGGAGGAGGGAAGCAAACAGAAGCAATGATGCTTATGTACATAGGCACAAAACGATTTTCTATCGATTTCTAGTCCATCCGCAGATGACACGCGTCGGCGAGGGACGGAGACCCGCTTTACGAAAAACCGATTAACGTTTGCATGCGTCCAAAGCAAAGGTACATATAATACGGGCGGCGGAAAGGAACCCGTGCCCACATTAGGCCAGAATGCCGACGAGTATCAAAGAAAATGACTACTGGACACGGTCTTTCCCTCCTCTCATCTTACACCCTATGTTTGATTTATATAAGTTTCCAGAAAAGCCGACCATTTTGGCCTAGAAAAAAGGCGGACAGCTAGCAATAGAAATTCAGTATCACTAGCCTCAAAACGACGTTTCGTCAAAGCCGCGCCATCAGACCCACACAATGGGGTATGTCTATCGGCAAAAAGGAAACATTGTTTGCTAAATAAAACATCACGATGGGATTCTGGTTGACCGGTTTCCACGTTTGACAAACCCACCTCCATCGTCTACTTTCGAATCGCGGTCATCGTTTGTGACTGGCACCAAAACTAACTCAAGCGTCAACCTGTGCTCAGGTACACATGACAGCATTAGCCACGCCCGATAGCGCGCATCATCAGGTCAATGATAAGGGAGACAATGACATTCTCTACGTCAGTTCAATAGCCTTGTTGGCAACCGTCGTTAGTCAGAAAAGCTTCGTAAGTGCACACAATGCGTAGCGATGTTTGATGTGTATGGGTGGTAAAGTCCTCAAAACATGTCAGCTGCTAACTTTTTGCTGACCTCGTTGGTAGAAAATTCTGTATGACTTATCTCCAAGTTGATAGATAACTTCGACTCGACTTGTTATTCGAAGTATGAAAAGGACAAATATGGAAAATGAAAAGTGCATAGAAGCTCGCTCGAACAGCGAAAGCAAGCAGGACAATTGGACCCGAGCCAGTCGCACTTTGTCGACCTTCATGTACCTATCGTATTCATTTAGTTACCACGGAAACTGGAGCGCAAGTGTCACTGTATCTCGCAATCAGTCGGAAGCTTCTAATTCAAGTTTTCCTCACGCGAGCTCAAATTGAGAAGGCGGTGTTTTGAAGACGGTCCCAAACGATGAATGCTCGATTGCATTTATCATCAACGTGACACATTCGATTGAAATGGAAAATGATGGGTGAGGTACTTGTAAACTGGCATATATTCATACGGTGTCTGCAAACACTAAAATGCAAGCCTCACATTCCAGGAGCCGCGAGTTACAAAATGTTCTATATGCACTCAAACTTACCCCCCTTTCACTAGCAAAAGATTGTGCTGAGACATCAAAAAGTCAAGAGTTTCAAACGAAATGCTTTTAAAAGCTTCCAAACTCTCTTATAAATAAAGAGTAAACACTTGCGCTTTGCAATGAACTGTAGGTCATTGCGTCACGGGACAAGCTTGATAAGATATGGGACGCAAGAGAGTGGTTATTCAATTAGACAAGATTCGGGGTCCCCGTTTACACTATTCAAAAGATGAAAGTTTTTTAATCAATCAAAATCGGTAATAAAATAGTGTGTAGGAAAATAGTTGTCAAGGTTTCCTGTTTGAGTCTTCGAGGCACGTTCACTAGACTGCACCCTCAATTTTTCCCGAGCCCAAAAAGATCTGTCCTATCAAGGAGGTGGATAAGGCTAGAATTAACTTGCCAGGCTTTTCCGCAGTTGCTCAGCAACAACATCTTGCACCAATCTAGAGAAAAGCCATATTTCTTGGACCCTCAGTGAGACTTCGTAGAATCGCACTCCTCTTATCGCGGCGCACTTCCCAGAAAACCTTTGACCGACACACTAATAGGTGCAAAACAAGATCCGTAAAAACGTCAAAGTGAAAATGAAGTGTCTTATTCCTCTGTTTTGATAGTTGCTTTTACAGAGCGTCACATCTTTTGGGCAGAGCGACCCTAAATTGCCTTGAAAATATATAGTCCCGACCTCCCTTCGCGAATGACAGTGATAATGGGCTCCCACCCGCAGAGCGAGGTACAGTCCTCACCTACAGTACATTATCTGGGCTACAGCGCACTATACACCACGTACCTTTGTTCCAAAGTCAGGAACCCATTTGCATCGATGGACGATGGTTGGGAATCAATGTCGCCTTGGCTCTCAGCTCGCACAGAATTCGTCATAGTTTTCTTACAGTGAATATAAAGCTTATTGTGAAATTATACAATCGTTGCCGTCGACAAGCAAGCGATAGGGGTTGACGGGAAATAAGATGGGTGGTACGTCTGGACGACGACGAAGACGTCTTGTGCGCTCCCTCTGGCTCTGCAAAAATGAAGCACGTAAGAATAATATTCAGGTACGAATAGGAAGCTTCGTAGGAAGTAATCCCACGTCCTCTCCGATATGACCAGCGTAGACAGCTATCGAGCTCTAAGACTTGGACTAAAGACGTAACAGCATCAGGGCACAGATGGAATTGAGACTCGTACACGTTTTCATTCTCACCTTTCGCCTCAAATCGACTCGCGTAGTTCACATTTTTTACGAGCGAGAAAAGCAGGTAGCTAACTACAAAAAATATAGCTTCTGGTGAAAATGAAAACTCTGAAAAAGTCAAGAGTGCCTCGAAAGTACGTTAGGCCCTAGCACAATGCTGATCGATCGTGCTTTCTACGTTATTCGCCATTCTATCACTGACAGAGAAATGAACGAGGAGTTTTCCGCTCACTTCTCCGTGGGTATAAGTGGCACAATTTGTCGCTAACAGATCACTCGCTCTCTAACACGCTGTTTCCAGGCATTTGAAAGAGAGTTGATAGAGGACTGCTTGAAATGAACAAGTAATAAAAAGGACAGAGCGACAATCGGGTAGCCACTTTAACTTGAACCAATAACAATAGAAAAGCAAACTATGTACACTTCAAATATTAATGTACTGTACTTCTGGAAAGTGCGAAGCTGTGCTCTTCGAAGATGTGAGTCAAACAACAGGGCAGGCTATAGTCAAAGTCAGCTAGAACGTACTCGTACCACGAAAAACGAAAACGCAAACGCAGCCAGTCATCATTGGCGACTGGCAAATCAGCCGGCGCAGAGGCGGTTCTCGAAGAAAGAAGCTGGTATCGTTTTCTGTATCCTCCATAGGCGTATTGCTCAGCAGCTGAGTAAACTTTCAGGTTCTGTGTATGTAAGCACAAGGACATTTGGCTCGGGACTAAACAATGACCCTCCCATCATAGGAGCGTTTAGACGACTGGTGCCAGCGTCCGTCAACCGGATGCATACCTACTAACCCATAGGTAGTAGTCCTCGAGATGCCCCAACCCGGCGCCTTCTCGGCCATTGATTGTCGGTGCCAAACGAAGCATCTGGAACCTCGTATTTCCTGTTCTCCTCTCGTCGGTTAAGCCTGTTTCTAGGAGAAAGCGGCTAAGCGCTCTCGCGCGGGAGGCCACGGCTTTTCTGGCCATATATCCGACTAAGCTTTAGACACCGCTCGATATGGAACAACACAGTCGAACGAGGCGGGCATTAGTCGCGCAGCGACCAGCGATAAATGGCCACAGCGATGACAGAAACGACCACGGCTAGCCGCGCGTTCTTGATGCACTTTTTTGCTAGTGCTCGAATCGAAATGTCCATATTCAGCGCGTACTCGTATAACCCCGGAGGGAACTCATTAATGATCAGGATAAGAGCCCGGCCTCAACAATATCCCTGGCCAACATAACACGCAAAGAATTAGTGGCCGAAATGGCATAAAAGAATAACTAACGTAAGAGTGCTCTCGCTCTCTTTTATGCATTCATAACCAGCTCCCGTTACGCTTGTCCCGGTGTTCTATAAAAATCGAATTGCACAACTGGCGGCTGCGAAACTGCGTCCGCCACTTGCCCCATCGACCACACCAGTAAGTGTGGCGGATGAAGACAATCTCGTTCCATGATATAGGTGCTACTAATGGCTTGCTCTCAACTCATAGGGACAAACTTTTCCTTCCAGAGAGTCCTCTCATAAAAGGAAAAGGGACAATGACAACAATTGCGTCGATTTTTGAGCCAATGCCACTGATTAGACAAATGCAGTGACAGCGAGCAAGGCCGTTAGGATATCCGTGCGCACCCGTGCGCCTTGGCCAACTTGCCTCGAACTTTGCGGATAACAGAAAACTAGCTTTTCTGGTTCGGTTGCCAACATCGTGGCAACTGTTCGCATAGGGCAAGTAAGGCGCGCCGCGTCCTCCTAACCTCTACGTACTGGGAGTCAGGGTGCGGTCACGTGAATGAAGAACAGTTAGCGGGGCTCTCATTTTGGTGATAGAGCGTGGGCTGATGTTGATCACACGACGTTGGAAAGTGCTAGAACAAGTCGCCCTAACAAGCCAGGCCCGCTATGTGCGCAGCAACAAGTTAGCGCGCAGCTCAGAGACAAATAGACCGTCTTCTTGGCACCATGGCGCCGTACCGTTATTGCCATGGACCCTATGTTTTCCCCCTACTCAGCTCCCTGTCTCCTTTACTAGCTGACGTCATATCAACCATAGCGTGCTGATCTCTCGGGCGATCTCTCAGGTGGCGGACGATGAGCCTATTCCCACAATGGCCAAGTCGACCGTCTTGTTTCAAAACATACTGAATAGCTTACCTCGCTTATGCGATATCACCACAAACATCCACATCGATCGTTATCAGTCAAGACGCAAAATGACCCAATAAGGAAAACACACGACTTGCAACAGACCATTATGACCGATCGAATGTGGAAGTGACAGTCTAACTTAACAAACCAAACTTCATTTGAAAATACATCCGAACCAGTTCACTTTAACTGTCACCCTCTCTATGATGCACGTGTCACTAAGCTTGTGTCTTGTGAGGTCCCGTTGTTGACACCCAATGCAAGTCAGCTCGATCACTCATACATACCATACTTGCCATTTGTTGTACAGAGGCATGAAGCAGTTGACTCTCGTGTGCTATTGGCTCAAACTAGCACTCTTCATTTCGTGTTTATTTGGAAATGGGGCGTGCCCTCATTCTGAACTGGTGCATGATGAACAGCAAAGCGATGTACCGTACGAACAGTGCATACATGGAGAAACCAAATTTCGCCGTTACTGCCTTTTTGTTGGTACTTTAGAATAGTTTTGCGCTATTTATATATCTGGTCAAGCTCAACTGCGAATGAATATTTATGCGGCTTACAAGCGAGGGAAGTTATAATTACATTGGGCGGGTGTCAAAGCTCCTTTTCAGTTGTCTCATCCAGCCTTAGCCTGAAGCAGCTTCTGGCTTCAGTATTTTTTGGAGCCCAGGGCAGAGATACAACAACGCGTGCACTTCCTGTGTGTTCGCTGGGGTCAGTCCTCAAAACTCCTGCAACTCTCAAAATGATCCAAGATAACTTGGGTAATGTCCAATCAGATTGGATGGTGGTAAATGCGTGATCATTTTTCTCATATTGTAACCTTTGTGGCCAGGCTGACCCTTTTTGAAATTTCATATCCTGCAGAACATCTGACGTTTCATCCATTTGGCCTTTTCCCTCAATGTCGACTCCCAGATCTCGTTTCCCGCCTGTGTGCAAAAATTTGAAGAAAGGACAGCTTTTTGAAAGGTGAAGTCAGAAAGGAGCAAGTGCAAATACGTATGTGCTACAGATACTGTGAGAACAGAAGAAAGGTGCAGTACTGTATAGAGATCAACAAATTTAATGCGGTGTTGTGGCGAATTTGTAGCCGGTGAAATCCTTGGCCACACACAATGGCCGTTTAGGCTCACAATTTGGAGGGCGGCAGCCGCGCTTGACGAAGGTTCTGATCATCCAGAGCCCGAACTCTCAGAGTGCAATTAAGACTAGGAACTCGACACCAGTCACCGCCCAATTCCTGCAAACCAAACCAGTCTGTCGGTCTCGCGTCTGGCCCTGAACTACGAGGGACAGACCAGTTCTCTGAACTAGTGCACTGATAGGTGCAGATAATTGTATCCACGCCTATTACACTGGTACAGATATTGGTGAAGCAGGTTTCCCAAACACGAAGCATTTTACACCCCAGTTATGAATCTAGGAAACTGCGAGCTTCTTGAATTTAATTTTACATTTTAAAGAAATCATCAAAATAGTCAGCGATTTTTTTTTTTGTTGATCACGTTGATGGTTCAATTGGCTAACCACAGTCATTTCACTGTGTAGATGTTAATGTAGGATTTCAAAGCAAGAAGGATATTCCAGGAAGCAACAACAAAGTGTCAAACAAGAGGAAGCCCCAATAACATCTACAGAGAATAGTTACTGTACCTCTTACGATTAGGATAAGTGTTGTTGACAATTCAGGTGTAGAGTTTTGTTTGGGCTTCTCTTACGAAGTTCGAACTGAATGCCACATTTCTTAGATAGTTTGTACAGGGGGGGAACCGCGTGCCTCGGTTCATTCCGCATCAGATCTGCTGTAAGCCACTGACTGTGCTTGTTGTATGGAAGTGCCACGACGAAGAAGGACTTACCCAGATACCTATTTGTGTGATGATTATGTGAAAATTAAAGCACATTTTATAACCCCGAAGTGAATTGCATGAGACTACAGTATCAGACACTTGTAGTTATATTTTGCCTGTCAACAAAGTCACATCGCTCAAGGTGCTTCACTAGATAAGTATAACTTGAGCTGAAGTGCATTACGTGCCCCGTTGCATCAGAAATCACGTAGATTCGAGATGCATTTCATCCAAGAAATCTAAATGTCTTACCACTAGTATTTCATAGTCTACAGTAATTTCACCTAATGCCAAATCGGATGGCTCCCTGTACTAGCCCTCCACAGTAGCTTCTACATGCCCTCTACAAGCCCTCTACATGCCACCCTGCTCTCCCCGACTGTAGGAGCATAACGCTGACACAGATGTCATCGAATCTGAATAGAGTATCCTACATAGTGCGCGGTACAGGCACAAAATATGTCGTGTCAAAAAAAGCAAATGGGTTATGGTCAAAGGCAAGAATATGTGACAAATGGATGCTGCGACTTTTCTCTGATTTTCCGTGCGTTAAACTGCACTCGAGTTTATTTGCGCTAATGAGATTAGTGGCCAATAACACTCGACCAAAAGCAAATAGGTGCCAGCATATGATGTTTGGATAACAAGTCGGAAAGTCAAACGGAGGCATATTCTTATTATTTGAGTCTAGTCCGACTAGTTTTTTCTAGTCACCATTATTCGTCCTGCACAGGAATAAGTCATAGGCCCATGTTTTTAGGCATTCTCAATGTCTGTACCCTTTGATCAGCTTTTCGGGCTAAAACGCGTGAGAATGTGAAAATCCACTTTAGGCACAAAAAATGGCTGTTTACTTTTCGTGTTAGCGATTCGGGTCTAAACTTTTGCAAAACAGTCATTCATTTGACGACTTGGCCGTTCCGCCCGTCAGCAAAGAAGTTTTATGAGAAGGAATACCAGGCTACTTTCGTCAGTTTCATCTCTTCATTGACTACAACGTCGGTTGTCGAGACTGTTCTTCGTTGTGCTCACCCACGTTGCTGGTTTAGTGTCCGATAAGAAGATCATTATATCGAAGACTGCAGCTGGGTGTAACCGTGTTCACTGACCCAAAAGTAGGCAGAGGCTGCCTGATTAAAACATAGTGGTGCAAATTGCTCTGGTGGACAGTAGACGGTATAAAAGTGGTAAGGATAAATGTTCTGGTCTGGTTTGGTGATATCTATTTGTGCTTTCTACGACAGGACCGATTTCGATGCTAAAGTCTTAACGATATGTCATCGCGACAGAATTCAAGCTCGATTGAAGGAGCACCAAAAATACATCTTGAGGTGCAAGACGTTAATCAAGCAACGGTCGCTGATAAAGGCTCGAGAAAGAAAAGTCAAGAGAAAAGGCCCTCATTCGGACGACTGGTAAGTGCCATCAGCGGCCATGGCGGTGACTTGGCACTATTCGAAGATGATACCACGGCCATGCCTTCGCTCTCCGACTACTTACGTTCGCTTACTGGATTGGCAGCTGAAGATAGCGCGCCGAGTAGTGGTCACGGAGGAAAGGTACGTGCAGTGGGACTTCTGATACGATGATTAAAAATAAACTTGATATACAAGCCTTAAACCAAATCATTTCCTAGGCAAAACTGGGAACAATGTTTGGTGTGTACCTGCCAAGCATCCAGCATATCCTGGGTGTCCAAATGTTCCTCCGTCTTCTTTGGATAGCTGGTGTCGCTGGTTTAACTCAATCGATTCTGATGGTCTTCGTCTGCTGTCTATGCGTAAGATGAGAAGACACTAAATCACGCATGCAACAAGACCGTAAGTCCTTCGTTTTGCTGCTCAGACATTCCTGACGAGTATTTCGATTTCGGCCATCGCTACGAATGGAAAAATCGAAAGTAAATTTTCTCCTATTTTTTCTCATCTGTTTATAAGGCCTTTTCTCTCCTCAGGCGGGGGTGCTTACTTCATGATCTCCCGCAATCTCGGTCCAGAATTCGGTGGCGCCATTGGTATCCTATTCTATTTGGCTAACACCGTTGCAACGGCGATGTACTTGGTTGGTGGTGTGGAAGTCCTCCTGGTATGATCCGTTTATGTACCGAGGCTTCTGAAACTGTACCAATGATGCTTTCAGGTCTACATTGCACCAGGGCTACCCCAGTTCGGAAGTGGAGGCCACGAAGCCGACGAAAGCGCGATGTTTAATAATTTCCGCATCTATGGCACTTTCTTTCTTTTGATCGTCTTCTTAATTTGTGCCGTTGGAGTCAAGTTCGTACAATTCTTTGCCCCCGTCTCTTTGGCTGCAGTAATCTTATCAATAATCGCGATTATTGTGGGAGCGATCGTTGCAAAACCCGAAACTGGACCCATGTATGTTTCCTTGTTCTTTCCTTTTTAACTATCTGGAGCCAGCTTCACACATCGGCTAAAATGCAGCATAAGTCTGATTGTGAGATCGTCTTAACTCGTATCCTAAAGTACATCATGGTGCTATGTTGAAATGTCGTAGACATGTCATGTCATACAGCGCACTCGAGGCCTAAGGAAGCCATAATGGCAATCATTTTTTTTACCTAGGCGGGAGTCGAGCCTTTCCCCTGTACAGTAAATGCGAACCCAGCGTGAGAGGCAGACCCTTACCCGCTAGGCCACGACCCGGGTGCATGAGACGGACATGCGAATGAGTAGATACATCCAGTTCGGCCTCTGAGTCATTGGCTGCGATAGTCAAAACCTGCGTGGCTCTTTTAGGATTTGCTTACTTGGTGAACGCCTTTTGCTGCCCAATGCCTACATAAATGCGGACCTGAATGAGACAGAATGGGGCTCGTGCAACAAAACGTTCAATGGGACTTTGTGGAATCATTACTGCCGCATGAACGACACGTCATTCGAATGTGACCCTTACTTCGAGTCCCACCAAGTACAATACATTAATGGAATCCCAGGTTTTTCGAGCGGGGTAATCAACCGTAAGCGCTGCATTTCTTTCAAAGCTTGAATTGTTTCTAGTGTAGGTGGTTCTGTTTTAGGCAATGCCTGGCCGGTATACTTATCCGAAGGCGAGTCCAGCCCTGGTAATAAAGGTGACAAGCACGTGGAGGTGACTCAAGACATATCTACCGACTGGTTTGTCTTACTGGCCATTTTCTTTCCTTCAGTCACTGGAATCATGACTGGAGCTAACATGTCTGGTAAGAGGGAAGCACTTGATACAGTTACACAACTGGTGCATGTCCTAATTTTTAGGGGACCTGAAAGATCCGCAGAAATCGCTACCAGTTGGAACCATCGCAGCTCAAATAACCACATCAATTATTTACCTAATTTTGGTCATATGCTATGCTGGAACCATTGAAGGGGCCTTGCTTCGAGACAAGTAAGCTACACTATCTTCATTCTGAGCCTTGACGCCTACCTCCCTTGCTTGCTTTTATTTAGATATGGTGAAAGCGTCCATGGGTCAATGATAGTGGCCAATCTTGCGTGGCCGAACGAATGGGTCCTACTCATTGGATCTTTCTTAGCATGTATTGGTGCAGGCTTGCAATGTTTATGCAGTGAGTGATCAGAGGCAAAATGTATTCAGCTTTAAGGGTGATCAATGTCTTTGTTTCAGGTGCGCCTCGCCTGCTACAATCGATTGCAAAAGACAACATTATCCCATTTTTAAGTGTCTTTAGCAAAATTACTAAACGCAATGAGCCTTTTCGAGCTTTAGTGCTAAGCACGCTGATTGCGGAATGTGGGGTTTTGATCGGTGGCATTGATTACATCGCCCCAGTTGTCGACTTCTTCTTCCTTATGTCTTACTGCTTTGTCAACATTGTGTGCACTTTGCAAACCTTGTTAAAGGCCCCAAATTGGCGCCCTCGATTTAAATACTTTCATTGGAGCCTCTCTCTCTTGGGAGCCTTACTGTGCTTATTTATTATGTTTGCCACGTATTGGTACTACGCGGTTGTGGTCATCATCCTTTGCGCGGGCTTATACAAGTACATCGAATACAAGGGGTAAGAAAGTTCAAATGCAGTTACTTCAGGAAAGAACCAAAGTCACTTCGCCGATCATATATTTCTAGAGCCAAGCAAGAATGGGGCGATGGGATCCGCGGTCTCGCACTGTCCACCGCCCAGTACAGTCTAATGAAAACGGAATCTTCTGATGATCACCCCAAAAATTGGAGGTAGGTCGTCTTCTATCACGGAGTGTTCTCAGTAGTAGGATAGCTATATCACATCTTCCTTGAAGGCCGCAACTGCTTGTACTCCTAAAATTGAACGAACAAGACGGCGAAGATATAGAAAGTCAGAAGTTGCTCAACCTTGCTGGAAATCTCAAAGCGGGTCGTGGTTTAACCATGGTGGCTACTCTGCTCGAAGGCGATCTGGGCAAGAAAGAAGACCGGGATCAGGCCTCGCTGGCAAAAGTGGTAAGAACACGGCACCAAAACTGTTTTGTCCTTCTTAAGCTGAATTAGTGACACTCTAGAAAATACGTCGGATGATGAAAGAAGCGAAAGTCAAAGGGTTCGTAGAATCCGTACTGGTCCCAGAAATCTCCGAGAATGTGGCTACAGTAATTCAATGCGTTGGCATGGGTGGGCTGAGACCCAATACTATCGTGGTCGGCTGGCCGAGGGGGTGGAAGAACTCTAGCAAGACCTTGTTACCAGCGCTAAGATTCTTACGTGAGTCTTCAGCTTCGAACTTTCGTTTCTCAGTAAAGATGACCTTTCCATTTACAGACGCTATCCAACGTGCTGCATCGGCCGACATGTGCCTTTTGGTGCCGAAGGGCTTACGCGTGTTTCCCGAAATCGGGGATCAGCTCACAGGCACAATCGATGTTTGGTGGATCATACAGGATGGTGGTCTGCTTATTCTATTACCATTTTTGCTTCGGCAGCATCGTGTTTGGCGAGGATGCAAAATGCGTGTCTTCGCCGTAGCTCAGTCTGATGATAATAGTAAGTGTCATCATCCTTGCTCTCCGCCCTGGATCACCATCACATGTCTCTTTCACCTGTTCAAAAATGAGTTTATGGTAAGCGAGTTAGTGATTCACAGGGAAAAGGCAAGCTGTCTGGAATAGAAATGACTTATTCATGGTTTTATTATTAATTTTTAGCTGTGAAAATGAAAGAAGAACTTCAAAACTGGGTCTATAATTTGCGTATCGACTGCAGTGTCGACGTGGTGGAATTGGCGGATAGCACGATATCTGCGTATACTTACGAAAGGACGCTGATGATGGTAGACCTTTCTCTCCCTATCAAGTGGCTGCTGTGGTCAATGACTCCATGCCTTTTTTAGGAGGAAAGGGCTCGACTAGCTTCGAACTTAGGTCTTAGCGCGAGGAAGATGTCACTCGAGGTACACAAAATACTTAACCGTCATTCCCCTTCTTATGCCAAGATCGCTCGGTTTTCAGCCCCAAATGTTGGCCGACATGGCTCGTCAAGGTCAAACTCCGTTCACCACAGCGGATCGCCGAAAATCGTCTGTCGTGGCCACAATAGCGGCAGCAGCACTTCCCAAGAAGCTATTTACTCACAGTAACGACTCGGATGTGGAATCAGGACGTAAAGTATCATCGCATTCGAAAAAATCTCTGTGTCAAGAACCGAATCCAAGGATAGAAGTGACCGAAGCACCCTCTCAATACTCGAGAGGTGCCATAAACCCAATCTTTGATGAAAATGAGGAGCTGGAAGCGGATGTCAGCAGCTCTGGGTTGGACGAGGGAAATGATCAACATAAGGTCTGTGATGCGGGAAAGCCGGAGACACCGTCCCGCGTCAAGGAGTTGCAGTCCGCCAACGAAGACCCGGGGGATGACCACGAGCGCTCTGACAGCATGAAGGGGTTTATGGTTAATTTGGCCATCAAGGTAAGCGCAGCCGGTCAAAACTCAAAGGCAAATGGAACGGAGAAAGATTTGCATCTGGATAAGAGCAAAGTGAGAAAGATGAACACGGCTGTCAATCTGAACCGCGCCATCAAAGAAAAGTCGAAGCATAGTCGCCTGGTTGTTATGAATTTGCCAAGACCGCCGACTATGAAAGAAGCTTTCAGCAGCTACATGGAATACCTGGAAGTGATGACCGACGGCTTGGAGCGCGTGCTGCTGGTTCGCGGATCAGGCAAAGAGGTTATCACCATCTACTCGTAAAGAGTGGGTTGAGTGAACCGATACCGCATATTCGATATGAAAGTCAAGTTATTCAAGAAAAATATGTAATCCAGTGATGCTTTAAGGTTGTACTTTTGGTAGTACGTAGTAGTGAGTGCATTAATACCAGCCTTATTTGTATTGACTCTGTCTCGCTTAGCTTAGCCAGTTTACGACCTTCGAGAAACATCTGACAAAGGGCGACTTGGCATCAGTGTACAGTAAGACTCGCAATGAAAAGAAGCACGACCAGATTACAAAACGCGTATTGAAAAACCAAGTGCAACAGCAGAGTCTAACTCGTGTCCTGTTCATCATGCATATCTTTGGTGTATTATATAGATTCCTTCCTCCTCGTCTCCATTGTGTAAACTCTGTCAACAGGACTCGACCTTGATTTGCTTCCGAGAGGATGCGCGGGCTGCACTGTCAATGGTGAGGGAAGTGAAAGAGGCGAGAGATCATCTGCGGCTGCAGCCGAACCTTTCCGGCTTGTACAGGCTTGCAACCGTAGTGTCACGTCATTCAGATCAGTAAGAGAGTTGTTGACACGTGTCTCTTCGATCTGCCCAACACGCTCACCAGTCGGCGCATTGAGTGCTAACTTTAAGGCGGATGGTGTTTCCGGAGAGGTCGAGCTGAGTCGCTGCTGAAAGACTGGAGCTTGTCGTTGCAGGACCGCGTGTAGCAGCTCTACGCATGTATCCATTTTGCGGTCCAGTGTTGATAACTAAAAGCAGACTTGCTATAAGGAATGGCAGGTACGCGAAAGGAAATGGCGGAATTTGCGTGGTCTGAATTGCACTCTCGGCAATCCGGGTCCAGGACCATCAGAACCTTCGCCAGGACCGACACGTGCGGCCGCCCTCTGAATTGTGAGCCTAACGTTAAACGGCCCTTGTGTGTTGGGAAATAAACGATACATGAGGTGTCGTAAGCTACATGGTCTAGTTCCTGTGGCTAAGGCCGTCCACTAGCTAGTCCTAGTATATCCTAGGAAAGACCACGGATTGTAACGGTCATACCTGTGACTCCACTCGAGTTAGACGAGCACCGATTGTCATTGGCTGACCACTTTTGTCTGATACTGCGTACTGACCAGGTTTCCCAAGTGTCTGATCCAACCTGCATGACAAGTCAAACTGGCCTGTGCTTTCAAGAAAAAGTGCTCATACCTTCGTTGGAGCTCCTTAATTCTGACCATCATATTCAAGTGACCTTGAGAGTACTGTTCAATCACATCCCTCACATCATACGGCTTCCTTGCTTGCTGGAACTTTCTCCTGGCCACGAAGTACTTGATCTTACGGATTGCTCGGATTGCATTTTTATGAGCCTCGGTCAAAGCTCCGCTGAAGAAAGCGAGTTCGACGATCCTGACACGGTCCGACGGTCGTATGATAAATTTGTACGTACCTGACAACGGGCGCTGTAGGCTCAAAAGCGTCATCGTTAAGATCATAATCATCGTCCTTGCCACTGGCCATACTGTGCTCCCCGAACTGACGAGGTGATCGATGAAATCGATTGAAAAGAGGCAGCCCTAAAGTCACTACCGTCACTGTCGGGACACACTATATTTATTTGATAATAACTATTTACCTCGACCCTCGTCTATCAGCGAGTCAGATCCTACCGTATCCCGCCTTTGTGCATGATAGCTGCTGCCAGACACTGCGGTTTGGTCGGTGCCTCCACTCCCCATTGATGGCTGGTTCCGTAGCCTGTACAAAAGCATATTATTGCAGAAGCTCGTCTGGCAATCAAGCATCTGCGCGGAGCAGGCAGCGTGGGAGCTTCATCCGTCAGGGATGCTCCTGCCATGAACTAGATCGGGAGACTTGACTGGCTGCCCTGGGTGCAAAAGCTCCATCACTCCCTCCCGTTCTGAGCACCTGTGCTTAAAACGTGTGACACTGCCCATGCCAGTCAAAAATATATGTTACTTGCCACTAAACAAAGCTCCCACTCAGAGACTTGGAGCGAAGTAGTTTGAGCTCGACAAAAAGGAGATCCAGGATTTTTTCTCCTTTAGTATACTAATCGGCCACCAATCCAATTATTGCATTGTTGTATCTTTTGAGACTATTTCTAAGCACAACCAAGGTTTACCCGTCTTACCTGTCCTTTCGCCGACTTTTCAGCATGCTCGCTCGCCGTGCCGCCTTGTGATAGAAGCTTTCCGTCAACGAAGCTAAATCTCGAGTCGGCTGATGTTGACCGCTATGTCTCGCAGCCATCGTGCCATAGGCATTAGAAGAATTGTTTGCAAATTGCCTCTGATAGGCCGTCGTTTGATGAAGCTTCCAGGTAGCTGAGGAATTAAAACTTTTGTCCGCGGCGTAACATCGCCAAAGGCACTAAAAATGCACTCGCATTAGGCATTACCCAGACACTGACGTTGAGAGGGTCGACTGTAAGCCAATCGCTCATTTGCTGGAGACATATGACATTGCACTGAGCAAACCTGGATTAAGGTCGCCGCAGCAGGTATCTGGCGATTAAAATGTTTTTGGCGTTGCTTTTGTTGCACTTTCAACGCGAATCCAGAACCAAGGATTCCCTACATATGTGAGATATAAATTTATGGGGATGAAGACACAGCCTTTTCGCTTACCGCTGGGAGTGCAAAAAAGGAGATCGCAAAAATCGAAAAGCACGATGCCACAATGCGACCGATCCAAGTGCTTGGGACCACCTAAACCATTTTTTCCCATATTCCCACATTTCATAAACACTAAAGCTACATAATCAGTGTAAACAATGCACTCACATCTCCGTATCCGATCGTGGTCATGGTGATCTGAAAAACCCAACAATAAGCACGTGGACGGGTCAGAATGACTGTTTGTACAGTAGGCACACCTACGCGCAGGAGTAAGGTTCCTATAGCTTCGGGATCATATGACCACTACTTACCACTCCCCACCAGAGTGCGTCGGCGTAGCTTGTGAAAGGAACACGTCCGTCCTGAGTGACCGTATCACGTTCAGCCAAGTAGACAAAGTACGATGAGAATATCAGGCCGAGAAAGCCGATGTAAAGCGTAGTTATCAATTCCTGAAGAAACAGCACGACATTATTTGACATGCATCAGCAACTCCCATTCCTCCACCAAAGGTCAGTGGAGCATTTTCCTTCGACTTACCTGACGATGTATGAATACAACAGATCCGAGCAGTCGCCATGTGCCCCCTTGTCGGTCCACGTGAAGCATGCGAAGTATTTGGAGAAATCTGACCCCTCTACAGAAAAAAATAGCAGAAAAGAAGTCATGAATTGATTAATGTAGCTGTGTGTAGGAAGAACTCATAACGAGCGCACCTTATGGCCGATGTGGCAAATACCTGACCCTCGGAGCCGGCAGTAAGGACGACCACGCTTGCTACTACGACGCATAGATCTAAAAAGGAACGAGGAGTTCCTATGACAATCATGCAAGAGCATACAGCTTCCACATTTCTGAAAAGTAGGACCGAATGGTGCGCAAAGCTTTTTTTATGTTTGTAGTAGTTATACATTTCTTCCAAGATTTGCTCAGAGATTTTTATTTAAAGGGGCCTACTGGAGTTGATTGTGATCCTTACTGGGTTTTTACCTGCTTTTTAGGATATGCTTTAGCTGGGCCAAAAACTTGAGGCCTGAGGCGACTTTGCTTTGGTCTTAATGGATATCTTTTAAGTCTTTTGGCTGAGAGAGGATTTGAGGAATTCTATAACTATTTTCACACTTACATCCATTCCCGACCGCACCTCAAAATGCATCCTGTTCATGACTGCTTCTGACCTTGCATTAGATAAAGTTTCAATAAGTTGATAAAAACGACTTACATCCGCCTTTTTAACGATATAATTTTCCGTGTAAGCAGTCCCTCTCACTTCATGGCATTTCCATCCCCACTCCCACTAATATTCGCACAAAATGTAAAACCTCGCCTAAAACTATCCATCATAAAAAAATATAGCTCCACAACTGAAAAGCCCTCCAAATGCAGGTCTGGATTGTTCAAAAAGCTTTTAACGGTCTGGCACAAAATAAATCTTTCGCCCATTTTCGTATGGTTCCCCCTTCTCTCGAACGGGAGCACAAAAATATTGGCCAATTCTACTCAGAACTGCCTCGAACAAAGCCCGCATACATCCAGCACTTGCCTCGAATGTGCTAAATGTGCACAGAAAAGGGAGGATGCATCAGTTGACAAATTTGCACAATCGATCACGCAGAGAAGACACACGTGGCAGGACATATTGCAGTCATATTAGAACTAGGAATAAATGCACAAGACATATCACTTTCCCACAACGAAAAAATTTAAGTTCCTTCCTTCGTACACGAATTAAAACCCAGCAATAGAAACATGGGAGTACTGTATCCGTGTTAATGTACTGCACAGTCAATAAAAAACATGCATTCATACTTGAAAAGATATAGCGGCATTATGCGGGTAATCTTTGCACAGAAAGTTGCTTTCTCCTCAGCAACTCAATCCTAACGATGCCATCTACTAGTGGGGAAAACTAAGCAGCCCGTCCAAGTCATCAACCCAAATGGCCACCCAAATGTTATTTCTCTTTTTATAAGATTTGGCAAAAAAAGCAGAGGAGGAACGAGTCGCATTGCTTACCAATAAGAGAAATGGGTTTTCGGGCGAATCGAAGCCGTCCCCAAACACCCATGTATTTCGATCTGCAACCCGCCGACCACAGCCGCACCGAGTATTCAGCTCCAAAAAATACAACCAAGACCAATTCCTGAAATTGGGTACAGGTCATGCAAGGTAACGCACACTTGGTATTCTTACCATATAGAAAAGGGTCGTGTTGGCGAATTTGGCGTACTGTTCGACAGTGGACAACACACTGAATATGAGGCATATGAGGACCATCATGAACCTAAAAGCAGGAACAAGGATAAGTGTACATTGGACAATACATTTAAAAAGCCCTACACGCTGAAGTGGTAGACAAAACATTTCCAGCCAGTGGGTCGTTCGAGGAAATTGTAAAGTTTCCCCTGCAGAGTTGGTTTATTCATTTTACGATCTTTTTGACGAAATCTTGCCTCGAACATCTTCTCGAAAGGACCCGTAAAGCCACCTCCTCCGCTCGCTCTCGATCCTGAACCGTTCTCCAACACACTGGTCACAGGCGACGCTTCAACAGCCTCACTACCTCCTCCTTCTCCATCAGCGCAGCGCCGATCGTCAGCCGTTATCGTATCGAATTTGTCTTCTCGCATCGTTCAACGACTTCCGTTTCACGTTTTATTATTTACCCATCTACTCTTTCTTCTATTCAATAACCAAAGGTATTCGAACTGGCCCCTTTTTAGCTCTAACCAATGGCTCTGAAAAAAAGACTATTGTGGCTATGAAAAATGTAAGCAAACTCTTTCAAGCGCATCGCGCTCCCATATGGCCCGCATATCATTCACACCTCCAATGCCCGCCCAAGAAGCACACATCGCCAAGGTTCTAAGGTGCTGGGTGCTGGTGATAAAATCAACAGACGCTCTAGTCTAATCGTAAGATGGCGTGTACACAAAACTAAAAAAGTCTTTTTCCGTCTTAGGTAAAATTCATCTTTGCCTTTCTCGCCTTTCCTGACACAAATAAGCAACAACCTAAGGCCCGTATCAACATGCTTCAGTGAGCAACGGCTATTCCGCAAACGATCTGTACAAGCGCGTGACTACTGCTAACCAATAGTCAACGCAAGCATGTGACGCCCTAAAAAGAACGTAGGCGCGAGATAGCCTCAAGAGGACTACTCCTTGGTGTCACTCCTTGACCGACGGTCGCATGCTGGGCTCCAAATGGCTCCGACCAACGCGTGGCTTTCTGAAATGCAACGTTTCTTTCAACTAGGTTTGGCACTTGAAAAGAGTTTCGTGCAGGCAAAAGCATGTCATATGCTTTACGAACAATAGCCCTCCAGCACAATGATGAATAGAACAGTGAAAAATCGCTAACACGGATGACTCGTGAGAAGTAAAAATTAGACAAAACATTTTCTCAGCTCGGCAATACGTTATGTAAGGTGATGTGCAATAAGTTTAGCATGCCATTTACTGTAAATGGAGCACTCTTTTAGATACCAGTCAGGCAGGTTTCACCGAAGGCGTCAGAATTCGGCTTACTGTCTAGGCCTAGAGTAAGCTTCGGTGCAAGACATTGCTCAGTCCGGATGAAAGCATTTAGTCATAATCAGTCCTGTGCGCAAGAACACGTGTCATTTTCAGACCTACGTTTAAGAAGTCATAAGGCACAAAAACGATTTTTTCATAGATTCCGTCGGTGAAATCATCAGAATTCGAATTATGCTCAAGAAGCTAGCAGGAATAAGTTTCGTTCGCCCTATCCTTCTGTCTGAGGGACTTCGTATAAGGGAATGTAAATAAAGAGATAAAGGGGCTGGCGCCAGAACGGCGAGCAAAATGGTCGGACTGTTGAGGTGTTTTTTGCTGGTTAACTCGAGCACTTTCGGGTTCCCAGCACACTATTGAAGCAGGCGTAGTTGGGGGAATCGGGCTGAGGATAAAAGAATTTGCACTCCCTCAACGTCGAATCATGGGTAATGGGTGATAGGGCGATATCCCCGTGGACAGATCGCGGCTTGACGGAGCACCGCCCGTCGACTGGACAAAGAAGAATACGATCGTATTCGGCGTCAAAGCGCTTCTGAAAGGGTAAATTTTCTGAAACGAAACAGCCAATGCCAGAGCGAAGAACTGCTTGAAATACATACTCACGTCAGCCCGGCCAGAGAAATCAATCGGGAACTGCGCGACCACGCTCAAAACGCCCATCTCTTCCGATTAGCTTGTGTACATGATTTTCTCAAGCTCTTCTAGCCGTTGGGTGCTTGCACCAAGTTGTGATCGAACTGGCGACTAAGGAACCCATCTGCGCCTCGGCCCTGTTTACTCATTTACTCACTAGTCTCTGACGTCATTGCCACGACAAAGATGGCCCGAAGACGCAAGCCAAAGTTCCCAAAATACACTCTGCCGTCGGCCAAACACTTGTACCCTTTTTAAGGCGGAAAAACAGAAATAGCAGTTGACACTAGTGCAAACACGAGCAGATCGATGCAGCAACTTGTTTTATAATGGTCTGAATTGCATATAATCTAGCCTCGCAGTTTGCGGAAAACTTTTTTGAATAAGTGCTAAATCATAAACCAGGTTCCTGAATCAGAAACATGCGAAATCTGATTTTCCCGCTGCTACGTCCATAATAACTAAAGCTCCCGGCCGACTACAATACGGTATGTGCGAGGAAAAGACTGGCTCGACTTGGATCAGGAAAGGGCACACTTCTCCAAATGGGTCCACGTAATGACGACGAGTGCTTTGATCAATTTAAGAAGACATCCATGCACCTGATACAAGAAAATGTACCCATATGATGCCCGGCGACTCCTTTCTCAACTGTTCAATGATGTCAGACGTCCCATAATCACAGGTTTAAGCAAAGGTACATCCCCCGTGCCAATTCCCGTAACACATAAGCTTTCAGGTACTGAGTATCCTGAGTAAGTAAAAGGCAGTCACAATACAACAACTTCTACGTCTTCTTCTAGCATGTCATCCAAGCTTGCCTAAAAACTGCTTTCGCCAATGTAACTACGCAGTTTGTGCTCAAGCTACTGTACATTGCTTTAAATATGTGCACTGTGAGGGCATCTGAGTGTCAGCCTGCTGTGTGACATGAGATGAACACCATACAGTCATACAGACTGATGGTGTTGATCTCAATCAGTGTCTTGTTAGCCATAGGTACATGCTCTACATCATGCTACGTATTTGTCATGTTACTGCAAAGAGTGCATATCCGCGTTCGGCGATGCAGTGAAACATGAACTGTGTCAAAAACAGCAGGTTTGTACCGGAGAATGGAGATGTGACCTTGACAAACAGTAGTGCAGTGTACAGTACCTTCTGTTTATACAGTATAATATACGAGTATATCATGTAATGAGGTTTGCAAAGATTAATCAAGCCTACGGAAGAACAGGCAGCCAGAATATCAGACTTATCAGGCATATTGGTGGAAGAACTTACCCGTATTATACATAATTCTCGGCTAGCGTGGCAGGTCTCGCGGGAGCTCTTCTCCATACATGTGACGAGAACGTGACACCGGACCAACGTCATAGACACCGCGCGTCACGAGGACAAGGAGAGTCCGTGAACTAACTAGCCAGTATACTGTTCCTGTTCCTGCTGCACCATATCACCAAAGCTTAAGCACAGTCGAGGGTGAAGCGACACATCACACAAGATGCTCGTATTCAGGCCGCGAGTCAAACACTTGCCAGTGCGCACTCAGTGCTATGTATGCTTGCACAGTCATTTCGAAATGGTTCGCAGTTCTGCGGCACATTGAAGACAAGTTAATCCTTGTTTTATTATTTTGATATCTGATTTAGTCTGCCTGCCGAACGACTTTTAAGAATTGCTCCGCTTTATAATACAAGCAAATGACCCAAACACCATGTACTGCAAACTGTACTGATATGCGCGATATGCTGCACTACAGTATTAATATACAGTATAACACGCTTAACACACATGTTACAGTTAGCGGTAAAACTGGGCGCATACGTAGGCAATTTACGTGGGGCTAAAATTTGCTCTTATGTTTGATCTGACGATAATCACCGTGCATGCAGGTGCGCACAGTCACTTAAAACAACGCACGAAAGATGCAGAGGACCTCAACAATGAACAATCAATGTAACCAAGATCTGCCCAGTTTCACAACCCAACGCCGTACATAAACAAGCTCGCAGCAGCTCAGCCGACGTTCACTCTCCACCCGTCTCGTTTGCCCGCTTCACCCCGCACACACAAGCTTTCTGTTGCAGTTTCAACAGCAGCACGGCATAAGTCGATATTGCGCTGACCAGCTGAAATAAGACAGTCTGTGCATGCCAGTAAAGGTACTTAGTAACAACTGTGAGGGAGAGACTGAGAGGTGGATTATTGAGTTGATGATTCCAAGCAGTTAGCCAATAAACAACTTATGAATCTGTATCAGGTGATACCAAGGCCCATACAAGTGGCAAGTTTGGGTTGTAAGGAGCGCCTGGGAGCAACTTCTATTGTTGCATTTGTAACAATGGAGATGCTGTACTAGGCTTGCATGTTCACTACTTGGACAACATGATTTGTGGAATGTCTTACAGTGAAGAGGAAGCTTCGTTCAACTGGAAACGCACGCCACACGCTGATCCCCCACGTCCATTGAGTCTGGTTGCGATGAATAAAGCAGCTGACCTAGAATTTAAAAAATTGCGTGCTTCAACTTCTTTCCTCTATTTCTTTGTGGATAGAAGAAAATAGCGGAGACCAGGACGATCAGGCCTAAAGATTATTGGGTAACCAACCATGTTGGACTGTGCCAGCTCATACGACTTATGTGGTGCATGCGAGAACATCCACGCAGATCACAATCATTTGAGCACTGTTCTCAGAAATCATCAAGACTAATAATGGTCGAGTCATGCAGCAGCTGTTAAAATTTCTTTCTTTTCTGCAATTTAAATGTGTGACTGGGAATGCAGCAATGCCCGATGTTGCTAGTTCAATGCTCATGTTGAAGTTACTGCTGCCATGGATGTACTGTATGACATAAGCGAAGACAAAATAACTTCCCCACGGCACACAGCGCAGATAACGCAAAAATGACTGATAGTAAGAGAATTCAGTGGGATCTTATTTGAAATAGTTAATATCAAAACAAAAACTCTGACGTGTTGCTTAGGGCTCAAGCAGCAGCATCTAACTAATATGTCGGCCGGAAACAAGATAAATTAGGTGTGATTGCACAGTGGGAACATGGGGGCGAAAGTGGGATACTGTGGCAACCATAGCGACATCTTGCATATGGCTGCTGCGACGGTGGGATACCTAACTTATCGTTAGGTTAGACCAGGTCAATGCAACTTACGGCGCGCCTACCCTCCCGCCGGGCCTATTTACTTACTCGGAATCGCGACTGTTCATCCATAGGCCTAGTGCTTAATACGGCCGCCATGATTTCACGCGCGCGTTCGTTCGTTCTCCATCCGGCAATGCACATGGCTAGAACGTAGCCAACTGCCACTAAAATATGAACTCCACTCCAACTGACGTAGAAGTAGGAAGCTAGGCGCTCGTCGTCTGGGCCATCTCGTAGAACGATTTCCTTGGCATTTGTCAGAAAATATATTGTTAAACACAAGACCACGACTGAAGTTGAAATGGAAAAGAACGCCACTGGATTAAAAAATGAGCCCAGAGTGCAAACGCTTTTTGTCAATCTTAAATACAATCTATAATAGAACTCTAACGGATGATCAGTCAGTTCGGGATCATTTTGTAAGCGCATACGTAACTTTCGAAACCACCATTGGATAAAGGATGTGATCAGCAAATAATAGTAGAGAGGCATCAGTTGCCAAATGCTCAATAAGGGAACGAACAAGAGTGACAGGTCGCTGACTAACACTTCGCCTATAGTCTCCAATAGAAAGTATTCAGATGCGCGCATGGCAAACGGCACCAAGAAGCTAAAAGCAGTCAGAGTGAAGAAGATCAATTTGAATCGCCTAACATCGAGTTTTACAGCCAAATAGCGTCTAAATGTTTCATCAATTTCTGCTAACTGTCGCCAAAGGATAGCGTGATAGCGAGCCCCTCTGAGGATCAGCAACAGATTGAATGCATTGTGCAAAGGTTTCATTCCTGAAATGATATTCGTCATGGTGAGTACGTGCATAAGTCCGAAGTAGGCACGAGCTGCTTCGATGCCAACAATATTGAATCCGAACAAGCCCATGTTGAACACCACGGCTATTAGAGCGTATGTGGTCAGCAATAAGCAACGAAGACTGACCCTTGACCGATGTCTATAGAATATATCTCTTATGCTATTTCGGTGATAAGAGGCTGGCACTGGGGGCGGTTCTGGTCCGAAGGTGGGCCCATAGAATCCGAAGAGCTTTAGAGTGCGAAAAATAGGTGCCATACGATCTAAAAGGTGATTAGGAGCGTAGGAGTACGACGGGGATGTACTTCGACCCATGGACGGCAGCAATCGACCATTTGGTTCGGGGTCCATGAGCATAACGGTTGCTGTGTCGTGATCACGAAGAAAACCAAATTCATTAAAATTGTTGAACGGACCTCCGTTGGCGAACTCGGAGCGCGCCAGTACTTCGCTATACTCGTTATCAGCCATGTGAGTGAGGTTTCGAAGGAGCAAGTTATTGTTGTGTAGGGCTAGATGGGGTGAATCGTAAAGACTGGTCGACGAAGGTACTCGGATTGTAGCAGACGTTTGATGGGTCTGTTCGCGACCCCGACGATGAAGTAACTGAGCAGGGGGCTTTGTCGTATTACACGAGAACATTGATCGGCTTGAGATCATTTTCGTTACTAGTTTTCCCGAGGCTCCTGCAATTGATTAGTGGACAAAAAAATTTTCTTATTGCGTTTATTTGATGGCGGTATTGGTCCCGGTAGTAATCTCCGCCCTAAGTACAGTGATATAAAGTGTCACTAAACTCACTGGCTCGTTAGTAGGATAGCTAAATACAATTTGCTCGCCCTCCTCCACCGAAGGTCCTTTGGCAACTTGTTGGTCGTGTCAAATTGAAACCGTTTTTCTAGTCCAATCGCAAGAATAATATGCTGCCCAAATTCGAGGACAAATTTTGTGCCCGTCGCCGACGCTCTAAAAAGACCGGAGAAGTATAACCATCTCGATTACCCGTACGTACATAGATAAGAGTGGTAACGGCAGCTCGCCCATTTCCCAATGGCTAGCGCATCCTCAACGGAAAAGGCCAATTCAATTAAGCCCCCGTTAGCTATTCTCTTATGGCCGCATAGGGCCCTTCTTCGTATTCTGCTCGCAGAAAGACCAAATATGGGATCGGCATAATTTCAAGATCTAGCTTACGAAAGTCGATGATGGATAGCTAATACCGTTCTTTGCTGATGCCAAAGTCAAGTCTGGTCTGAGCGCCAAAGTTCATATTTTATGCAACACGCTTATGACTCTGACGGATCCAACTCCCTGGTATTGTTTTGTTGAACAGATATTCAAATGAAATGACGCAGTTTGGGGCGGTTATCAGAGAATACTGCCTGCCGCTATTGTGCTGGAGAGATAATTAAATCGTACCTGGTTCTCCGCGTGACGTTTACTCGGGTGTCATTAGACAAACAAGCCGAATATGACACCGACATTCGACCTCAACCACACAGACTTCGTGATGCGATAGTGCGAGAAGCAGACGATACCTCGAGTCCCGAGACGTGATATCCCTAAACCTTTGGCTAAGAATTCTAATCTTCTCCTCTCCGACATTTGTCAAATAAATGTATAGTTCAATATTTTAGCAAAAAACTATCTACATACTTAGAAATGATGCCGTCCCCACAACTCAAAGGCAGCAATAGCGGCAGCCTTTTTTTCTGGTGCATTCAAATCCCAGCAGAACGTTGCAATGTGAAACTATCCTGAGTGTTCTCGGCACCTCAACGTTTAAGAAGCGGAAGCACGACCACTGGCACTGTTTCCCGGGGACCCATCAGCTATAAGTGAACAAAAATAAACGGGGGCGTTTATCGTATATCGATTTTCATGGACTTTTTGATTCTATGCTCGTGAAGCCAAGGCGCTTCCGGAAATGGGCTTTCAAATAAAAAACTGTTACTGCACACACACAGCCAAGAAGTCAATAGGCGCAGTCCGATGCTTGCCCTCTCGTCTTAACGCAACATTGGAAACGCCCCGTACTCACCCCAACTCTACCCCAACAATGGTCGCATGAGCCAAAGAAGAACAAATGACGGGCAAGAGAACTAAGCTGCCGACAATCACTTTGGACCAGTTTGAGTTTCCAAATGGTCGACGCTAGAATGAATGCGTTTTAAATTTCTTTGCTTTTAATTCATTCAACGCTCACACACGGACTGAATAATGGAGGCCAAGTGTGCACACCGAGATTTCAGCCTTTCTTCTTACGAATCCGTTGGACCTACTGTATGGGACACGAGGAAGAAGGGAGCAGAGGATGGAGAGAAGTGCCATAAGATCCAAATAGTATTTGCCCAAGATTTGATTCCTATTTATGGTCAACCATGGTTCTCGAAAAAGCTTTGTGAAAAAACTTGGATAAGAACAATTTTCAGTTGCCCTAATGCAATCCCAGATGAAGGGACAAGCCACACAGAAGGAGATGGAAAAATGAAAACTTTGAAGAAAGTACTGGAAAAGGCCAACATGGCCATCAACTCGCCCTAAAGTAAATTGACATAAGCCATATCAGTTCGCGCGTTCGCCACTCTAGCACAATTGTCTCGAACGGAAATCGGACACTAGCAATATTGCAGTGACGAAAATTGTAGGTCGGCCATATACAATGCGTGAGCAACGTCCCAGACATGCCTGAAATAACTCTTTCAACTTGCTCTGAGGATATTTGATAGGAAGAAAGAAAAGAAATAGAAAAGCTTTTCGTGTAATGACCCCAAAACGATATTCCTACAGCTCTAACGGTGTGCTCATCCGAAAAAATTTCTTGGTCTATCGGCATAAAATTTTTTTATCGCACGGCTTGCACACACGAGGAAGAACAAATTTTCCAAGCTACAGACTTTAAGTTATCTGACTCCATATGAATAATGTCGCACTTGCGAAGGATGAGCACCGAGGTGGCTGGTGAGCGGAAATGCAACTGCGCCACGCATCGCATCACCCTGAAGCGATATCACTTTATTGAAAAGACAGTTCAGGGACTTTTGATGAACTTCTTTCAATGAAGCGTGAGAATGGAAGCCGGAAGAGTTGATATAGCTGACATTCCCGCTGTCCCACTGACCTTCCTCCCAGCCAGGGAAGCTGGGAAGTTTACGTCTGAACGAACTAGGTAGCGAAAATATATCCGTGATTAATGTGCTGCCAAGTGTCGCCATGGCGGCTAGCAGAGCTTTCAAGCCCAGACTTCGAGAAGTTTTGCGTTAGATATGGGCATCTTTAGGACGAGCCTCTGCAAGAACAATCAGGATGAAGAAAAAGAGGCGTAAAGCTGTAAGTGTTGGCGAAAATACGGCAACCTCACGATCCGTTTTCACCATTTATGCGAGGTAGGTCATCGAATTTATTTTTTGGAAGCACCATTAGGGCAAAGATGCAGCTTGAAGTATTGACATTGTAGCCTATAGAAGCAGCAATTGAGAGTGCCTCGTAAATCTTGGTTTCTCCGACGCCCCGCTGGTATTCCTTGGCTATCTTTTTATCGCAGCAGTTTCGAGAGCCGAATAAACATCTCTAGTGGGTAAGGCGCGGGTGCAATATTGCTCTGACGATGAGTATCGCATCATTGACGCCTGCAGTTTCAACTAAACTCGTGACGTGATCTTTTCAAGGCGTGAGAAGCTATAGGGCTATTACCTCGTAAGAAACAAATTTATAACGTACTGCTAGGTTGGCCATTACAAAAAGACACAACAAGTTGGGAATAGCTATTTGATCCTTACAGAAAAAAATTTGATCGGTGTTTGGGCAGAGGGAAGGAAACTGCGATATGCAATGGTTAGACACGTGTGGATTATGCGGGAGTGCTATAGATGCGCCAAGTGGATCAGAAGAAAAAAGAGATAAAGAATGATAAAGACATAAAATTAGGAATACAGTGCATGGGTTCCAAGGAGAAAAACGAAAGAGACTGGATTAGATATTCGTGGTCTGTACTACAGTGCTTCCAGTAGGATATGCATGAGGCACAAGACTCTAATGCTCGCCCACAGTATTATGGTTACTGTCCGTCTAATCGTAAGTCCTCGGGATTGCCCTCTGACTGTAATCGCGTCATTGGTCATGCATGATCGATCCAGATACTTTTACCAACTCCGACCACACCCTATGTATCTACTTTTGAGCCATCTGGCGAGAGAAGGCGAGTTCACCAGGAAATATTTTTAATCTAATTGTCGCCCCCTTTCTTTCCGCATCTATTACACATGTTTTCTTTGTAGTTACTTGCTCCAGAAAATCTGGCAATTGTTTGTAATTTTCAGCCCATGAGAGCTAAAACTAGCAGCCAGACAGAATAAAAGTTATCAAATTTTAGCAATAAAAATTCCCTCTCATTTTTTTGACTAGCGCCGTACAATGACCTTGTGATCAAGATTGCTGCCGCTGACAGAACTCAAAAACCGAGGAAAATCCTTAGCGACTTCAATATGTGATATTTTCTAGTGATTAATGGATATTGCAAGTTTCTTTTGTAAATTTTGTGGGTTGGGCCCTGTGCCGCCCCAGTTCCCCCACGGGACTTCCAACCCGTTTTGCATATAGCGGCCAGCAGTCATGACATGATAAGCGAGGCCGTGAGGTGACCAGCTCTCACGGCAGCCTCACTTTGTGTGTCTCCACTAGGAGCATCTACACACAAGTGTGCCAGCACGCGTCTTAGATACTGGGCGAGAAGGAAGGGACACGCCCGAATAGTGTTTCCTGATTCTCTACTCGCTAGGCGTCCGCCACTGGACGCTACGGGGTAAGTACCCCAGAGCCAAGTTAGTCCACATCTAGGCACACACGACGAGACCAGACACAAAAGGTTGAAGGGCACGAGTAGAACCAGTTATAAGTAAACGTTCCTGAAATCACGTTATCACTACCTCACCCCTCACCAAATTCTCACACGTCCTCGTGTGACGCAAAAGAAAAAAGAAAAGAGAAAGGGAAAAAACAAACAAATCACCACAAATCACTCAAAACGCTTGGACCGATTACGTCGATCATGTTGGGCACCAGCAAGTGTCTGCGTCGAATAGGGCGACCGTGGTCTTCATGAGCGGAAGCGATCGTAACGTGGTGGAGGGCTGGGCGTGGGTGTGGACTGGCGGGAGGCTCGAGGTCTGGATCGGGACCGTGACCGTGATCGCATCCTGGACGAGGCACGTAGCTGTGCGCTACGGGCGGGCTGTGGGGCATCTCTGATAGGAGGACCGAATCGGAGGAAGACTGACCCTTCCCGTCGCCTACCAAACGTAGTCACGGCAGGAGACGTCGCTCTCCCATCGGGCGTGTCATCGAGGACGACATCCACTGTTCCCAACGACGAGCAATCTGAACGGACCTCGACATCCTCGAGTAACTGTAGTGATCCATCCGCCGGTGCCTGAGAACGGTCACGCGCCTGATCCGACAGGGATTAATATTCACGTTTCCGCACCCGACTTCGGACTAACAATAAGCTTGATGGCTTCACGTCGGACCATGCCCTGGAATGCCAAGAATCCTTGACACAGCATATTAAAGCGAGAAACAGACAACTTCGCCTCCCAAAATCGACAAGCTGCTCACACGTAATAAGAGTCCTCGAAGGCTCGAAGTTGTCCCAGGGAGAGCCTCGAGTTATCAAAATCCCGCAGAGTGCGCATGGCAGGGGACCTATAGAACTGATGAGACTCCCGCAATAAAGCCTTCTCCCGCTGAGAAACCCTATCACCCTCCAAAGACTGTTCCCAAAATTCTGGAAACCTTGGGTCCAAATCACTCTCGGCTGGGCCCACCAAGGGCGGTATAGAATGAGGTAACTGGGGCGCCTTCACTGGCACCCCCGACGACTCCCTGTGATGAGTACAGTTGACCAACGAAGCTCGGCCCAGACGACCCGGGGTAAAACTCGATTCGCCTCCCAGGCGTCGTCCAGGAGACCCGAATCGATGCCACCGTTCCTGACACCGCCACCGAAAACTCATCACTAAAACAGAACGCAAAAACGAGGAGTTCGTTAAACGATTAGGGTGGAAACAGGGCCCTCAGAACCAAACATCGTGATTCCAACTAGAAAGAAAAAAACGTTAGCAGTGGATAGACAGAAACCCGGTGCAAAACAAATACACATAAAACACAACGCAAGGCCATGCCACTGGTTTAGTCGCTAGCATCGATGTCCACTCGACGTGCTTGCGCTGAACTCCTCCAACTGACGATGAGCCATGGATGTGCGAATCGCATTTTTCTGAGAAGCATGCATCGCCTTCGTCTCGAAATATGGCTCGATTTCTTTCAGGTGCACAAAAGCCTGGCGATCACGATCATTGAAAAAATAAACTAATATCCAAGGACCCTTTGTACGCGGTTTTGGACCTTTGGTACTTTCTCTGTCGGTAGTGCTGTATTCCTCTCCGCGGGAGTCAATGTTCGTGAGGCGTAGGCGATCACCCACCGGGTGTTTGGTTCTCCAGGTTGGTACTGTTCCAAAATAGCACCTAACGCAGCTCCGGACGCATCAGTGCTCAATGCAAATGGGAGCTCGAAATTCGGAAAACGAAGGATTGGCTCAGAGAGCAGAATATCACGCACGCAAGGCCATAAATGCCAAGGCACAGTCCTCAGTCCACACGGGAGGCACACCCTTCTTGTCAGTTGATACAGCGGAGCAGCGGCTACAGAAAATCCTTCGATAAACCGACGATAATGACTGACTAAACCCAAGAAAGACGAAACGTCGCCAGGTGACTTCGGTACTGCCATATCACGCAATGGTGCGATAGTCTTTGGGTCCGGGAGAATCCCATGCTTTGAAAAGATGTGATTAAAAAACGGTACTTTAGCCTGCGCAAAACTTCACTTGCTTGGTTTGAGTTTCAGGTCGGCACGACGAAGACGGGTTAAAGACTAATTGCAGATCTTCAAAATGTTGTCCTACCGACTGAGAGAATATGATGAGGTCGTCCAAATAAGCCAACATTTGACGCCAACTCAACCCCGCCAAGAGAAAGTCAACAGCCCGGGCAAATGTTGCTGGTGCATTAGCTAAGCCAAATGGCATGCGTGTCCACTCGTACAGGCCATCTTCGCAGATGAACGCGGTCTTCTTGGATCCAATGGTATCTGGATCCACTGGTATCTGCCAATAACCTGACTGCATGTCACAACCACTGAAAATGACGCTGCCTTGCAACTTGTTCAAAAGAGTCTCAATGTGAGGTAGCGGGAAGACGTCCTTCTTCGTGACGGCGTTTAACTAGCGATAATCCTCGCAGAAACGCCAGGAGCAATCAGCTTTCTTGACTAGAAGAGTCGGGGACGCCCACGGACTGTAAGAGTGAGTCAAGACACCATTCTTGAGGCCTTCTTCAACTTGACGACGAAGTTCCTCTTGTTTGGCCTGCGGAACCCGGTATGGCTGCCGTTTGACTGGTGCAGCATCTCCTGTGTCAATGTAATGATGGACGCCTGGCATACATTTCAAGTCCTTATCCGACTCAGCAAAGATGTCTGCGTTTTGATTCATCAAGTCCACGAAGGCTGCTTGTTCTTCTTCCGTTAGACATGCTGTAGAAATGATAGCTTTGAACGCAATCTCTCCACGCGCGCCGGGTCTTGCTTAGCTGGCGAAGGAACAGATTTCAGTGGTTCCTTATAGCGATCAAAGAGCTCCTTGTAGTGAAGCGCAGTGGTGTCGTCGATCGAGTCGCTGACTTGTAACGAGTCGATTCCAGTCAAACCTACGCTCAATTGCGACCCAGCCCCTGCACACTGAGCCTCATGCCCCGAACGTGACCGAATAAGGGCAACCAATGACTTCGGTGCCAAACTAACGTCCTCATCTCTCACCGAGGGTTCTCCTTCGATATATTGAAACTGTTCAAGCGTGCCACTCGGTATGTGATCGAAGAGTGCTAACTCATTCTCTCCAAAATTAACCAAGCACACTGGAAAACGCTGGGCCTCATTCAGTTTGACCAAACTCGCGGGGGCAGCTACATGAAACTGCTTTTGAAAATCGGATGAGGGTATAAAAACCATCAAATCCTTATTCGGACTCTCCGCCTGCGCCCAGGGGCCTGTTTCACCACGACTCCAGGCTCCGATCCGGAGACTCCAACTCCGGACTGGAGTGCTAAAAGTGTTTCACCATTCTGGAGTCAGACAGAACTCTGGACTCCGGCGCCCGGAGTCCTTTAGGAGCCAATGGAGCTTAGTTGCGTTTCACCAAAAATTACAGTAAGACAATCCATGGTGTGCGGGCTCCAGAAAATGGCTCCGATTTGGAGCAAAAACCTTGGAGTCTCGCGTGACTCTAAAACCCCTTTTCTGCATAAGCCTAAGCGATGGAAATGAAGTTCATTGATTATTAATTTATTATCTGACGATTGGGCGAACTATGAGCTTTGGATTTTACGATAACTTGAATTTAAAAGAGGATGACAAGGAGCCTGATAGAATGCTGCAACTACGACCAGTGTCTACGTATCTACCTGCAGTGTGCGTCAAGGATCGGTTTCGACGTGAACTGAGGGCGATTTTGAAAAGAATTTTGAGAAACGGGATGAGGTTTTACGAGGAAGAACCAGATTATATTTTTCTGATTGTGAAGGTGATATAGTGATGGTAATCAGTTTTTACCTGCTGTCTTAAAGATCAAACTGCCAATGCCACAATCTATGAAGACTCGTGCTTGAGTACGTTTCTCATGTGTTCATTCTTATTTTGTTTGGGGCACCCTAGCCTTTGTTCTACTAGTCTTATCGTTAGTTTCCATTTAGCAGGGCACGCACTATCATAAAACTACAGCATGTCAACCACGAAGTATGAACATGTCGTCTCTTTATCTTCCTTGTCATCAACCATCCGCGCGCTGCAACTGCAGTCGGGGTACGTCACATTTAGTATTGCATTGCAGTCATGCTATAGTATTGTAATGTTATCACACTATTTTAAAATATTTTTAAAAATTAAAAAATTTGTAATAATTTTATTATGCGTCTGTAATTACTGTCATTTCATTGAAATCGAAATTGTGAGAAGATCAAAAAAAAATTACAAAGACATCAATGGCATTTTCACCGTCCTCTCCCAGCATACAAAGGCGAGAAGTGCGTAAACCTGACATCTTGCCCTAGGTGAATTTCCGCTCCAGCAATAGACTCCTTTCGGAGACGTGTGAAACGCTCTTTTTCTGACCCGGCCTTGACTCAGACTCAAGGTTCGCGTCGGAGAAGGGAGCGGAAACAGGCCCAGAACAATTTCTGTCTTCGGGGTGTGTAACATGTGCCTGGAGCCGGCAGTGGGCCTATCGATTGGCACGAGTGGAACGTAGTCAACCTCTCGGGTTGATGTTTCACCAGTCTTAGACTAATAGAGGTCGACGATAACTGAGTATCACGCGGAGTGCGGAAGCTCCCCGCGGCACCTCCTACGCGCCCCAAGGATTCGTCCGACGGGAGTCAGGCGTCTAGACTCAGGAGGCGACACCAGGCCAGGACGTAGGTGGTGGGCGCGTGTCACAGGTGGAACGACCAAGGACTCAGATGGACCTCGGATCAGACGAACATTGGCCGTAGCCCGACGAAGGTGAGACTCGTGAAGTGTGCGGAGGAGTCAACACTCAATGCGAAAGCATCGCTAACCCAGCGTTAGGCCCTATCGCGCACGGGGACGTTTGCTGATAACCACTCTGACCTGGCATGGGCGGGGCGGTAGGGTGGGCATACGGCGGTTGCTGGTACATCGTCTTTGGATATAGCGGATGATAGGATGGTTGCTGCGGATGGGTAGCCTGGTGTGATGAAGCACCATACGATGACTGCTGTAGATTGCCTGTGTTCTGACGATTGCCTGACGCGCGAGGACATGTCTTCCTGCCATGGCCAAACACATTGCAGACCGGGCAAGATTGTCGAGATGGACATTGATCGACCGCGTGATTAGGCTGCTTGCAATACTTGCATCCCCCAGCTGGAGCGACTCGACGTGGACAATCACGTTGCAAATGATCGCCATTGCAGATAAAGCGACGTTTGACCATGTCAGTGTGTCGAGGTGACTGAGAAGAATGCCCTGTACCTACAAATGCCCCAACTTACGCTGGTGGATTGTATGACGGTAAGCCAGATCGGCTTCTATGCCGAGGGAGCGTTCTTCAAATATGATTCCCAATGTAGAGCAGACTTGATCAATTCGTCCAGCGTATAATTATAACCCATTCGATCCTGAGCTACCTTATCTGCTATCTCCGTTCGTAGGTTCACGCGCAGTATCACGAATCATCTTACTCCGTGCGGATGGAACATCGGGGTACGTCTTTGACGCGAGTGTTTGAAGTTGGGACGCGAATTCCTGGACTGATTCTGTTTCACCTTGCTTCCTATTACGAAAAACGTCCACCCGTGTTCTGCTCTGTGTCTTCCCGAATACACAACCGACGCAAGCGAGTGCGAACCACGTGCCAAGTTGACCGCTCACTATCGGGCCACTCCGAGAAATCGATCAATGGTTGACCCCGCAAGTACAGATACAGACCGCGGACACGATCGTCGTCGGACCAATCCATCATTGTTGCGCCATTCTCATAGGCCACCAACCACGCGCGGAAGTCCTGTGTCGGTAAATCCTCGAATGGAGGAGCCTCTGGCTCGATTGGACGAAACGGGTCTTGACGCCACAGGTGCTGTGACAGACCGAGATGATGATGCCGCGCCCTCCGGGCGTGAATGCACTACTTCCGGCTGGAGAGCGGAACGACTGTCTGGGAATGGCATTGGATGGGCGTCTCCCTCTTATTCGACAAATGTACTGCATGAATCAGCATCCTGCCGTTGTGCTAAGCGAGCCTCCAACTCCCCAATCTTTCCTTCCAGTTCCTGCTGCCTACAGTGAGCGAAATGCAACTCATTCAGATGACGAATATTTTCTTCGATTGAGAGACGAAGCTGCTCTGCGTCACGATCAGTGAGCGGCGGTGTATCAAGTAACGGATTACGATTCTGAGGCATCTGGGACCGTGCATCTGGGACAGGATCACCTTCCAGAGTGGACAAATCGAACTGAGCTGACCCACGATCACCGCGATTAGGTTGTGTACTACGACCACCGTTCAAGTCATGCGCTGGCTCCTGCGAAGTAGGGACGCATACACCAGCGGGAGATGTAGCCTGCGAGGGGGATCCATATGGCAGAAAATATAGGCCATTAAACCGTTGTCCTTGCAAGGTTGTGTGTGATCGCCAAACTATAGTCTATGTACATAGAGTGGTGAGGTACGATCACCCACGCAACCTTAGTGTCGGCGTTAGTTTATTTCACCAATGCCGCTACGCCTGCGTTTAAGGCCGTCAAAGTACGGTGATCTGTTCATGTTTTTTTTTAATTTTTGTGGGCCGGAGCACATTTTGCCTAGCTGGCCAGCAGTCAAACCTTACAAGCTCGGCTGGTCCAAGCTCGGCGGTCCAATTTCAGTGAGGGTTTGTGGTTCGCAAACCTCAGTCACTGGGGATTAAACGCAGGACGAGCCAAACCACACCATCAGTCTTCCACAGAATGCACCATCAGTCTTCCACATTCGATCTCTTGCGTTGTTTTATTCAATAGCATTTCACATTCACTCCTTTCACACTCACGCCTTTGGGCGTCTAGTAATCAAAGTTCTTGCTTCGTATGCTAGGAAGATCCAATTACTTGACGTAGTCAAAGAGAGACGATCCAGTTTCGCATTGATGTATGTAACCAGGTGTAGAGGCATACAGTACATGTATAGATGGAGCGGTTTTTAATTAGTGGCTACGTGATCGAGGCGGGCATCACGCGTAGGGTTATGTGAAAAGGTTCTTTTGATGGTAGCAGGGATCGGATTCGTTCATTAAAGGGAGACCAGCAGGGCACATATCCTTTTCCTCGTATGCAGAGAGAATTGAGACGGTCACCAATAGCAACGATTCGTATTGGGCGCACGTGAGCCGTCCGAATAAGGCAAACTGGCGGGCAGTAGGAGCTTGACGGAGAGACGGCGGGAAACTAGAAGGTAAATATAACGTTCTCTTCGAATACTGGGGGTACGGGCATGCCGCTGTTGACAGCTCGGCTCCATCCTCTTGGATCCTAATGGCGTCGCTTCCACGGAGAGTAAACGTGCAGTAAACGCCACCGACAGAGACCGTTAGCCGTTACTAATAGGCACGCGTCTAGTCGGTTCTGGAGCTTCCTAGAGTATGATAGTGCTCCTCATTCCAAGTCCACCAAGCCCTCTCATTTTTCTAGACTGCCTCAACGACTGATCATTCTATCCGACCGTTGTTTTCTCGCCCATATAGTGCGCGCCCGTCAATCCCAACACACGTTGTTAGCTTTCGTTAGCGTGCTCCAAACGAGGTTCATTAGTCAAAATACGCCATGTCGAAGAGCGCCCAGATGCAGATAGAAGCTCTGAAAGGACAACTGGACCAATTGAGGATGGAGGCTAGCTTGCCGCGCAAACGCGTTTCCGAGGTGGCTAGAGAGTAAGTCTACAATGTCTTCTATCATTTTATTAATATTAAGCCCCAGAATAGCCAGAAATCTTGTTAGTGCATTCAGCATTGCTGGCTTCATCTTTGTCTGATTGCTTATTTGAAGCATAGCATTCAGCGTTTGTATTTTTCTGACCTTCACCCATATTGTCCTGAATGGATTTCACGACTGATCGATAGGAAAGGGCCACATTGCATTCTATCATCGATAGCACCCTACAGTACTTAAAGCACTCTACTTATCCTGATCAGATAAATTTCTGAGGCCTCAAAAGGTGCTATAGCTCACTAGACGACTACGTTCAATGTTCAGTCAGGTCAGGTCGATAATAAAGGCCTATTCTACGTCCCTATGTCTTCGAGTCATCCGACGATGTCTTCGTTAAAATTGTTCCTATTACAATTGCTTTCAGCGATCACAGTCGCATGAGATCTAATTCGCCCATTAAATAGCGAGCGCACTTCGAATAGTGCCTATTTTAGGCATGACTTTCAATTTTTCTCATATCCTCCGTGCTTTCCCGTCATCTCGTCGCCCAAGCTGTCTATGTAGCATAGTCGTATTCATAGACGAGTAGATAACACACGATACGACTGTGCGATACACTCTGTGTGATTACCCTTCTCAACCCCTCCAAATGTCACAATTCTGAGCGCAGCAGTCAATGCCTCCGTCGCCCCGTTTCCAATTTCACCCTCCTCCTGTATGCGAGGCATGAAATAATTCGAAAAGACACGGCCTAACTAGCGTGTTTATTTTTAGCTTAATCGATTTCTGCGAAAAGAATAAGTCCAACGACGTTCTCGTTGTGGGGATTGCCGATTCTCATAATCCATTTCAAGAAAAGAAGTCTTGTATCATATTATGATGCGTACTTCCGCGAAGTGTACAAAAATATATTCTATTCCGAAACCGATATTTCCAACTTTGTCTTCGTCACAAACATTTTTTAATGCCACGCTTGTCTTCTTGCATTTGTACGCAATTTTATTGTTTAGATTAGCTAACTCCTTCTGCTCCGTGCAGCCTCTTTATTAGTCTTCTTGGTGCGATTAAGTGCTTCGTGAATATGTTTTCGATAACCTATGTGATGACACCTGTTTTCAGAAAGCTGTCTTCTAAATCTACCTTGTTGAAAAGCAAAAATCGACTTCTGTGCTGTAGTAAACGAATCTGTATAGGACGCTGAGATGGGGGCTAGTCGGAATCCGGCCTTCAAGACGATGCAGGGACGAACGTTGTTTTGTCTGTTCTTATTTTCTGTTGAAGTATCGAAATGTCAACTGACACCTGATCAGTTAATTAATCGAGCTAATAAGCCTCTTCTCTCCTCCATCACTGTCAGCATAGAGCCCAAGAGGCCTGTGACAAAATGTGCTGGCGAAGAGCAAAAGATTACTTGTCAAATTATCGATTATGACGGCCAATTGCCCAAGACTATGAAGAATGAACTGGCCACAAAGGGTTACGGAGGATACGTGGAGTATCTGCTTATCAGACGAACCACTGCTAAGACAGCCACTGTAGGAGGTGGTGTCGGAGAATCGGTGGTGGCTGATCTAAGAATCAATTATCCGCACGAGCTTCTGCAATCTCGCGATTTGCTGTTATCGAATTTGACCATATTCGAGAAAGGCGAGTATAATTGCACAGTCATGTGGCACGGAATCAGCGGCGATAGTCGATGGTCATCGCCCTCTTTTCCCTTGAATGTGTACGACTGTATCGATTTGGAGTCGCAGAAAATCGAGGCTAGTGTCGGTGATATGATCACTATGCAGTGCATCGATGTGGAGGCACCTATAAAATGGTTAGATGAGTTATGTTTCAGCAGGGTGCCCTAATCCATTCCAGCTTGTAGGTTCAAGGACGACGAGCAACTGGATGTAGAAGAGGAAGGCCAGACGACGACGAGGAGTCCGGCACCAGTGCAAGCCCGTTTGAAGGGAGTGCCAGGAGTCAGGACAATTTCCATCCGAAGTATTGACGATGCGGGGGAATACACATGCAAGGCAACTTTCGAGGACACGCAACAGATCTTTACCAAAGTTACTGAGGTGAGGTGTCGCAGTTTGGAATGGCTGCTTCAGGCAGAGCAGGGCCATTTTCTTAGGTCCGTATCAAGACTGCTCCCACCACGCCCATAAATATCAATCCGCATCGTCTTTCACCGACCTCGGTGGTCTTGCATTGGACCCAGAAGCCGGTTCCAAACAAGCACGTAACCGCTGATCCCACTTTCTACACAGTCTTCTACAAACCGATCGATTCGGAAACCTTCATGTCAAAAACTGTCCTAAAGAACCCCGAAGTAATGCTTACAAATCTGAAGGCCAACACGGTTTACTTTGTGCGTATCCAAGCCGAGAATGAATTGGGCACAAGTGTCAGCGGCAGTCGAATCGTGGTCACGCCTGCTGCTAGTGAGATAGTCAGCATCGACAAACGACTGCTTATGTTGATGACCGACCATGTGAAAGTACTAGATCAAGACCTGCGCAGCATATCCAACGTCTTGCAAGACATCATACCCGAAAGTGAAGGCACCCTCAGCTCTAGTTCTTTGGGCACTCCCAAACCAGCCGGGGGTGCTGTAGGTGGTGGTGGTCGACGGCCGAGTGGTACTACTGGTCGGAATGCGCCTGGAAGAATGAGACGATTTTATCAAATTGGACGACTTGATCGCCACACGATCAAGGCGCCAGCTACCAGTGCCTTCGGAAAGTTTGCCACATGAGTCGAGAGTTGGGATGATGCAGTGATGAATCCATGAAAGCATACTTGTAGGAGGTGTACTTGTCAGGTAGTCATAGTCATACAGTCTAGAAAATATTTTTGCATATTCTTATCAATGCAGTAATCAGAATGAACCTTGCTTCATTGTTCGTTTCCCATCACAGATTCATGTCGAACACGCCATTTCTTGAATTCAAGCTTAAAGCTGTCGAGCCATTGGATTGCGTACAGTATGAGAGTCGCTTACACCGAAGACGAACCAATTCGGGAAGATGGCTAGCCAAGCAGTATGCGGGTTCAAACCTACTGTAGCCATGGCAACTTGGAACTATCGCTGCTGGAACCTTGGCTAGCCCATGGCCAAGCCAGGGCCGACCAGAGGGGACTCAAGCCAAAATCGATCTCACAAAATCCACGAAACCCCGTGCTGTTATTGCCGACCACCGCTAGGGCCGATAGACTATCAATTCTGGGAGCGACCGCACGTGTCGACCGTCAAAGGGGTTCTGCTGGCAGACCTGACAATGAGCCTGATTTGCTAACAGAGCAGTTCAGATCAGGAGCTCATGACCAGCCCTCAACCGATGCCTGCAAACCCCTAGCCAGCCCCTAACCCCCATGAGTCAGGCCAGGCCCTGGCCAGCCTCTAGTTTCTAGTTTCTAGTTTTACTTGCCTCTTAAACTCAGTTTTACTAGCCTCTTAAACTCAGTCTCGATCTCACGATCAGTCGCGTACCCGGCCCGACTTATTAGAGGCAGACTGGCGCCCTGAAAAAGTGCATCCACGCTGCTAATGTAACCGTAACGTGTTCCATTTCGGCGTCTCACCTCCAAACTCCAGCCTGGACTATCATCGCTGCCTGTCTGAATACGATCAATAATCGGCTGCAACGCATGACTTGCATTCTCAGGGCAGACCTCATATGACATGTAGCCGTTTTACTACTTTCCATATACCGATGCTGAATAGTGTCAAAAAGAGTGTGCATTATTCGTTTGGCTGACATGACATAGATTGAGATAAAGACTATAACACTTGCGACTATTTATGTAGAAACTCATCTGTGAATCGATCCTTTGCACGAGGCCGGCAGCTGGGGGGCCACTTCTCAGAATGGTGTTTCATCCACGGAACTAGGTCGAAAGGAGGTCGATTGCAGAGGCCCAATGATTGGTTTGGTTTGATTTGGTATAGGTTTGATGCCATTGGGCCTTTTCAAGAGGCCCAATGGCATCAAACCTATACTGGTGGCTATGTGTTCACAGTTTATGGCATTCAAGTGGACAAAAGAGCAAGTTCAGTCACAGAATTACATCGCGGCAGAAGTTCATGACGCCTCAGTCCAATCAGATATAAGCAACGACACAAGCACCTGTCAAGTAGATTCGTCACTCGGTCATGATCGCTGCCTTCTTTTTAACCAGTGGAAGCACTGGAAACTTGCCTCGCTTCTGGGGTCGTCGAATTCGCACCTTGCCGCGCAACAGAGACAACTATCAGTAACAGACAGAGCACAACGACACATACGCACACAACGACGACGATGATTATGACTTTTCGGCGCTGTCGTCGTGATACGTCATCGCTGTCCTCCGTTTTCGATTTGCTGCTTCCTCTACTTTCTGGTGATCTCGGCTTCTTCTTGACTGATCCTTTCATTTTCGACTTTCCTTTGCCTTTTCCTTTCGTTTTCCCTTTTGTTTTACCTTTCGGCATGGTTTTTCCTTTTCCTCTTTGCTTCTTTGTCGATTTGACCACTACTTCTGGCTCCTCTTCTTCTTCTGGCTCCTCTTCTTCTTCGATGCCTCCATGCAGTTGAATTATTTTGCGATCAAATTTGATACGTTTTTTCCGCGACCGCCTGCTTTTTCCTTTCATGCTGGTTTTTCTGGATGAGTCTTTCAACTTTTCCATTTTTGATGACATCTTCGAGGCGTCGCATCCATCGGCCATTTCCGACGTTATCACAACCAACTTTGGCGGGACGTAATTGGTAGGCATATCCATACTTGCCGTCTGCGTTAAGGCACCTTGGTTCGAACGTGCTCGCTTCGACGGTGTCTTGGCTGGCTGAAGTTTCCTGTATGACGTCGTTGACGATCTGGCCAAATATGCCGTCTTAGCCGCCATGCTTTCGGTCTCTAATGGCAGTTTCGTCGTAAGCGACATGTCGGCCGTGACACCAGTCACCTCCGGCATGTAGGCTGTGCGTACACTAGCACCAATGTGCGACATTCGCATCGATGTCATCTTTTCTTTCACTATAGTCAACGTAGCGTCTTCTTTCTTGAGATTTGGCATCCTCAAAATGGTATCAGAGACGAGCAAGGGTGCCCACGCGACCACACACCAGCAGCAATGCACATGGAATAAGTGATTAGAGATCCAGTGCACATTCCGCAGTAAACTACAGTAGTGTAAAAAGAAACCTACATAGACTAGACCTTGTTTGTAATACTTGATTTTCAAGCATTTGCTATGATCTTATTATGCGTGGAGTGAGCAGCAATGAGCACCATGGAGCAGCAGAAATACGTTGCTCATGGTGTGCTCAACCGTGCAAAGTCAGCAGGAGATGCCTATTTTACTGTAATCAGCAACCAACAGTATACTAGTGTAAGATATGACATGGATGTCGTGCTAGCTCGCCAGGTTTTTTGTACATTCCTGCCACTGTGGCGTGGTGCGGCCCCTAACGCACACACTGTTCTTGCCAAATCTTCTGTCCTATTCATTCTTGTGTACAACAGCTTTTTATTCTTTGACTATTGTTACACTGAACTCATTGTCAGTGACTACTATACCTTTCGTATCTCGTTGTCCCACTGGGTGAAACCCCTCAGTTTTGAGAGAATCTTGTCGCAGACAATAATGCTAATAAGATCTCTCGAGGAAAAGGTCCTCATATTGTCGATGGTGATACCTGTGGCGCTAATGAACGTCTCGTCGCCGGCTCGTCCCCGAAACAGACAAATGGCTGGTTTTATTTGAAGCCGTACATTGCAGGAGGCTCCGTTTAGCGGACAATATCGTTGCTGGCTCGTATTTCTGATTGAAACTCACGCAAGCATCCATTCTTTAACATTGTATGGCGTGTAAGTCAGAGGAAAAGAAAGATGAGATTATCGAACGTTTATAGAAAAATAAATTCGCCATTCGTTCAGGAAACGTTCAGTCATGGTCCCGGGGCGAATACTCGATCTCGGCTACTCTGGGCGCTCGTCGAACAAGTCCCTGAAAGTATAAATCTTTTGCCTTTTCTTACTACTGCCTCGTACGGACATCGTAGATGGACATGAACATTCTACAAACGAGCGCAATCCGAGCCTCTTTGGACTGGACCAATGATGGCCCAGAAGAAAATGCGTCTTCGTCTCGTTTCAGCCTTTTACTCAGCTAACGATAAGTGTCTCTTTTTGGACGGACACCTGAAACCAGGGCGGAGCAGTCCTGAATTAAAAGGGCTCTTACTGGTTACGCACTACCAACACTCATCCGACACACCCATCTATTGACTCCCGTCATAACCTGTGGCTCATCCAACTCCACTCCCTGGGACTGCCATTTTGAAGAGAGTGCCCGTTTTCAGTCAAAGACCCCTCGAACTGATCATTCTTAGAAAACGAGTGCACCTAATGGCCGACGCCTACATGCCTTTCTTTCGGCTGATATTCCTTTACAACGAGGTTATGGTCAATATGACGAGACAAAACCCAAGTAAGTCCATTATTACTCACAGAGAACGATTGAGTTAAGCTGCTTAAAAAACAAAGTTAACGGACCTAGATGAATAATGGATTCATATAAACGTAATTACAGTAGGCTGTGTGAAGATCAAACATGTTTCGTGCATATGACGTGGAAGATAAAGAACCGTCTGACATCTAATCCTGCCTGATTAAAAAGACACCGTTATCCTTAGCACCCCGCCGTACAAGACCCCCTGCCTGTGTAAAGTCTGAAAACCTGTATTTAATAAAACAGAGGTGCTGCGCGTTATCCGAGGTTCTTCATATTTTCCTGCCAGACACGTTTTTGGGAAGTTTGAAAATATCGATAATGAGGCAGCAATGGATGACAAGACTGTGTGCCTGTCTATTGGCGCGAGGATTTCAATGATAATCATTATCCTATCCAAAAGTGTGAAGAGAACATTGAGTTGAATGTGCCTATTCGATGGAGATGTCATATTTGAAGGTTGTTTTTTTATTTGCCTGGTTGGCCAAAAGAAGAAAAATAGGATGCCTTCTACTTCGAGGAGAGGACTGCGGAGCTGTCTCTCTGGCAAGTGTCCGTATACCAGTGAGATAAAATTTTGCGTGCCAGCAGCGCGGGAAAAGGAAAGTACAAGAAACAAGATCGGTTCTTCTGCTGTCGCCGTTCCCTGTCCGTTTTGCGAATGCATTTGGGAAAGGAAAGCGATGGATCGTTAGTCGAATGCCGTGTCAGTTATTAGCCGTCCTTTACTCCTCGAGCTAATGTGGCCCCCTCGGCACTGGCGTGGGTTGCTGCGATCGGATTGTCTTCGTGAGAAAACAAGGCACTTTTGTCTAAAAACCTTGTCGTGCTTGTCCCTAGTTAGCTAAAACCTGGACAGGGGCTTTTATGTTCAATAATTGGTCTTGTCAGGGTGGGCGGCACTTCTGTACGCTTGTTAATGAATGGCATATGGAGCTACTCTAGGAGTTGGTCTCTTTTCCGTCTCATTATTTCTAGCATGGCACGGAAGCATCTTCCGATAAGTGTTGGTCAGGATGGACAGCCAGCTGTGAAGTCGCGTCCGAGTTGAATTCCTAGGATGAAAGCGATAAGTGGAACGATATAGCTAGCAATTGGGGCCGTATCTGACCGATATATCGTCGATTCGCTTAAAGGGATGAAACGCCTTTCGAGGTCCCACTCGTGGCTAACCGACTACCGCCCGGCGGCCATGGCCAGCCCCTGGTCGCCTTTTAGACGGCGTAATAGCCAGGGCTTTTTCCGATAATTACTCTGCTAGGAGAAGGACGGGAGTTGAAGGAAACGCCATTGCGCATATACTCCAACCAAAAGAGAGGACGATACGAAAGCCTCCAAGTATTTTCTTAAAAGGGCGGAAACTTGACTGCTCGGCGCCAGCGCTAGGAACGCTTTCGCTCCTACAAGCGCATAATAAGCGACCGCTTGCTGTGCCAGACCCTTCTCTCATAAGTACGTATAAGAAAAGATATTCGAAAGGAAAGGGGGCAGACCCGAAACGTTGGGTCTCTAAACGGTTGTGGCCGGTTTACGTCACAGTCAAACTATCTTAGCCGTCCTTTCTCTTCTTTAGTAACTAGCTCCAATCGCCACTCGAGAATTCAACCATTCGCCGCTTAGCACGAGCCTTCGCGTTTAACACCTCCGCCTGGCCTAGAACCAACACCACTTTTTCATCCCATTTCCTTGCGACCGCCTCAAATGGATGCTGGTAGTCTTGTTGACGAAAGGAGCTTCGAGGGTGGCAAATAATGCTGCGTGACCATGAGCGAAACTCCCAACTCCATATCACCGTATTTGTTTCGTGTTCCGAGGCGGTCGCTCATCGGCGCACAGGTTCCCTCTCACTATCCACCCACCCGCCGATCCCTGATTGAGCCGTCAAGTGGCTACGCCTATCGAATCCTGTCTCCCGCCTCTTCTGATAATCTGCGGTCGCGGCACTGCTGCCTAAAGAATCCTATTCCTATTCTCTACTGCCTTACCTTTCTGGTCAGCAACGTGGCCGCAGCAGTTTTTGACCATACATTGAAAAAGCCAAGTAAGACTTGACGTTGTCTGTGTTTCTTTTCTGTCTCGCTCTCACTTTAGCCCGCTTGTAGCTTGGTGTCTCACCGATCCAGCCTAACGTCCTCCTAAGCGCCATTCTACTGTTTTCACACCGTAGTCAGTAGTAAAGGTTAAGCATAACATGCCCAGTAGAAGTCAGTAATTGGCTTGCCCTTACGAAAACAGTTTTGGACGTCATCTAACTTAGCATGAACGCGCCAAATCACGCGGCTGCCTATTGTCACTGAATATCTTTATTTGGCCAATCATTAGCGGATTCGTTGTCTCAAACTCTATCCACCTCAGAATCTTGTTTGGGGAGGGGCGGGTGTCAGAGGGCGGAGTTCTGGTTACATTGCTCGCAATTCGCATTTGGTTAGAGAGAGTTCAGAGTGGGAAATCGTGCAGTACTCGTAATTATTAGTGAATAGAAGAAGAACCAACGACGACGGCCATGACTGCCTTACGTGGCCATTGATGACTCGTCTCGTCTTGGCGAACACTTCACTGATTCAGTAATGGGCTCTATTGTTTCGTTGAACATGTTGGCTCGTGGAGCATTTGTTGTTTCTATGAGCCTTGACTCGAGCTACTCGACTTCCTAGACCGCCTGCTGATCTCGTTTTGGAGCGCAGTCTTTGACAGGGCGCCGTTCCTGTCGCGCGCATGAATAGTTTATCGAAGCAGGAGACGCTTGGTCAAGAGAGCTCTAAGCATTGGCCTGAGATTGCTTTTCCTGCCATTTCGAACCAATTGCCAGGACGCCCGAGGCTGGTCATATGAGTGCGGTGGTGGCTAAAGAAATCTTATTTCCTCCGTTTGGCCCCAATCGCCGAGAGCTAATCACCAGATGAAATTTATTTCTAACTCAGGGCAGCAAAGTAATAAATTCTACCCACCTAAGGCTAGTACCGATCGTGAATTTGTTGTCTTATTCATTCCTTCTTTATATCCCAGAAACGTGAAGACCCACCAGCGGTCTATCTTACGATTAGTTCTGAAAGCATATCAATTTATCGAGACCCTTTTGACCTTTGGCATAAATTCGAAAGCGGGACACTCCCGTGAGCTCCCATTCGACTTTCTGCTCTGTGCCTCCTTCGTCGCCTCTCCTAGACCTGTGAATGCAGCAGAGACTGGCGAGAAATGGAGATGGTTTTGCGAATGGTTCTGATTGATTCAGTGCTGGCAAATGTTGGCTGGTGAATGAAAAAGGCATCATTTTGGATGATCGATTTGAATTTGAAAACGTGAAAGGCCGTACGACGACCCGGGGTGGGTTTTTTAGCATTAGACAGGTTCTTTATGGCAAGGTGAGCCAACATTTGGAACACGTGGTCCGTGATCGACTGAGAGAGACTTGATTAGTATCATTAATCGCGGATCGGAAATGCGTCAAAGTTTTTACCAATGTCGGGGTCATAAGAGAAAAGCGTATCTAACGTTTCGCAAAAGAACAATCGGAGTCAGTTGCCAATAGGATTTTTTGACAGCGGTTAGGGCTAGATGATAGCTTGAGAAGGGCCCGTGGAAGAAGAGCGAGTACTTCGTTTCGGTATTGCTACACTGCGTTGCCAACTGCCGGCCCAAGTCGAACGCCTGTTAGCTGGGTTGGAAGGCGAAACGGCAGTTGGTGGAAGCCGGTTCGCTTAGGAAGCAACACAACGAACAAACGCCACCAGCGCCCAAACTGCGTACAAAGATGAAAAGTTGAACAACATTAAAAGATTGTTGGAGCGCTTAGACGCGCCTAAAACTATACTCGACCAACGAGCCGCCACCGAAGGTTTTGACGATCTACGTGCAGTTGTCGACTAAGGAGGTGGCAATAGACTGACTGGAACCAGTGTCTTCTATCGCCTTCTATACCGTCTCCTACCAACCCGCAAACCCGACTGGCGCGTGCCAAGACGAAGAAATTCCCAAACCATCGCTTGCCTAGCTTCATACTTCCCACTATTGTTATTTGTTGTTGCTCTCTGCCTATTCGTCCTCTTGTTTTATCATTCGCCTGGTTCTACTCGACCCTCCAGAGAGCCTAGTTGCCGAGGCGATTCGAGAGAGGAAGTCCATTTCTGGGGGTTTTACTCGTTTGCCGAGACCTTAATAACTTTATCACCTTCCTGACGCTTGGACTAGCTTCTTATGGAACCAGTATGATTGATTGTTACTGATCAAATATTGGACTGATAGAAGTTGTAATGGCCGAGAGCGGAGTATTGATCACTGGCGGAGTTGGTAGATTGCCTGCTCGACTACTAGTCCCGCTGGTCTTTCTGTTGGCTGTTCCCATTTCGGGTAGGCGACAGCCGAACAGAAATATCGAAAATTATGACTATCATAACGGTTTAAACATGAACATGAATAATCGCTACTCTCATTCCTCTTCGCATCGCTCATCACAGCCTTCATCAGTGTCATCGTGGCCTAGTTTTTCCAGTATGTGAGCTTGGGCAGAATGTTGCGACTGTGTGCTTGAATACTGCAGCATGAAAGGCTTGCTTTTGTTGAGCTCTCTCCTATCTCTTCTTTGGATCTCATCAGTACTTGCTTTAACCTATATCTTGCAGTGGTCTAACATTGGGCAAGTAGTCAGCTTACATGAGACAAGGACACTAACCACTGAGCACTAAGGAAAGCTAAACACGTCTGTTTTTGTTTCAGGCGCTTTGCCTCCAATTCAGTGTTACAGTTGCATGTCGGAAACCTACGATCCGTACATGCCGGACATGATTAATCAGGGGTATCGGAAGCAAGATATAGTCACCAATCGATGCAATGAACCATTCTTCTCTCGGGGGATTCCCTACGTCAATTGCTCCAACATCTGCGTCACCATGAAAGAGACTATTCAGATTGGGGGTAAGTCATTTTTGGAGGACTCTCTTCTTTTACTTCTGCTGCAGCCCCCATATGCTCGAGAGTTATCACTTGCATCCAGTGATAATTCAAAACAAAGGCTACTTGTGGGCTGAGAGTTAAGCAGTGGAGTTCGTTCAAATTAATAAACGTAAGAGACCTTTTTAGTCGGATGCTTGTGGAAGCTTTCTTTTCTTGTGATTAATGCGTCTGGCTGATCGTGAGAAGAAGGGACGGTATCTATTGTTTATATGTTTGCCCAAGATATTTTCCGAGAGAGAACAACTGGGGCAAGTTTCTACTGGTTCAGGGTCTGATATCCAAGACGCATCCTCCTTTCAATATGTGTCAACTGTGTTTTGAGGAGGACTGCTCAATCAATCAAACGGTACATTTTGTTTACCTTTTCAGGGATCCGAGTAGTAACAGCGTATATGCGAGGCTGCTTAGATAAGATGCTGGCCCCTCCATATCGTTTTAATGAAACGGCCCTACTTACTTATAACTTCTATCGTAAAGATCATTGCCGCGAATTGCCTCGTTCGATGCTCATCGGGCCCTCCTTCGGTGGCAACGTCTGGTTTTGCGCTTGTTACGGCAACCGTTGCAATAAAGCGTCTACATCGGGACGTCATTTTCAACATTTATTGTTAAATTATTTATTGGAGCAGGTGCACTGGACTAGTTCGAGGACATTATTACGTCTGCCGGATCACATAACTTCATGGCTAGTATTAGTGGCATCTTCATTGCTTCATTTCGGAGTGGTAGCAATGGTTAGATGGGTACTGACATGAATGAATGTTTGTGTATAGTCATGCTGTCTAAGATAAAGCTTATGCTCAGCTTTGGCCTGTAAAATTGCGTTTGCTTGGATCTTCTGCGGCACGTGTAATACAGTATATCAAATGTCTGACTTGCAGGTGCTATAGCAGAGATGGCTATGAGTAACGTTATTGCAGTTTCTTCACCGAACTCATATGATAAGTGACTCGGCAGAGGTAAAATAACAAAGCGTAATACATGACTTCCGCAAATTAAAAAACCGCATTTATACATGACATTGCGGCCTTGCGACTGATATCCACACTTTTCCAAATAGGAACAGTTACGCAGTTCAAACAAATTGGGGCGTTCTCGAAAAACACATGGGAAATGGTTAGACACGGGAAAATACCGCATTTACAATAGTTTGCATAGCATAGTTCCCAAACAACAAGTCATATTCTCGACTAATAGCCTCTCATTTATTGAAAATGTACTGCTGTGAACATTGAGAATTGTCTTTCTAGTTTAACAGGTGCCGCATGTGAAGCTCGCGTGGTAGTCGAGACACTCTTGCACAGGATACGGACAAAACAACTTGACGAAGAATGAGCGCCATGGGTAACAGGCAGACTCCACCCTAAGATGTACCTGATGGCATTTGCGTCAACAACTCAACTGGTTCAGATGGCCATATTTGGACTTGAAGTGTTTTTCGAATTTTTCTGCAAATGATGTTTTTAAACTTTTCCTACGCTCGCGCAGTCACAGTTCCGAGACCGTGGTCATCGTTCATCTTTTGACACGATGTGACTTACGGAACCGGATGCGCCGTCACACGCCTCCGCGGACATTATTCGGTAAGGTTGTCGGGTGATGGACTGGTGTGATTGGTGATTTGTTTCCCTCAACAAGACAACCGGAATCGTGAAGGGCGCAGCAGGTGATCCTTTCTTCGTATTTGAAGCAATGCCTTGGGCAAGAAGAAATGATAGACAGTAATTGCCGTTGCCATAAACACCTCTTTTCTTCTATACAAGTATGAAACGAAACGAACTCGTAAAATAGCAAGACCATCGCGCGTTAAGGACACACTGGGTGTGCGGGGGAGGCAGAAATTGGGCTGGTTTTGTCAGATATACCTCTTAGCCTTTTGTATTGTATATTATAAGACAGCCGTAGTCACTTCTGCTCTCTGCCTCTGAGAGGAGTGGCTGGGCAGTCCTTTTCAGCATTGTTCAATACGACTCTGATGTGTTTCGCTTCTGTTAGTTTTTTAGTCCCGGTGGTCTGAACTATTCTGTGCTAGTAGCTCGGCCCAGAGCCTGAAAGTTACCCTTCCTGCTCGATAGTCTATGGACCATTGCTGTATCATCTCCACTTTTTTCTTTTTTAGGCTATTTCAGCTGGCGACCAACGAACGAACTGTGCTATCACTAAAATGCGACGTGTAATAGTCCTCTTTTTTATATTGTGTCTTCTCGCCGCAGCAGTCAATGCTGATGGAGGTGGCAGCAAGCAAAAGGGAAACAGCAAAAATAAAAGCAAGGATAAGGGAAAAAGCAAAGAAAGAGGAGCTGGTGGCAAGAGTGGTAATCACCAAGAGTCTTCATTTTACAATCTCTTTCATAATCAGCTGTACTTTACAGGCGTTGAAAGATTCAGCCGCTGCAAAAAGCAGTTTGGACTAGCTTCTATATCTAGAGCTGGTCAAAGCTTCTACTCGACTTGCCCAGATGGTTTCGCTATTCGCAGCTTAAGCTTAGCAAATGCGAAGACATCCAGCGGCTTCTTGGATACTGTCTTCTTGATCGCTTACAAGAAAGTGACTCTTCAAAGGCAGGTAAGAGGCCCATAAAAATGGTTTGGCCGATTTAAGTGTTTGGTGTTGGTATTCGACAGGTGTTTGGTTGTGCGCAGTGTCCAGCCTGTCACTAGAGACATTAGGGCCAATAATGCGGACACAAGATGCATTCCTTCAATGCATTTCAGGTTGCAGTCAAGCGCCGTATAACTAAGTTTGTAAAAGCCAGTGAAACGGCTTCGATCGCTTGTTCGCAAGAAGAATCTATGTGCGGACTGGCCAGCGATTTTGACGACAGTGATAACTCCCGCTACTTCGCCTATGTGTGCTGCGACTACTCTAATGCACAGCACGATGAAGAAAATACGAACGAGGAGACAAAAACGGTATCCCTATCGCAATTCGCGTCAGTCATTCGGGCCCTTTCGTTCTCGCAAGTCATTAAATCCATCAAGATAGAATCATTGTAAGTGGCCATAGGTGAAGGTAAGGTGTGTCATCAATGATTCTCGTTCTAGGTCCACTGAATCCATCACTTATACGGTCACATATACGAGCTACAGCTACACAAAAGAAGCCCGTTTTACGGAATCATCGACGACGGAAGAATTCAGATCAGAAAGCAGTAGCTCCTCCAGCAGCTCGTCTAGCAGTTCGTCCAGCAGCTCCTCTAGCAGCTCCTCCGGCAGCGATTCCTCTTCATCCTCCTCATCTTCTTCCAAAACCAGCGTCTTTTCCAGAAAATCTTCTTCTCAATCTTCACAGTCCTCACAATCAAGCCAGAGCAGCCAATCCTCGCAGAGTGAATCTTCAAAACGCGGCCATAAGGGCGGATCGCACGGACACGGGTCGCATGGCCATGGATCACACGGGCGCGAGCACTCTGAACACAGCGAATCGGAGTCATCTTCATCCAGCATTCGCGGTATAAAGAGAATTGGCAGTCTACGTTCGCATTCTGCAAGTCAGTCCTCGTCATCCGCCAGCGAATCGTCGTCTTCCAGCAGCCAGTCCTCATCGTCCCTCAGCGAATCGTCGTCTTCTCAAAGTGAATCGTCCAGACGCGTATCACTTCTGGAGAGATGGTATGCTTTCTCTGCATGTAAAAAAGGGTCTGTACGGATGCTTTACTTTATAATTTACAGGCGGCAACGACATCAGGGCAGCAGAACTTCACTGAAGGAACGTCTGTCCCAGTCCAAGACCAGTAAGACCGAAAGCAGTTACTCGAGCGCCTCCTCTTTCACCAGCGTCACAGAGGAGCGCGTATCCAGCTTCAAGACAATCACACAGAATCAAAAGACCGAAGCAGCAAAAAGTTTCCACGTCAGCTGCGATAAGGGATACGCCATCAGCAAAATTACCACGTCGTCAGTGAAGACCAGCAGTGGCAGTTGGGATGTCATCTACCAATTTGCGTTCAGCAAAGTGGCTCAGAGCTCTAAGCAACAGGTGAGACAATGCTACTAACTGGGCCTGATCAGCCTTGTGTTAATCGTGATGTTGATACGACGATTATCACCGTCACCTTGAGAAAGGCACATGCTGACTGTAGCACGTAGTATGGTACCTGGTGGCTATATTCTTCATGCCCCAAACATCAACCGCTATTTGCCCTACCGCGTGACCTTGCCTTTATAGAAATTCGTCAAGAAGCGTGTAACCAAGTTCTGTCAGGCCAGCGACTTTTCGTCGATCAGTTGCTCAGGCGAAGAATCCATGTGCGGCGTGCTGAGTGACTACGACGAAAAGTTCGGTCGCATATATGCTTTGGAATGCTGCGCGAACTCGAACGCTAAAGAAGAACAAGAGACGAAAGTAACAGAGACCGTCAGCTTGAAGGAAGGCATTTCGAAGGCTCTGGAATCAAAATCATCTGGTCAAGTGATCAAGTCAATTAAAATCGTGTCCATGTGAGCAAAATATTCGTGATCTGAGAGGCTGTATCCTAACGGCTAGCTTGTATTGTAGCACCTCGACGACTATTACCTATGAAATCACCTACAGCAGCTACAGCTATTCGGAAGAATCGAGCTTCAGCTCTTCCAGTACTGTCGAAGAATATAAGTCGGAGAGTAAGTCGTTTTTAAAACATTCGAAAGCTGTTCTTCATGTGAGATCGTGGGCCAGTTTACAACTCAAACTCAAATTTTTATCGTAGCTTTTTCGTAACATGCTTACTTCTCTTTTTAATTTTCAGGCAGCAGCAGCAGCAGCAGCAGTAGCAGCAGTACCAGAAACGGAAAAAAGGGAGGCAAAAGCAAAGGGAGCAAGAGCAAGGGCAAAGGCAAGAAAGGAAGCGGAAGTAAAAGTGGAGGCAAGAAAGGTGGAAAAAGCTAAAGTGATAACTCATATATTGTCCTTGATTTTTGCAGTTTGAATGCATTGGAAAGGGACACAGGGAATTACGTATGCATAGTACATAGATAAACTGCATTGCATCAGGTCTTTTGTTCTCTCATTTTGTGGACTACTTTATTTTTACGAATTCCATCTTTTCTTTTCCCAAGCCTCGAACTTGATAATGTATAAATTGCCCCAGATTCCCCATCCCATGAAAAACCAAGATGGGCCCACGTGGATACCATGTGGGCATGAAATCCCACATGGGATAACATCATCCCATATGGTACAAACATGGGAAACGCATCACACAGTGGGCAAGTGAGTTATCATGCGACACATGTGGGCATGGATTCCCATAAGATCCCGCGTGGGATAATTTCATACCACACCTTGATGGCCACACAAGAGATGTCGCATGGCGCGCCACGCGCTATGTAACCAGCGTACCCAGGCGGCGGGAGATAGTCGAGACCGAAGTCTCCAGGCCAAAAGCTCCTAGTGAAGGAGGGCAAGTCTCGCGACTACACCTGCCCTAGAAACATCAACCGAAGAAGTTGACGCCCCAGCCAGGGGAGCGTATCGATTACTCCCAGCCGCCAGGGATGCTGGTTACAGCTACACCACACACCTTATAATCTGACAAGCTTCTCCTTGGGCGATCACTGCTGAATTTTTGTAACAGCAGATGGGCCAAAAAAGGACACAAAAGGATTTGCTGCCCAGGTTACAGCACATGGGAGTCACATGAGGTCATTACAAGCTCACGCGGTGAATGGTCAACGCACATGGTAGCCACGTGCGCCCACATGGTGGCGGGGGGCGATTTACATGGGCCCACGTGGGGCCCATGATGGGATTTTCGATTTTGGGAATCTGGTTGTACAGAATACGGCAGTTTCCCCGCCTATATTTCTAAAGTAGCACGCCATCGGGTGGGTTCCCGAACACACCTTGTCTTTATCACTGCAGCATGGCGGCATAGTCGTTGTGCTGGCAAGTCGGCTCATCCAGGCAAAAGATCAAGCGAGAGAAATGGTGTAATCAAAGCAGGTATGGGAGCAATGTTACAGGGCTTCTCCTGGCTGGTCCAACCATGCCTCGGCCTCGACACCGCCTGATCGTGAATATGCTACCAAGTATAATCACAGAGGCCTTATTAGATAAACTTTTGCGCCATGAAATGTGTCTGCAAGATGTGAGCGTCTAATCAGTAGCACAAACAACTTGTTGTGATATGCGACCACGGCTGTTCGGCGTTCGTCTGGCTCGGGAAAGAGGAAATAGGGGCAGGCCTGGACAAAGTTCGATTCCCTACGATACAGTTCGCCCTGCCGATCCTCTCTCTGACGTCTCACCATAGCCGAGCTTTAACCGAGCTTTTACGCTAATCATGCTTTGGGCGTGGCACAAGAAATTGCAACCAGGAATTTACGCGGCTGGATCCAGCGCCCTCTACAATATCTTCTTACAACGGCTGCAAGAGAATTTGCCGCTCCGTATTGTCACATTCTTATGTGACACGTAGGCACTTGATATCATTTTAAGTGTTGGAATCGTGCAATTTACAAATTTTGGCCCATCAGTCAGAAGGAACGACTGCGAGTTAATCGTTATATGATGAGCAGATGTAAACTGTTGTTAATTTGATCATATGTAAGGGAAAGATCAGGTTCATTTACAAAACGTTATACAATCAGCGCAAAGATCCATCTGATATGCCCTAGAAGACTATAAATGTAACCCTCGTGCCTGGTAGGCCATGGCGAGTGGGAGAGAGTAATCGATACTCTCCCCTGGCTGAGAGACGTCAACCCCTCGGGTTGATGTTTCAGCCGTAGGTACAGTCGCAAGACTATCCTGCTCCAGTCGCAGTTTTTGTCCCGCTGACTTCGGTCGGCCACCTCTCTCCTACGCCTGCCAGGCTTGGTAACATGAAGAGAAAGGCAGGGAGGTGGGATTGTGGCTATTGCGATTTCGCGTCTTGATGTATATAGCCAAGTACATTTATCAGCCATATCAATTTGCAGAAATATTTGCAAAGTCTACGAGTTTCTCCAGCACAGCTGCTTCGTAAGCTCAGTCAACATGCCCTACAGCACCAAGCTGGCTCGTGAGGGCGCTTGCACGAATGGCCGGCAAAGGATAGATTGTAGAAAAATTGAACCAGATGCCATTTAACTGACCATTAGCAAGGGTGAAAATTCTTCACTCGGCTCGTCCACCACTCGAGGGCTTCATCATCGCCTCGATGGCCATGCTTCGGTACGTCAAGGTTCAAAAATACATTTGGCAGACAGCCTGCGTTAATAACCAGACTCACCTCGCATCGCCAGGTTGGATTCAACACTGCATCAGATTTCATCGAATCACGAAGGTTCAACCGAAAACTGATGCGCAGGATCTCGATCATGAATTCAATCACGCTCTGCTGGCGATAAGAGCTAGAGTGAGCAGCTGACATCAGTGAAAAATACGAGGAAGCGCACATTATGCGAGGATCCGTACATAATTAAAGGAAGCAGGAAAGCACGTTAAGCTCTAACCGTCACAACTTGTGAACGGAGTAACGTTTTTGCCGACGCGAGCACCTGAACAGACCTTGCCCTCATGACTACATAGTCAAAAAACTAAGCTTGCTAAATGCTTCTTTCAGCGGGACTCTGCGAATGAACTGTCTGAGGGGATACCACTTCTACGATGCTTCAAAAATAAGAGTCACCCATGGCGAGAGAGGCGACTAGGTACCATAACAGACATTGTATTGCGTGGCATAGCATTTTGTACGGTGTGTAACCGTGTGGCTCTTATCATAGTTTATCGGAGGGTTCATCCCAGAAGCATGGAGAGTTCGGAGAGCATGGAGACGCTTAGCGAGCTCATCGGTCAAATGCTCGGCACCCGCGTACGCTCTGACCCTGGGAGAAAAATGCAGCTCAACGTGGAAACGCTCGTCAGAAACCCAGTCTTTGCTCTCTTCCTCGAGCAGCATGATGATGCTGCTCGATCTCGATGCCACACATTCGACAGGTATTCGGTCGCGCGTTTCCACTGCTTGTCTTCAGGCTGAAAGCGAGCATTAAGCTGGAAGTATAGTTCGATGCGATGCGTCAAATAAGCTTGCGATGCGACGGTTTAGGCATCCTTTTACATTGTCGTGTCACCCCAAAGTGTAGCATCGCATGCTTATTTGACGCATCGCATCGAACTATACTTCGGGCTTTACTCTGCCGCCTCCAGCAGGAGTCAGTGTAGCCACTCACCTCCAACATATCGCCCTCGCAGCACGTTCATCAACGAATGCGAATTCTCTTGCTCGTAAAGTAGAGCCGCATCCGAGCTCGTCGCGTCGGATATTCGATCCCTTCCGAGGCCCGGTTTAAAAGCAAAAGAGATACAGTGTCCATCAGTCCCTCCAAGCGATGACTTCACGTACTCGGGGTCCTAGCTCGCCCTCATCTTTGGCCCTATCGACGCAGGCCTTGAGATCACGCAGCAGTTTCTTCATCAGCAGGGTACACGTAAGTAGTAATAGCACACGAAATCATACTACCCCATTTTTCCATGTTAGCCTTCTATTACATCTGATTGGCTGATGGGCGAAGTCACGTGACCGGCCACGCCCCCTCGCTCTGATTGGTCGGCCGCGCGCGGACTCGCGTGACGTCATTAAGCTAGCCGGCTAGCCCCCCCCCCACGCCGTCTAGCCAGCCAGCCGGCTATTGTCTTAGCGCGGGCTAATTAATTGGGTAATTAAAAAAAGTTAATTAATTAGGCGGGCGCGTAAGCCCCCCACGCCGAGCCGGCTAGCGGCAGCTGTTAGTTATCTTGGAAGACCGATTCAAATTTTGAAAAAATTTAAATTGGACGGCTGGGGCGGGAAGGACTCGTCTCCTAGCAACCGGATATATCGTATGGCTACTGTCGACGCCTCTCGTTTTGAAATTGAAAATTTTAAACCGACAAATGTTTTAAAGTTGACTAGATTTCAAAGGCTAATCGAAACTGGATGTTCGGTGGGAATATTCGGCCCTACTGGTACTAATTCAAAAATTTAATTTCAATTTTAAAAATTAAAATAAAGGTTAATTTTGTCGCTTTTGCGATTTTAGGATCGGGAAAAACTTCCCTGTTAGCGTGGCTATTGATCGATTCCCACCTCTATTTCGTCAACAAGTTCGCAAAAATCTATTTCTATTACGTTTATTATCAACCGCTTTACGATTTTCTAAAGCAATCTTTAAAAGATCGTATCGAATTTGTTCAAGGATTTCCCGAGCCGAAATTCTTCGAAGGTTACATCGAACCTCATTCTTGCGTTGTGTTGGACGATTTGGACGAAGAAGCGTTCAATTCGCCCAAAATCAACGCTTTCAGCAAAGGTGGCACGCACCACGGTCGATGTAACCTGATTATTCTCAGCCAGTCCATCTACAATAATTTCAAATATTCTAGAACTATTCTACGTCAAATCAAAGTAAGCCATGTATTGTGTACATGGGTGTTTTTAGGCTAACATTTCCGCGTTTTTATAGGCTTTCCTATTCACAAAATTATCGCGCGACAAGTATTCTTTAATTTCATTCGCTGTCCAATCAAACTTTCCGAAAACTTTCCTTTTGGAAGCTTTCAATCGGGCTGTTGAAAGCGCCACTGATTTCGGAGAAAACCCGCCTACGATTCCCCATTTATTGGTAAACTATTCGGTGCGGCTCCATCCCTCGCTCACCGTGTGTTCCAACGTTGTCAAAGCCCGGGCGGTTCAACTAGGCAAGAGAAAATACAACCACGAGGAGGAGGCAAACTCGACGACGACGACGACGACGACGACTGATAACGCTGACCAGCTCGAAACTCTGGTTAGTCGACTGATACGCGTGTACCCTATTCCTACAAGCTCAGCTTTATCGTCTGGTTTATTTTTTCAAAGAGCCATGTCTGGAACTTAGATTTACCACACTAGTGTGAGCAAAACTATATTATAAGTAAAAAAGTAAGTTTCAGCTCCAAGCAAATCAGAGCACGGGTTAATTTTTTGAGTACAGTATCCGAGCCTCAATTTTACCCAAGTTTTGTGCGCTTACCATTTGGACACACGTTTGACGTCGCTTATGTAGAAGAAATGATCGGCGTGCTGCATCACGTGCAGAGTATCCTCGCCGTCCAAATTATTACCAGTAGTTGGCTGTTGAGCGGGGCGTCGAATTACTTTTATTTTGACTTTACCACTGTCGGCAGCTGTAAACGCCGTATTCCCCGCGTCGTCATCTTCGTAAAACGTCCAGACTTGGATTTGTATTTGAAAGCACTTCTCGACCCGTTCCAAATCAACCAAACGGACCCCTGGGAAATTTTTTGCGGACTTTTTACCTTTCTGGTATTTATTCGCGACAAGAAATTCTTGGTAAGCTTGAAAAAGTTCTTTGGCTTTATTTTCGTAGTTTCTAAAATTCTTGGTCGTGTGAACCGCCAAACAGCGAAATAGGCAGAGAGCCAACGTATTTTCCTTGGGTGTCCAGTTTGCGTTATCCTGCAGAAAAGAATGAATAAATTTGTGGTTGATCAAAAACGGTGGCAAATCTTTTGTTGTCAGATTGGGATTCCCGATCGGAGCATCATTGACGTGAATGGCGTAAATGCAACAGCTCACGTATGATAAAAACTTCCACTAAAAATGTGAAAAGTAATTAGGTTTTGGGAAATTTGCTTCCCCAGTTTTTTTATACCTCGCTGTCTTCTCTCAGTAATGAGCAGGATTCGATTAGATCTTCCTCGTTCAATTGATCCAAGACAGCGTCCAGCGACTGCTGATCCACGATTACAGGGGGTCGTTCTTTATCGAAATAGGTGAATGAGTTATGATTGGCTACGAAGCAGCGGACCGTTTCGTAGTTTTCATTTTCCTGCTCCTCCTCAGGTTTCTCTCGCGACAACAAGAATGAAAAGGAAAAGTTTAGCCGGAATATGTACTCTTGATCCAAGAAAATCTTTAAAGGAAATTAGTTGGTGTGCGAACTAGGGATTTATTTCTCTCTTCTATTCCATTTTAATCATATTTCGCGAAGAATGTGGCACTCACCATCCGGATCCAGTGTCGCAAATGTTCCAAAATGAGCGGGCTGAATAGAGGAATGCCAACCGTGTAGACGTCCAGCACGGGTTGTTTGTTGGTATGCGTTCGAACCAGCCGCCAATGATGAGATAGGCATTCGTAGATATTCGCATCAAAGTCATCGTTGTCAGGATCTAGGTCAAACTCGTCCGCATCAGGGCATTGAATCGGGTCTTCTTCGGGCAAGTCTAGGCTATGAGCCAACGCCCAAGTAGAATGAAAACTATTCTCGTCGTGTCCCGCACCAACAACGTACGGAATTGCGGCCATTTTTACGATTTCTTCAGTCGACAAATCAGTATGTATATGAAGAGTTTGCTCTCACGAAACCACACTCGTCGAGACCGGAAATGAAAATGAGAAAAGGCACCGTTCGTCGCGGGTCAAAGCAAGCGAGGCAATGAAAAGACGCCTTTTACCTCGAATGGACCAGACGGGGCGGCGACGTCTTCCGCATACCTAGCTGGTCGGCCACCCAACCGACGCCGCGTAACGTCCCGAGGCGAGGCGAGGGACAGCTGTAAGTCCATAGGTCCCCTGTCTACGTCTCCCGCATCCCTCGTTTTTAATTCAAAAACTCAAAGTGAATATCAACTAGCCAGTCAAGGACGTTGTCCACTGTCCACGTTTCGCCGTTTTCATGGTCTCGTTTACTTTTGTTATCCATTCTCTCAACATACGAACTGTGCTCGATGCTGAAGTTTAGTTGAGCACACTAACTTGTGTACAAGTGCTGGTACGTTCCCGCAGTGGTCTTCGACTCAAACCCAAACACATCTATTCCAGCCAAAATATCATTTTCTTTTTCACCCCACTTAATTTTTTTCCCTGTGCAGCTACTAAATTATGTTGTTCTACTGATCTCATCTCATCTTATTTATGTTTCCGTCAACTTTTCAGGACGTTTTGGTACGGATCGAATAACAGGTTTTTCATTGTTCGCCACGAACTGTTATTTGCGTGCAGGGCTGGTCGACACTTTTGCCCAATCTTGCAAAATGGCCACCTCAACTTGGTCGAAATTAACAACCCAGGAGAAAGTCGAGTGGGACCAACAGGCTGCAGAATTGCGTCAACAACAATTGCAAGCACTACAGCAAACAAGCGATCAGGAACAGCGGCAGCTGCAACCTGCGACCGAAGCACACTCTATAGAAACCTTTGAGCCCCCGTACGACATGGTTGAAGCAGCTTGGCCAGTTTTGGGGAGTCAGGAGTGGGATGATCAATACAATAATCAACCCAGCGCCACCGCAGGTATGTTAGTATCTAGTATGAAGTACACGTGCACACGCATCGTGCTTCAGTAAAGCGCCGCGCATCAAGGTCATCCATGTTTTTTTTAGCTGTACGCAGCTACCTCACACAAAGACACATAAAACAGGCATTCGAGACTGTCGGGTTTGCGACGGGTCTTGTTGGGTGGTCCTTATCTCGGGTGGACAAATCAATTCAAAAACAATTTTTTAACGAGTTGAGTGGTTTAGGAAACCATCTGACCCCATTTTCATTTTACCGCACTCGAGGATTTTTTGATTTGTTTCCTTTCAAACACCAAGGTTACGCGGCTTTGACTGGGTGGGCGCATTCCCAGTCTGTTTAAGACATTTCAACATGGTTAACTGCAGCTACGAGAAGCAACAGGGGTTACAAATACCTAGCCGAACCGTACTTCGAGTCCAGTCGTCTAAAAACCCGAGCCAGCCAGCCTATCTGTTTATCTACAGTGTATATTCTAACCAGGCATCCTTGGCCCCCTTGAGGAATACTTCCATCGTATCGAATCATCATCTTTCTTTTTCTAACCCAAATATACTTATTTTTTCTGTAGACTTTTTTCTCTTAAGCTATTCCACTCCTATTAGCTATAGATATAGCTGTTTTGTAAGATGCTATAAATGAGTGGGGAAATGTTGAGCTGTGTTTACTCCCGCAGGAAAACTTGGCTACGGACGGTCGTTTGAGAATCTCCAACTTGTTGGCGCACCGCTCAGGATCATAATCAGATTATTTTTATTTTAGATCACTTCACAATGCCACGTTTGACCGGATTTTATTTGTACGCACGTGTTACGTATTTAAACACGGGCCTGGCCGCCGACATGGGTCAGGCCTGTTCAATGGCCGATAACACTTGGCCAAATTTGTCGGAGCAGGAGCGTGCGAACTGGAAGCAGCAGGCGGCTGCTATCCGCCAGCAGCAACAGCAACAGCAGCAGTGAGCGTCAGTGAAAAGTGACGATATGACGATGTTTTCGTTTTTATAACAATTTGTGTTTTTGCTTTTTTATTTTATCTTTTATCTTTTTAATCACTGTATCACTATCTTTATCTTTTTAATCACTTTTAATTTGGGCAATGAACGATGCAACAGTGTAGTTTTATTCATGTGCTGGTTTTTAATAAAATCCTTTTAGGATGACATTTTTGGTTGACCAGTGACTTTATAAACCTGGCACTAATTCTGTCATCCTATTGAGGATTTTTACTATTCGTCGACCATACATAACCGATGTGTGATACATAATACGCAGGCTCTCTAAGTATATACTCAACTAAAAACCATTTCACAATTTTTAATTTAAACTGACCGCGAAAAAGCGCTCCTGCGCATCACGACTGCGTATGACAAGACTGCTCGAGTATTGTGCGCTGTCGCTTTTTTACCTCACAAAAAAGTAAAGAATTTGGTCTTCGTGTCTCGAAATAAGGATTCAGCTAAAAGCCCATTTATATTTTTGATATTGTAGTTTACTTTTTACATCCCCATCGCTGTTATTTGAGAAAATAATCATTAATTCAATGGATCCGGGTTAAAAGATTTTCTACGGTCGCCGTGTGCAATGTGCGCAGTGTTGCCACCCGATTTTTTCAACGAACGAGAACTTGGAGGATCAGAAATCAGGAATAATGATACAGGTGATACTTGCGTTTGCTCATTCTTTTTTTCTAATATATCCCACATATGTTGTTATTATCATTGACATGTAAGCAATTAGTGTTTAGTACACAAATAACTAATCTTTTATAAAAAAGAAATTCTTAACTTGGTCTATTAGAACTCGAAGAAAAGATAGGATGTGATAGGACACTTGTTACAGAATAGGAAACGGTCATATTCAGAGCACCACCATTCATATTAAAATCTAGGCGAACCCATGCATTCGATTCGATAGTTTTCTTAAACCTCTATCGGCTTTATCAATGTAGGACGCATCGACGTCATCCTTCCACGTAGGAAGTAACCAACCAACGCAATAAACACCGCAATCAATAAAGCGAAAAATAGGGTAATCATAAGGATGTCCTTGAAAGAAAATCTGCCACCATCCGATTCATGTACGTTCTTGACTGTACTCGAAGGGCTGGTAGTAAAAACGGTATAACCGACATCTTCCTTCGAGTTGTGTTGTATCTTTGATGATTGTTCTACGCACGGGTACTCGGAGCGAATAATGTGTTGCTCGGCCAGTATTGCGGGTACTGCTAAGGGGAATCGTGCCATTGTATTCGCTCCTCGTCCCGTTGACGAATTAACCGAGGTTAGGCGTGCGATGAGAATGATTAGGAGCAACTTTGTCCGACTCATTTCTTCGAGTAGGTCAGCTTCAATTCTTGGCTTCACATATAGTGCTCCTATAAGGAAAAATCTATCGCGTACGTACCTAAAAACCTGTAACTAAGACAGGGGCCCCCCCCCCGTTTTTATGAGATAGTATTTCTCACCCCTTACCAAAACTAGCTATTTTTCTCAAATTTTGTTAAATATTTAATTTCAAACCGTGAAAAAATCCTTAGTAACCATATCCGGTTGCTAGGAGACGAGTTCTCCCCGCCCCAGCCGTAAATTTTTTCAAAATTTGAATCGGTCTTCCAAGATAACTAACAGCTGCCGCTAGCCGGCTCGGCGTGGGGGGGCTTACGCGCCCGCCTAATTAATTAACTTTTTTTAATTACCCAATTAATTAGCCCGCGCTAAGACAATAGCCGGCCGGCTGGCTAGACGGCGTGGGGGGGGGGGGCTAGCTAGCCGGCCAGCTTAATGACGTCACGCGAGTCCGCGCGCGGCCGACCAATCAGAGCGAGGGGGCGTGGCCGGTCACGTGACTTCGCCCATCAGCCAATCAGATGTAATAGAAGGCTAACATGGAAAAATGGGGTAGTAGGCGCATTGTTACCAACTTGAAACAATGGTTGGATCATCCATAGAGTCAAATTCAATGTTATGGCTGGAACGAACACAATTCGAGTAAAGTACATTTCTGAATTCAACAATGGCGTTGGCAAAAGCGGTACTATATCTTTTGATGAACAGATATGGTCACCTCAGATTGGCTGTGAGTTTTTCTGTAAGCAGTGCAGTTCAAATTTGTCTGATATTCTCCGATGGGCTAGATAATAAGATGGCGAGATGATGTGCAGCGTCTTCTGTGGTAAAAGGCAACACAGATGCAAAAAGAATACGGCACTTGGAGTTCCCAGGCGGTCTTATAAGACCTCGTGTCTTATAGATAGGAGTTTTACTCAACCGCCCAGCACGCGCAGACATGGCACTGACGAACATTCGGGCACCACTCGACGGAGCAACAGTGCACCGCACAGACTAAACGAGACAAAAGACAGGTTCCTCACACACCAATCACTAGATCTTGTCAGGCAAGCCTAAGTCCTAGCAAGGTCGATCTCATTTGCATAGTAAATATAGTCGAGCATTCTTTCCTCCTTACAGTCTCCCATCCGAATGTTATATGGGTCCCCGACAGTCTGCTTTGCCGCCTTTAAGAGCTTGTTTCGCACATCGCAAATGGGCAGAATGCAATGTTAAACGTAGACAATATCTAGGAATATAACACCAAATTTTGAGTTTGAGCTAAACGAAAGCTTGCGTGCTTACCAACTTGAGGGCAGTTGGCGATCAGGTCATAGCCTCCGAACGCATTTTCAACTCCAAACTTGCCAGCGAATTCCTCAGCTCGCTTCACATGGCTGGCGGCCACTGCGAGGATCTAAAGAAGCAATGTCACGACATAAGTTTTTTTATATTTAAAATGCAAACGTACTTAATCCCCTGCTGGCAGTACTGTCATTGCATTCGCAAAATCCGAAGCGATTTTGCCACAACCCGTGAAACCCCATCGTATAGTTTTGGACATGTTGTTGCAGAGGGTCGGGAATGCGCCTTTAAAATAATAAGCGTCTAATAGCTCTAGCAATCACTGCCACCTACCATCCACCAGTCGGATGCTGGTCGTGTATTCGCTGCTGATGTTTGTTTTAGGCGAGTTTCACTCCGCTACGAGGCTGATAAGACTGAAAAGGAGAGCGTGATATTCTCAATTTATATTCTTAGCCGCTTATAGGCGCATATGCAAATGGTATGTGAGTGGTACGTCCTTACATGATAAACAAAGGCGTACACCTTGAATGCATCATACTTTGTCAGTAGGATTTAGTGACAGGAGTTTTCTTTTTTTTGAAAAGTCACATCGCAGTTCGAAGTGGCGTCGCGTGGGCCGGAAAACATCCGCAAACAGTACTTGAGATTGCGTCGTACGATAGTGATTGGATGCTTTTGTGCATCTATTGGTCCCCTTGAGACTTCACCCGTAGTTGGTGCAACTCTTGGCTCCACAGACCAAACGCACCTTCCAACACGGGGCCTCACTAAATTGTTTTATGTGCTTGCTTATCTCCCCAATCTCCACCTGTGCTTCTTTTTGGATTCTCTCCACTCCGGTAAGGCTCCTCGGTTAAAACCACTTTCGAACGAGTTGCACGGCAATGACTTGGGAGATGATTGTTTTTAAATGGCTAAGACCAACTTTGTCATGGGTGTAATGGAATCTGTACGTCTTTTAGGGCTGAATTTTGTAAAGCCCAAGCCTAATTGCCACGGGTGGGCAGCCATCGGTTTCCACGGAATCAACCTGGTCAATGTGGCCACCAGCAGTTAGTGCGCTGGCGATGTGCTGAAGAAAGGGATCAGGATGGACGAGACCATACACGCTTTTGGGGTGGCGGTCATGAGTAATCTCGCGCTGATCGAGGCAGCTACATCGAAGTCATGTGGAACAATATCGAGCCCCAAAACTGGAGCCAGTACGAGCTCGACGACTGATCAACTTCCTATGGCGTCCCGTACGGCTACAGATCAGTCATACACTACGAAGAGGGCGAGTTTCAAGTAGCCCCAGGGCTGAATCCGTTGACTCACATTGTTCTGGGTGGCAACTCCCTGACGGCCAACGACGCGCTGCAACTGAAACGCATAAACTGCTGACCCAGCATGTGCTTGGATAGACAGAAAGAGCGGCACGTGGTCCCTTGGGGGATGATGCAGTGACGGAGAATGAAGCCAATGGATGAATGCCAATAGTGGCAAGTCATGCGGGACGTGCTAGCGGAGCGAGAGATACAAAGTTGAACGCGTCTTATGGAATGATTGGGCGTAATTGGGCTGCTGGCCAATGCCATTAGTAGAAAAGGGCTTTCTAGCGCGCGAGAAGACTACAGCGCAATAGATATGGTCCTATCGCTCGATAGGAAGGCAGCTACATAGTGCTGGAGCAAATCTTTCAGCTAATTTTTGTTCGTTTCAATCGACACTTTAGCTGCACAACAGGGACATCACGATCGCACGTCACCACGCATCACATCGACGATCTCTCGGCATCGTTTATTTCTGCGACATCAGACGTTTCAACCACTTTATCAACTTGCCCTCACCCTTCGGTGGTTCTGCCTTGGCTTTGGATGCAAGTTGCTTGAAAGACGATATCGCGAGACGATAAGACGATGCTTGAAAGACGATAAGACGATGCGGGAATCCTTGAGAGACGATATCGCTCACAGTTACCTTGATCTAGCAGTCGCCGCTCTTTTCGATCAGCAGGACACCACCATCGTTCTCGAACTGGTTGCAGGTCGGGCGCCGTGAGCAGCGTCATCATCGGACCATCCGCGAAGAACTCGAAGCCGTTTACCACCACCTAAAAATAGCCTGCCTCGTACCAGCTGTAGAAGAATAAGAAGGCTAGTGACTGTACCTGATGCGCTCGCACGATCATGTCCAGCTGCAACTCTTTGCATTTGTCGATGACCGCATCCGATCCGAACGTGTACGATACACCGCGAGTACTTGGCAAGAATCCTTCCTCAAGAAAACGCGTTGAAGTCTTTGAAGTCTACTAAAGGCCTGGTGGGGGGACTCACCTTTTGTGTCCCGGTTATGGTTATGGTCTTGGTCCGCCCACAGCAGATCGATCTCGATGCCCTTGTCGGGGAACTTTTTCGACGGCCTTTTCACCTGACGAATCTCTTCAGGTCGGAAGAGATCCCTCCGTGCATGCACAGAATTCGCCCGTCGATCAATGCCGCCAATGGCGTTTGGCTTAACACTTTCTGAAACCAAGGTCGACGTCACGAAGGATTCTTGTTGCAACCCGTGCAGATAGGCGAGGGAGAGAGAGCGGCCAACCGAAGACGGTGGGACAAAAACTCCGACTGGATGTAGGCAAGTCTCGCGACTATACCTGACCTAGAAACATCAACCCGAGGGGTTGACGTCCCAGCCAGGGGAGAGTATCGATTACTCTCTCCCACTCGCCATGGCCTGTCCGGTAGGGGCTACATTGTCCACGAACGGACGAGACTTACGTTGAAGAGTTGCCACAACTGAAGGCCTGCGTCGAGCTGAGGAGTGGCTGGAAAGTGCTGCTGTAGCTCGCCCTTGAACCCGTACACGTCATTGACTGGCTTCGTCTCGTGGTTGCCGCGCGCAGTCGTCCGGATTGAGGTATTTGAGCGCATACAGGAGCCAGATCGTGTCCACGCTGTTTGGACCGCGATCGACGTAGTCCCCTAAAAAAGAGGAAATTCATGTTGGAGCAAAGCCTTCCTATCTGTAAAGAAGGAGGCGACATTTGGCCTTCTTTGCACTCGACTTACCCAAAAAGAAGTATCGCATCTTGGGCGGCCAACCGTGCTGATCAAACAGGCGGACGACATCGGCGATTTGACCATGGACGTCTCCGCACACCGAAACATGCAACGACAACTCGACGAGCATCGGCTGATCGCTGAAGATGGGGCCGACGGCGAGCAGCAGGGTCGTGATATCTTGGGTCGACAATCCGGATGTCGTATGTTTGCTCACACTCCGCTTGATGGCCTTGACGATGTGTGTGGCGGTATTTTTGCATTGGTCGGGGGGGGGGGGGGGGAGCGGCGGCGGCGATGCCATTCTTCTGTACTTTGTCGCCCCAGGTAGCTCGATCAACAGGCAACCGTCCACCAACTGTGCAACTGTAAGAATAACATCGGGATCATCGGTCCGCGAGACCTGTGAAAATAATGTAAAGTGCATACTTATGGGACTGTGTCACCAGAAAAGCGATTAGCCGCATCAATCACCTTTAGTAGCAGCGTTGCTCGAGTCAAAGCAATTTTAGACAAAATATCGGGCGATCCAGCTGCGAATAGACTTTGCAACAATGAGCGCACTTTCGCGGTGAAAGTGACGGATGCGGGCGTGGATCTCACAATGAGATTTTGTGAGTTATTGTAAGCTAATGTCGTTGATAAGTGGCAAATATTTTGTGAAATGTCGTGACATTTTGCGACAACTTCTTATTGTTTAAAAATATTACTTCGTTTTGTAGTGGTTCTATGTGAAATAAGTCTGGGAGAACTTGAGGATATTTCTTGTGATGCCTTAACGCTATGATTGCTAACATTGAATCTTGCTTGAATTTGAAAAAAAATTGCGGTCCACATGCCATTCAAAGGGCGGGTTTCACTTTGTAAGTAAGTCGCTGCACTCCTTCACCGACTCGGCAATGTCAGGCTAGCATCTTGAGTTCATCTTTAGTCCTTCGTGAAATGAAATGTCAGCGATAGACTCTACGGCATTGTATCGCCAGTTCACTAGCGCATCCATAGCGGCGCGTGGTCGGACTGATCGTGAGTTCATTCACACAATCAGTGGAGTAAAGCAAAATTGTATTCGACTGATCTATAAACCAGGGAAGGTCTCATCAGCGGTGCTGGTGAATGGCTGCATCTCATCACCCTTTAATCCAAGCAGAGGAATCCGGCAGGAATGCCCTTTGTCGGCTTTATTGTTACGTGCTCGTGTCAGTGACAGTCACAAATTTCATCAGGGGGGGGGGGGGGACGCAGCTGTGAAAGGATTAGACATATTAGGACGGGAGCTAAAAATCAGCAACTTTGCTGATAACACCAACTTTTTGGTGGCGGATACTGCCTCGATCAAACGCATTTTTGAAGTGTACAAAACATTTAGGAACGCCTCGGAGGCAAAAAGCGAAATTCTACCACTGGGCGCGGCAGCAACGAACAGGACGGGGGTGGAGGAGGATCTGTTTAAGTACAGCATTTGTTCCAGCAGTTAAACGTGTATGGATTTTGGATTCGCAGCACTGGCATGGAGATAGCGGAAAACTGGGCAGCTGCAAGAGACCATGTAAGGACGTTGAATAGTAGAAGTCCCCACTGCGAGATATCATATTTTGGAAAAGTCCATGTTCTAAATACCTATTCCAAAGGTGTGGTACCTAGCATCGATTATTGCGCCGGATGCTGATTTCCAGAGATTTGTTGAGAAACATATGGATGCATATTTTTGGCATCCAACTAAATCGAACATGGTGAATAAATTGATTTTAAAACGAGGCAGAGACCTCGGAGGTGTTAACTATCCGGACGTGAATACCAAGGTGCTAGCTTTCAGATTAATGCTTCTTCTACGCAGACTGACAGCACAGCAGGATGCTGCGTGGAGTGCGTGCTTTGACTTTTCCTATGGGAGAGTCCGATATGCGAGCCTGAACCAATTGGACAGCATAATGGTGCCCCAGCTGTAAAGGGATATACGCAGGGCTGTGAAGACTGCCAAATTCAGCTTATTGGATCAAGGCGCTGTTGGATTGAATACAAGAGCATACCCAATTAAGCGAGTCAAGGCCAAGCTGCTTTACGAGCACATGATGGAGAATAAGGCGGGGAAAGCAATGCAGGAGTATTGGAAGGGGAAGTTAAGAAACGAGAATATCGACTTTAGGGCATACTGGAGGCTTAATAGGACCATGCACGTCGATGGCCATAGGCTAAGTATACACTACGCACAATTGTATAAGGCATTGTACACAAGAGGCAAAGTCTCACATTTTACGCGTGACGGTGAGGTCGATTCACACTGCAAGCACTGTAAGAAGCATGGAGCATATAAGCACGAGGATGTGTACCGCGTTTTTGTTGACGTTGAAAGTTGACCCATCAATGATTTTGAGGGAGGAGAATAAGATTTTTGGTTTAACCGGCCTACAATGTAAGCAACACTGCGCTGCAACCATGGTTTTGCAGTCAGCACAGCGGTGCATGTGGTATGCGAGGGCTGACTTTGAGGAGGAAGGTAAGATTGTGGACTTGTAAGATGCACTGCGGAGGAGGTTGGAAGTTTTGACTAAACGAGCCAGGTGCATTCTGTCACCGCGCATGTCCCAGGATTATTTTGCAGCGCCGTCTCTCGTGGACTTGTTAGGTTGGGGATAAAAATTGAGAAAAATAAAATTAAATAATTCAAATGGATATGTCGTTCTTTTTTTCTTTGTGTGTGCATCATACCCTATGTCATTAGTGATGCTGTGTGAGAATAGGGGCATGATCTGGTGCCGGGTTGAGCTGCTAGCATGACTAACAAGAAAAGGAGAACAGATTAAAGATCAAAGATCAAAGATCAATTAGACCAATAATAAAATGCGTCGTTTTGGAATGCTATAACGCCGTGCATTGTTATAGTAAAATAATTTCTCAAAAAACCTGTATTGCGACTTCACTAGCGCATTCATAGCGGCCCGTGGTGGGGCTGATGAGTTCATTCACACAGGCTTATCAGTGGAGTAAAGCACGAGGATAAGCGTAAGCGTAATTTATCTGTGCATGTACTTTACACTTTCTAGGGTGCCCAAGAGACCCTGCCGCCTTTGCAGGAATCGGATATTTTGACGATTTAGGATCCTCTTGCGTCATGACTCCGCTGCGAAGGCTCGAAGATAAGTCTGATCGTGAGTATATGTTTGAGCCAGTTGCGTCTACGATCGCCGCCTACTTGGCCTTCTTCTTCGCCATTCTGATATGCACTTGCTGCCGACGACAAAAGACGAAATCGGAAGAACTGGCGACGAAAGAGAAAAGTAGCAAAACGAACATAGCCTTGCGAACCATTCTTCCCCCTCTGACACCGAGAGAACCGATCCCGGTCTCTCTTCAGTCGGCGTAAGTTTCATTTTGTTGTTTCAATTTCATAGGATTATGCATAGGTTTACTGTATGCAGATCTTTCTTCTCCTTCGCCCTGAACCTGTACCGTTGGCGCGGCACCATGCACTCCCGCAAGACCTTCTTGATCTTTCCGGCAGCACTGCAAGTTTCATTCGGTCCCTACTACGAAGCAGCCAAGAACGTGACTCATACTCAAATGCGAACCGTCCTCTTTCCAACGCTGCCGGACAGCATCGTCGAAGAAGTCCTCCTCCTTCTGACTACCGCCATTTCTCCACAAGCGCTGGGTGGTCCAGAACGCTGCTGGCGGTTCGGCACCCGGCTCTACGCCCCAAAGAAGCAAATAGACGCCTACTGTCCCGAGTACCGTCAAAAGTTCGAATCGATGAATGAGCGTTCAGGAAAAGTGATAGAAATTATACCATTCGACAAGAACTCGAAGACGCGAGAACAAGTCATGGGCGATCTGAACGCTTGGGCCAAGCGCGTCGTCAGCTTTATGGAGCAGCCTTTGTACGACTACGCCGAGAAAAAGACGCAAACATTCTTTCTTAACAACGCTGACCCTCGTCTTGTTCTGGTTAACGTGTGTGGGTTCCGTTGCCAAATGGAGAGAGCTTTCCGTGCACAAAATGTCTCCTACACTGGCCATTCGTTTCTGGGTTACGACGGACGGAAACTGATTCCGAACCTGCCGATGCTGCACACCTGCGAAAAAGACGAAACGGATTTCTGGTACTACTACCACGAGGACGACGAATTCCAAATTCTTCGCCTTCCCCTCAAGCCAAGTTTCATGTCCGCCTCGCAATTAGCCGTATATTTCCTGCTTCCGAAGGAGCGAGGAACTTTGAGAATGATGGAAAGGAAGTTTGCACCCACAACCTTCACTGGCCGCATTCAAAAGTGCATTTACCCGCAACGAGTCCGAGTAAGCCAACCATCATCACTCATTATTTTACTACGTATTGCTTTATTCTTTTTAGATCGTCATACCAAAGATGGCCCTTGAGTGTCGATATAAAGACTTCGCTGAAGGCATGAAGAGCCTCGGAACGAATGCACTGGTCGACCCCAAAAATGCTGAGCTCGCTGCGATGTTCGCTGCCAATGAACAAAATGTTGGTGACAAGACGCCCGCCAAGTCTGTAGCTACTCAGAAGACACCAAAATCAAAAGTGCCGGAGGGAAAGATGACCAAAAAAAGCGCTTTCGAAAACCCATGTTTAACCGACGCCGTCCACGCTGGATGCTTCTTGGTTAGTGACCGCGGCCTCAGCACCTCTTGATCTAAGATGTCTGTTAAGGCTCTCTATTTCGTTCCAGCTCGAGGATGAACCAGAGAAACAGTCCGAGTTGAAGGAGGAGAGAGAGACTACCTGGCCAAAAACGTGCAGCAAAAGTAAGATCGCGGATGGAAATAGCGAGGGCGAAAGCAGCGAACTGACCACGAGTATGACTGTGGAAACGTCTTATGACACCATCGAAACGATACCAGAAAAAAGGACAAATTCGCCGTCCAATAAGAGCAGCAATGGAACGACTCCAGCACCGTCGACGACGACGAATTCCATCTCAAGCAAGACAAAGGCATCTTCGAGGTTGTCCATCTTCTCCCGCTTCTCCAGCTGGAGCGAAAAGAAGCAAAGCGAAAAGGAGAAAGTGGACAGACGAAATGAGCCGAGTATAAGTAGATCCGAGAAGAATACTAGCCAAGCCAGCGCTGAGGCGGCGTTTGGAAAAGAAAATCGAAAGAAACCATCGACCATGGCCGACGACCTACCCTGTCCAGTCTGCACCCGTATCGAGTCGCGCGGTGTGCACCCGCAACTGAAGCGATTCGTTGCCGATCATCCGTTCATCTGGATCGTAGTGGTCGAGAGTCCAGTTCTGGTGCCGCTGGTGATGGGCCGATTCTGCGGACAATCGTGACCGTGGTTTTAAGTGACTGTAGTGCGCTGATCTGTCATGTACTGTTCTTCTAAGATGCGCAGGTACCGTACCGATTCGAAGCGTGACTATCTAGGCCCCATTCTGGGTTCTAACCCATTTGTGTGGGTAAACCTTTTATCTCGTACTCGTAAGGCCGTGAGTGAGTCGCCCGTCGTACTGTCGGTGTTCCTATAGTGGAACACCAGTGAAGGACCGTTGGACTGCAGGAACCCGGAGCTGCTGTTATTTGGGTAAACTAACGCTGGATCTGCAGGTGGTAGAAGGGACACACGAGGACACTATTCTACGTGGGGCCCGCCTCATGAAGAAAATGCTGACCCTTTTCTGGACAAATCTTTGGTAAAATAACCATCGGAGATTGAGCCACAATCCAATAGCGTGATTGCCTATTACTGATGAGTTCTGTGCCAAAAGACGGCAATGTAGACCACCCGCTTGCTGTGGCCGAAACATCCCTGTGTTTTGTTGTGTCGGTGTGCCGTGTCGGTTTAATATAATGCGTATAGTAGTAAAAGATAGATCCCCCCCCCCCCCCCCATGATCAGTTCACCTGTGAAAAAGGCAAAAGCAGGGACCCTGGTCTCATCAAAACCATTAGAATGATAGGGATATCAAATCTTGCTTTGTAGGCACCTGTAAATAAAAGCAAATCTACAATAGCGAGCAATATTTAATGCAGTCAATGCAAAACACTTGGCCCAGAATGCGCATAGTTAGCTTAGGTTTCCTTTTTTTCACAAGCTCTAAAGCGTCACGAAGACACTTTATAAAATTCCTTTATGCCATTCAAAATGTTGAGAACTATTTTGTAGCGCTTTGAATCGACCTATTGACGTATAGGCTGCTAATGGTTTGCACGCATCGCAGCGTGCGCTACTGTCTCAATTCCGGTTAGCGCCGAATTGAATAGTCAGTGACGGCTTCTTGATGCAAACGCCATCCCGGCTGGCTTGATTGAAAAGTTCAAGTATGCGCATGAGCATATACCCTTTTTGAAATTTTTGCAAAAAGTTGCCGCCCTTCTTTTAAAATGAAGCGTCTGGCTGCAGTGGCAGGCGGGATAACTCGGGCGTACTTGTGTGGGGGTGTTGATGCACTTGTGGAGGAGGGTTCGAGTGAGAGCAGTCACTGCCTTTCACTTCCGCATTTCGTGGCAAGGTTGAATGGGCGATAGTTTTAATTCGATCTCTTTCATCAGTTGTTTGTCGTGAAGGTTGTCCAAGACGAGGAGACGTACGTAGGTAGGGGTAAGTTGGCACGAGGCTGGCACCCGTTGGCTCGGTTCGTTGCCCATTCGTCGCGCGTGTGTGCACAATGAAACGGAAGAAAACCATGGCGTATTGCGCGCTCCAAATATGGTCCGCGTGGACCGATGCGCATTGTGTACATTGCATATAATTTCATTTTTCTATTCCTAAATTGCTGGCCTCGTCGTGCGCTTGCTCTCTTATTAGTGGGTTCGCTTTAGCGGGTATATTCCCCATGTCGATATGTACCAGCCTCGGCTGCGTTGGTCGCTGTCGCCGACTGTAAGGTGGCAGAAAGACGACGAGTGCGACCACGACCGCGTGATTCAATAAATATAATGGGCAAGAACCAGTTTTCCAAACGTCACTATACTGTACAGGTCAGTGTGCGTATGGTATATTGGCGGCCTGTAGGCAGTGCTCGCTGCGGCTGTCGGTTCGTCCAAGTTCACTCCATGCCTAAATGCATAACTCGGACGCGTTCGTGCGACTGGTAGAAAACTACTGTCGAACCATTCGCTCGCCGTGTTTGTGAGTAGATAAACAGGTAACTGCAAATTTCGCTGTGCAATATTCTCTCGCTGTACTGTCTCGGAATAGAGGAGTCTTGTGCGAATAGTCGCAACCGTTTTTCCTGAAACTAGTCAACTTTGAAGTGCATCAATTAATTCAACTAACTTTTTCGCATCGGGCCATCGCCATCTGATGCCATCTATGGTTTATTCGTTACCCTTTCTCTCGCCTTGTGCATGACAGAACAGTCTCCTTGCGCACAGCATCCAACCACGAGCATTTATTCGTCGCTGCTATCATCGATGGTAAGTGCTCTGACGATGTCACACGCCTCGCGATGCTCGCGCGATTTTAAGGCTTTGATGAGTATATCTGGTAGAAGCTGATTTGGGTGCTTGCCATCTAGCTCATATCACTCCTATTTCATGGCTGTGTAGGCGTAAGGGTTGCACACATGGTCCCCTCTGGTCTGATGGGTTACTTATGACCTCGCTTTGAGTCTCTGATGCTAGCAAGTCTATTTTCTCCTTTTATCGTGGATTTTCCTGACTCCTAAGGCGCGTATGGACCTTGGGACCTTGGTCGAAATGTACCTACGTAAACATACTAATCTATGCGACTACACGACTTATTGAACTTCCGAATCTTATTGCCCCATTTTCATATTCTTTTTAGTTTTAAAGACTCTCTGCTGCATGGTATCGCAGGCAAAGTAAAAGAAACAATGAACTCGCCTGCCGCTTCACCGGATCGCGGCTCAACTTTAGTCCTAATCGACGATGTTGGTACGTCGTCGGCCGAACGAGCGGCCACTTCTCCAGTCATGGGGTCGGCGGCGCAGTCGTCGACGAGTTCGTCATTACGTACCGGACCGCCTTCGTCGTCCACTCATCCGCCCGATCCTCTGTTGTACGGGTTACAAACTATGGAGTGGAGACCTTGGCTGAGACCAACGGCCGGCTCTTCTTCAACAATCGATGACTACGCCAAATCACCCACAGTCAATGACGAGTATTCTAATTACGCCTCGAAACCTGCCAAAAATGTGCACTTTCGCCAAGATGACGACCACTCCTTATTGGACATGCACGGCGTAGGACCTTGTCGTCGATCTTTGTACTGGTGGGGCAAAGCGTTCTGGACACTGCTATTATTGGCGGCCACAGCGGGACTCGCCTACCAAGTGTACAAAACGGTGGACGAATTCTGGTGGAACAATGCACATTCTACTGCTGCCTACACTGTAGCACAATCCTCGCCTGGTGCGTCCATACCATTCCCCGACATCTACGTGTGCCCCACCAACCCTATCAACGATACATATCGACGACGACGAAGGACTGATCTAAAATGGTTCCACATTTTGTCTGCTTTGAGTCAAAAAACAAACCCGGAGGGTATTTTGGGTGAGTTGTTATTTTAGAGTTTTAGAGCTCGTAAACTTTACAGCTATTCGTCCCACGAAGGACAAACACGGCTGCTAAAATTTTCGTTGCATACATGTAGTTTGTAGATTCATCAGTCAGTTGTATCGACTGGGAACAATCCAGTTTCTCCATGCAAGTTGCTGACTAGAACAGAGCTATATTGAAATAGCACTAAAGAACAGGTTGGGCAAAGCTGTCAAGCGTTTTATGAGAGAATGGGTAATTTTCTGTCCAGTTGTTTGTTTAGTTTTTCAAATCAGTCACTATTCTATAATTTCTCGTTCGGTTCGAGCAAAAAGGATCAGTTAAATGACGTGCCCTATTTTTGGAACACCACTCATGGCTGAAGGAAGGCTAATTGTTTGAACAATCAGACAAGGCTGTAATCGGAAACAGGGGCCTGTTTCCGGCTGTTTATCAACTGTTCCGCATCGGTACTTGATAGTGAGATGCAGTAAGGTCTAAAATGCTAAGCTCTCTAGAATCAATCTTCAATCTGGAGCAAAAAAGGCTTATAAATCGCTTATGTCCGAGGTTCCTTACAACTCCACTGGGGTAGACTCTAGGAACTGCTGGACTCTTACAAAACTCCATCGTGAAGTTCAGAATGGAAAGGGGCTAACACGCATGGTTAAAGCATGCACCCTTGCGCATTTTGTGCTCACGTCATCTAGCGCATCTCTCTTGCTCCCTTAGGGTCCCTATGGAGCCGTTGGGCTTTGATCCCATGGACATCAATTTTCGAGGATCTCGTTAGACTTTAAAAGCAAGGGCACAGGCAATAGGTTCTCATAATAGAAGGTTTATTATCACGGTCTTGTCACAACAGAGACCTAGTGTTTGTTCTGTTCTTCCATTTAGGCAAACTATTCGTCAACTGGGATTATTTTTCTCAGCCATCAGTAATAGCTGGTCCGCCATCCACCAATTCATCAGCTCCAACCCCAATGTGGCCGCCGGCTGATCAAATACCGACCCCGAGCCTCCTTGAAGATATCGCAGCTGATCCGGCTCCATCCCCCATAAACATTGATTCCATGAGAGATTACTTTATGAGAAATGGCTACGAAACGGACGCCTTCCTCATCGAATGCTCGTTTCGCTCAAAATCATTTAAATGCTCCGATTTAGCTCAACCAACTTTGGATCGAAAGCACGGGAAATGTTTTCTATTCCCTTTCAATAGCGGGGCCGTCGCGTGGCCACAGAGTCTAAGCATACTGTCTCCTGGTCCCGCAATGGTGAATGCTTCGTGGCAAGTATCGAATGGAGCCCAAGCATTCAGCCTGGCTTTGAATATTCACACCGAACTGTATCCCAAAGAGAATGGTTCTTTGTTCGACGGGGCTTACCTGTACGTGGATTGGAGGAACGATCCAGCATCGTCAATGTATACCAGGCCCATCCTTCTTCCGCCTGGTGCCTACTCAACTATTAGTTTGGAATCGAGGGAAGTTCGGGTTAATCAAATGGATCCTGATTGCCAAGAGGACCAACTGGGTGACAATCAGCGAGACAAGCACAGTTGGCTGGTGCTGAATAGTCCTCGCTATTATCGACAAGATTTATGTCGATTTGATTGCATCCTCCAATCGATAATCGATATTTGCCATTGCTTACTTTTAATCGATGGTCGTTACGTGAATCGTAGTGCTCTCATTCTCGAACGCCGAATCGGCAACGACACCGATCCATTCTCCTTCTCCTCCACCACCTGGTCCACAGTGGGCTATTGTACTTCGGAACGATTGACTGAATGTGCATGGGACATCCTGCAGCAATACGATTCTCCCCTGCCTAATGACTTCAACGATAATAATTGTACCCGCACGTGTCGCCCGTCTTGTCGCCGTAAGCAATACAACGTAGTCAGCAATAGCTTTTTGAAATTGCCAGCCGAGAGTTACCTTGGTTCGGGCCCTAATTATCCATTTCCATGGAATGAACTCAAAAATAATTTCGTTCTGGTGGACATAATAATGGATAAAGGACAGACGACGATCATCGACGAAAGGCCGATGATGAATTTGGAATCATTTTTGGGTATTTTAGGTGGTCAATTAAGCCTGTTCCTCGGCTGCAGCTTATTGACCATTGTGCAAGTGCTTGTTTTATGCTTGTCCTGCTGTACGGCCACGTGCCAGCACATTTATCGGGGTAAGTGCTTAACGCTTAGGAAAACTTTGCGAAAAATGCGTCACTCTTCACTTTTGAAATGATTCCTTTTTGGAATATGCACATTGTATGATGCTGTACAGAGATCTTGCTGTGACAGATACGCGCAGAAAGGGTTCCAGTGCTCGGCAATGTTTGCTAAAGTAAATGGCTTTAGTAGTTGAATTTTCATTTAAAGGGCATTTGAAGTTCTACAGTAGTACTCCGCTGTACAGCTCTGACGCAGGAGCAGACACAAAGCGTCTTTTGGAGAAGAATTCACTAGGAAAGAACTGGGTACAAAGAGAGCCAAAAAAGTTTCTTTATGCACATACGGCACGGCTGACATATACCCAGATTTTTTCACGTTTCGCAAGCCCATATTTTTGAGGTTACACAAAAAATGTGTGTTATACCTTTTGGGCGCAGTATGGTTATGATGGGTTTTAGTGCATGAAGAAGAATGATCATGTATGACGTCGATGGCACGGGATGAGTAATAGAGTGTTTCTACATATGAACTGCTCCCAACCTTGAGGCCATGCGAAGGTAAATAAGTTGAAAATGATGTCTTTGCTCTTATTCGTCTTCTTTAAAAGTCACTTGTGGAATAATAAGTTTTTATGCTGTGGGAAGGGTGTATCTTTCGAAACACTCGCTCTCTAGAAGGATTCAAGTGCGACTGTAATTTCGCTCTATCACCGTCATGATCAATCATTCGTACATGGCAAACCCTTCCTTTTAACGTGCCACGCGGTCAACAAGGAGACAAAAATAGAACGTGCATTGCGTTGGGCACATAGGCTTCCAAGTATGGGAAATTCAGTTTTCTTGGGCCTTGCGTCGAACGTCTTTTGGGCCTGAGTACACCCTATTTTCGGCAATGCCCTGATTGAGCTGCAGTATTTATGTCATCGTGTTTAGGAAATAAAAATACGAAAACTTTGTAGCCTCTGTACAGTAATACTTTATATGAGTAATGCGCGAAGAGAAAGAACTTCTGTCAGTCCTCGTCTGAATCGGCATTTTTTCTTCGACCTCTCACGGAAAAGGCCAAATGCGAATTTTGCAATTGTGGAGCCCAGAAGATGTGTAAGAGTGAAGAATATATCGTAAGAGCCGATTGGCATGATCGTAAGCGGCCAATGAGGACGTTACGAATGATCAGTGACCAATCCACTTTTTCAAACGGGTAGAAGTAAAGATGATGTGAAGCTAGTGAGACTGTGAAAAGTGACCGTCGGAGCCCCTGTGCGGTAGCACAAGCTTATATAAGCCAGTCTTCGTGCAGAAGAGGGTTCGGAAGACGAAATGCAATCATAAAGACAAGGAACATAAAGAGAGAAGGCAACAGAAAACCGGTGCCAGTTGGAAGGAAGCACGATACCGAGACCAGACTGGACCGTTTCTTTGAAGTTAGCAGAAAACGGTCTTGTCGAAGTAAGAGATGTTTGTGTTGCGGAGGTAGCCGACAGACAGCTCACCACCTAGATTATGTGTCTTCACGAGCACGTCGCCACTGCCGTCGTTCAAGCTAAAAGACAGTAGCGGAAAGGCCTCGTACAGATTGTGTTGTCTCCGTTAGGCGCAAACTCGTGATAAGTCTCACTGTCAGCTTAATTGTGTCTTCAGTGACTTCGATTCTATTAACCACAAACAGCTGGAAAGCATGGCTGCTGGTTGGGGCGTTTTCAAAGATTTGGCCATTCGTGAGCCACCCAAACACGTATTGGATTCGCATTCTATGAATGGACCCGTACATCGTGATTTTCAGATACGCTGGGTAAGGACTCTATTGTATGGCTAGCCAGTACTGGATCGAGTCACTGAGCATGCACGCTTGTGGTTGCTTCTAGATACAAGGCAAGCGCGAAGACGTCAAGGAAAGGCAATTACTTGAATGGATCGGTCGATTAACGGGTGAGAAGGTTCCGTCCAACATCGATTTCGGCGATGTATTGAAAGATGGTTTTCTTCTGTGCAAGTACGTGAGCCCAGCTTTAGCCGTACCACCAATTTCACGCACTTCTATCCTAGGCTAATGAATAAGATTCAACCTGGAAGTGTAAAGAGGATACACGGAAAGGGAGAGTACGCCTTACGAGAGAACGTAGCCAACTTCATTTTGGCGTGCAGACGATACGGATTGAGAGAAGAAGACTGTTTCAGTACGTGGGACCTGTGCGATCGAGCTGATTTGAGTCAAGTTGCATCGACATTATTCTCGTTGGCAGAGTTGGTAAGCTATCTCGGGTGTTTTTTTCCTCTTCTCAGTCATAAGCCAGACTCAAGACAGGGCCCAAATAGGTGTTTTGTCTGGCGATCCATACGAGCACATTTTTGGAAGTTAGCAGTCCAGTCTTACTGACAGAATTTTGGTATTTTAGGCACGCAGTCGCGACAAGAATCTTCCTCTGCCATGAACGAAGCACGTACATAATCGTGATGAGCTTATCACTGCGTTTATTAGATGGTCAAAACATGAAAGTGATAGTGTTACTGAGACACGGACTAGAAGACTACTCCCATAAACATGTAGCATTGACCTTAGTATCCCGTCATATTTATATAATAAAGCCGTGACCATCGATTTTGGCACGAATCATTGAAATACATTCAAGACCTTTGGTGCATACCTTCCACTCTATCATACTAAAAAGAATGCCCAGAAACTGAAGTTGACAGAAAGAAGTCAAAAAACAGACCATGAAGAAACTTTCAAAAGCTTCATCTTATAACCATTTCCCAAACACCTTGCGCAAAGTCTGAAAAAAGAAATTTCATGCCCTCGCGTATTCTAGACGCGTTGATGGGACATGAGTTCGTGCTTGATTGCTTTTTCGTCTAAATCCGAAATGTCCGAGGCTTGAATTTGCATCAGACTTTCCAAACCCAAGGCGCTCTTCAAACCACGGACGCTGCTGGCATACAACATTCGTTTTCGTACTGGGGCATCGTCGGGACAACTAAAATGATCAAATGAACAGATTGAGCAGCACTATTCCAACAAATCAATGCTTACATTTGGACGAAAACCACCTTTTTGATGGAGGAGGCAGATTCGGCGCCTTGTCGTTGTACCGTAAACTCCACATCCACGCATCCGTATCTGCATTCCTTGCTCTCATTGCCCAAAGCGTGTCTGATTGACTGCGATCGGAGAGTGGATCAGGATCAGGGCTAATGATATGGGAGCACAGACTCACCTCAACGAACTCAGCATAAGGCGACCCTTTCTGGCCCTTTTTCTCCACAATGATGGTTGTATCGTCATCGGAGATTCGGAAGATTAAATAGGAATACAGCTTTTTTTGATGCATGTCATCGTAATCTTTTTTGCATTGGGGATCGATCCTGACACCAGAAGCCTGAAATGTATATGGCTTGCTGCTAATCCTGACTCGCGTGTGTGCTGCGGCTAGTGGTAACGACAAATATGTTTTGGTGGCCCCATGTCACATCTGGCCTGGCCATCCGCCTGACTTGGGTCAATGCTCCATTATCTGACCAGTACTGACCCTTTTTGCTGAACGTTTGAGTCAGTCTTCCTTGCCTGCATATAATCCAGTTTCTAGTTTGTTCCCCTCACCTCATTGACGCAGCAAGTGTCGAGTGATGTGAGTCACCAGCACTTGTCTTATGTGCGACGATGAGCAAGAAATAAACTAGATGTCATGCGTAAAACAGGAGTTCCAAGCGGTCATGGGTAACCACGTGTCGTGCCCGCTGTGCACTTGAGCAACATCACGCCGCTCTTCTTCAAACATTGGTCATGGCAGACTGAACTGAGTGTGAGTCAAGACAAATAGTGCACTCCAGATTTGGCTCGCTGATGCTGTCGCGATGTGGCACCAGTATAGCGCTGCTTGTGGACTGGGCTGGCTTGTGTTCACCGTGGGAGACTTATGTCGAGGTCAGGGTCGGGGTTGGGTCGAGGTTCGAGGTTTTTGCTAGAAGTCCGAACTTATTTTGTGATGTGTCCTGCAAGTTTAAATACATGTCCATGCTTTTCAGGCTGTATTTTCAAGGGACAAATCACCCACAGAAATAAAAAGGCCCTACACAGTGATTTAATTAAGCTGGCAAAAAAATTGCGAATTTTTGCGTGTGAGAAACAGGGACGTTGTGCGTCTTGTCTTCAAACTGGGATACAGCTTATTGATTGCATCTTGCATATGAACCTCGACCCTTGGTCGTTTTTCCTCGAGGCCGAACACTGGGATGGACCAAGAAGGGAAGTGAAAATGTAACTTCGCCGGGTCGCATGTTAGCTGGGGAGGGTCCACCGCGCAGAACATATCTACTCATAGTCAGAAAGGATGCAGATTATCCTTCAATTTGCAATTCTGGTCGCATTCGTCAGCCAATCCCTCCCATTCAAGCATAGCCTACAAAATCACTAAGAATTTTGGGCTTAGAGCAAGTTACAAAACAGCAGCGGGCAAAAAGTGTTTCATCATATGTTGACCTAGCGGGACCTGATGACCTCATTGGGCAGGTCATCATGTGCTAACCTGATCACGACTGCTTCTATATGGATGGCTACAATCAGTCAGACCTGGCTCCATCCAGTACGTATTTTTGCACGTCCCAGACGACCTCTATTCCATCCAAGCCGTGCCACCTCCGGACGTCGGCCATCACATACTCCCCTATGATCCTGTTTTCTAGACCTATAGATCTGTCCAGTCAGCCACCACGGTGACACGGCATCTTCACCCCGCCTAAGCTCACATACAAGCCAGTGTGTACTCGGGCATACGCATTGGCCCAGACGAACTTCGAGAAGTTCGAGGCGGCTGCCGTCAAGGTAAACAGATGACGGACTTAGTCAAACTTGGCCCCACCACAAAACGTGACAAACAAAAACCAGACCAAGACCACTCCGTGGCCATTGGCTGTAGAAAAAGCACTCCGAGCATGCCTTTCCGCCAAATTGGTTAAAACAAAATCATCAAAATGACAAGCCCATTTAAATATCGGTCCAAAGTTCCATTAGTGAGGCGTTACGCAAACGCGATATGAGCCAATTGCACAAACCAAAAAATGGCATTCAAAAAACAAAAATCAATTAGTTATAATAATCAACTCATTCCATCAGTTAGTTGAAAATCAAAACATTCGATGCGATAATCAGCAACACCGCCGGGCAAATAAAGAAAAAACCGCACAACACAATCCATGCTTAAGCTTCGAAACGATGACAATACCAAAAATCCACGATCATATCATATGGATAGCCCTAAGCCCGTTTGTCGGAATATTTGTCGGATAACTTCGTCAGAACTTCACGATGCGCCATTTCCGATTCGTCGCTAACTTGCAATGCATTGAATTTGCCTTGATTCAACGCTTGCTTTATTGCTTGGGCCGAACTGGCGTACACCATCTTTTGTTTGATACTGGACCCGTCTGGACATCTGCACAGAGAAAATGAGCCCATTAAGGGGGGGGCATATGAAAAACGACGATCCTCTTAATTCCTTATTTTCTACTACCTCGACCAGCACACCAGCTATGAACTGGTGTGGGAGCCCGCACAGCCAACGCATGCTTCCAACCCTCTGACGCCTATTGGGTAATGATTTCGATTCTCTACGTACATTTGGAAGAACACAATCTTGTCCATTTTGCTCGAACCGGCTCCTTCGCGACTACCAGTGAATTTGAAATCAAAAACAGCGTAACGACATTCTTTCAAATCGTCCGTCATTGCCTTCAGATCTTGAACGAATTCATCGTAAGCAGTTTTTGAATTGTCCGCGTAATCATCAACGTCAGCCGACGCCATATCAGGATTGCTTACCGCCTTTTCGACTACGATTTCCTTTCCCTGTATAAACAAATTACACATCAGAAAAAAACCGGAAAAAAGTAACTCAGCACTTACCTCAATCTTGAAAATAATGTACCGATATTCCTTCTTTCCTTCGGCCATCTTTTGAAATGTTTGTTGGCATTCGGGTTTAACGGTCACGCCTGACGCCTACATCCATAAATGGCGTTAGTAGACAGCCAAGCAAGCAAGTTAGCATGAATCAGACCAACGAAGCAACCTCTCGGGATGTCAATCGACCATAGTCCAGGAATAATAAAAAACACTATCGCTTCTCCCCGAGCGACTTTTACACTCAGATGTTTTGACAAAAATCGCCATATTTTAGCACCTTGACATGGTGCTCCTCAAGCGTGAGGCGGTTACCCACACTTATTGGATACTACTGGTCGCTAGTTCGGCCCTGGGTGCAGTCGATTCTTTTTTTACTCTCAGGAATGTTTGAAAAGGCGAGGAATGGTCATTATGGCAGAATTTATGTTTACCCCTCAAATACTTCCATTCCCTGCTTACTTCTGGGCATGACCCTATATTTCATCAATCTCAACGTAAGGGCGACTGGTACCTCGAGAGATTGCTTCGTAAGTCACATTCACACTAGGCAGGCCCATCCTTGGGTTAATGTGGTAGCTACCATATTAGATGCCACACCGGAAACCAAAAATTCGGAGAAAACAAAACCATGCATCATCCATCGATAAGAAAAATTAAAGGTCTACAGGACTTGAATACGATTTATCAGGAGCCCCAACTCGAAAAATACAGATTTTGATACGAAGTTCGGCTTTCTTTGCAATTACACATGGGTCAAATTTTTACCAAAATCTCTTACCATTTTTGATGAATTCTAAATAAATTAGGTATTCAGATAATCAAGCGAATGTTTTCAAAGGAGGGTGAATGACGCAGATACTGTAAATGGCCCTGTATAGAAAAAAGATCGAGTTTAGTTTCGTCCAACATGAATGACACAAACTACGCTACGTAGAGCTACGTAGAGGCCTAATCGCAAAATTGTGAACAGCATCTCTAAAACGTTGTTATCCGATACGTAGTAAGCAGAAACAAGCCAAACTCCCGTCATGATTTCGCGCACTCGCGTCGGCGAAACTCCCAAGAAATTCAACATTACTATGATAGCTGCAGTGAAAGAACCCCAAGTCGCGAGAACAAAATTTTCCAAAACCACGGCAGCAGATGGCTAAAGACTCGCTGGCACAGAAAAACTCGCTAAAGCTTTCTTAGACACAACAAGTATAGGTAGCAAGGGAAAGGCGCGACCAACTCTCCCCCACAACCGCCCCGATATGCGCCTCGTAGTTCAGCCGTGAATAACAGACGGCAATGACGACTGGGCTCGCTTTGTAAAAATAGCGCCCAAGACCTCTGAATCATCCCCCACTAACCCAAGAACCAATAGAAAGGCGCCCGAAGCGGACAACGGCGCGGATGGAAGAGACAAAATAACGCCGGATTCAACACAAAATTACAGAAAGTTCTTGCATAGAGGCTTGCTAAAACGATAAAAAATTACCAATTCGTCAAACGATAATTGTAAAATAGATGGAATAAAAAACCCAGAACCGATTTATCGAAATGCTTGACAAAGAAAAATTTAGTCAAGAAAGGTAACCTTCGCGCGCGTAGCAGACAGCTTGAATGTAGGTTCAGCTGCTTATGACAGATACGATTTGTGACCACCTGTACATTCCCTTATTCTGCTGCTGATTCAATTTTATTCATTCATTCAAGTACGAAACCGAAAAGGTCTCTCATCGTTATAAAAGCACCTTTGACGTCGCCACCAGCTCCCTCCCGCCTCATCTATTTAACTCTATCTCTTTACATCCTTTAAAGACATGACAAGCATGTAAGCATAACCACGTCTAAAATGGATGGCAATAAGTCAACAGGTCTCTTATTTCACACCCCACCCGACAACATATTTTCATCATTTCTTTCACTGTGACTGGACGAAAGTCATCGAGTGTTCTTCTTTTAGAAACACCCGAAGTGGGAGTTTCGGGGAAAGGTAGGATGTCAAGAGCAGATGCTACAATAGAACAAAGGATAAAACAATAGGAACGTAGATTTAGTACGCTTACTTGAAACAGAACGCTTCTTCCTCTTCATTTCACACGCGAGGTTCCAAGCCGTGACAAAAGCACGCCCACCTGAAAAGTAAGCACAGACCCGTTGTACTGTAGGAAGCACAATCCGTATGTGATCGCCATACAAAAGAGAACTATCACCCGATGTCATATCCCTCTGGGACTCTGTGCTATCCCTCTCTCTGGCACATCACGAGTGGAAGCTGCTGTTCTGTAGTTCCACAGCAAAGCAGCTAACAGGGGAACTTCCCAAGGTCATTCCTGTTCCTGTTTCACCACATCACCAAGCACTAAACAGCACACTCGAGGGCGAAGGGACACACTCCTTAGTATAGGCCCCCCGAGGGGTATTGGGTCGAGTTCAGTCAGCCCCAAAACGAACTTACTGCATAGCCTCAAAGTACCAAATTGGTAGTCTACTTTGGCCGATGCTCTGACAAGCATGCAAGCTAACACGAAAGTTGTTAAAATTACAGGCGCCGTAAGTCTCTGTGTAGAAGACATGGCACATGGAGCATGATTCCCGAAGGACGACCACTCCAAACTAGGTCTCATCGCAAAACAGTTCCTACAAGCTTCTTAGCACTTGGCTTATTTTCGTAGGCTGCATCCTGTTCTCACACCCATTTTCTTTTCCTCGGTCAATAACTGAACCGAGGTAAATAGAAGACACAGGAATGTCTCCACCCCTCTACCGGAGGAGCGTCTTATTTTATTCAGTCGCACAATCGTTTTCTGCTCGACTAAAATTGATCATTGACGAAGGAAAAACGGTCCATTACAGCCTTTGCTCCGAAGTGAGTAAATCAATGCGACGTGGGTGGACTGCTCAGACATCGAATCGTGTGTTTACTTGCGATAAGAGGTGAATAGGCCTCTCGTATCATGACGTAGGGCATGTGTGCGTGGAGGCCAATGCTGGAAGGAGATGCCTTATCCATTCATGAGAGAAACACCCCCGCACTTTAATTCTAGCTCCTTTGTGCAGCTGAATTTGAAAAAACAGTAGTGACTCGAAAACAGGGAAAAGGGGCGTAGGATGAAGACTCGCGCTTACCATTGATTGACCAACCTTTGATCCAGTCCGAAGGATCGTTGTCCTACTCTTACATTCACCCCCTCATCACACATTGGGTCAAATTTTTACCAAATTACAGTCCCCATACAAAAATATCAAAGTCCGTAAAATATAGTAACAGGACAGGTCCTGACTTTCAACACTTGGGCACCCTTCGGAAAGTTTTTTTGACCGGAAACACCTACCTATGTGTTCAGAAGGCGACTGACACCGTTCAACGAGCAACAATGAGAATTGGCTGATCCATAAACCCAGATTATTTCGTCTTCGCTCGCCCCAGGGTGCATAGTTACTTGTCGGCATGTAGTACATGAATACAGCAACACGGGATCAGGCCCACTTATTCTACATTGCCTTTCGTTACTAGTCCGGAAACGGTTCCCTTCGACTGCCTTTACCCAAAATCCTTCCCCTCGATCGCTCGATCATCTTTCCTCACTGCCTAAACCGCTTTTTAGGGGTCTGACAAATGAGCCGGGCGATTGATCTGGATTGTGTTTACTTACTCCTCCCCACGACGGGAGTTCATTAGAGCTAAAGGTCCCTGATCTCTTTCTGTTGTCGGTCTTCGATCTTACGCATGGATTGGCATTTGGGAAAGTGAAATCTGCAAGAACATGGGCGTCAAAGTTGTTCTTTTTTGCACGTTATCTTTGATTTGTATTGTTGATTCAATCCCGGTCAGAGAAAGTGCTCAATGGATAATGCTCCTGTGTAAATTTCGAGAAAACTCTTTTACTCCCCATCCCAAAGAGTGGTTCGAACATTGGTTGACTGACAGTGATATGCAAGGAACCATAGCATCTTATTTTCGCCAAGCCTCCAACGGACTATATTCTACGCATGAATCAAAAGTTTTTGGTTGGTTTGAACTGCCGCTTACTAAAAAAGAGCTCTTTGATTTGGCGGCGAAGGATAATCGACTAAAGGTATGCGATAGTGGCTAGGTAGGGGCGAGAGATGGGAGGGTCTTCTGGATTTAATTGTGTGGTCACTGACATATCTGACCCTGAGCACGAGCCTGCACAGTAGCCTGGGCTTTCGTCACATTCATGACTATGGTCTGTGTCAGCATACCACGACAACAAAGTCGTACACCCTTTCAACACTTCCTCTTTGCAGAATTACTCCGATGGAAACCGTAGACTGTACCTAAAGACCAAAGACGCGTGCTCGGATCACGCTCGGCAGGTGCTCCTCATCGACTTACCATCACCGAAACATGTAATTACTGTTGTCAACGACGAGGACACGGCTGTATTCTGCAAGGAGAATGGAGTCCTGGTTGCGCCTCGGTTTATGATGACGGCTGCAGTCACTCACGAGATGGTGCACAGTTTCTTTTTGGGTCACTCCTACAGCGATATGAACGTGCGAGTCTTCCCATATTCCGAGCCAGGTGAGTACGACGATCGATACGACTTGATGAGCACTGCGAATGCCTACATGATCAGTTCGTCATTTGGCTCATACGGGCCAGGCCTGAACGGGCCGCACTTGGATTACCTGGGCTGGCTACCCGCTGATCGTATCTATTACTTTGGTCGAGACGGGGACACGTCACCTGTTCGCAACCTGCGTCTGTCATCCCTGAGCAGGCCCCATAAGCAAACCAATGACTGGCTATTGATCTTGATCCCTTACGACCGGGATGACCTTCAGAAAGTGTACACGGTGGAGTTCAGGACCAAAGAACAATTGGACGCTGGCATACCCAAGGCGGTTGTGGTCGTGCACCAAATTTGGCGAAAGGCTCCAAACGGATTCCTTTATTCCAAAGTGCTCAACCAGGGCGGTCGCGGCCCTGACTATGAACTGGAATCCGGGGCTGAGTGGCTGGTTTTTCTTGATCGCCAATTCGGATATCGCTATATTCGATTACGAGTGGATCAAATCGACGAGACTGTAGCTACTGCCCACATAACTGTTCACAGTTCCTTCTCCCCAACGGCTTGCAAAAAGAGCGAAACACAAAGGCTAGCCTTTCGTAATGATCTCCAATGCGTTACAGCCGCCGAAAGAGAAACTGCTCAAACACAAAACGGCCAAAGGCAGAATACAGAATCTAAAAGGGGAGTTTGCTTACCTGATTATGTTCTGAGGGAAGCTGGTAGTGAAGATGACGTGTGTGTGACACCAGCTGAAAGGGACGAGGTCAAGCGACAGAATGAACGATGGCTCCAATACAGAGACTTTTACATCCAACCTACTTTCGGACTGAATGCGTGCAAACCTGGATTTGTGTGGAGACAGATCGATGCATATGATTACGTATGTACAGATCCATCGCGAAGGAGCGAGATCAACAAGCAAGATCTTGATGACCATTTGAAACGAGCCACTTTCTTGAGCGACTGTTTTAAAAACTTTGTGCCCAGAAGAGCAATTCCGACGGACGACGTGTGCGTAACACCCGAGGAACGCGATTTGGTTGTGGCTGAGAATGGAAAAAACTTGGAAAGACTTCGCTATGCGAAATTTTTTAACGGCGAAGACAAAGTTGAATGAAATTCCGATTTTACTCGTGCGCTCATGACAAGCAGTGTCCGAACAAGATGTCCAGTAAAATGAACCGTATGGAAACAGGGTCCACTATGGCAACTTTCATAGAAGCTACAACCGCATGATCAGAATCGAAGGGACCCTAGTCTAATCTATCGTATGAAAGCAAAATGATCGCGACTTTTTTCCAGTCGCGATCCTTTTTCTGTTTAAGACTCCCACGGACTCCCTTTGATCTCTCACTGACAGAGTATGGCGAGTGCTTGATAGATTCTGCTTCGTGCCTGAGAACATCATTTTGTGTGCGCCTCGCAGCACCATCCTGCTCATTCCATTTTCCGCACGCATTGTACAAGTAGGTACGCACTGCTACGCATCTTCTATGCACTTCTGTAGCCTAGAATGTAAGGCTACATGCTTTACACTGGCTTAGGGTAACCTCTGGCAGTCTGCAGCCAAATCAGTCGTGTTTTGGAAGGGCTCTGCGCGTGGTGCCGTGTCGAGACGAACTATGCCTTACCGCGAGCTATCGGAAGTAAGCAAAAAGCCGACTGATCATGTCAACCAGTCGATGGACAGACGAGGCAAGCAACCACCCTCGGCAAAAATGGCTGCTATGAAATCGGCTGCGGTGTCGTCAGCGTCGGACGTATTGCCACCGAGTTATAAGAGTCCGGACCTGCTCATCGATCCCAGGTATATCCCCGTCAGCACCAAGAAAGGCGACAGTCTCCGACCGGACGATGAACCGTCGCTGGGCAAGGGCAAAGAGAAGAACGAACCGAAGAAGATGCGCCATCAAGTGCCAGACCGAGCCAAACCTCCTCACGGTCACCGTCGAGACAAGCCCATGTACCCGCCCGGAATACGCCCTGGGTCATACCCTGATCCTGGAATGCGCCCCGACATAGGACGGCCAGATCCCCGTCTGGTGCATGGAGAACACAACTTTCTGCCGCCCGCTGGCTCGCCGGATCGAGAGAACTTTATGATGCCACCGCCACCAGGACCGCCGCCAGGACCGCCGCCACGCACGTGTCGCCTGTGGGTGGTCTTTTTAGTCGCAATCGGGGTGGGCTTGGCCAGCTTTGGCGCTGGCGCGACTCTTGGCTACTTCCTCGGGTTCGAAGCGGGCAAAAAAAACGTCGACGTGAACACGACACGGCAGTAGAGTGATCTGGTGATAAGTCATGCCATTGATACGGCCCTTTGATTTCTGTTGGTACTGTGCTAGCACTTTTGATGCTTGCGTGTGTGGGGCCAGTGTCGAGTACAAGATGTGAAAAGTTATATGGTCTTTCGGAAGCCCGCATCCAGAAACACGAAAAAAAGATAAGTGCAGCCTGACATAGTGTGTCAGTCAGAGAAAAGCCTTTTGCTCGTTTTGACGTGACCTCTGAATCGAGTTACTGCCTTATTGACAGCTCGGCAGTCCCTTTCATGACCTGAAGAACGCCGTCTAAAAGGAAGCCAGGAAGTCAGGGTCCAGAAATTCACCTAGAAGCCCTGCGCGAAATGATGCAGTTAGATTTCCTATTTCGTCACGAACAAAAATAACAATGGGAATATATCAAAATAAGTGCTCAAATCATGGCCACTCGTCTTCCCTACATATCTAGACATCATAACCAGCCCCTGTCACCTGTTGTTCCCTCGAATGCAGACTCTTGCTGGACCAGGAACGACGCATGTTGCCATCTTCGCGATTGCCACCCGATGTACAGACGTGATAGGTTTCTTGAAACTCGCGCCAAATATCAGCGCATTCAGCAGCCTTAAAATTTGCTAAAGTGCAAATGGGCTGGCCATCGGGTGTTGTCTGACCGTCGGATGGGATCAGGGACCCAGCATGTTCTCGTGCCATTTTCGATTCTTCCAACCAGAATCTCTCAGAACAAATCGACTCTCTTTTACCAGTAGTAGCAGCTTTGTATTGAGATTTGCCATCGGCGACCATGTTAAGAATATGGCTGACGTTCATCTGCTTAGCGAACGCCTCCATCCAACGGCGAAGATCGTCCACCGAGGTTACGGCGAACTGACTTAATTCCAAGCCCCCGTCCCCGCGGCTGAATGGCAATAGGAGACCGTATTCTTGGATGGTCAAATCGTTTTTGGTGGCGGCCTTCTGTTGCTCTAAGCTGTTGTACAATGTGCCGACCCCGATGCGCCGAAATACTTGGGACAGCTGGACGCATCCCTTGACACGATCGGTCTGAGGCTCGTCCCAAACAAGTGCTCCATCTTCATAGAGGGTCAGACGATGAGTTTTCCAGCCAGCCCCTTGGATAAAGTTTTCCTTCCAAGTGTACACGGTCCCCGTACACACAGTGCCCGGCATGTCGTCGCTTGACAGAAATGGGAAACCAACTCGGGCTAAAATGCCAGCCATGGAATCTTTTCCCTCGGTTACTATCCAGCTCACTCTCACGACGAAGAGACGATTGTTCTAAAGCCTCGATTGTGGAAGTGCTCACTGGCAACACTGAATTCGTCTTCGTTCAAGTCTAGTCGGACAGTGTATTATTGACGAGGCACGGACTCCTACGCATGGTTTGTTCTAACCGACTACCCATGCGTTGTTCGAGCTGGCCCCAGAAAAGACAAAGATTGATGAAAAAGGGCTCATTTTTTCGTTTCGTCCCTCTCACCTTTACACAAGATTTTGCAATAAGCTTCCCTCTATGAGCCATACACATAAGAGTTTATGACATGGAATGTGTCTGGTCACTTGGTTACCTAGATGGCGTTGTTATGGTGCGCCGGCCTTGGAATGACTTCTCGGCTGCTCTTGGTTGTTCAGCTATTGCGACTCGAAGATTCGGTGTGCCGTTTCATGATCGAATTTTGCACACAAGAGGCAAACCATAGGAAATATCTTTTGCATAAATGCTCCTGTGATGCCAGCTACATAGGAAAGCAATAATCAGTGCTGCGGCGGCTAGACCTATGCATTGATAAACGCCGTCTGCATCACCAGCATCAGACGATCAAGGAATCCCATCAGAAGCCTAGCGGAAACGCGATAGTGTACCCGTATCTTGACTGATAATGAGAGCTCTATCAATATTTACCATTTGGCTGGCGGCCACCTCGTTACCACTTTATGCGCTGCACCAACTTTCGGCGGTACAGTACCCCTGTGGATGCAAGAAACGAAAACGCATAGGACAATAAGCTTGGGTTGCCTTTGCATCCAGCACTATCGTATATCCCTCGTACTCACTCATTCTTTTGTAACAAGGCACGAAACCGAGTTGGCTGGCACATATTCGCCAAACGCATGCTGTTTTCCAAGGATTGCGTGAAAACGTGTTGATATTCACATTATCAGAGAACATATTTGCACTCATGGGCATCGGCCAGCATTTTACCTGCAACGCACAATAAAGCGACTGAAGAAGGGTTAGTGTATGCAGTAGGGCAAGGGGCAACTTTTGGTGGTAGGGGTTCTATACGTTGACCAGCTTCAATGACATTTGCCGTTTGAAACACTAAAAGCGCAATGAGACTGTTCCGCAATAATTATCATCTGTCTTGGCTTCTCCTGTTGAAACTTTCGGCAAGACAGAAACATCAATAGATCTTTCCGCTTGGCCTTTGCCACCTCTCGAAAACAGGTTTCATGCTACACAATGATGAAATATTGTAATTTCCATTAGCCTGCATCCGGCGACAGTTGTTTGCCATTATACTGTAGGTGGCGCAAAGGCTATTGCACCTGCCAAGACCCGCGGGCGATCTTTCTGATAAAACATGCTAGCCTCCAAATAATCCTGTCTGATGTTTCGTTCTGAGCTAATTATCTTCTCTCTATCATGGTCGTATCGAGAGAAGAGCGGCTTCTTGCATGGGCAGGTGGCTCGAGGCCTATGCTATAGATAACTATATTACAACAGGAGGTCGCGTGAGTGAGTGGATAAGCGATGGAAATCCAATAAACGGTTTTTATCTCCATCGGCTCCTACAGGTTTCGCTACAGTGTCTGTCTGAAAGCTCATTCGAAATGGCCATTACCGAGATAGATGCCCAGGTATCATGACAACGCCCACCTATATTTTCTTTTATTTTGCGTTGGGCGGTAAGCGATGTTTTGCCGTAACAATGCCAATCCCATAAGGTAACCCACCGTATGCTTTTATTCTGAATGGAAAAGGATACGGTGTTAGCTTATCCCACAGACAAGGGAGGGAAATAGATGGGAGCAGCTTGCCAATTACTCTATGGGCTTTGTTGTTCATCTTGGCGGATCTTTACTGTTCCCCAACACCTGCTGTTGGCGCCGCCCTTTTCTCATTACCAATATGCCAACTGAGGTGAGGTGAGGTGAGGTGAATTGGGAATAAGAGCATAGAGACCTTGAGCTAAGAGGTCGTGCATTTACCCCGTCTTAGAGACCCCGTTTCTCACAATCTTGTTGCTCACTGTCAATTCATCGAGATGAGCAAAGTGCATGCCACATATGTTTCTTGATATCCAGAGCGGGCGCGATGGCACTGACTAGAATCTTCTAGATCCCCGTTGACGTAAATCGGTATTGATTTCATCAGAACAGGCAGCTAGCTCGTCCTTTAAGGTACGACTAAGGAATAGTTTGGTTTTTAGCTTTCTACGAAGAAAGATGGATGCTAGCGAGGAGACGGTATTTAACTACAGTGTTGGTATTTGTACTGGGCTACGAGCGGACACCGGGTACATGGCCCTGACGGTCATTCTTCTCCTGACCTCAATTGCTGCTTTGGCCACTCATGTGTTATTCTCGATTCTACTTTGGCGCACTCAAGCATTCCATTCGAATGTGAGATTGTTGTTACAAAACTTTTCTATTTCCGGATGTTATCTTTCGTTGCACGCCATTGGACGATGTTGTTACAACTTTGTCTTGGCTTCGGCAGGGTTCGAATTAGCTGCTGTGACAGCTGTGCGATGCGAATGGGTGGAAACGGTGTTCAATGCAAGCGAAGGCTCTTTGACTTTGTCCATGGCTTTTATCGGAATCGATCGATTGATCAGCACGTTGAGACGCGACCACGTTGATAAAGAACGACCAACTTGGGTGGCCTACTTGATGGTGGCCGTGGCTTGGGCGGCTGGTACTGTATTCCACTTCGTTTCAATTGCAGTCTATGCACACGAAGACCATGGATCTTGGGAATGCTACTGCCAGACCATGCTCGTAACACCATTATCTATACTCTATTACATGGTGGTCGGCTTCTTTCTCACTGAACTGTTCACGGCCATCTGTTACATCATTCTATTCCGCTACAGTGTTTCTAATTTGACTAACTTTACCATCAATACAGCCCAGCATTCACTGGCTGAACGACACGGTATGATGAGCAATGTGAAAACGAGCATCCTCCTTTGTCCTTCAATCATCCTTCACGGTACTGTCTACGCGATTATCTCTTTGGCACTGGTGCCCCTCAGAATATTAATAGTAGATGACAACTATGTTAGTCACATCTCATACGCTCTACTGATTCTGCTCATCATGGAAATAGAAATGGTGACGCAAGCTGTTTTACTGATTAAAAGGAAGGATACACTTAGAAAAGCCGCAACTGCTCTAGTTCCCTTGCTCGCTCGCGTCTTTACTTCATCGCCGAATCAAGCACCTGCCGAAACTCGGGATGACCAGGAAGTCCGACAAAACAAGGTAGTTCCCATTCGGGTGGTCAAAATCGGCGAGACAACAGGTGCGATGAAACCAAGGGGACATGCAGTGAAGAATGTGGCTGGAAAGGAACGACTGATCGAGTTTCGGATAAAGCCTGAAGACAACGATAACATTCTCAATGCCCTGTGGGAATCAAATGCGCCGCCAGGCAAGAGTCAATCGACGAAAACTAGTGGAGCAAAAGGTTCCATCAGGCCGGGCTAATTAATGAAGGGGTTTGAGATGGCTCATCGTTGTCAACAGAACCTAGCAACAGAGAGGAGCGATTTTTTAGTATTCCCTACATACAACGCCCTCTGTCACTTTATTGAGGGGACCTTTGCAAATACGAGCGGCTGATCAAGGGATAAACTAGTCAGTTATCAGCGTCAACGCGCCCGCGGGGTCTCCCGATAAAATGGGTGCGCAAGCAAGCAGCATGTTTCCCCTGGCCCTGAGAGCGCACGGTCTTTTATGCTTCGCATGAAACCTGCTGGCGCTAAAAGATGGACCGTACATGTTGATTTGTTTGATTTGATCTGCCAAATCAAATCTGAAACGTACAGTATGCTCTGACTGGTCGCGAGACACGTATCCGCTCAGATTGGTGGAGGTTCCGTATTGCTGCTATGTTCAACAACGCATACTTGCTTGAACTCCAAGCTTCCTTTGCTTGCTGTGTAAGTTCATACTTGGCCGAGTGATCAGCTAAAAATCGTTGTCATGTTTTGCGTATTCTGCGACTTCCTTGCTTTATAGTGTGGATAGAATGTCTTGTTACTGCATCCGTGCATTGAAGTACATTCATCGGGTTAACATGTGATCCCTGTATATAGGCACTTTGCACCTTGACTGTATTGCAGTACATACGAGTACAGTATGTTTAATGCCAACTGGGTATTATTTGCTGTGATTTGTATCTCGGTAGAAAGCAGCTGACCTGATCTTAATATGCGCAACAACAATTATCAAATGTGGCCCGAGAGAGCAGTTCCTGTTCTGTCTGATTCTCTCTTTCAAAAAAAACATTTCCTTTGTGATTCCAGGTGGATATGTACAGTATAGGAAAGATGCAAAGTAGAAGATGTCATATCCATCCAGCTGGCGAAATCAGGGCAAGTTGATACTCCCTGAGGTGCACATCGTTGCTGATCGCTTGCGCCGAAACAGAAGGAAAAGTGGAGTGGTTGCACGCATTTAGTGATGAAACTTGACCACTATCGAAAATATACTGTACATAGGTCTCCTCCTTTACCCCATCAGGCACTTGAGATGATGTTTCGCCAGATAATTTTTCGAGCAAACATCTTTGGTGGTACTTTACCAATATGCCCCACCTCGTGCGCTCGTCGCATAGAATAATTCGTCATAATAAAGCTCATGATCAGCCCGTAGCGGGTACTGTGCAGTTTGTGAAGCAATGATTATCAAATTTGCCGCGATAGTATCTATGGTAGACCCTGCGAGCTGATCGTGAGATAGTATAGGTCGAATCAGCTCCCTTTTTACATAGACGATCCGTGCTAAATATGCGTACGGGCTCTCATAGCAGGCTCATGACCCAGTACATCGTTTGACCACCTTAGAGTTCATTTCACAAAACGAGTCGTTTTTCTTGTTTACTTATTCCCAGCATCACCTGTTTTCTTTCCTGTCAGGCTAATTAGGGAAGGTGAGCATCCGCCGCAGCTCATTAAACGCCCGTTGACTTTAGCCAATTGTACATATAAACGCAGGCTAAGCACGTTCACAAGGGAGCGTGAAATTTTCTTTGTGAAATAAAAAGAGTAAATGCCTTTCTCGGGACTTCTCGAGCAATGGACAAACACAAGCTGATTCCTTGTTTAGAATGGGAGGCGGCTCGTCGCTAGCTCGTATCGATGAGGGGACGGGTTTGGGGTGGAGCGGGCGTCGAAGCGCCAGTTCCCAGCCGTTAAGGAAGGGTCGGGTTGTTAGCGAGTTCCGAAGAGGCTCGTACGGAGGCAATTCTTCTCCAGTACCTTCCTATGATACTGCTAAATATGGTCTCGAGTCGTCCAAGTGGCCGCTGAGGGAGTCGAAACGAAGCTGCCCGTTGGGATGCTTACGTCATTGCACTGCTTCTTGAACATTGCCATCGGGCCTAAAGGGCGCCAAGAGGCCTAGCTTATAGTGCGAGCTCGGAAAGGACCTCGATTTTCGGTCGCTCGCCTCCCATCTACAAAGTGATTCGGAAGATTATTGAGGGGCAGGTACATAGATAGCTATGCGAGGTTGTAAAAACTTGCTCACTTAACTGCAAAACTTATTTTGTCTCTTCCTCTTCGGCAGTGGTTTTGCCTAAAGTTTTTAGCCAGCCGCTGATAATAGGGCGGCCATGAACTCGACTAAATGTGTCATTATGAACGTAAAAGTTTGAGTACGAGTTACGAGTACGTTTTTCGAGTCGGTTACAAGAGACGAATACACTGGTACGAGTATATAGACGCGTTGGCGGGGTGAGCAGCAGGAAGCCAAGGTTTTGAGCTGGCACTGGGCCTTTGCTTTTCTATACACTACGATGTAGTGTATTTGAGTCGAAACCGTCTCCAATTTCTTTTCTCTTCCTTCAGCTGCAAAGAATTTCGAACATGGCAGGCATTCGTACCAAGTGTCGTGTCACCGGATCAGATAGCTGCTAGCTACTTTCTGACTACATGACGTTCGGAGAAACATTCATCAACGTTGAACGCTGGGTTGGTCGGGTCGCAATTGTCTAGCGACACGTGCATGGACAATACAACAATGGCACAAGCAGCAAATTGCTCTACTCTTCGTGCGCTTCCATTAAGGCGGTGCTGGTGGAATTGGACAAGACGTCTTGCTCACCCATGGACTCATTCGACATGGAAGAGGACGCGAGTCAAGAACATTACGCCAGTTTATGAAAGCCACGTGTCTGGGAATAAACTTTACTGTTTTCGTGAACCCTACTGTTGGCCTATTATTGGACGAAGCACGTCCAGGACGTTCCCAACGACAACATTCGCATCGATTCTAGGATTAGTGGTATTGTATTTCGTTTGCTTTTCAAGTACGGTCGACGGGTCAACGCGCACCATCGTATCATCGGATAAGGCTACTGGAATTAAAAGTGATGGGAAAAGTGAGTAGATATGTGAAAACAATACTCAGTAATGGCACCGCTCGCCTTGCTTCGATTCGAGGAAACGGAATTCTCGTTTCTTCCTTGTCTTGAAACGAGAGAAGATCCATGCAATATTTATTCTCCTATAAGGCCACGGATTCGGGAAATACTTTTCTTGGATTTGCTGTCTTATCATCTAGTGGTCTACCATAGCTCTTTCCACTGTATACAATCGAGAAACCATGGACCTAGTATTCAAGTGGGAGCGAAAATGATGCGCATATATCAGTTTTTTCGGCAGCATGCTTTCTTATGTACTCGTAGCTGCAGGCCGAGGTGGACATGGAAGGTCCGTTAGCCTCGAGGTCCATAGGCCTTGAGTCTCATTCAGTTTCCACATCTGGCATTCGTTGTCAACCTTAGCATCTGATCAAGCATGCTCGCGTTCAATTGATAATCTTTTTGGTTCTCGCTTGTCCCATATTCAGCGTTTTTCTTCCTGATCGGACGATAGGTGCCTAATCGTGTGTACGTTGCGGCATTTCATCCACTACAGATGTTCTCTACACGCGGCCGTGCCCAATGGGCATGGATTATAAATCTGACAGATTCAATTTGTGCACCTCCTAGCGAGAATGTGAAAAATCGATCTCGCTAACTTGCGAACGAAAAGAAAACGAAAAAGGCCAACGCTTTCTGCCCGTAGCCGCCTTAGAGGGCAATTTATTTATCATTGAAAAAGCTAGTCGGCCAGTCGAGGTTGGGTCGCTATGAGAGCGGATAACTGCCCAGGAATATGTGGGAATACTTTGACTTTTTCCTCTCCAATAATTGAGTTTCCGAGATTATGCCGTTTTTAGTGCCCATTTTGCAATCTGCTACGTAGCACGCATGCAAAAAGCAGCTTTTTGAGGGAGGTATCTACTCTGGGCTAAATCTTCTTCTAATCTTTCTTTAGATCTTCTTTACGTCGTAAGTACGAGTGTGGTACTCGGACTCACGATCAGACGAGGCTTTGGTCTGCATTCGTCCAATATGTCTAGGAGTGCCAACGATCAAATCCATCGTGCCCATGCACAGTATACGTCAGCATGTCACAGGGCAAGCTTCGGTTAAATAGGTTGAGCTTCCTCTCTTCTCCAGAAGCACCTTCTTTCTCCGAATTACGAGTATGCCCAGGGTTGGGGGAGATGGGACCATTGCTCGGCTTATGATATAACGATTCGAGAAACTCAACACAAGCAATGGGACCCCTAATTCGACGTTTTTTTATTAATGTTCATTAAATCAATACCCGACCTCATCAAAACAGGCTTTCTGATTCTTTTCAAGTGGGCGGTCGAGTGGATTACGGAAAATGTATTCGATCAAGTGAATCGAACCAAGCGCAGTACTCACACAGCTTAGCATAAGCCAACTCAAAGAAGTTGGTCCGATAATGACATGTTTTTGGGAAAATTTCGTAGGAACACGGGGTCAGCGGGGACAAGTAGGCTTGAATAAGAGCAGTTGATGACAAGATTGGTCGTCAGCGAAGCTGTGAGCGAGAAGACGTCGTTTGACGAAAAGTCGACTTTAAACACAGTTGGTTGGTTTGGCTCACGTCAGTCGTTTATGACTTGGTGACTAAATATGCTCAACACATTCATCCTGTGCTTGACCCTTGTCTTCTGCACTACTTTTTGTACCAAATATAGCTTTGACTCAGAGGAGGATCACACGCCCGCGGTCGCGTCATATCCAAGTAATAGAATGGATTTACTGAACCGGGAAATGAAGCAGTTATTGAATCGAGTCAGGGACTTCATCAGGAAGATATCTGCAGAAACGGACGAAGACGAATTAATGGAATCGGGCATTAAATACGACGCCTCCGCGGCCATCTTGAAAGCGGATCCAGCTCGACGTAATCGCACTCGTTTTTTGGATGCTTCAGGTTTGCGTGGGGTGCCTGTCCTAAGAGTTACAGTATTCCCCTCAATCATTGCATTTGTGCTCACCCGATCTGGCTCGCATATGCGTCTGACACATCTTGTCTTTTTCAGATACGATTCGGTGCTATAGCTGCATGTCACCATTCTACGAAAGCGCCTGGGTACACGGCATGTCGCGTTGGCATTCCAGACCAATGAATTTTAGCCAACAGTGCGATTATCCGAACCAATTAAGGGGCATTGCTATGGTCGAATGTCCGTCGGTTTGCATAAAAATGAGAGAAGACACTGAATTATCCGGTAAGACGAGCCTTGTCTTTTCTTCCCAGCCATCTGAACATCAAGCTTATGGCTAGTCTGACGGCTGCCTGCGCAACCATGACAGAAGGGGGCACTTGGTATTTGTAAACGACACGTCTCGTTTTCTTCGCATAGCAAGACTTGCCTTTGATATATTTTAAATGCATAGAACTCGCACATGGCAGGTCTTTTTCGAAAATCGGTCCGAGGTTAGAATTTATTTTGGTTAGGATAAAATTACTCAGGAAAAATCGAAAAGCAAAGCCTGTCTTCTTTTCTAAGCGGATTCTAAAAACATATTTTGGAAAAATGCATAGACGAGCACAGCACGGCATCTTTTCGAAAAGGTGAGAAAGAAAAATTTGTGGCTCGCATTATATGTATGGCATAGGGTATGTATCTTATAGTTTGTAGCATGTTGCAAAGACGCAAAGTTGTCACGAATTTCATGTTTGGTATGTCTTGATAGCGCAAGCGAAGGAGCGACTGTTTGGTAAAAAGGCACTATTGTCGCGATTTTGACTGATAGAACGCCACTCTGCTGTTTTAAATTATGATCCATCCATCGTGGACATAGCACGATGATGAATACCATACTTGTATAAAATATCGGCTGCGCGGGCTAATCAATGCCCTAATCACTGCCCATTGTTCGGATGACAGATGGCCTCATAGAGGAGCTAGTAGCGACTGGCACAGGTGCGCGCACTCTGTTGTGTTTTGCCAGAATCGGGATCTGAGATTAGATAACGTTAGTGGCACCTTACTGCACAATAATTTACGCTTTGGATACGCAATTGCACATGGTGGTGCCAAGCCTCGCTTCGAGGGCTGATTGACCGCAAAAGAGCAGCAGGCTGGACTACATTGAGACAGCTTGCGGTGACCAAACACGTGGGCAGGGAAGTCGCGATTATGTCATCGTCGTGGTCGCACCCTAAGCCCCGTTATGCTTTTGTGTTGGTGGTAGCAAGTCCCCAACCGACGAGCGCGAGGTGCCGAATGGCATGGTTCCATAAGTTGATGCACAAGTCTACGTTAATACCCCCACTGTGGTCAGTCTTCTGGAAAGCTTTTGTGACAGCAGACAGCGGGAGCAGATTGAGGTCCATCTGCTTACTATGATGCTTTCGTCGCCAGAGCCGCTCCACAGCCTAATGAGGTTGATTCCCTTGACAGCAGTGAAAGTACAGTAAAGGTGATATCGACACGAAAGCCACACATTGGTACCAGCACAGTCCACGCTGAGAACGTGGCTGCTTAATAGCTGACAAAGCCAAAAATCGAAGCAGCTAGATCGTCAGTGGTGTCGTACGAGAAACTTTAGGCAGCCATGATATCGATTCAACCACCTTCGAATCAACATGCATCTCCGCAGAAAGCAAGAATGAATATGCCTACCAATTAGGTCCCCATATACTTTAGTCGATAGTCAAAATGCCTAAAATGGCCGGTGGATCCAACACGTCGAAGATAAGGTTGGAAAAGTTGAAAGAGGTGCACCAGTAGGACCAATACCAAAAGAAAGGCAGCATGTGAGAAGAATCGCATTGTTTTCGATCGAAAAGCTCAAAATTGCTTTGATGAAGCACAAGAGCAACAAGAACAAGACGAACCACCCCTGGGCCTACCAGGTCCTGATCGACGCTTTAGAAAAGACTGAGTCAAGGCCAAGAAGCGAAAACAAAAACTAAAATAATTCGAGAACATACTTTTTACGCACATTGTAATGGCGCATAAACACCCACTCCCCCATTTGAGATCTGATTTCAGTTCTGCGCAACGCGCAAGTATCAATTTCAGACAAATACCCTTGCTTTATCTGACACCTTTCTATCTTTTTTAGCCATTCCCTTCCGTGGTTACATTCGTGGCTGTTTCGACACCATGCTTTTGCACGGATTCAACCAAACCATGGTCAGATGGTATCGATGGCTGCAACGCGATTCCTGCAACGATTACAACAAGTACCAAATCCTGCAACTCCCCGGGAGTGGTCGCTCCTCTTCCAAGAGTACTATCCATATTTGCACGTGCTATGCGGACAGGTGCAACGGATCGCCATCGCAACACACCCGGACACTTTTCGACCGAGAAAAGACTTTGTTTCTTAGCCTGTTTATGATAATATTCTTTAGCATTGGAAGATAGCAGTCCTGAGGACTGTTGGAAGGCGGACCATAGGGATGTCAGGGAGTGGTGGCGTTCTCGAATGGGAAATGAGTGGTGTGGGCAAGCAGTGATAAGGTCAGTGGGCGCGGTGCCTGAATGTACCTTCATATCCAAATGGCCATACTAACGCAGGCTTGTACGTAGCACTGTTACTTTATTTACAATATGAGTTCTATATGCCAAGCAATAACTTGTTGGCAGGTAAATACTGTACAATGGTTGGAGGGCCCTAGGTAAACTGTCGCGCGGCATAACAGTATTGTAAGCGATGCAGACGGTTGCAAAGCAGTGTTGTAATATTCATGTGTGCTATCTGCATGATAATGTTTCAGCCACAGGAAAAAATACTCTTGAACTCCTAATCCTCACCAACTTGTTCCCTAGAGTCTCACAGTCATTGATCAATGGCCCGAAAATTCCAACAACGTCTGTCATGGTCGTCGTTCATTTCATGGTTTTTTGCCAGCTATACGAGACGTGCTCATGTTCGTTTTCATAATTCGCCTCATCACCAAGCACAGGTATGCGCACTAGAGGGTAAAGGGACATGAGGACATACACGAAATTTTGCCGGGGCGCTATTCGAGCACCCGTTGGTACTACGCATCTGGTACGAGAGGCAGCATCTAACAAGCCAGGCCCACCAGACTTCGAAGCGGCGGCACTTTTCGAAGCCACTAACCTTCTACTTTACATCTCCCTGCTCAACCTGATACCGATAGAACCTTTTCAAATTTATTGCTTATTCAACAGTGTCTGCAGTTTAGGTTTTTATGACTTGGTTTTTACTTGCACCTTTATCTTTGCAAATATTGACGGCGGGGCTTGATCTGTGCCAGTGCACTGCCCAGAATGTGTTGATGAGATAAGCGAATTGTTTTTGTTATGGTGAGCATGGCCTACTTAGTTCTTGCTGGGTGTAAAGTACGGCGGTGGTGCTTTTATGACACGGTACATAACTGGATTTCAGTTGATCCACCAGTCATATCAAACTAGACCCAGCTCTTGAAAAGTGGTCAAGCAATCATGGACGACGTATCGAACCGTATGCAATTGCTTAACTATGTCACTTTGGATTTCCAGGCTACCCCTGACAAGAGGGCCACCCCATATGAGCCTAGGTCAGATGACGTAATCATCGCTGGTTATATGAAAACGGGCACCACGTGGTTGCAACAAATCCTACACCAGATACGTACAGGAGGCGATGAGTCATTCAAGGACATTTACGACGTGACCTGGTACTTGCCCGATTACTATCACAAGTTTAATATCGATCTAAGCCGCGATCAACAGGGAAAGGCAGGACGCATATTCAAGTCCCACGCCAAGTACGAGAACATACCCAAAGTTCCTGGGAAAACCAAGTTCGTGGTCATTGTACGAGATCCTTACGACGCCGAGTGGTCAATGATTAAGTTCCTCTGGCGTTACTTCGGGGCTGATCGAGATATGACAGCCGAAGAGTACAACATGTTCGTAGAAAGTATGGTAAGTTGCAGATAAAGTGCTACTTGCCCTTGGTGTGTGAATTGGCATCTTAGGAATGCATGGACCTGGGATCTGGGAAATACCGCATCGATACAAAATGTGTCCGTGTGTCCAATGTGTATTGCAGAGGAGATAGCCCGTGTATTGCATTCCTAGCAATAAGACTGTCGTGTTTTATCTATGCTTTCTGATCTATCTGAGGATAAGCATAGGATATCACGCGACGCAGTAATATCCCAACCTTTTTATTGCAGAAATTCCGAGGTCCTAATGAGGATTACGCTGGTTGGTTCCTCAGCTGGTGGCCCCATCATCACGATCCCAATGTCCTCTGGGTCCACTATGAAGACTTGCACAAAAATCTGCCAGCATCTATCGATCGAATCGCTCGATTCTATCTCGATCAGGCACTAGATTTGAAAACGAGGGATCGCATAGCCAGTTTTTGCACTTTCGAATATATGTCGGCGAACAAGCACAAGTTCACGGCCGACAAACAATTGCAGCTAATGGCGCAAGCGGCGAAGTTGAACGACCAGGAGAAAATTAAGAGTCTGTGCGGTTTGGTAAGAACAGATGGCGGCCGAGTGGGGCAAGGAACCAACAAACTGTACGACGATGTCAAGCGTGCCATCGACGGACGTTGGAAAGAAACTGTTGGCAAGGAGTTCGGCATCGATAGCTATCCGGACATGTTGAAGAAGTGCACTTGGTTTGGACAGTAGAGGCCTATGCACTGAAGTACTACTCTTATATTGGAAAAGTGTACGTTGAAAAGCCGATTGTGTGTTAGGTGCAATAAAACTTCTATTCCGATTCAAATAGAGAGTAGATATGCATTACCAAGGTACGGTCGTAATTGAGTGCAAATGCACGAAGAGGAAACAAACAATTTAATCGGCCGCTCTTCTCACGGCTGTCTGTTTGGTTCGTGTTTTTGCCAACAAAATAATCATATTAACGAGTCAGCATCGCACCACCTGAGTTAGTCAATTCTTTTTTAAACGGCTTTCCAAACTACACGATAAGATATCACGAGGACTAGCAGCTATCGTCATTCAAGGCATGCCAAAATGCTAGCAGTGCTTGGCGCGCACTTAACGAGTTTGTCCAAATCAGTCATCATCTTGCATTGGCTGCGAGTCGGTCGCTGCACTTGATATGCAGCTTGCGGAGTCTTTCAGTGCCTGATTAGCACTTGGACATGCAAAAAGCTGGGTCAAGATCAACTAAACGACAAAGACAAAATACTGGAAAGTGTATATTAAAGATTCTTGTCAGCTTTACGCGCTGAAGTTTACAGTAGGTGCGTCAAAAATGCAGAGCTGCCCGTCAAGCAGCTCTACAAAAATTCATTTTGCGAAAAAATTACATGGTCGTGTTTTTTTCCTGCGTAGGAAGTGCGACTACAAAGGTCAATAAACGAGCAGATGAAATGCCACAAAAAATGCGCGGTCCCTATGCCATAGGGGCTTAAAAAGAGACCCTTCATGAGCTCATCACGGATTAAAAATAACTGAAACGTCCGCTTTATATGACATCTAACAAACATTTCCACGGCTGGTAGGAATCACTAGAAATGATGTTGATGCCTCACCCTTCGGCATAATTATGCGACGCGAAGCCGCAAATGTGATTAGACCAGACTGTGTAGGGTAGCCGTCAAAACCAAGTTTCCGTCTGTCAAAAGCATGTGTTGACGCTGGCTGATCGAGAAGAAATGGTTTCCCTTTTCTTGAATCTACGGCTGATCTTTTTCAGGAGACACAACATCGATGTTGTAGAAAACCTTGCTTGAATGGACTTTGCGAATCTGTGATCAGTAACGCTGGATTGGTTGTTGCGTAAGCAAGAATTTTGTGCAAGAAAATAAGAACTGCAATCATAGAGGGGGGCACGCCAGCAAGATTTCTTGTGACAGAGTGTGAGCGGTGCTGAACAAAGTCGGTTCAGCATTAAGAACACGGAAACTACATATGATATCTGAATCTCATAGAAGCCAGTGCTACCCAAGGAAATTTCTGGATCATGTTTGTCTCACACTAGCATGCAAAACGACGTCAGAGACATCCTGGAGTGGTGCTTCTGAATGAGTAAAACCTGATGTCTTCCAAAATTTTTAAAAAAACACAGTGCGAACAGTGTACAAAGAGCAAACTTAATAATAATTTATTTGGTCGGGTTAGCCTTTCTTATTAAAATTTGTGAGCAGCAACAAGGCTTGCTTCAGCGTCAATGAGATTAGTCTTCACATTTCTTTTTGCAGCCTCCAGCTCCAAAGAGAGGCCAATAACCCGCTCGTCTCGTCCTAGCGAACGTGCACGAGGAGATGAATCTTATAAGAGGAGGGTAGTCAGTGGGTCGACGGTTCATTGTTAAGGATTCTGTCGCTGTGGGTGCAGGAAAAGCTAGCATTTTATTGGTAGACAGCGGCTACTACCCTCATGGTACTGCTGCCCACACTGTTTTTCTTCTACCTGCCCTTGGGCTTTGTCCAATGTTCACCGTGTGATCGCAAAGCTCAGAATAGCGTGCTGGATCGAATCTTGACTAACTACGATTCATCCGCTTTACCCGCCGATGGTGCAGTGACCGCACGCGTAGAACTCTCTGTGCAAGACGTGAATTCCATCTCGGAGATCAGCTCTTCTTTCACCCTCGATCTATGGTACAGCCAAATCTGGCACGATTCTCGGCTCCAGTTCCGCAATAAACTGTGCCAGTCGAACCTTAGCTTGGACGCCTCGGTGATCAAACGTCTTTGGACGCCTAACGTGTGCATTGCCAATAGCAAGGCTGTGGCAATCCATAGCTCGCCGGCCGATAACACACTACTGATCATATTCGAAAATGGAACGGTGTGGTTAAACTATCGATTGCGGGTGGAAGGACCGTGTGTCATGAACTTCCGCAACTTTCCAATGGACGTGCAAACTTGCGAGCTGGTGTTCGAAAGCTACCCGTACAACACAGCCGAAGTGAAATTGGATTGGATAGAGTATTTTCCTGTGAGCGTTCCCAACGGCATCGAGAATATTCGACTACCTGATTTTGAATTCTTTAAATTTAAATGGGCAAAGGTGCGCTTTGTTCCCCCGCCCGCTGCAATCACTTTATAGCTTTTGTTTTCTCTTTAGAGAGAGGCCCAATATACAGCCGGTGCCTGGCATCAGCTTAGAGTGGATTTTTATTTCAAAAGATTGCATGGTTATTATGTCTTGCAAGTAAGAAATCACAAGATGACTTGGTTGAATTCAGTCAGTCGGGCGAGGGGCGTGTTGATTGTTTGGTGGCAGAGGATGTGCACCTTGGGGTTGGATAAAAGCGCACATAGGATGAATACTAACCCGATCCATGCCAACCCGATCCATGCCAGCCCGATCCAATAGTGACTACAATGATCGAAACTGAGCTGCTTTCACAGAGACAAAAAAAGCTAATGCCGTCAAGGCGGAACAAAACTGGAGCGTAATTCGAAGCCCTGATCGTCTAGTCCATACCAAAAAAAGTTAATTTCTTTCGCTTGTTTTAGGCCTACTTGCCCACATACGTGAGCGTGTGCATTTCATGGATCGCGTTCTATCTCGACAGCCGCGCATTGGCTGCCCGAATCAGCTTGGGTGTGAGCTCCCTGATGGCTTTAACATTCCAATACGGAAACGTATCAAGAAATCTTCCGCGTGTCAGCTACGTCAAAGCCATCGACATTTTCATGTTTGTCTGCGTAGCTTTCATTTTCTTATCACTAGTGGAACAGGCCGTAGTTGGCTCGATGGAGAAGGCAGCTAGTATCGCAAAGGAACGTCGACGTCGTTCAAAAGCTTTAGCAGCCGCCGCTCAAGAGCCCGCTGGTGCATTGGGTGCACTGTCGAGGACGAATGGAAGAAGTCCTCTGATGAGATTTCACAGTGAACAAAGGCTTATATTCAGTGCGCCCAGTAGCCGCAAATGGTCATCACAGACTAACGCTACTGCCGACTCCCATCCACCGGCTACAAACGTACCAGTTATGCTGACAATTATCGACGGCGATCCTCACTCGGAAGACTCTGATTCATGCGATTTGGAGAGTGCGAAAGATGAAGTGATCAGGGGCAGAGAAAGACGTAGAAGAATTGGCTGCCTCAACAAAATCTTCACAACACTTTCTTCGTGTGTTACTTGTTCATTTCCTTGTCGACCCCCAGTAAGACGAAGAGCAGTCGAAGGAATCACGAGTGCCAGAGGTCGTCGCCCACGCACCCAACTCGAGTCATGGCATAACATCGACTGCTTCTGTGCTAAGCTATTTCCATGCGCTTTCCTAGTCTTTAACGTTTTATACTGGTGGTGGGTATGGTCGCAGTACATGGCCGACTTGGAGACAATTATAAGAAAAGCGACGAGTCGTGATGATAATCTAAATGGCTCCTCCAGCATGCGTGATCTCTAATCATACAGTGTGTGTGTTGCACCAAACCTCTCTGATTTTATGCACAATCCGGTATCTATTGCTGCACGATAGCTGCTCTTATTGTGAGCACACCTAGCTTGTGTGCGTCTTGCATTGTGTTGTATCGGAAGTATACGCCAACTGAATCAAGACCTATCAGGCGGAGTGACTAAACGTATCGCTGCGGATGGTAGAAGTTATCCACGGCGTTAAGTTATCCAGCGACTGCAGACCGGAGGAACTTACGTAATGACTTGTGCTCAAACTCCGCTGACGCGCAGTATCGACACGTACAGCACATAAACAGTGTGAGTGGAAGAAGGGGCGGTGCAAATTCTGAAGACCGTCGTTTCACCATGTGAGTTTCTTTGGTGTGGTCTACCCGCGCATTTTCCGAGATTAGACTTGCACATAGGTACATAGGTCCTCTGATAAGCAAGGGACTCATACCCTCTGGATCCTCTGGTCCTATGGATCCTGTCCTCTGTCTTCCCACGATGTCAGCGGTCAGATTGCTCAGGGCTGCTGCAAGTCCCTCCCTGTACGTGCATTCAATCAACGGTGCGACTTACGAGTAGAGATGACTATGAAAAGCATGTGTGGAATGTCACGTTGCGATTGGCCAATAGTGGAAGACTCCTAAAAAATATGCGGATGAAAGCAATGCGAGGAAAAGGGCTGAGCTCATGTTTTAGCAGGCGATGGTCAGTGTGTCATTGTGAGTAGTGGATGTGTTCATAGATATTTACACCGTGCATGATTGATTTCGAAATTATGAACGGCCGGTCAATAGCCACGTGGTGCTCGAGCGTCACACGGCTCGCACTCTCCCCGCGGGTGTCAATATTGACCCGGCTGGCAGCTACAGTCGCATTGGATCTGGTTTGTGAGGCGCGCGACCCGAGACCTTGCGGCTGCTCTTGGAATCTAAAACCAGATGCCGAATGGGGAAGAAGGAAACGGATGCGTGGGCGCTATCCTATACACAGTCGGTGCCGGTCAGCGGACGGCGGCGATACCTTGGCTTCGGAAAAAGTGGATAGACTTCCCAGCCAGCCACGATTATGCAATACGTGTTATACTTTTCATCACTGTATTGACACCGGAGCCGAGTTCGTGGAAGTGATAGTTACCAGGAGCCTTCGCTGATCACTAGCCGAAAGAATGCGGCTGTGCGAAGGCAAAGTTCAGGCTTACAAAAGTCCGAACGCCCTAATCTGGTACGCCAACGTATATGGTATTCCAGTCATAGCTGCTTTGGGCGTGCTGGGTAATCTGATCAACGCCATTGTATTATCAGTGAACGGGAAGCGTATTCCATCTAATGCCTACCTGCTAGCCTTATCGATATCTGATTGTGTATTCCTCATATTTGGCACTTTTGAAGTGACTCCTATTACTTTGGATGTCTTGAGCTCCGATCCAGCATTTAATCGCTTCTACACCAGTGTCGTATTGTATTTCCGAATTATTAGTTCAGCCATGTTCAAGTTTTCAGTTCTGTAAGTCACCTGTAAGATGATTCTGTCATTTGTGTCCATGCAAAGACTTCCAAGAGTAATCTTGGATGCAACTTCCACAAATGCTGTCGCTTTTTATTCTTCTGGTCCCGACAGTTTTCGTTGGGCTCACAAGTATGAATGCCGCATGACGTACCGTAATTGGTCATGCTCTTCAATCATTCACACAGGCGCCTGTCAAGTCAAAGGTTTTGGAGGCGTGCTTCCATTCCTGCAGAAAATTGCTTTCAAATTATTTGAATTATTTTCCGCGGCTGAGGAATAGAGAGGGGACACCTTCTGAGCACGACCCTTAGCCCAGATATAACGCGACGTCCATTCAAACCGCATTCTAAAACGGTCTGTACCAGCTTGCATCACGCATGATGTCAGTGTGTTGTAAGTTTTAAATTACATACAATCATGTGCGACCCATTGGGCTGTACCACTGCTGCTGACCTTTATTAGCTTTTCAGGATTGTAATCTGGATGACCAGACTGTACATCCGCAATGGATACTAAGCCTTTTTGACCAATGTTTACCCTGAGTATGATAGAATGTAACCAGCGTTTATTCGATTCCGAGCCTGTCGACACCTCAAATGTGTGTTTAGCTATTTAGTCTGGGGCTCGACCTACACGACACCGCCTACCAACACAACATCCTACATTTCCTCGAAATGCAAACAATGCCGCCTTGATGCCGAATATGGAATCTAACCGATACATGCAAAACGTGTCCTTGATAGAATATTTACATCTTTCAAATGTTGCATGTCTGGCAGCTTCAAAACCTGAAAGGGCTTTAAGCTTAGGACGGGCGCTCTGTTGAAATGGAAATATCAGAATGTTAGGTCTGGAAATTTTGAATCTTCGTCCGCTTAGAGATCAATTGAGCCTTGAGCACATGGAAAAGATTAGAGAAGTTCATGCTGAATAGCGCACTCATGCTTCTTTGGCTACTCTTCTCATTACTTACCCTTACTAGCTGAATAAAGCTGGCTTGGAAGCCGCTAAGTACAGTGCAGCATGTGACGAGGTCTCCCCATGGTCCCACGAGAATGAGAATAAAACTTCTCTCAATTGCCAAACGTCACTGCCACATTGAATTTTAGACTAGTCGTGGCCTTTAATGTTGAACGATACGTGTCGATTTGTCATCCATTACACGCTGGCGATATTTGTGGCCATCGATTGAATCGATGGCGTCTTTGCCTAGCATGGACCTTCTGCCTATTGCTGAGTATTCACTGGCCGATGACTTACGTGGAAGACCGATGTTTCGATCCGTCAACCAATGCCACCTTCTATATGGTACACCTGAGTCCCGACCCGTCCACCATGATCTATGATCGCACGATGAATTATGTCTCAATGATAGGTTTCAACATGATGCCTATTCTAATTTTGGTCATTCTCAATTGTCTTATTATACGCACCTTGCGGACCGTGATACGCAAGGACAGAAGATCGAGTATTCAAACCAATACGATCACAGTCGGGGGTATGATCGTGGCTGGTCGTCGACAACATCAGCAACAGTCTAGATGTGCCAATGCGCTACTGTTCGCAGTGGTAGTCATGTTCCTGATTTGTAATGGTCCCCAAGTGCCTGGTCGGCTGTTACTTGAGCAGTTAGGCCCTACTTCGTCTCTCGTCCAAACATATGTGGCCATCAGTCAGCAACTCATTTTTTTGAATGCCTCATTAAACTTCTGTTTATACTGTTTGGTCAGTCGAAGATACCGAAACTTATTAAGGAAGACGTGGACTCAAATCCAAGCGCGTGCGTGTGGTTGGAGAGCGGCGTTCGATACGATCGGTTCCAAATGGTCAGCATGGAGGGAGAGTTTACGTCTTCGTCGATCCTCTCACTCAAGTCGACGTGGTATCGTCACAATGGAAGGCGCTGCTGTAGTCTCATCTAACAGTCAGCAAAGAGAAGACGATGAGATTGAGATTGAAAGTGACGATGAGGATGGACCAAATGGCGACTTATGACCTATCGAAAGATCAAGGCTTAACGGCTGCAAGGTTTGCTGCTCACGAGCCCTTCAAGGTTTTGGCGAATGGTCTAAAGTTATGGTTTTCTCAAAAATATGTTGATTCATCATGTTCTTGTTGACTCGTTTGCAAAAGTAAAAATTCTGCCACTTGCTAATCCGTTTAAAAAGCCGAGTGGAAAATACTGAAAGAAGAGGGAACTTGGCAAAGTTCAGTGTCACTTGCCCGTTTGTATTATCTGAGGGCATTTCGTAAAAAGTATGACGCGTCATAGTTTATGCATGTCTACGAATGAGTAGCAGTTGAAAAAGTGGCAAACAAGAGGCTATAGTGGCTCGCAGTATGACCCGTGCCCGAGCTAGCTGGGCTCAGACTCGATGCTCTCGATGAGTTATAATTTTTCAAACCTAGGCCAGCGTGTGCACGTCATTGCGCATTCGGCATTCGCGATATCCGCCTAAAAATAGTTGTTCGGATACAAGGCCGTGGTGAGTATATGTAACACATCGGCAAGGAGTCACGTGTGCTCCAGCACTTTCTCCTCACAGAATAAAACTGAGCACCAAAACTTCTCCTCACTCGGCCTGGGCTCGGCAGGCAAGGTAGGCCTTGAGGATGGAAGCAGCAGTTGTTGGTGGAAGCCATTCCGCTGACGAAGATAATGTTCGTAGAAATGGGAGGAACCAAAGCAGCAACTCGGCTCGCCTTGGTTGCCGCCGGAGGCGAGATTCTTCTTCGAGAACATAGGCGGATTATAAACGCGCCTCGCCGCATTCCGACCCTGTCTGACGTTCGAAAACGCATTCGCCTACCTTTAACTCCTTTCTCCCTATCCTCCTTCTCCGAGCTTACTCTTGCACCAGTAAAATATAGTACGAAATTCGGAGGCAGTTGAAGAGAAAAGTTTCTCTCGAAGTTTCTACGCGCTTCAACTACGGCTGTGAATCGAAAAATACGTTTTTAGGACCATTTGAGAACTCCACGATTTCGAGCATTTGCCGTCGCGTAGCATAGCCTATCGTTAGGTTGATACTGTCCACAAGGGGCGGGTATAGTTTGGTCAGCAAATCTGCTAACCTGCTCGGCGCTCTGACCGCGTTAATGATTAAATATCAAGTGAGTGCTCAAGTATTGAATGATTGACGTGATTCGATTCAATTTAGTGCATTCCGCCTCGTCGTTGTTCGCTATTCCGTCTGCGCCGTCGATTTGCACAAACAGTTGGACTACTTAAAAAATTGGTGAGTGAACCAGGATACCATCTTAAGCCACGTCTGGCGTAAGCCTAGAGATTGAGTGGGTTCGCGAAACACCATGGCTTGACTTGTCTAATCTGCGCGCAGGAGGTCTGTAGAGCTGGCATGCTTAACCTTCCATTGTGACAGATTGGTTCCGCGTCAGGCTACTTCATTGTCTCCTGCATTGTCAGACGGTCGGTGTAACTATCATTGTCTTAACTTCAGGCAATCATGACTGAAGAAGAACAAGTGCCCGCTGAGACCACTGAGGAGGAGACTGCCGGCGATGATGACGCGCATCCGTGGCGCAAGCAGAAGGTGGCCGTCGAACACCGCAAACCATTCGATGTCATGTTCTCCCCAGGCAAACCGAGTCGTCTGCCCAAGGAGAAATTAATGACCACGGAGGGCATTATCCCACTCCAAGCTGGCTCTAACAAACACGACAGCCAGAAAGGCATGACCGGATTTGGTCGACCACGCGACGTAGTCGACAAGATCAAGTGTAACAACTTGCAGGAAGTGACCGACGAAGAAAAGATCGCCGCTATGAAACTCGTGCTCCCACTGCAACACGGTACCAACAAATACGCTAGTCAGAAGGGTATGACTGGTTTTGGTGTTCCTCGTGACGTGCTCTACAAGCCCAAAGCCACCAATCTGGGCGAAGTGCCCGAGGAGAAGGCCAAGGCTACTGACGGAATCATCCCTCTGCAATCGGGAACCAACAAGCTGGCTTCGCAGGCTGGCATGACTGGTTTTGGTATGCCTCGTTCAGTCCTGGGCAAATACAATTCTGATCAGGATCGCGAGAGCCAAGGATTCATCCATTTGCAGATGGGCACCAATCGATTTGCATCGCAAGCTGGTCAAACTGGATTCGGTATGCCCCGTCTGAATGTGACCAAGTACAAGGACGAGGCCCGCGGCGAGGTGCCGTTCGATGAAGGCGTCATCTCGCGTCAGACCAGCGGATATAAGGAGGGAGCCAATCAACAGGGCATGACTGGTTTCGGTATGCCTCGTAACACCACCCAGCAATCCCTGAGGGCTCAAGATCGCAAGAGTCAAGGCATGATACCTTATCAGATGGGCATCAACTGGGCCGACAGCCAAGCGGGAAAGACCGGATTCGGCCAACCGCGTCAAGTTATCACCCCGTTCGTCGACGACACCCGCGGCGACTTGCCGGATGAGCTGGCTCGTGCGCCCGAAGTACCGTTCTGGTCCGGCATGGAGAAGTTCGCTTCGCAAGCCGGCATGACCGGTATGGGCATGCCGCGAGATGTCAAGGGCGCCTATGTGCGTAGATTATGGTAAACACACCTAAGCTTTTTTTATTTTTTCTCAACATCGTCAGAGTGCCTATTTATATTTTACTGGCTTCAACAATAGCGCTCTCTTCTGTCATCCATCTTTCACGCTCGAGGCATTTGAACATTTTGATTTTATCATAGATTAAATTTACGAATTTTTGTTGAGTTTCTTCGTTGTCGGCTAGAAAACCCGGCGTTTTTTGTGTCTTCCCTTCAAGCACCTAGTTGACAACGTGTCTAGTCATACTTGCATATATTTATGCTATGGTGTGAAAAAACGCGTCTTTTTGTTTTACATATTCTATAACGACGACGAACGAGCCTGTTGCCGGTGTTGGGGTTATCTTGCCAAGGGTATGCCATGCATGCACACAAAGCGTGATCACATCCTTGAACAAGGCAAATGTATGTTTCATTGTTAGGACGGTATGTGTCGTCGGAAATCTCTTTTCATGGATAGTGGTTTCGAATGCCAACTTTCAATAGGTCTTCCCCAGGACACTGCTGTTCGCGTAATTTGCCGTATCTGCAATCGTGCCTTGAGAAAATGACCGTTCAAAATGCCGCTGTTAGTAAGGGACGGGAGAATGTGTTCACACAGCGGTCACCTGGCAACATGCAACAACAGAAGGGAAGGGCGGAGAGCAGAGGGCGAGATAGGAGAGCGATCACAATAAGAGTGCAAGCAGATCGATGGATCCTCTTTATCGAGCTCTGCATCTTTTCCAACGTCGTAAGTTTGAGGAAGCGTCAGAAGCGTGCTCACAAATATTGGCCAAGAACCCTTATGATCAGGTACCGTAAGATTGAAGTTTTGGATGCTCAAGGGTCGCATGTTTAGGAAAGAGGCACCCAAGGACAAAATCTAAGTGCAGGATGTGACCATTTTTAGGCCGCTTGGTGTCTCAAGCTAAGATGTCTCACTGAGCAAGTATACGTTGACGAAGTCGAGAATGACGAAGAAGGAATCGCTGAGTCCGTATTGGATGATCACGCCATATCGCAGGTTGCTCGGCCGGGTACCTCCCTCCTACAACAGAAACCTGGAACGGCTAAAGGAGGGCCGAGTCAAGCTGTCCGTCCAAGAACTCAAAGTGGACGGCCTTTGACTGGAGTTGTCCGACCTGGCACCCAATCTGGACGACCAGGTACGATGGAGCAAGCGTTGAGGACGCCTAGGACAGCTCGTACAGCAAGGCCCGTCACCGCTTCCACGGGAAGATTCGTTCGACTCGGAACAGTATGTCAAAATGTGGCTTTGATATTAGGGGGCAGTTGTACTTGACAAGAGTCTGTGAGCTTAGCGACTGCCATCATCTAGCCGTATTAAATTTGTGTCAGCAAGCCTAGGCCAGAATAGTATGTGTGAACTGTCCTCACTGTTCCCACCCAACTCCCATCTCGGCTTCTAGGCATCTATGGTCAGCAGTCCAGACGGTCCGTTTGTCAATGTTTCGCGCTTGAATTTTAACAAATACGCCGCGCAACCCAATGTTGCGAAGCCGCTCTTTGAATACTTATTTTATCACGAAAATGACGTCCGGAACGTAAGTTCATTTTCTTCTTTATTTGTTCCGGGGATTGTATACATAGTAACATTATGTATACGTACATAGGCATTGCAACTTGCTGCTCTTGCTACTCAAGCATGCCAATTCAAAGACTGGTATTGGAAGGTTCAATTGGGCAAATGCTACTATCGGTAGGCACATATTTCGATTAGCCACACACTGCGTGCAGCATTGCTTGAGGCCTATTCCTTTCAGATTAGGCCTATATCGAGACGCTGAAAAACAGTTTAAGTCTGCTTTGAACCAGCAACCCATGGTCGATACGATTCTGTATCTCGGGAAGGTACGTTAATGAGATCCCTTTTAGCTTTGATGCCGCTCTACTTTTTGACGGCCCAAGGTTTTAGTGTGGAAAAGCTACATTTCAAACTCCCCTCTTCTAGGTACACATAAAATTCGATCAACCCTTGACATCAATTGATCTTTACAAGAGACATTTGGAGACGTTCCCCAATGATGTACACTTGCTGACTGCTCTGGCTCGTGTTTACGAAGGCTTGAACGACTTGGAGCAAGGCACTCGTTACTACAAGGAAGTCTTGAAACAAGAACCAACTCACATCGAGGCCATCGCCTGCATCGGCACGAATCACTTCTATTGCGATCAGCCCGAATTGGCTCTACGCTTCTTCAGGTATCATTCGACACCCGGGGTCGCCCACTCCATGTGCGGGCGGGTGCCCTAAACCTTCTATAGTACAAGTCAGACGTCTGAGAAACAATCAGCTGGAACTAAAAGCTGCCTCTTTTCAGGCGTCTCTTGCAAATGGGAGTTTATAACGCTGAAATCTTTACCAATATCGCCCTCTGCTGCTTTTATGCTCAACAATTTGATTTAGCTCTGAGTTGCGTTGAAAAAGCAATCGGGTTAGCCGAAAGTGATAACCAGTCAGATGTCTGGTACAATATCGGCCACATTGCACTAGTAAGGTTCGATAATGCAATTTATCCAGCCAGTCTTAACGAAGGAGTAACATTTCGTAGGGTGTTGGAGATTCAGGCATGGCTTACCAGTGTTTCCGGTTGGCATTATCAGCTAATCACGACAACGCGGAGGCCTGTTGCAATCTGGCTGTGTTGGAAATGAGGAAAGGAAATAATGAACAGGTACAGGACGATGTCCCATATTTCAGCTATGCAGCATTGAACGCTCATCTTTCTTTCAGGCAAAGGTTCTGTTGCAGACTGCTATGAATGTGGGCAGTTATACTTTCGAACCGTTTTATAACTTTGCATTGCTCACATACGAGGCAAGCTTTTGACTTTCTAGGCAACCTTTCAGAAATCTAAATGAGATCAACTATTTCAGATGGGAGACTTTCAATCAAGTTTTAATGCTTTGAAAAAAGCTTTGTCTATCTTTCCTGATCACTCGGATTCGAAAGAGTTGGAACGTCGATTGGTGTCGACACTGGCGAGTGTGTAAATGGACGAAGTCACTGGCTTTGTTTGGAATCCATTCGCCTACGAGGATATCGATCGCGTAAAGCGTGCACTAATAAATGTGTTAGCAGAGATAATATATACAGTAGCATGTGATGACGAATGTCTGGTTACAGTGCGGTATGCGTGCTGTGTATGCGTCCCGTATTACTTGGCTACACCTGGTCGTGCGCGATATCAATAACATATGGCTTCATTTTTTCCTCATGTGCATTTGGGCCCCTCACACGCACTATGAGAAAAGGTATACAGTAAAGGGAGCAAACTCAGGTTATTTTTGGTTATTACTCCGCAAATCAGTCTAGTCACAAACCCATCAGAATCCCAGCCTTTGGTGTAATGGCCTGGGCTTTCACTCCTTACCATGCGATCATGCAGGGAATACGGTGCAAACTGTGTATGGCTTACTCTGATTGAGAGAATTAGTTTTCCTGGATAAGTGGCATATACTCTATGTACTTCTCATACTGTACAGTACTATATGCCACATATGTGTCTATCATATACAGTGCTCTGCTTCAAGTGTTCAGGGGGTCAGTGGGGTTTTTGCCCATTTTCAATCCCTCCACAATGTCGTAGTCTTACTGTGTTCATTGATGCAATGTGAAACCTGCATTAAAAAATTTTCCCAAATCGACTGTGGTCGCTCGACGATAAGTAACCATCACGATGATTATAATCATCATCACTTTCATTACTGCTAAGAAAAATCAGGGTACCAAGCACTTTGCGAATGCTCAAAGTCTTATGTAGGAGTAAATATGCTGTAGGTACCAATTTTTGTATTTATGACATCAGTTACACCCTAATTCAGGTCAGGAAGGATGACAAGAGCTGGTGCACTGTATGTACTCGCTCATTGGTGTTTTGCGCTACCTTTTTTATACCGTCTTGTTTCTATCTGACAATAACTTTACAGTCCTCATGCCAACTTCTGCGTAATTTGTTTCTGACATTAGCCAAGCTTCAGGTCAATCTCTGATCGCCGTCGGTTGGTCGACCAAGACCTTGTTCTTTTCGTGTGTTGAGCGAAGAAGTTCATACAAGGAGCACGCAGCCTGCGTATGCTTTACAGTTTCCATTGTGGGGGTCGGTTTTGAGGGAACGACCGAAGCGCCGCCTGGCGACTGGTTGGGCGGGTGCCGAAATGGAATGGTGGTCGACTAGTGCTTCATCTTTGGAGCAACTGGCGCGCGAGCCATGTGGCGGGGTGGTGGCGCCCGTTTGGGAGCAGAGCACCATATGGGCTTGTTTGAGGGCCGTCGTTTCCCGTCTGCGGACTTTTACTTTCACTGACTAGTTTACGAAATTGCGCCCCTTCTCACTCGCACGACGCCTCTTACTGGCGCTATTTGGGAATGCTGACTTCGGCGAGACGGGTTGGGTGGCTGCAAGCATCGTTTAGTGTTCTTCCTCGGAAGGGCTCATCGCCTGGCCTTCTACGTGCCTAGTCATTACCGTTCGGTCGGGCCAGGCTGCTTGCGCGTTTTGTTTTGTCGATCCACCGGCGCCCCCCAACTGCCTCATTCTTAATCATTCGTGTTATAATTCGCTTTCATTAGTTTACAGGCATTGCATAGGCATGTCGTTATTCGAGAATAATGGATCGGCTGCGGCCATGAATGAAGAAAAACGAAGCATGTCCGATTTGATTTACATGATGACCCCTGATCAGTTATCTTTGGCTTGCGCAACCCCTGACGAGGACGAGTCGAGCAGCGGAGCCAGCACGACCAACGAGGATGGCGGTGGCACTCCTTTATCGATGCCCACCGACGAGTCAATGGCAGCCAATGGATCGATGCAGAATTTCAGTCCGGGAAAAAGTTCCAATTCCCTGATCACGCCCAATTCGCCATCCAAATCGAGACGCAACAACGCTGCTGCGGCCGCCGCTCAACATTCTCTATTACCAAACGGGAAGAAGACCAAGGGACGAGTGAAGATCAAGATGGAATTCATCGACAATAAGTTACGTCGATACACGACTTTTAGCAAAAGGAAAACGGGAATCATGAAGAAAGCCTTCGAATTATCGACCTTGACTGGAACTCAGGTCATGTTACTCGTGGCCTCTGAAACGGGCCATGTTTACACGTTCGCCACCAAGAAATTACAGCCCATGATCACGAGCGAAGCTGGAAAGGCCTTGATCCAAACTTGTTTGAATTCGCCCGATTCACCCGATGGTAAGTCACGCGGGTTTGTTTATGACCTTATTTGGTGTTGTCTTTGAGCTTAGCTTACGGTCAGTTGAAAGGATTCGAAAATGAGTGGTTTGAGGGAGACTTGACGAGACATCAGCTTGAGGACTCGCCTTTTTGCCTTTCATTCAGGAATGTTTGTTTCTTAGGTCCACCTCACTTCGGCGAGAGCACTGCACTGTCGGCCAATTTCCACACGAGTGAGATCGCCTCATTGACTCCAGCCTCATTACTGTTTGCATCGGGAGTCACGGGCACCAACTCCAGTGTCAATCAGTCGCATCACCGTCAATCCTCGAGCAATAATTCAGCCAAGAGATCTCAAAAATCACAACAACTACAACAACAACACTGCGCCAATGCAATTCAAGACGTCCTGGCCGCAGCTGCGCAATCCCGAGTCGGTGCTTCAACGGCAAAGATCGATAATGGCGATTTATCGATTTTGAATGATCTCGGAGTGTCGAACGCGAAGGTATGTGGTGCTTGGGTGTCACGGCAGAGTGACGGAATTCCCACCCAGGATGGGGACTGTCGGGTGGAGACTGGTGGTCATGTGGGCTCTATCCTACCACAACATTTTCGTGCACTGCTCGGCCTTTAGTCTGTTAATCTCGCTGGACTGTCGTGTCTTCCTTGGCTTATTGTTTTGTGAGATACGGTAGGATGTCACGTGCCTCGAGACGGTAGGCATTGTTTTTGTAGAACCTTCTTCAGCGGGCCTTCCCCGAAGACGTCGGTTTGTTTGTTCCCTACCAGTTCTGTACCGAGTTGTGGAAGAGGGCACGAGACCAGGGCGCTTTTCTTGGCTATCGGTGGCGCGTGAGCGGTTATGTACATAGGCAATAAGCGTTTGGGCAATGCGGTTGGCTCCATATGCTGACACAAGCTTCTCATCCAGAAACCGACCTGCCGTTCATCGGCTTCGTCTCCGCTCGTTTTTCAGTTTATCCTCGGTTTTAAGTAGCAAGAAGTCGTTCGGGCTGTGCTGTCTGTAGTCTGCGCTGGACGCACCTTATGCGCGGAGGGAATCGGCTTGGTGAACAGTAACGCAGAAGTCTTCTCGGACGCCCACCATCGTCGGGAGTCTCGTCCATAAGCGCGCAGCTGGCCTTGTCTTTGAAGTTTTCGAGTAGTTTTGCCGAGAGGAGCTAGAAAGGGTCGAGTCGAGTGAGGAGTCACAAATAGAGTCAGAGGAGTGAAAGTCGGGAAAGCTAGTGGAGAACAATTTAGAGAACAATCTATGCCCCGTCTTCGAGTATAACCGTTCTGGCCATGCGACTTGCTGCACGCGCCATCTGCTGCGCATCTTCTCCAAATACCAAACACTATTGCTCCCACTCGAATTTTGGCGGAACGGTTTTCTCGTACGAAAGCACCAAGGCACTCTCGTTTCGTCTACATTTTCGTCTCTCAAGAGCACTGCTAAAAATGTTACCTACAACTCCCCAAAGTAGCAGACTATGAAACATCGGTGGCTTATAAGCCCCCAAACTGTACCAGCTTACTGTACCGCCTCTATATTTAGATGGGCCGCTCGCTTTTCCTGCTCTATCGATGCCTGCGCCATTTAACCCAGGGACTTAGCCTAGGATATGGATCGTGCTACACTAATATCCAGCCGGGGCATATGGAAAGCACAAAAACAGCACAGTTTTGGGCTCTTTTTTGCTAATTTGTTGAGACTAGCGGCCGTGGTCGTGCCAAGCTCAGCGTATGTGCTTTGCACCATGCTCAGAGCCGGTACACGTTCCGGACCAAATAAGGGCAACAATCAGGCAGTCAGTTGGCTCGCACGTAACAACAAAAGGATCGTATTGCACTCGTAAACACGTCGACTCTCCGCGACCGCCTTTTATGTACATTGCGCTTAACTTTGGCCTGGGCGTATTTTTCAACCAAGACCCTTAAAAGGTGTCACCCTGGACCGCTTTCAGAGCGACCGCATTTTTGTGCTTTGGTTTCGAGTGTGCCTTTTTGGGCAAACGTATTGACTCGGGTTGGACTTGTTTCTGAATGCCAAATAGATTTACCTTTTTCGAAAGGCCTTGAAATAGCTTTGAAATTTCACTCTTCCTCGCCATATCGAGAATACAGTATGCTAGTTGGGGACGGTGTAAGAAGCCTGACACATTGCGGAGCAGGGTCGTTTTGGGTTAGTTTTTCGTGACTTCCTTTTCCAACAGTTCTTACCATGCTTGCGTATTTCTTGACTTGTAATTCCTGCTTTGTCACGGCTTGACTGTGTGCTAAGTAAGATTTGGAGTAAGGCAATGGCATTCGGACTGACGCAAATTGGACGGCTTGCTAACGTAGGCGTCTTGGAGACGCTATCGGGTTCAGTTTTGCCATTTCGTTTTTGGAAAGCTATTAGTTTTCTGAAAAGAGGCATCTTCGGTGGCGCACCTCTGTGGGGGAATTTGCCATTTCCGTTCTCGCGGCTCCCTACCATTTGCCAGACGCGTCAGGTGCTGCATTTTAGCCGAGGCTGGTTATGGTGTGCCTCGGGGCATATGGCTAGCTTGGCTTCGATGCAGTTGTAAGCAAGGAATCGTCTTTGTTTAAAAAGTCAGCGATGGTCGTGATAGGCGTGGGGCTATATTGGAGGATTCATCGCCGTCGGAGGCATCTGCCGCCCAAAGGCAAACGGGCCATGCTATAACGGAAACGGCTGTTTTCGTCGAGTGGGCTGCGGACGATCCGTTTTTGAGGCAGCTCGGTCCAAGGCTGGCTTTACTGCCGCCGCGGGCGTTCCTCGTCGATGAGTCGAGGTATATGCCCGAAAGGCGCCTTCTGGCCGGCAACTGTCGCGCTCGTTTCCCTTTCGACGACCGTGGGCGAGTGGGCATTAAGACCGTGATGCGATGATTATTCTTAGCTTTGCTCGTCCTCTCTACTCGGCGTCACGCCATTCATCGCAGACACGGACCATGCGTTTCGTGAATATGCTCGAAACTTTGTGGGCTAGGGCAGAAGCCGAGCAGTCGAGCCGTTTATAACCAAGCCGAGGCAGCAAATGGCGGCGGAACTTTTCCTAAGGAAAGCTCAGTAATGGAAGCCGCCGGCCTAAGGCGTGACGTGCCAGGCGCCGAACAGTAGGCAGCCGAGAACCAAGGCTTTTACGACCAACGGACGGTCGACTGGCAGGCCAGCGGGCGGACAGCGTCTCAGCATCTCGCCTTTGGCTAATAAGTTGGAAGGCGATCCGACTCGTTCTTATTAGCACGCCATATGTTTTGGGTGTACGTGCACGAAACAAAAGCCAGCCATGGTGTCAAGGTCCGAAGACAAGGGGTCGTCCTCAAAAGTACGAACTTTGGAAAGCGGATCGTCGCTCGTCGTGTCCTGCGCAAACCATGTATGGCCTCGACGAGCGGGACACGCAACACTCGTGCTGCGCAAACAAGCCATATAAGCGTTCAAATTGGCCGAATAAAGCGGCAGGCGTGAATATGACCTGAAAAAGAGCTTTAGCTTTCCGGTTAGTAAATAGACGTTTTACTAGTCAATACACTCGGGGCAATATTGCATTGGAGTTGGTCTAAAAGGAGCAGCGTCTCACGCAATGTCAACAGTGGGCAAGAAAGGGGGCCAAATGAGTTTGGTATGGCGTGTCGCACTGTAAATGGCATAGACACGTTTTGGACTGTTTTGTTTGCACGAGTCGCTCGAAGTAGTTTTTCGTTTTTCTTTGGAGAAATGGGGCTGAAAGGAGGACGGTTTTGGCTTGTGCCTAGACTATGTACATAACAGGGCCGAGTTGACGTAACCGGCTGGCGCTAGGTTAGGGTAGGCGGACCGGGACTATGGAGAGGAGTCGCCCGACAGTCTGCCGGCCTCGCACCGTACTTGTCGTGGAGTTCAGAAGCAGAAGCGAACAGCTTCGATCCTTACGTTCCAACTCGTCACGCGCCGTCTCCGATCGGTTACGGTCGAGCTGTCTGTTTTAGGTTGACAGCCGTGCCAGTCTGCCTGGCCGCATTCTGGAAACCGTCTTTGCCCTTACGTACATATGAAACGCATTTTCTTAAACTCGTTTTGTTTTCCTTTCTTCGCTAAACCCGCTTTATAAGAGCGTGAGAGAGACGAGAACGGGTCGCCTTTACCCATTGCACTGAATGACTTCAAAATAGGACCGTGACGGTCCCGGCATTCGACAAACATGGCTCACCGTAACTTTTATATTCGTGCCTAAGATTGCGACCGAGCCTAAGACGGCCAACATAACCAACTCGGCAAAACTGGTCCCAATGCACAAAAGATGGCAACGAGGGGCGCGCTTTCGTCAGCACGGCTACCGCGGCAGCTCGGTATGGCCATGTAGGGTAGCAGATGGCACTAGGCGCTTGGAGGGCGGAGAGAAGTCCTACTGTATAACGGGCCACATCAGCCATATATGGCGTGGCCTACTGTAACCGCTGCAATTGCTGGCTATTGGTCTTTTTCCTAGTCCCATCCCCAATTCCCAAATTTGAAGCACTAGAATCTTACAGGCGATTATTGCAGGGTGCCTCCAAGGGTTCGTACTACAGCGCCAGCGAGCTGCCGACCATGGTTCCCCGCAATGCGTCTGCTCGATTCTCGATGGATGCATCGACTCCCAATTTCTATTCTCAGCCAACAGAATCGGCAATGGGAGGCGATGATGACCCGGACTTGGAAAATGGTGATCTGTCCTCTTTGGCCGTTGGAAACACCAAGGAGCAGAACGAACAAGAATTCAAGGGCGCTGATATGAGTAAAGTAGTAAATGGTAATGCGAAACGTCGTCCTACGTTCCAAAAGCATGGCTCGTCTCCTTCTTCGTCCGCATCGGCAACCGCAGGAAATCAAGGCACGGGCACAACTCCGGCTGGTTCAACGCTGAATAATCTTATCCACAACATCGTGGCTAGTCGACAACAGCAAAGACAGCAGGCGGCCTCCTCGGCTGGTGGCAATTCGCATAGTCCTAATCATGCGTCGAATAATCAGCATCAAAATCGTCGGAAAAGGCAATTGGCCAGCAGCGGAGCACAGTTTTCGGGGAATAAACAGCCGAATATCTATGGGCAGTCGGGTGTGAATTCGCAGGCGTCTAATGTCAGTGTACCGTCCAACCAGCAGTTGGGGTCGCAGTTATTCCCATTTGCAGGTAAGTGCTGTGCGATTGTGGGAAGTCCGAATGCTAGCCTGAGGCATCATGGGGCTTGGTTGGTGTAAACAGGTTGGGGGAGGTAGGGTGGTAAGAATTGTTCAATGGGATGAAAGAGATCATGGCAGTGTTGGATAGGAGCAGACAAGATGGACAGCGTCAAATGCAGCTGTTCAATGACTGTTGCTCTGCAGGCTTACTTCCGAATGCGGCTTCCGTCAACGGTGTGGCGGGTGGAGGTCAAAGTAATAGTCAGCAACCAGCCTTTGGGCTATTTCCAGGTAAGGTCTGACTATGCTGGCTTTATGCCTTGATATGATTCTGCTATTTCAGGACTAGGAAATGGCGCCTTTATCTTTCCACCAGGGATCGTCTACACTCCGCCGTCTGGCTCGTTGCCCGAGGGGGCTGCTGCAGCGTTCGCTTTACAGCAAATGTTGGCTTCGGTTGTTGCGGCCAGTAGTAGTTCCAATGATGGTGGCCGATTGGCTCAACAGCAATCGCACATGGCATCTATGGCGAATGGTGGCAGAAATTCATCGCCTGCTGGGCAGACAGGGCAACAGCCATTGATTCCCTTATCGCTTCCCTTGTCGGTGAGTAGAGAGAAAGGTGCTTAGGAGTTTGAAGACGCTGCTTAAAGTTGAATACAGTTCTCTTCCAATGTCCATTCCAGTAAAATATGCGATCAGTCTTCACTTTTATCTCAATCTTTCTGTTTTCAGATGATGACCGCAAATTACTTGGCAGCGCAGCAGTCTCAACGAGAAATGCAAAACGAAGATTTCGATGATGGCGGACAGATGCCGATGGATGAGGAGGAGAGCGACTGATGTCCCGCTGATGGTACTGTTGAGTCAGAGAGTTCACCGTTGTCGATGGATGAAGTAATCGTTGCTCTTTTACTCTGTACAGTCCCTGAACAGATTTCTGTGGGTCCAGGCTGATTGCACTCGTTTCGTTTTCCTTTGCCTTGATCTGGTCGCGATTCCAGTTTGTGCTTTAGTATCTATTTAACCCTCTTTGCCTTCTTTGCCCTATCGTCTACGTCAGTGGCAGCTGTGGAATTGGGTGCACTGTTTGTGTCTTAGAAAGGATCAGGATGAGTCAGTTCTGGTCATCGGCTTACTAAAGCGCCAGTTCTCATATGCGCGTTTTGTTATCAAGGAAATGTTATTCTGAGTTACTATATACTGTATGTACTTATAATTGTGGTTATGATGTGTCTTGTTTGAGTGGCCTTTAATAGTAGCTACTTGAGATGGCGTAATTTTGAAAGTTGAGATTCCGTTTGGGGCATAATACTTTCCGTGCGCCTTGCGTGTGCCCTATGCACTGATTGTGGCATATCTGATTCATCTACGCAGAAGACATTCTAAGTCTGGTTTCGAGCGTCATTAATTTTATTGCTTCGTGTCTTTTTGTGCCTTGGAGGGTCATGATGTAAAATGTGGGGCGTGGGCGTATATTTGATACGATGACACGGAGATGGTGCCTGTACCCGTATGCAATGTGCACTCGTCCATTGTTACTGTTAGGTGCTGCGTCGTAGTCGTGATCGTTATGAGATAGCCGATAGGTTTCATCTGCGCGATGTGGTCTTTGGTTGATGCCTTCTATGTACTGTAAGTGTGAGGCTGTTCGTGTGTATAGCGTGCTAGCTTGATAAAAAAGGAGATACGCTATGTCAGTGGGTGCTAGATGGAGTATAAGTCAGTTCCGACCGCAAGGTTACTTCTGCAGCAAAATAGCTTGATCTGACGATGAGTATGTTAGTGGCAGTGGAGCCAAAGTCCGAGCAGGGGCCAGTAGACTACATTTTGTCCTTTTCCGACTCCAGTAATTTTAAGTTGTGCGCCAGTCCTTGCGGCATATGCTTCCACTGTATTGAACGTCTCACACGTGACCCAAAAACTCGTATCAGTTCTACCGTGCTTCTAAGAATCGTGGGTCGAATTCCCAGACTGCCCAGGTTCCGCTGGCTGAGTAATTTTGAAATTCGCGCTTGCTCTGAAGTACACAGCAGCGTTGTCTGCTATTTAAAGGAAATGGCGGGAAGCTGATACGTGTATGCCGTAAACAGTAAAGCATCTGATATCGAGGGAGAGGATCGGTTTATATTTAGATTAGGTACTGTTCAATATTATTCAATTATCGGAAATTAAGCATTTCTTGAAAGAGAGATACCGAGTAAGCCGAGCTCATCGTCAGCCTGCGATCGGTACAGTACATTATATCTGTGTTTTTTGCGGGGCAAGTACTAGACTGTATTTACAGTAGACTGTTTCGCTGGCCGATACAAAACGGCCTCTCCTCTCTGATAAGGTGAATTTCTGAGATCGTACTTCTGAAAGGCAATTGATATGGGTACTGTGTTGTAGGTCTCTCAATAACTAATCAATACTTACGTATCGTATCGTAAATAAGTTTAGCGCGTCTTTAGGGATCAAAGAGATTAGAGAGAGAGAGATTTATTTCGTGCATGCTCATTTTGCCAGCTTCATTATAAAAGATCAAAACCAAATTCCTGTTTTTAGGCACAATCAACTTTCAGTCATGTCCACATTTTGGAAAAGAATTTTGGAAAAGAAGCCGGACTTGGTGGGTACGACTGTTTATTTTTCACCAACAAAATTTTGTGATTTGGAGTGCATCATTCGCGAAGACGCCACCTTGTCGCCCGTCTGTTCGCCTGATTTACAATTCGATTCGATTCGCACAATGGCGGAAGCGTGGCAGAATGGGGATCTAAAATCGGCGAAAGGCGCAAAGTTACCACGAAGAATAAAGATATCGACTGTTTCCTTCAATACCGATCTCTTCTTCAAACCTGGACGGAAGACTATTGTTCGCGGACTTCTAGATTGCCGGAATAAACCAGCGTGTGATTCGATCAAAAAACCTGTGGTTTGTACGTCAAATTACAATACGAGGTTTAAGTCGCATCAAAACTCGAATCAATCGATTTCAAGTGGCACCAAACAAACACTGCCATCAACATCGGCAGCTTCGACCGTCGTAAGGGAAAGGGTTCAAATCAGTCACCCGAGTTTAGTTGGCGATAATCGACTAACAGTGGCGACAACTTCGAGGAATGTACAGCCAGCAACAACGAGTGGAATTCAAGTTTATCGGTCGACTCAACCAGCTGGCAGTCAGACACTGCTGCTACCTGGTGGCCCATTGCAGCCTCTACCATCGACTACGACGCACATGGTTCAAATGATTGCATCGAATGGGGAAAGAATGCTGGTTCGCGTATCAGCACTGCAATTGCCACCCGCCGGGGCGACTTCGGTGCCAATTGTGAACGGCCCGCGTCAGGCTCCAACAACCAACGTAAACGAAGCTCAAGCGCCAATTGATGCTCAACCATCGACTATTTCCGATGTACTGCCGACCAAAAAGAAGCCGTGTCCTGGCTTCGATCTCCGTCCGCATCAAGCGGCTTTGGCCAGTCGTCAATGGGATGGTGCTCGGATGGAGTTTTCACCCGTTATCTGTCGAGGCGATCGATGTTGGTCGAAATCGTGCGAGGGAGAAATCAGCGAATATCGATTTCTGTGCTGGGATTGTAAAACTGCCAAAAAACGATTGATGACAGCGAGACGCTATTTGAAAAAACCAACTAATGAAGAAACTCGTCTTCGGACTACGGCGCATCAGTGGTTGACTATGGAGGAGTTGGTAAAGAAATTGAATTATGTGACAAAGACGAAACGAGAAGAATTACAGAAAGCTATTCGAGAAAATCAAGCCTTGAAACGTGAGCTCGAACTGTATCGGCCAAAGGAAATCGCAAATCGATTGCCAATGCGACTCGTCGTCAAGAGACTCAATCAAGAAGAGAGCAAATTACGATGGCCAACGTGTCGATGGTTGGTGGACGATAAGGCTTGCGGATTCCAAGCGGAATCGATCTCCCTGTTGAATGATCACATTGCTGAAGCTCATTTTCGATCACAAGTGGAATCAAACAGGGAGAAGGCGCTCAACGATCAGACGTACCACTGTTGTTGGGCCTATTGCAAGCGTCGGAATAATAGCGTCATGAAAAAGCTTCAACTTTTGCGGCGTCACGTGGCACGCTTTCATTCAGGAAGTGCGGACACTCAGAAGAACTTGGATGCCATGCGAGAGCAATTGACGAATTTGGGTCGAGCACCGACTGGTAGACGATATGAGAGAAATCAACGTATGCGAGAGTCGATCGACGAAGTGGCTCGGGCGACTAGTGATCTGGTGATGTTGGGGTAAGGATAGGGCAGACTAACAGTAAGTAAGGGAGTTGCAAAGGTTCGTTTCCAAGGACTTGTGTTTTCGATCTCCTGTTTTGGCATGTTGTTTGCGTATTTGAGTTATGCAAAGGTGGGAAGATGGTGTTGGAATTCAGTCGAATGTGTTGAACGGTTTGCTAGTTTGCCAGTTCAATTGAGTGGATTGCAGAAACAGCACACGTTCTGCCAACCTTCTTGGAAGGAAGGGTCTTTCAACGCTAGGCTGATGACGAAATAATCTGCAGTCAGATTTTCGAAAGAACAAAGATCAAAATTTGATCCTAGTCTGCCTCGCCCCTCGACCAGGGTCGACCGTACCAGCCGTAGCCGTGCCGTGCCGGTAATGTAACGCTCGGGTACATTCCTTCCCTTAAAAGCGGCCAATTTTTAGGAAGAGAAAATGAATCTACCAGCTGTTGGTTTATACTCGCAAGCTATTGCTAGATAACCGAATCTAAAAAAGTGACAAAATTTCAAGTATTTACTCGCAGAGAATCTTATCTTATAATCCTAGGCTAGCAGGCTGACTTTGGGGCTGTGATCCTTACGGATTCTACCCAGTGCTGCTAAAAATGCTGCTTTTTTGAATTGAAATGTGGTCGGTCACTCATGGGGTCGCTGTTGTTGCATTTGAGGCGCTTGCAGCGCTACAGTTTCATACATGAAAGACTAGATTCCTTGCCTTTAAGTTTAAACCGTTGCTGGCGTTAGGGAACCCATATGATGATTGAATTTAAACGGATGTTATCTGCCATGTTCTCGTATCCGTCTTAATTCAAAAATTTTGTTGACATCTTTGTGCAAGACATCGAAACTGGGGCGGCCCGATATACCTACAGTATGAGCATTGACCACCAAGCGTCGCGGCACAGATTATCGAACGGTCATCATCACATTTCTCACATCATTGCAGATCATGAGTTCATATCTAGTCTTTGAGCATATAGCAAAAGTCTAGTCTTTGTAGCATGATGAAGCAAAAGGATTTCTGGGAATCCGCGATATCAAAGGCGTGGAGACCGCACCGAAGTCAAGTACTTTGATATCTCAAACCAATACCTTCATACCTCATTGCCGTTATTGGTTACAATATCTTACAACCCGACGACGATCAAACTGTTCACAGTGAAGAAGTAGGTGAATATAATAAGCATGACGATTTCAGAGATGCAAACCAGAGATAGAAAGCGGAGATTAAAATGTCTGAAAAGTGTTTTGAAACAAATTTTCAAATTTTTTGGCTGCCAAGGTGGAGTGGCCCCACGGGTCTCATGGAAAAAGCGTATTTTCACCGACACCCCTAAGATGATCGGCTCAGATAAAACAAGTGAATTACGTATTGCCAGCAGGTGCTTTTATCGCTAGCTACTGAAGAATAGCAGAAACAGTTTTCAAAAACGCTAGAAAATCGGCATATATGGGCATATCGGCATATATATTGTACAGAGACAGACACGCAGCAGCGTGCCTCTGTGCGTCTGTACTGGAACCCCCAGCACAAGAGGGCATCCTAGACTGGACGCTGGCTTCCTCGGACAATGGCTGGTGGGCTCTGAACCCTTTTGGTTTTTTTTTACCCATCCTGGTCGGGCCAGGGGAGGGTCGATTTTTGGCCCTTTACCCGCGGGCTAGGGGGCTTGTTAGTTGACCCTATCTTGCCATCGACTACGGTCAATCCGTGATGCATGCAGGGCAAGGGCGCGTGTTTGTCGCAACCTTGCGATGTCGGTGGTTACCCCGTGGGGCAACCATACCTAGCCCGTGCCCCGTGAGGGGCCCGGATTCGAGAGCCTACCACCTCAGAAGGCCTCTTCTCGTTTATTGACCCTGGAGGGGTGAAGGGCGAGTCGCCCAACGCCAGGCGTGCAAGGCGCAGAGAGAACTTCACCAAGCTCTCAGACGGCCAGAGTTGAACTCGCAGCTGACCGGTTTCTAGCTTTGCCAAGCAAACTATGACACATGCCTTTCACCACCACACCACCGAGGCGGCTGAACACTCTTGGTGCTCGACAGTCGAGACTGTCTCCTCGTTTGGCTTCCGTCTCTCCACTCAGAGCACCTCGACAGTACCGCGTTAGCCACCCCTGCCTGGCGTGCAAGGTCAGCGTGGGTAGGTCGCAAACCGACTAGGGATTGAACCCAGGACGAGCCTGGCCTCGCTACCAAGCGATACCGAACCGCTTCACCATCGCGGCTGCTTTCCCTTACACGCTTGGCGCTCATCCACTTGGGCGGAAATAACTGATCGACGGTCATTGGCCCGTACTGATGATGTGACCAGTGTAGGTTCTGCACCTCGTCAAAAACTCAAGGCGGCCAACCTGAGTTTTCCGATCTAGCTCGTAGCTGAAACATCATCCTTAAGGGTGACGTTGCCAACTACTGGCTCTGTGCAAAGCCAGTAGTTGGCAGTGATTGCCAGACAAGCCTCTAAAAGGTGTTTGACGCTCTTTGCGAGAAGGCGCCATCTCATCACACAGCTTCCTTATCATACGATAGATCGATGAGCCCCTCACTCACAGGCTTCTCCTTGTCACATTTGGTTCAAATACACTACCCACTCGAACAAACTGGGTTTACTGCATGTGGCCTCACGGCCACAAGGAGCCTTTTGTGCTCACACTGGCTGGTGATCAAGATGGACAAGGATGGCGACCTTGCTCTTCGGACGCGGAGTCGACCAGCTGGTCAATTTTCCCTAATCACGACTTGTTTTGAGTCTTACGAGTAGATGCACAGGTTCACGACTTCGTGGTTAGAAGTGCCAAGCACTGTGGAAGGGTCGCACTCGATTAGATATAGTAGGTGTACTTTCCCTCTTTTCTTTACACTGCCGCTGGGTGGAGGAAAAATTGGGTGCGCAGGTCAGTTCTACTGTTAGCCTGTCCTCACAATCAGTTGGTTCCCTCATCGATCAGAAAAATCCGACATGTCGCCCATAATGTATCGTGAGCTGTTTTCCGAAATGCCTTACGGGGTTGCGCTCGCAGACGAATTTTTATCTACTCGATGTTCGCATTGCTTCGCCAAAAATGCCAGCGTCCCGTGCAGCGAGGACGATGGATGCGAGAAAGTGTTTTACTGCAGCGAAGAGTGTCGCGGCACTGATCAACCGAATCACACGTACGAATGCATAGCTTTCAAGAAAGCCGAATCGGAGGAAATCGATCAATTTACTCGTCTCTTGGCTCGCATACTGACTCGTCAAATGCTCGATGGCGGATTCGCTCAACTGAGCGAGAATTTCCCTCCAAACATTCGGGTAAGCTGGCTTTGTTATTGCAATTGAAATTTTCACCCATCTCGTTCATAGGACCGTTGCTTGGACGATCTCATGTCCCATCAAAACGACATTGAATCCAACGACGATCGCGGAGCCGAAATGGAAAGGTCCCTGGACGAGTTTTGGCATGCTTTTGCGAGCACGCCTCTGGTCGATGATTGGGACATGGTCAAGCACTTGTACTGTGTCATGTGGATTAACTGCTTCTCAATCACTGGCTCGATCAACATGGATACTGGCCTCGAAACATCCCCTGGTGTCGGCGTGTACCTGAATGTGTCGCGGTTCAACCACAGCTGCCGTCCCGACCTGAATGTTCTCTTCGACGGATCTCGTCTAGTCGTTCAGTACATATCGACGGCTTGCGAAGAAGTTACTCTGGCCAAAGAACGGTCTGCTCTGACTCAATCGAGCAAGAAGTTTAATCGGCTGACTATCAGTTACGGTTTTTCGAGCTCCTTCACTCCCGACTGCTACTTCCCTCTTCGCCGCCACAGGCGTGAGTCGCTCGAATTCGGCTACTTTTTCAAGTGCCAATGTGTCGTGTGTAGCGACGAACGGTTGGCCGAGTTGGAAGAACATGCGGCTCCTATCGAATGCAACATCTGCGGCGAGCCGTGCGTGTGGAAAAAAGAAATCCAACATTCCTCGCTGTTTCTATGTTTGGGATCACCCTTAGAAACAATCGGGTTCGAGTGCCAAAAAAGCTGCCCTTGTATGTGGACTGATACTGAGTTCAGCCTGGCCAAGGACTACACCAAGAACTTGAATGCTGATGAGCAACTGCCGCCCTTGGAAAAGGAGGTATGCATTTTTGGATATCGCGATATCGTGATATTGTGTACAATTTTTCAGTGGGAGAATGTGATGTCCTCTCGCGTCGAAGAGCAGTACGCCGATGTTATTGTCAAGCAATGCGAGCCGTTGTGGGAGAAAGCGAGGCCGTTTTGGCATCGCACAGCCAACCTTCGAATGGCCATGTTGCAGGAGCGCCTGTTCAGCGCTTACCACGTGTGCATCTTGGAACAACGGAAGAACAAAGGTAAACTAAAAATTAGGATATCCTGGAACCTTTAACATTGCTAAATCTTCTCACTTAGAACCAATCGATCGTCACATGCTGAACATGGCTCTTCTGACAGGCGAGGCGTCGTCCGCTTGGTACAAAAGGAATATCGACAGTACTTTCGATACTGCCATAGCTTCCTACGCAAATGAATTGGCCCGCACGTACAAGATAGCAGCCACCGTTGCTGAAAACAAGAAGGAGATGATGGAGCATTACAACCGCGCCACCTATTGGTACACTTACGCTGCTTCGGGATGGGAAGTGTATGGTGAATACGCGGCTGCATTTGTCCAGAAATTACTGTCCGATGCCCAAAATACGAAGCAGCTGGCTATGTCTGCTGCGATGAAGGTGGCCGCCATTGACGAGGACAAAAGCGAGGAGGAGCAAGAAGAAACAGAACAGGAAGACGAAAGCGCTGACGATGATGAACAAGAAAACGAGGACGATGAAGAAGAAGATGAGGAGGTATGAGCACTCAGGGTGATAACGCATAGTCGTTTTTTTTCATATTTTTGCTAGATGGTTTTCTTTTATGCTATGTTTAGATACGATTGCTGACTCACCGAGTATGATTTGCCTAGTCTTAGTTTCTGCTACCGTATCGTCTTATGAGAACGCCGGCTTATGTTTTTCATAGTTCTAATCTTACCTGATGTTGCTAATGTGATGGTTTTGGCTACGATATTCACATTTTATCTGATACCAGGAAAGCGAAGTTTTGGACTTTGCATTAAAAAATGTGCTTTTGTCAACGCTTGTCCATCTTGGAAGTCTGGCCCGACATTAGCATGTGGTCTGGAGTTTAGCATGGCTTCGACTTTATTGAGACTGTCTGGAACTGAGCAAATGTGAGGCACAGATGCTGGATCGATTTGCAAAGTGCACGTTTGACCGATTGGACCAGAAACTAATACACGCCACCCATCCCAGGGCACACGTTCTGGAATGAATGTCTACTAAATCCCCAAATGGTTGATGTAGGGGAGAACCTGGTAATTTTCGGTGATCTTTCTCCATAATTCGCCAATGGCTGACTTGGTTGACTTGAATTGTGTGGCATTGTATGAGAGAATGTGGGGAGGTGACCCACGGCGAGCCTCGAAACGACGGAAGGCTAACAGAAACTGGTGACAGCGCCTGAACACTATTGTTATGCTGGCGAAGCACTTTATCTTCACGCAAAGAAGGCAGGAACTATTTGCTACCTCTCACCAGTCATGATCAGGTTGATGCTGAAGCGGTACCTCTTTCAGCATTGGCACGTGGCAGTAGCATTTTGACAGCAGGTCCCGTTTGGAACCTTATGGTCTCAATATCTATATAAACTATGGACAATCGGTATGCATCTTCCCTTTGCGGCTTGTATCTCTTTGTACTTATGCCTACTCACACCTACTTCCACACTACTTTACAATAATAAATACACAACCTAAAAAAACAGAAAGTGGTCGGCTGACATGTCTTCCATCTGTTCGAAGTGCATGGCTCTCGCAGCCATACAAGTGAACAATCCGACCCAAACTTTGACTGGAACTTGATCGCGTTTGACGTAGATTGGTCCAAAGTAATCCAAACCTGTCCACGTGAATGGAGCTGATTCGCGAACTCTGGATGATGGAAATGGGATCCTCGAACTGGATAGATGCATTGAACTCTTCCAAAACTGTGCCATCGACTGTCGGCTGTGGCGAGTCGTTGATTCCAATTGCTTACAGCGTCCACTAGTCCTCCAAATTGGCCTGATTCAGTTTGGTCTGGCTTGCTACGCCTGGATGTGAGGAGTTTGGTTGGCTGACCTATCGGTGACTGGAGTGAGCATGATGGCTGTTGCCTTGTCGTTCCAAAAAGATGTGTCTCCAATGCGGCCACTGGCTATCCATCTCAATTTTGATCCGATCTTCGGCGCTGTGTGCGCTAAGAATTCCATTGTACCTCCACCTAATAGCTTCAGTTCGTCTCAGGCAAAAAGGGCGCATCAAAAAGAGCGCGGGCAACAAGGGCGCATCCAAAAAAAGGCGCATGAGTAAAAAGGCGCAGTAAAAAAGGCGCATGGTAAAAAAACGCAAGTGTTTGTGTGTATAATTTTTTACTTTTTGGAAGCAGACAGACAAGAATTTTATTTGGACCCTGACCAATAGGGAGCCTTCTGACCAGCTAATGTTTGCTAATTTCAGATACTCATGTGGAGTGACCAGCTCCTAGAAAGAGGATGAGGGTTAAGTGGAGCAGCAAGAATGCCTGTGCGAACGCGTTGAGCAGCTGGGATTGAGGAATTGGAATATGGGCTCGTGGGATCTTGAACCGATTATAGAGGCAGAGATAGAATCTCGCCCACATGCCAAACACCTGCTGCAGATAATATATCTGACTCGCTGAGGATGAATGTTAACCCAGTCAATATCATCCATCCATCAATATCATTATGCAATGCCTGCAGCTCTTATTTCGACCAATATGAGAAAGACCTAGTCTGAGGCAGTCTGAGGAATGTTTTCTAGTGGCAGGTGCAGTAGTTAATTCCTAAGGATACTACTAGCAATTGGGGGCGTGTAGTCTTGCAGAAAGTGCGTCATTTTAGCCAGCGTTTAGAAGGAGACCATTTTCTTTCGTACCAGGGATTTATAAAAGTGCTTTCGCTCAGTCTTTTGAGTATTCTGTTATCAATGGGTTTTGGTTCTTAAACATTGACCGTGATTGTTGTTGCGCTTTTCTTTATTTCGTGTCCTCTCCCTAGGAGTGCACTGATAATTGTTTGGGATCAGAGTAAAATAGCAAATAGCGAATGGCAAATAGACAGTTTCATCCCATGTTCTTGTGCAGGGTACCGTTTGGACAGCACAGTGTCAGATTGCTAGTTGCGCCCATTCTGGTTGTTCCCATGTTGAGGGGCCACCATGCATTCTCCCTACATGGCCAGACACAATATCCGTCATTTTTATAAGATCGCATAGTACCTATTGTAGTTGCTGTAAATCAGCCGCGACATACTTGGCATGCGGTCATAATATAGTCTACTTACGCTTGTGCATTCAAATCATTCCAGTCAAGCGCAAAGAAAGAGTAACTTCTCACTCAAGAAATCCAAACCCACTCATCACAGGTTTACTACTGAATTTTATTATCGTATTAGAAAAGACTGATTGTTAATCGGCATAAAGTCCGTGTTTGTCCTATTTGTGGCCAGTCCCGTCTACAAGCAATCCACAATGCATCGAGACGGTGCCTAAGTCCGGAATCAGGTTTCAGTCGTCGCTTCTAATAGGCAGCATGGGAGTAGTAGTAGTGCAATGGCGTTAGGTGCCACGGGTTCTTGTACAGGGGCGGGTAGACGTATCGGTCGCCGAATTTGAAGTTCCAATACACGTTGGATCTGTGATCTCCGACTCGAAGCCACGTTCGGTAATCCCTCCATCTAACTGGGGCCAGTGTATCGAACGTGCGGCCAGCCTTGGTTGCATAGCGCAACTCGAACGTTTTGGCGTGTGTAGGTGGGATGGTGTGACGCCAGTGACGATGCTTGTGGAACGGGTCTTCCAATTCCTTCTCGTAATAGGCTGGATCGCCTGGATTGTAGTATCGGCGAGCAGTGGCCGATCCGGGAGGATAATAACGATCAAAGCCCGTTGGACGACGGATCAACGTGGATGGATACAATTCGGACAATACGATGCCCATTTGCGCTGCGCTCGCGCTCCTTTTTGCGCCCAAACTGGCCGTGAAGAACGAATCCCGAACGAAATCATCGTAGATTTTGGCTGATCGAACGTTAGGCGAATAAGTATCCTCGTGGACATGACCAGCTTTGAATATAGCGTCCGTCGAGTGAGCACGACGTAAAGGATATGAGGCGGCCATCTTCGTACACTACTTCCCAACTAGCACACACTATGCAAGACCAAACCAATACGCCCAACAGATCCGGCCTTTGGCAACGATGCGTGCCCGGCGAGCTTCGCACTTTTCTATTCTAGCGTAGGCTTCTCATCGCCGCGGGCGAGTGCCATTTGCTACTTGATTTTCGGGCGATGACGTAAGGAAACGGAATGCTGGGTGGCGAATGCACTTCACTCCCCAGGGCGAGCTAAGAATAAAATCGAGTGTTCTAGGTAACAAAGCCGAAATGCTGAAGAGTGCCTGAGCAAGCAGGGGGCTGATGATAGGCCTAGTTTACAAGTACGCAAGAAACTTTGAAATCCAAGGGGCTACGCGGTAGCATCACTGCTCAATTGCGGAGCTGCATCTGCGTCTTATATATGCCTTTTTTACGAGAACTGTACATGCTCGCGAGTATGATAGCGTCGGTTGCTACTGTATGGAGTCACGAGTAAAACTAGTGTCAGTGATGTTGATCGAATCGAATCGAATTGATCGACATCTGTGTCGACTTCGATGTCGACACAGATGTCACCCATCCGAGTGCTCGCCGTCAGATGTCCGCCACCGAAATCCCTATTAGGCATAAATCCTGCGGCATTTTGCTCTCATGCCCCTAACCATGAAGTATTATGCGGTTAGGAGGCTGGTGCGTGCACCCTCGGATCAATGACACATGCCCAGCGACTAAATGAGTGACCATTATTCACTTGTGCCCATTGCTCTTAAGTGACCAAGACGGAAACAAAAGCACTGCACATGCTCCGTATGCATTCCATAACTTGTCCATAAAACATTACTATGGAGTGATGACTAGTGTAAAGTGATGCTATTCATATCGCAAACCAGTTTTCGGCTGCCTTCATTCTATTGCCCGCTGTCGTTTTGGGAGTGTGTACTCGTTGTTTTGTGCATTCGCTTGGTGTCCAGTGCCCACGTGGTTTAAGATGTACGGCCATCCACAACAGCCTGTCATGCACCAGCCGGGAGCTCCGATGGGAGGGTATCCAGGTGGACCGCCGATGGGAGGGCATCCAGGTGGACCGCCGATGGGAGGGCATCCAGGTGGACCGCCGATGGGAGGGCATCCTGGTGGACCGCCGATGGGAGGGCATCCAGGTGGACCGCCGATGGGAGGACATCCAGGTGGACCGCCGATGGGAGGATATCCTGGTGGACCGCCGATGGGAGGACATCCTGGTGGACCGCCGCCGGGAGGAAGTAAGCCACCATCTGATGTCACACTTTTTGTTTTCCTCTTTATGTCGGTAAATCTTTTTGCAGAAGGCCGTCTGAACCTGCCATTTATGGTCTTGCCCCCTCTACCAGCTCCAGATTGCCCACCAGGGTTGGCGTACTTGTCGGTGCTCGATCATTTGTTCGTCCGCCAATGCATCGAACCGATCGAAAGTATGTACTTTGTTTCTGACGGTAAGCGATGTCTTCCACCGCCAAATTATTTTAGTTTTGACTGGTATCGAAACGCAGAACGCATATCAAGTTTTTGCCAACGGCTACATGATCTACTGGGCTCAAGAACGTAAGTGCATTCGAAGGAGTCGATCCTTGAGAGATTTTGCTAGCTGTTGCTTTTTAGACAGCGACTGGTGCTCGCGTCAGTGCTGCGGCCCCAGTCGAGAGTTCGACATGACCGTGACGGACTCGACGGGAGCCCACGTCATGCGTATGCACCGTCCCTATCGCTGCACTTGTTGTTGCTGTTGCTTGCAGGTTTGTGTCCCAACATCGTGTTTCTATGAAACTAGCTGTCACCGCTTGTCTTCATTCAGGAAATGACCGTGGAAGCCCCGATGGGCGTTCCTGTTGGCAAAATCGAACAAGTCTGGACACTTTGCGGATCGGATTTTGTGTGCAAGGACGCCAGGGGTGCACCGATCATGCGCATTATTGGGCCATCGGCTTGCTGCCGTTGCGGCGAAGTTGAATTCAAGGAACAGCATGAAGCTCTTATGAATCACGTGCAGCCCGACTTTCCTTATTGGTTTATTTCAGGTGATCGATGGCAGGGGCCAACCGTGCGGAAAAGTGACGAAGAAGTGGGCCGGTGTGCTGCAAGAGGCCTTCACAGACGCTGATCAATTTGGAATCTCGTTTCCAGCCACGCTGCCTGTACAACACAAGGCTATTCTGCTGGGCGCTTGCTTCCTGATCGTAGGTTTATGTTTATTCTTGTTGATTTTGATGTCTGCTCACTGTTGTTCTTCCACTTTTTCAGGACTTCATGTTCTTCGAAGAAGCTGCCGACAAAGACCACTAGAGAAAGTGATGATTCTTGTTCGTGTCTGTTGTTCGCGTTAGCTGTGAGATTCTGATGCTCGCTACGTGTGAAAAGACCGAAATGTGTTTTGTACTGCAAAGAATAACCATGTTTAGCCGCAAGCATTTGAAGGAGATTTGAAGAAAAGCAGATGACTATGATAGCGAAATTCGTATCACTCGTGTCCCCTTTCGTGTGCATTCATCAGCTCACCGATACGTCGATTCAGGAGTTCTTTCCAATAATTTTAAAAGGGTCCGCCAAGTTTGAACCGACGTGAAATGGAATTTTTACAAATCAATGCGGTGGAAAATTTTTCAACACAAAAACCTGCCAATTTTTAAAAACTTGCGCGCGATATTTTTATGCGGACCTCTAAAGCGGTTTATCAGCCTGGAGGCTTGGATCAGGTCAGATTAAAATTCTATCCACAGCTATCTTGAAACGAAAATTAACAGAACTGAATTTTGGGTAGAATTAGTGCGAAGACCCGAACTTAATGAAATGTTTCACCGGTAACGGGTATCGCAGCACCACAGATCTGATGCACAGGGTTCTGTACCAACATGCGACTATGCGTACGGTACGAATAGGATGAATGTCAGGGAACAAGAGAGGAGTAACATCGAAAGAAGTTTCACAAGGTGTGTTTCAGCCCAGACTTCGCCGACAACTCTCGATAGTAACCTTGCACGACTTGGGCGCTTTCGATTTCTCCGCGCTCAGTGAAAGTTCTGATCGCGAATCGATACCAGTACTGGCACCGTTCGCGGTCTTTGAGCGACCTCGACCGCAAGTCGTACAAGTTGGCAACCTCTACGGCGTAGCTGGCGACGCAAAGCATGTACAACTGGAAGTAGGTGACGTAAATATTGAGAAAGGTTTCGCCCCATTCCAGCATGGTGTCCAAGTCCTGCGGAGCTCCTTCGAACTCCTTCTCGTCGACCATTGTCACCTGCCGCATTGCTACATAAAGCTTTTCGGTCAACTGACCACGACGCAGATTGTAGACGGGATGCCAGTACCGACTAGCCATGGCCATCACGCGCTGGCACCAATAGCCGACTTCGTTTGGATCATGGCCCGCCATCGAAAAGTTCATGAACTTGTCCCACTGAAAACACACGATGATCGATGACAGACAGCAGTAGAACGGCATCACGGAAGGAAGCAGAGTACAGGACAGGACATAGAGCTTACCTCCCGAATCAAGTTCTTGACACCATCGGAGCCTCGTGATAGTCGTTTTATCTCTTCCCGCTTCGACCCCTTTGCGTTTCGGCATTTGCAAGTTTTCTTTAGTTTCAGCGATCTCTTCAACGACGACTGTCGCCACACGAACGGTGCCTCGCACTGGGCGCACTCGACAGGCGCTGAGTCGCATTGGATCTCGTTCAGCGCTTTGTCCGAACACAGCACGCATCGGCACTCGAAGAAGTATCGATGTCGGAGAGACGCCCTTCGCTGTTCAGTCAACGAGCAGCTAGTCCCGTGGTTGAAGAGCAGACCGAATCCGTAACTCAGAGTCAAATTTTGAAATTCATTCTTGGTGAGAGAGAGCGGTCTGGCATCGGTGGTGTTAGCGTAGTCGACGAGTTCGACGACAATGCGGAATCCATCGAAGCGATAGGAGCAAGAGGGGCGGCAACTGTGATTGAATCGGGACACATTTAAGTAGAGGCCTTGGCCGATCTGTTCATACACGTCTGGAAACGCTCGTAGTCGCACATTCAACGAAAAACCGTTGATGGCCAGACGACAGAAGACGAGACGCAGAGTCGATATCGACGCGGATGATAGTTCGGTGCACTCGAAGAAGCTGTAGAAAGCTTGCACGAGGTCATTGTACGAAGATTCGTGATGCGAGCTACGACGGAGCTCGCGCTCGTGACTCATCAAATCGTCGAAACAGCGGTTCTGCAGAGGAAAACTTGGTGTTGGAGCCTAAAACTACGATCAGCCGTAAGCTACGATATCGCAGTCAACTCACCTTGATAATATGATTCGGGAAATTCAAAGACAGATCGACCACGCCCTTGTCCAATTGATACCGGGATATCATTCGACCTGCCATCCGTACGCTCAGATTGACGGACATGGGACCGCTCCGCCATTTTCCTTGTCGTATGGCTTTGCACTCTTGTTCGTGAAACGCCCGATCATTCTCGAGACACCTGTCACAGCAATAGACCAGGAACTGGCACCCTCGATCACAATCGAGCCTCGTCCCCTTTTCTTGGTTGGCATCACCGCCGCAGAACGAGCATCGATTCTTGAGGTACGGGTCGAACAGGGCCGCCGCGTAGGGCATTTCGCTAAACAGGTACCGCAGTTTCATTTCGGTCATCCTCCAGTAGGTGCAGGGTGCAGGTTGACTGCCGTTCCGTAAAACAGGCATACGTCGAGGAATGCTGCATCTGCAGACCAGTGTTGTGCTGGCAGTGTAAGAGACATTACACCACAAAAGGACTACATTGAGCAAAGAAAGTGCTTCAACGAACTCATCGTCAGACTGGCGCGATTTGGGTTGGCTGTCTTGTATCCGTATGCATCGGATACTCATAAAAAGCAACTGGTGAGGTTGCAAGTAGTCAGAATTTGATGGCTAGACCGATTTTCAACTAAAATCATAAAATACAGTACGTCGCGCAAGTGAAATATTCTTCATGTGCTTTGTTCTACCTACATTAGCGCATCAACATGTCGTCCTCATATAATAATAATAATAATAATAATCTATAATACTAAAAGCCAAACGTCCGGACTCCTTCAACACAGCAAAACGTTTCAAGTGGATTATCTCGAAATTTCCAGCTGTAAGGCGCATTGTGGTCAGCATAGAGTTTGTGGAGCATTTTGAGCTCTATAAGACAGTTTTTGTTTGGTAGTAAGGTAGTTTTTTGTTTAACTCCCAGTCCGATCGTTAGATAATCGATAATTTCTTTAACGTGGGAAAATGGTTTTCGCCGATTTTCTCGAAATTTTTAGTTACGAGCACCCTCGACCCCAACACGAAAGTCGTAGACAATTTCGAGCTCTACAAAACTAATGTAAATGTTACATTCGATTTTTGATCGGATCGCTAGATGATCGATTAAATTAAAGTTATCGCTAGAGGGCGCGGGCGTTTGGGGGGGGGGGTGATCGCGAGTGTGCATTGGTGTTTCCCTGCATTGTACTGCGCAGGCATGGCGTTTTGCGTTCGAGCCTAATAAGGGTGACTGGCCTCTGTCTAGATACTGCCTCTTTGTGTTTCCGCTGCACTCTGTGTCCATGACTGTGATGCGCCTAATTCCTTTCCCTGTGTTGAATCCCCGTTAAATCCCTTCTTAATCAGGGATCGCGGGATCAGGGACCACAATCGAGATGGCTAGCTTGCCAAAGGATATCGCAATGATTCCAAATTCATACATTTCCCCTGAGCTCAAGAAACTGAAAAAGCTTATTTCAATGAACAAGCTTCAATGCCGGACTTCCGTGCCCATGTCCGTACAAGTTCCTCTCACTGACAACGCATGGAGAATCCTTCACCGTCCGCATGCTTCTCGACGACCGTTCGTGAAGGATTCATCGGTCGCGAGATCGTTCAACGTGTTCATAACAATGTGCCGAGCTGAAACTGCTTGCGCTATCGAGGTTGGTGTTTTCAATTCTTTACATCGTGGGTGAGAAACAAACGAGACCTGTTGTCTACACCTTATTTTTCTTCCGACATTCACCGTTGTTGCATGCTCTTTCTTTAACCTAATGGCAGCAATAATGCGTAAAGGTAAACATGTGTATGCAATAAGACCTTGTTCCCATTCTTCCTTCCTGTGAGGTCAGAGTAAGGTCTGTAACAAAAATCTTTTGAATAAAGGTGGGGGCAAAAAGTATTCGGATGAGGGAGCTGCTGCCACTGCCAACTACTTATTCCAGCACAGGCGAGCGCAGCGAGCCATGGGGCCATCCATAAAGGTCGACCGCACAAAATCTTGATTTTTTGACCCCCCTTCCCCCCTGACCGCATGCCGACCACTTCTCGCGAACCCGATCCTGATCCTGACATTAGGACATCGGAATTCTGCCAATAATTACGATATGCTTAAGCACGGTAGGCACACTCTGATCCATCATATCTGCGATGAAGAGACAACAGCAAACAAAAAATCCCGATCCAATCGGGCTTGCCCTGATCTTGATCCCGGAAAAAGGTGATCCTGACCTATCCATAGAGGTGACCAGGTCTCACGGCAGGCCCCCTTTGCCTTCACTGGGAGCATCCCTACACGAGGACATACTGGGTGAGAAGGGGCTTAGGCGTACTGTAGCTTAGGGACCTTCCCGACTGGTGTTCGAGGACAGTTTTCCTTTTTCTCTACTCCTTGGGTGGGCTTCCGCCATTTGACAGTAGCAGGGGTGTCCCTAGAGCCAAATGTCCTAAGCCAGCGACAAGCTACTAAACTGCCGTCCTCCGTCGGCATAGAACTCCGGCCTCCCAGTTAGGATTGCGGGCTAGCAAGGCGGATCAACGCCTTAACCAGCTGAGCCATCGGCTCCTAACCCTTTCGGATCAGATGCCATTCCAGTTGGGAATAAGAAACCTGATGAACCCGAAATTGCATTATCGAGAATGAACGACCAAGGAGAAGAGGAGACAAAAAGGTTTTAAAGGTTTGAGAGCGCACTACTGGTGACGATGAAAGGTGCTTTTTGTCATCAAAAGTTTAAAAATTTGCTATGGTCGACCATTGGCCGCTACCCCTTCCCCTCCAGCACCTGACCACTTTTTGCTAACCCCTTCCTTCCCCCCCCCCACGGCTGCGGTCGACCTTTATGCATGGCCTCCATCTATAAAAAGCTAGCAAAGCGAGCTTTTTCTAGATTCCCTGTGATCTAGATATCGCGTTTTTACCTGATAATCGTTAAATAAATTATCAATGTTCCATATTCCAATTCTATATCCAATATTTACTATTATTAATGCTAATATTTTTGGCGCTTATTATTATTGCTGATATTATTGGCTCACTGATTAGAAGCTATTGCGAGCAAAGCGAGCAACTTTTCTAGTCAGCTACTGTTCTGCAAGCTGACTAACCACGACTATACTGTACACTATCAGAACCATCATCTCACCTGGGGCTCCGTGTTTCAGAGCGTTCTCGGTTAGTCGGACGTGCCAGTTGGGTGCCGAGTTCGAGGCGCTAGGTCAGTTTGAACGCCGATTCGAAGAGACGGATTCGACTTGATTGATGCTATGGCGACGGAGTCGAAACCACCACCCGGTGGGTCCAAGCATATGGACGTGATGAAAACGCAGCAAGGGGCCTCGAAAACGACTCAAGCGGGGGCCAAGACTGTGCAAACTGGTGCCAAAACAGTTCAGGCGGACGCGAAGAGTACTGCGACAGTTGGGGCCAGCAAGCAAGCAAAGCCCGAGTCCGTAGCCCCCAAAACAGCGCGGCCTGAACCGGAGGAAGAAGATGAAGACGAGGAGGAGGAGGAGGAGGAAGAGGGCGTAACCAGAACGAGCAGTATGGCCATGCCATCCAACTACGTGCCACCACAACTCAAAGTCGACGCCAGCAATATGCCCGTGTCGGTAGCACCATCGGTCGGAGCGGACGCCAAGGCGGCGGCGAGTTTGGTCAAAACTCAAGGAGTTCCACGGAAAGTCGGTCCAGGAAAGAAAAGGAAGGGCAAGAAGAAGAAGGCGAAGCTGAAGGGAATGCTCACTGCTCCCACGTTCAACTCGACGACGGCGCCCCCGATGAGACCCGACAAAGGAAAACGAAAGGGTTTGCGAGAAGCGATGATGGAATCACCGGCTCAGCGCGCGGCCATGAGAAAATGGCTCTTGATCGGTGTTTTGACCGCGATTTTGGTTGCGGGTGTGTGCATCACCGTTGTGATCGCCGTAGTGCTCAAGCAAGAGTCGCCATCCGCAGTTACGACCAGCACGCCCGATATTGTCAGCACCTAGTGGTGGCGTTCGAATCGGCCAGAAGGTGGTTCGACGGTTGACCATACTTGCGCTCTGGTTTCGTGACTGTGCATTGTCTGACCTCTGTGTCTTTACGTTTGCCGTAAAATCAAAGATTATAAACGACGACAGATTTTCTTGAGAAAAGCATGCATTTCGATGGGGTCTCGCAACATCGTTACATACATCGATAATAATTCTCCCCACTCACTTGGTCTTGGATATCGGATTCAGTCAGGTAGGAAAAACATAGGTTGGGACAAAAAGTCTTTGTACTGGAGGATTCACGAAACGCCCATATCGACAATACGTAAGTATCTCCGTACACGCACTAACCTAGCCAAGCATTATTCCTGGCGCGACTGGTCAACGAAAATAGACGAAAGTCTGACCCAAGACGAATCAAGTAGAAGTTACCTGCTCAATTGCATTCTCATCTGCAGTATTCTGGTCTGGTTAATCAGCACTGAGCATGTGCAAACATTCCTGTGACCGTTGATCTGAAAGTCGTCGTTTTGTTATGTGAGTAGGACATCCCCAATAACCTTCGTCTCTTCCCGCTGTATGTTTTACGCCGCGTGTTATCTGCAGTATTGGCCAAACTACGAAATCACAAGCTTTTCCTTGGTTATCACCCTCCTTTATGACTGATATCGCATTTATTTATCGCTAATTACATTTTCACGCAGAGCAATCATCTTCGCAAGCAACAAGGATGCGTGAGCAGAAAATAAGGACGCACCCGCCAGGGGAAGCAAAAACCTTCTAGCTATAACTAAATTGAAGGATTTCAAAAAGCTGCATTCCAAAATTTCAAGACACCATACAAATTGCATAAAGAATCAAAAGCCTGCAAATAATCTCGATCAGCTCGTTACTAAAAAAATCAGCAAAAAAGAGTATACAAAACTAGAAATTCAAAACAGAATCATTGGTTTACAAGGGCAGTATTCAGACCACACCTAACCACAAATAGCTCAGATGGCCTAGACGGCACAGGCCGTTAACGGATAACTTCGAAGACGTTAAAGAATGGAAGAAGACGAATTAGGAGCACTTTTTCGTCGTTGCAGGCGAAGTCACGGTGGGAACGGCATCGAAGACGGTGACCATGAGAATGTGCGATTTACAAGCGGCCACACGCTTTTCAAGAATCTTCGTCTCCTGATGCAAAGCTTCCAACATATTTGGGTTCGTGATATCCATGCAGTCGGAGACGTGCACTGAAATAATGAATTCACGCTGCATAGCAGCGATTACTGCCACGAAGAAAAACTTACAGTCATAGCTCCATTTGGACGGCGGTACTCCTAGCCGCTCCTTGGCCTGTTTTAGTTCCCGTTTCAATTCTCGCTGGCGCATTTTTAGGTTTTCGACTGCCGCTATGCGGTTATGCTTCAAATACATGCCCTGAACCGATGAGCTGAAACAGTTGTAAGGCAGAAGATATCACATTATAGATTACCTGTAATGTCTCGCGGCCATCGAGGCTTATTTCAACCGCGTATTGCGATTGCGGAATGCGTAAACGAGATGGTGACTGCGGGGACGACACGCGACGACCATTTGGGCTTTGCGGTGCGCTGCGAGATTTGGACGCATCAAAGCCAAAACCTGAAGGAAGATGCAGCATACTGACAATGCATGGAAGCCCTCACATTTACTGCACGCCCAGGATAGCTCTCCTTAAAACAGGACTACATCCTCGTTACCTTGACCTCCTTATGGGAACTCTGATGCAGCCATACTTACCATCTAACCACTTCTTCCTGTGCAGCTTAACACTTGGCGGACTTCTCAACTGCTCATGAGCCGAAGGAGCCGATGGTGCTTGATCCGACTCGCTAGTGGACTCTGGGCTGGTGATTGGAGCCGCACTAGCCACCTTCGTCCATCCACTACGTCCATTAGCACTTTCGTAACCCGAACTCGAGGCGCCCCCACCATTGGGTTCCCGGTCATTGATCGGGCAGTTCTTGATCACAATCTTATGTTCAAGACTGGGTGATACCTTCTTCGTACCAATCGATGATGCCAACTTGGTAGCGCAAGGTCGACCCAACTTTGTTCCACTCGCACCACCAGCATCAGACGAAACGGCCGAGCTGTTATCGCTTCCATGGCCACTACTAGACCGTTGACTGGCCCGTGGTCTTGTCATCTTTGAATAAGGCGAGGCCAAGTGCAAGTCGGGCGAGTCCACAGTGACAATGCCACTGTCGTGTCCTGAATCGTAGCCCGACGAGGCACGTTTTGTTGTTGCAGTCGTTGGTGGCGTCAGAGCGCTGCCTCCATTCGAATGCAGTCCAGGACTCGTCGTAGCGGTCTTCGTCAAAGGAGCGGGGCTTGTCGCATTTGACACAGCCGGAGTCGGAGTCGGGGTTGGCTTTCTAAATTTCGATGGTGACTTGAGGAAGCTCATGATCGGAGATTTCATGACAGAGCTAGAAGAAGACGTCTTCGTCTTCGGCTTTTCTGCACCGGCGCTCACTGTAGGGGCCGTTGAAGCAGCAGATGGTGTCGAAGGCGTAGGGGCCGTTGAAGCAGCAGATGACGTCGAAGGCTTGCCTTTTGTTACAACAGGCTGAGTGGACCTCGGACCAGTGGGCGCCACTAGCTTCGGTTTCTCCTTTTCAATTTTCGACTGAACCTTGGCAGTCGTCGTCTCCTTTTGCTGTTTCACCTGCGTCTTGACAGCCGCCTGTTGAGCTGCATGTCGGTCTTGAGAACGAGGACTGGATAGTTTAGTTGGCCTTGGCAGTGACGACTGAGGGGATGCAAACGTGGTGCTCTCTTGTTCCTCGTTGCCCCCGACACAAACTGAGGGCGATGGTGTTGTTTGCTGTTTGTGAGACTGCAGCTGTTTCTGGATGATATTTCTGGTCGCTGCCTTGTCTTCCTTGTTAAGTGGGGTGTTGGTAAGTCCGCTGATCAACTGGCTGGTTACCATATTGGCCACGGGTTTTGACAGCTGAGGCACGGTTGGTTTGGTTAACTTGTCATTGATCAGTGGTTTCGAACTTTGAATTACCAATTTAGAATCAACTGATTGGACTTGTTTTTGTGATGTCTTTTCCACCTCCTTATCGTGTAGCCCTTCCGGTTCAGGTCGCACAGGTCGACCGAACGACGGCCGCTGACTGCACGCCCTGTCGCTGTTTGCATCACCATCTCTCATCGAATGCTCGTCATCGTCGCCTTCATTCCATCGCCTTAGCTTGCCTTCCGCTTTCAATTTCTCCAGAACTTCATGCGATCGAATCGATGTCAGACTGGCTTGCATAGCTCTTTCGAGATCTTCGTCCGTCAACGACGAGCTGTCTTCATCACCCGAAAGTTTGTACCTCATTTCATTGCCCGCTAGTGGATGCGGTCCGCCCAAGAGCATGAACATTTCAGATGAAAGGCTAAGCGCGTCCGTGGCATCGTCATTGTCCAATGAGAATGTATCCGATCGAGACCCACTGACCATCTTTTCCCTGCTTAGTATTCTCAGCGGGTGTTCATCCTCTTCCTCGTCGTGGAACTCCGGTTCTTGTGTCAGTGATCGAAGGGATGACGTGGACGGGGCGGTTAATAGGACTGGTATTCCAACATCTCCGGGTCGAGGAGCCATAGCCTCGTTCCTGTAAGGCGGTGTTCCAGAAGCGGCCGTCATTAAAATAGCGGCTCTCAGGGACGAAGAATGCCTGGAGACCATCAAAGGGGTGCCGTCGGACGCAGTGCTGGTCGTGTTCTCTTCTTCCTCAACTTCGGCAATGTCTTCCAACATACGCATTTCAGGTTCGGTCCAAGTAGCCGCAGCGGCGTATTCCTGATTAATGGTATTGTTGTTGTGCTGATAAGCGAAAGAGTGATCCGCAGTCATGTCGCCCTCCTTCAATAAAGACAGCGGAATGTTGTATCGTCCGCAGTCAATGTCGATTTCTTCCTCGCAACACTGTAGTGCCACGTCTCGTGTTTCCACAACCATATCCGAACACGAGGACGTGGATCGCACTGATGAACTGGTGTCCATCGATACAGAGTGCACGCTTGTTCGGTCTTCCTGCCCGTCTGGGACTGTGGGTGGCGGTCGTTGCTGGCCTAACGCAGAAAATTGTTTCGGACGGGCTCCAGTTCCCTCGAAGTTTCCAATGGACACCTGATCAGGTACAGCTTTAGGCGACCGATCAATCCATACCTCACCCACGGCGTTGTTGAAGGCAGCTCTTTCCTGTTCTTGGTGAACCACCCACTGACGGATCATCTCACGCTTGAACGGGTCCATACCAGGCGGGCATCCAAGTTGCACAAATGCTTTTAGATTCTGAGCCGCATTGTCCGCCGCTGTTTCCATTGGCCCGAGCACCAGTTTAGCCTGCTTCGACGCCTTTGGTCCATCGATCCATCGCTCAGTGGATTTGTCATTTGGCATCCATTGCACAGCTGGCTGGGCGACAATTTGTTTGTGAGCATTTACTGAACCATCTGCAGGTTGATTACGACCAGAATGCCTCCTCGGGCTATCACATGCCGCCGCAGAAAGTCCACTTTTGGCGGGTGTACTGGGCAATGCTCGGTCAGACTTCTCGACTGGCGGTGGGATATCTTGGTCACTGATTGCCACCGATGTAGGCATACCGCCAACAGCACTGCCAGTCCTCGATCTTGCTCCACCAGCACCCAAATAGATCACCGTATCGCACGACTGTTCCGAACTAGATGTTGTACAGTCTGGGTCAGAAGCGCTTCTTGGAAAACGTCTTCGACCAGAACGGTCATCGGTTGAGCTCTCACCGCCGGACGAATTGCCTGCACCGAAACCAAACTTGGCCGAGCCTCGCTTGGTGCGCCGTATTCGATATAACCGGCCTGCAATCTGCACCACGTTCACAGTCTCCATTCTTCTTTCCGGATCATTTGAAGCACATGCCACCACAGAGACGGCTTTACACGAGGCACTGCCGATGCAACTTTTCAAAATCTGCGTAACTTTGCTCTCTCTAGAAAGAGTTAGACATGGGCTTCAGTCAATCTGTCAAACACGTCAGCATTAAACGATGGGCTTACTTGAAAGGCAGATGCTTCTGGCCCTGTAGCAATGTCAAAAGTACATTTCCGAGCGCGGGTAGTGTTAGACTGGCACGACCCGGTTTGCTATTCTTCTCTCCAGCACCTAAGTCAATCAGATGCAATCGCGTGCGTCCACCAGCCACTAAAATGATACACAAACAAATTAGCAACTGACCAACGGTCAAGTTACAGAATACACTTAAATGTATCACCAGAAGAAGCGAGACCCAGGGACCCGCATAACGGCTTACATCTAGGTAATTTATAAGAACCCTCTCCAGCTGTCAGAAAAGCCAAGTCTAGACAAAGTACTTTGTGCAAACACGACTTCGCACATCAAGGTCCTTACCGCCAGCATCTGCGTTAGCTTCATCATGGACACCGTGCTGCTTGTCACAAACGCGGTATTGATAAATGTGCAGGGTATAAAAGAAATGGGAATTACGACGTTCTTCTTCTGCACCTGCAAAAAGGATGAGTTCATAAAGAAAGAGGTCGAGGTCGAAGGGGTACAGAGGCGAAACTCCACTAGCCTTTTCAGAATGTAGCCAAAGCTTTTTGCAGCATAATTCTTACCAAATTTACTGGCGTTTCGCGCACTTATGGAGCAGTAACGATAGAACTACAACGCAACAAAAGCGGAAGGAAGATCGCAGGAAGGAAGTATCTTGACGCGCGGTCAATTTCCTCGCTCTCTGAGACAGCAAAACCTCCATCCGCCGTCGACACCTTATGGCCCGCTCGTTCGAACAAGCACGACTGCTAGACCGGATTTTGGAAGTCAACAGCAGCCATTGAAGAAAGCTGTTGCTCGCTTATGCATAATCCATCCACGACAAGAGCCTTTTGCCGCATTTCATTCGTCCGTCTCAGACCATGGGCCGACATAGTTTAGAATCGAGTAAAGAAACTGCACCATCTGTTGTTTCTAGTCAACATGACCCACGCCAAGGAATCACCACCAATGACCAATGTTATGGTATACTACATAGAAAGCAGGCAGCTTATACACCGTTGCGACACTCTCTGGTCGCGTGGTCAGAGCGGAGCTAGTTTCGATCATATCCCGGCTCCCCGACGGACACAGGACAGCAGTTGCGGGCAATGGCGATTGGGAGGGATGAATCTATTTAAGCATCAACTGTTGTACCTGAATCGACTTTCGTCTCATATTGCGCGCACGTGGTGTCGAAATGTCAGTGGAGCCGTCGTATTCGTACAAGGCGCCAGACGCCACGATGAGCAACGGCCGCCTTCGACGTGGTTATATTTTATCACAGAAAGAACGACCATCATATAAAGTATTCTTATTGGCTAGCAGTGAAGAAAAATCGCAACAACATTACATTGTATACGAGTATTCCAAGTCGAAATGGCGCCAACATCAATCCTCTTCAATTTGAAACATACACAGGCGGCGCGCCCTGAGAAGATGGCTCGAGAGATTCGAGCACGTTTTTCTACAAAATTCTCAGCCGTTCGAGGGCCTAGCTCATTTCGCAAACACTAACTTAAGCGCGTAAGTTGGGTCTCCGAGTAGCTCCGCGTTCTCAGAGGCCAGTTTCGCATAGTTTCTCTAAACTAATGGCTACAATGAGGTATCCGACTCATTCGACAAGATATGCAGCCCTTGCAGGTGCCAGCGCGACCAGAAAAAAGATGTCTAAATTTCAGAAGAGTCACAGTTAAGGCCAGAGAGAATTGGTGTCAGAAAATGATGGGTGCTTGACTGCTGGAGAAGAATGACGTAGAACGAGGAGCGGTGATTGGTTCTTCTGAACTATACAGGTGATGAAGTACGCTAAGTAGCATTGAGCCCATATTACCTGCCCGTCTTTTGGCCAATGCCGCGTCCAAATAGAAGGCCGCCTTATCGGGTGTGGGAGCACGCAGTTCGCTGACATTGTGTAGCTGGGTGCCGAAGACTGGATCTTCTCGCAAACAAACCTCGGAAGGATCGGCGGCTAAAAGCAGATATTTACAGTCACAATCAATAAGTTTTTTCAAGAACCCAGGTAGGGATAGGAGCTGTACCATTACTAGACACGCCAGTCAAATCAGCCAATAGATCCCTCAAATCTTCCTGCGGGCCAGCCACTTCCACAGCCGATACGCGTATGGAAAACCGTGCTCCTGTCCGTTGGCGAACTTCGCTAATCAGTCGATACAGCCATGAGACGGCGCATGGTAATATGCCCAATGTCTGTGCGTTTGCGTCATTGCCAATGGCTGTGTGGGACTTGCCTGAAACCACAAGGTACGAAAATGTAGTCAGTTGTACTGTATGTGGTTCTCATTGTGAAAGGTATTGTATGTTCGAAGCTGGCGTTCCTGTCCCGAGATCTCCAAGTTCCATCATAACCTGTATAGGTCTCTCTGAGGACAATACTTGCCTCCGTTAACCTACAGCCCCGCTGACATGATCTTTACACACAAGATTATTATGCTGATCGCCACACCCGATTTACCATCCTCAGCTCGTAGAATTGTGCACCCTTTTCTCAAACCTTCGCCCTGTGCAGCGAAACGAGGAAGCAATCGAACAGGCTAAACAGCATTAGAATGATGATAACACGAGACCCGACCAAGTAGAGTGTATCGGCGTTTTCGTAAAAACAGCATCAGCCCGGCATGTTGGGCGCACACAAATTGGATTTGGTCGCCTTATCGAAAACGCCACCGACACACTGCTAATTTCATTTTGTACAGCACTGGCGCGAGCCCAGACGCATTGGCTTGGGATTTCATTTCAAAAGTATGCTCCTTCGTACGTATGTTATACATGGGCGAGAGATCGGCCATTTCAGTCTTCCAGTGCAAACCGTGGCAACTACGTTGTACTCACCCTGGTCTGAACTTCCAAACAATAGCACGCATCCGTCACCTTCGTTGACAACTGTCTGAACGATCTCGGTCAATGTAGTGCTGCATATTTCAGTCTGAAAATGGGAGCTGAGACATAAGCTGGCTAGTGATAGGTGACATATTGTAGATCATACCTGGGAGGCATCCGGAGAAAAAACAGCATCATAACCGAAAATCTTTGGGACCATTGCAGTTAAACCAGCACTGGCTGGCTGTTGCGATCCAGAAGATAACGGCTGCCTTTGAAGCTGTTGAGCCTGTTCCATGAGCGTGATTTGCTTCTTTCGGCTATCCACAGCTAAGAAGCTAGCTTCGGGACTGCCCGCACCTCCGTCTGGTGACGTTGAAGCTGACGATAAGACACGGAGAGTGATTTTGAGCTAAATGCACACATACTTTGTAATAAATGCAATCATTTTATAAATGCTGAAGTTACTCTGTTCGCTGAATCCTTGTATCTGGGCAATGCTGGCGCCGGCACCGGTTTGCCACCATTCGCGGCCGGTATCGTAGGCATTGCTCGTAAAAGGATGGGCGGCACTGGAGGCGGAAATTCCCGCAATATGCGGCAGAAATTGGTAGGGAATCGATGCCTTCGTTGCAAAGCTTCCGATTCCAATAGATCGTAAGCACCACCACTCGTTTGGCCGAAATGATAATGATGATGATGGCCATGGTGATGCCGTCTAGAAGAGGCCCGTTTCGGTGACGGTGATGGGTTCAAGTGTTGACTCGGGGCAGCCATTTGCGGGTTCACTACCAAATTTGATTGTTCGTATGATCGGGCATTGGCAGTGCGCTGGCCTTGAAGGATAGGGGATCTGAAATGAACACATGGTGAAACAGTTACTTGGCTCAATTGGAGAGCAGACATGGCAGGTGAGATGCTTACGAGTTGTCATGCTTGTCTCTGCTGGCACAAACAAGCTAAACAGGGTTGGGAAACGTGGCTAGCAAGGTTTGGACACGAGTCGAATACAGGCGAGTTGAACGGGCAAGGGAATTTAGTCCGTATTGATGGCTCTCATCGCAAAGAACGGCACACTAGCGGCTTTGGCGCGTCGGACGGTAGCATTCGCAAACTACATAATCGTTTGAGAGTCAATTAGACGTAGCTTTCTGACTGACCCGAGGATGGCCAGCCCCCGCGGAGCTTGTTCGATTGCGCTGATGGCAGAGGGGCCGCCGGAAGAAGAAGCCGCGCTTTGGAGGAATGGACAAGAAGCTGGCTCTTGGGAACGGATACGTATGGAAACGCAAACTTAACGTCCGTCTCTGCTTTAGTATATTTGAAATAGAAATGGATTCTTAGCGGCCAGCGACACAATATAAATAAATCGAGGCGCCTCTCCCGACGGCATGAATGCACTGAGCCGATGACGACGATCGACGTAAAAAGGAGCACGAAAGAAAAAGGGAAGAAGACGGAAAGTGGCCACCAACCCCTCCCCTTATGGGCCGTGTATCAGAACTATTGGAGCAGGAAAGGAAGACGAAACAGCTAGCCAAAGATGGACGAGTGAGTCCCAAAGAGACTAAGGAAACGTCGGCGCTAAACGAAGATGCCTTTGCGAGCTTGAAGAAGGCAGGCCAGACGCAGCGGGACCCGTGTCTCCAAATTCAATTTCGGGCCGCTTGTTAAGATCAACCAAAACGGAAAAAAAGCCAACCAAATACGGACTTGATGTTGGTCTTCGAGCCAATGCATCCAACCGAGTCATAGCTAAGGCGGGTCTGCTGTAAGTGCAAAGTTACGAAAGTGGTATACTAAACGAATAATCCAAACAGCAGACAGTTTTCGCTCCCATATCCCTGAGAGCCATTAATGCGACACCGTTTCGACAACCGGGCCCAAAACGTGGATGAAAGTTTGTCAAATATGCATCAAGAGTGCGATTAGTAATGGAAGACGGCGCAAAGACCCTCTCTTATAGCCAAATACGGATTGTCGATTCCAAATTAGAAAAGACCAAGTCAAAGTGCATAAATTAGCGCTCGCCTCCAAGAACAGGCAAACTTGTATTGTTGATGATGAGAAGCCGAGATGACAGCCGCGCCAAACAGCACGCGAATCTAATAAGCGTCGCATTGATCATATATGATCAGTACTCGTCTAAAATCCGAGCAGTCAACGTAGGTAAGAAGTACTGTACGAGGGACAACTCGACTCGGAGTACCCCGCAAAGCACAAAAATAACATACTGTTCAATTTTTCGAGTGCCCTTCAATCAGAACTAACTTTTTGACGACAGCTGCATATTGAGCAAATAACCACGTTTCTTTGATGTTTGCAAAAAACAAACCTAGCAGTCATCCATCAAAATCATGGCTCTTTTTGTTTCCAGTTGACATGGCCAACATTGCTTGCCCCATTCCCCCCCTCTGGCCTGTCGTCCAGACAGGCTTTCTTTCTCGTTACATATAAGAATCTGGAATCGTAAATTTTGGTAAATTTACGAGTTTACAAAGGCTGTTTAACATTTCGGCACTCAACGGCGTCCCCAAGACAGCAAACAACGGACGGATGCATAAATCTCCTTAAACTCATTACGAGTAATACAGCCGCTCCTCCGTTTATCTAGCTCAGCACACGAGCACATGCCATGCTAGACAAGATACCAGACGTACCCATTGCCTTCACTCGAGCAAATACTACTCGCTAATAGCAGGTCCAACCAAGTCTGTGGGTCCGCTGATGGAGCTCGAAATAGGAAAAACTCATCGCCTTCGATCTCTAGATTCGTTGAATCAGTCACGTACTGGTAAGAGGCGAAGGCCATGTTCGTGTCTGGATAATGTTAGGTTCAGATAAGATTCGGTAGTTGCGCAAGGACTAATTCTGAGGCAGTGTCGGCGGGTGCCAGTCCTGCCGGTTCAACGATTCTCAGTTAGTGCCTGAGACAATCTCCGAGAGAGACTGAACTGTCAGAGACATAGGGTGATCAGTGATAGGGAATCCATTGGCAGCCAGTGGCCAGTCGATGCGGCTGGCCACCCTATGCATCGGGGAGATACATGCGTAGGCGGTAAAGGTCATTGCACACGACTCTCGCAGGTGTTCATCCGGTCACACTCCGACTCCTAACAAATAGATCGAAATGGAGAAGACGCAAGCGGAGCCTGAGTCGATCTTCTCGGGTCATCGTAACTATATTTCACCGCCAAGTGTGGACCGGTCCATCAGACTCTGTTCTGTGCCAGCGTATCGTATACAAAAATGATATAATGGGGACGTGTCGGACAGGCGTGTACAAAAGGCCGTCGTTTCCTTGTAGAACAAAAGTGATGCGCACCCGGCACGGCAACGTCGACAAGAAATATTATGCACACAATCGTCGCCCATGCAAGGTTCGGACAAGGAAAACAAAGTTCGAATCACAAATACTTTTTCTTTCCGTAAATAAAAAATACCAGACAGCGGAGGTAAGATTGGTAAGTTCCGGAGATAGCGTTTTCTCCTCTCGCCTTCTTCGATTATCGTACTTCCCGCTTTCCTCTATTTAACCGATAAACGCGCGCTCTGGTTCGAATGGGGTTATAAATTATAGTTTGCTTGAACATTTTTCAAAACATTTTCATTATACTGCCTATATGGCAGGGGAAAAGGGAAACCCGCAACGGATCCATTTTAGACATTGATGACATGCCAAAACGGATGTCCGAATATCGTTCGTTATGACGCTCGATCCAAACAATAAGCGAGCACTAGGCTAATCGAGCCTCGAATGCAAGAGTAGTTCTTTAGCCGAGGGAGTGAGTGGTCAGCTAATAGATCCGAGTCCGTGCCTCGTAACCGATCCTCCAATAACAACAACAATAACACAGCCCCGTAACTGTCAACAATGCCTCACTCTCGTCTCCGTGTTATAAGGTATTAGGGAATTCGAGTCGACCACGGCACTGTCGCTTATTTGCGGATTACTGGACGAATGCATGGAAGCAAGGGCGGCGAACGGTCAACGGCGTAACGGAATCCCACTTGGAAATCATATAACCACATTCCTCCCAAGGTCCATTCCACTCTACTATCCAGACGCAGGTAGCTCTCGATCGGATTCGATTTCGTCTACGCCAGAAAAATATCGAGTCGGATCAGCTTACTGCTTCACCCCGGAAGTTTTAGACGTAACTTCACGGTGTTAACTGAAGAAATACACAAGAGCTTAGCTAAAATTCGAAGGACTAAAAGGAGGTGCGTCACGTATGCCAAGGGCACGTCCAAATTCTGATCCAATGACAGACACTGGCAAAAGTCGAGGGTGGTACACAAGGCGCGAATCCAAGGCGAGTCTCGCGACGTCAGAGACCGCAGATTCTTGCAAAGCTGATGATCGAAATGAAAGTGCCTAACATTGACACTCGATTAGATGGAGCAGGTATGCCGAATAAGATGAATGATGAACGCGCCTGGATTATATGTAGATATAAGTTCTAGCACAGTATAAGCAGTTGACGCCAACAGCAATAATATAGACACTGCTGCTATTCAATTAGTTGTAATGGCCTGAAGTTGTACAGACTGGAATTGATTTTTGGCTTGCTGACACCGTACATAAGATTTGGCCATTCGATAACACCCAGTCGCCGCAGGAAAACAACAGTTCTTGTGAAGCTCATACATACGTACATATACAGTATATGTAGCATAGCCCCACCCAATGTCCCAAATTCACCCTAGTTTCCGTTATCCTCTCCCATCCTCTCTCTCGTCACTAACCTTGTCTGACACCAACTCGAGTTCACGAAGGCCATTCTCCAATAAAGTCAAAATTTTCATGCAACTAATTATTTCAAATAAGTTTAGTGGAAAACTTAATCTTCTAAAACTGAGACGTATACTTCGCGAACGAATGTATGCCCACGGCCGCCATAAATCACTTTTGCACATACAAGGCACTAATCGGGTAATCGTCCATAAATGGCGCGATGTCAGTTAATACTTTATACGACGAAAAACGAGCACGACAGTTCGCCAACGACGTGGGGGACCGCCTTTTACATCTTCCATATATGGAAAACGGAGCGAGGAGAAATCACTCGCTAGACACATTGACGACGACGAGGCGGTCACAAACACGTCGTCTTCTTACCGCCACTGTAACACTACTCGAAAGTTGAACAAAACTCGGCAAAGGTTTCTGCAAAAAGAAAAGAAGACTGATTGCGCGACGGGCCACGCACCTCGGCGTCAATGCCCGCAAGCCAAGTCAGAGTATCAACTTCACTAAATTCTCCTTGACTCTATGCGTCTAGTGCATGTGAGAGCACACTAGGTTACTTCGTCAAGGTATGCATGCATTGTGTCAATCGTAATAAACGTAATAACGAGCGGTTTTCATGAAAGATTGGAATGAAAAGGAGGCAAATAACCACACTACGCCCACAGCCATTTTGGGACGCCCAGTTTTCGATGGTACAAAAACGTGACCGTCCACGTCAATGACACGATCCAGATGTTTTGAGTGACATATCTGCAAATTTTTCAAGTCCCTGGATCATTATGTGAAGCATTGGGAGACACTGTACAAAGCCCACATACGAGCCCGCTCAATCGAGAAATTTGCCTTTGACAGAAAAAGGTAACGAACATTGACCAACAACTCGCTACTACTGCATATGATTTTCGGATTCGAAAAACATTCCAACCACTGGCATAACGCCCAAGGACGCTGGAGTAGTTTGTCAACGTTGACCAACCCCCGCATTAGATCCGCAGGAGGAAAGTTTTAAAACCGATCTGCTAAAAAAGTGTTTCGAGTTTCCACAAACTTATATTGCCTCTCTTCTCCATCTGACGCTGGTAAAAGACATCTGCTCTCCCCAAAAATGATTCCCAAAATAAACTAATGCTCTAAAAGTGGGTCCAGGGGGTCAATGAGAAAGAGAACCGCAATTGTTGAATTCTCTCTAGAGTCTAGTTTCGAGCTGTGAAAGGAATGCAAGACTTTGTTGAACCGAGTCCAATGTACAATGGCTAAGTGCTTTTCATTCAGTTCGCAAAGCCCGTCTAGTCGTATTGCGAGCACTCACACAATCTTCATGGCCTTTTTGTGCACACCATAACACATTCTGCAGTAAAAGTTGACGCGACAGACCTGTTGCCCAAGCTCACTCCGCACCTGATGGCTACCAACTGGTGTGTAATTAGTAATTAGGCGCACGATCTGTACACTATTAGATTAGGGTTATGACATTAATCAAGGGTCAATTAAGCGCCCTGTCAAAACAGACCGATCCGTCTGCGACTGTTGACACGCACAACAACATTCACCAAATCAATGCCGACCAATAAGGAAATGCCAGACCCCCTACGCACGGCTAGTAAGGAGACGGAAAGCTGATCGAGCCGACTGGAAACGAGCAGTTTACTAATGAATAATTAATGAAACGATGTCTCCATACCGTCAACACCCAACTCGATTGCAGACACCAACAGAGCGGGGCTAGAAAAGGAACATCTGCTGAATGGGAGCCTTGTTGTTTAAAGGAGTCATGCCGAATGCTAGCCGAGGTACAGGAATGCAAACAGATCATGATGTGCGCAAGGTAAGCTTGGATGGGGCCACGAAGAGATTTTTATATTCGACAGAGGATCCGCGGACTGAGGTCCCAAATTGTTTTCTTTCCAGTAGGATCCTTGAAACATGCGTTTGTTTATTTGCTATTGAAGCAATCAGACATCAGAGTGGCGCGTGTAAGGTATTCTCACCATTCGTGCGTGCTTCCTCAAACTCGATCGCCAAAATCAAGCAATCAAACATTCAGACCTTTTTCAATGTGCATCCAAACACAATTCGAAATTTGATGCGTAATATTAAACTAGAGCATCAATTATTTTGGGGACAGGGCTGTCGTTGTGACAAACCGATATGGCAACAAATGATGAGATGCACGCGACGGAACTGACACCGTACCTAGACGTCAATCACGAGTCCTTTATAGACGACCATAAACTGTGGTGGGAAAACAGACGCTCGCGACCCGTTCGCAGCGGGCACACAGGATCATATGGAGTGTACGGGTGTACAGTTTCAAATTTGTACACAGCTAAATTTATGACTACCGAAATGAGTCCCCAGGTGGCCTACAATATTCACGCGTACTGGAAAGTGATGGATGAAATCGGTTTAATAATTCGACACGAGGGCATTTTAGCCTGTTCCCCACCGCAAATGTGATTTGCTATGCCTCCAGGGCTTGCTTCTAACACAGTATGTGCCGTAACCAGGTTCATGAAGTAGGCGATGAATAGGCGACTTTTCTGAATTGTCGACAGACTGTCCGCGTCCCTCAGCAAGAAGTGGCATTCTTTCGGATTTTGAAACAGGCATACGTCGAATACGATGAGGCATCTGGCGATAACAAGCAGCGTCATCTAGTGTGTATTCCCTGAATGGCCGCTCTCCTCGCAGTCAGTGGCCTCGTTTAGGTGATCAGTATAAGCACTAACTCGCTGTAGACCAAATAAAGATAAATCGTCTGCAGCCTGGTGTTCTTGGGCGCACTGCATTCCCGTGATCAGATTAAATGGTCTGTCCAGTGCCGGGTCGAATGGGCAGATGTAGCTGCTAAAGACGGCGGCATCTTGGCATCGTCATATCGAAACGAAAGATCAAAAGCGAGCAAGCTGCTTACTCGCACATCGAAGGGTACCAACACTCATTACTACATTTACAACGTAAGGCACATGACTAACTGCCATGTCGACTCGAGGATGAGATAGGCAGGGATTTGAGCAAGAATCTTCAGCTCTATACCCATTGCGTTGCCTACCACCGACCGTCACCAATAATGCTATCGCCATCTCTTATGTTCAACCATTAAATTCGGCTTCTACAGCCATCCGAATGGCCAATAACGTGAATGCAATCAAGCATTTGCAAAAGAAACAGCCCGCTGGTTGGTCATAAAAATTCATAACCAGTGTGCACTCTATCAAAACGGCGAAGAACATTTCGATGCTTGGATGCTCAAATACGAGAAACAGAACGGAGAAATCAGATGCTTCTTAATGATAAGCCTAACATCTGCCCGATCGTGACTCACACGCTCCAGCTAACCATCTCATAGGCCAAAACATAGAACGTATAGTTTACACGCACCCCTGGTACGGCCTCTCACTCACCTGCTGAGTGAGCCCAGAGTAAAGACGATTCTCATGCGTTATAATTGGAGTGGAAAGTACAATTCACGAATCGGATTGTCAGTACATGTCAACAACCTGTGCTAATGCCAAAGCTGGTCCTAAGAAGCTTAAGCGAACGCAACGCAACTATCGAAGCCAGGTACATTGGCACTTCGCACTGGTCCACTTGCAAATCGAGAATGCAAACACGTAGTGCATGCACGAGTGCGAGCACGATTCGGGTCGTAACGCGAGGACAGACCCGTAGCGACCTCTTTTGACATCTGCTCCGGCTTACCTCAGTCCAATAGGAATAGAGCCGGATCCGTTCGAGGGAAATCGTTTGAGACCGTGATAGACGTAATTCCGATCACCAATGCCGGCAGTGCCTAAACGCTGTTGCTGACGATACTGATGCAACTGTTGTTGCATAAACGAATAACCGACAGAAGGAGAACTGGTCCATTGGTGATAAGTCGGACCACTACTGACGGCACTCCCTCGCTGATAAGGATCGACGTTGTGGTGCTTGTAATCATTGTTGTTATTGGTTGTCCCATCAATGCAACCTTGTTGCTGATAAGAAACTGCGGGTAAAGTTTGAAGTTGGGGAAACCTTCGAACACTGTGGGATGGAGGTGGGTGTCCAGGAAATACGGTCGGCACGACGACAGTTTGATAAACTTGTTTGGCCGACTTGGGCTGACTGCCATTGCTTTGTTGAGGAAATCGTGCAGAAGGAAGACCACGGTTGCCACTTCCGCTAGAACGGGATTCAAGAGGAGTCGTCGGGGTTCCTTGTTGCACGGCCACGTTAATCATTTTCTCTAGGCCCCGCTCCAAAATCCTTGATGGCTGCAAAATAAGAGTGGCGCCGACTCTAGAGTGAAAAATGAAGAAATATGTAAAACGTATTCATCAAAAGAAAAAGCAATGATAAAGTAGATTAGGTGTGGGAGGAGAAGGAGACATGACGAGCTATCGATCAAGGTATACAAGAAAATGAAATCATCATCATCATGGCCTCCTTTGATTTAGCACCGTGCTCAAGGCAACAACCAGTGCATATATTTCTTTTTCTTTGAACTAGCTCATTTATCACTCAGTCCGTTGTTCTTACAACTGGCCACAACACACGACCATGGTGTTCAAATTACGCTCTTGTGCCAAAAGTCTACGCCACGAAGTGGGAAGGAGAAAGACGAGTGACAACAGCCGACAGAGTTCGCAGTTAGCTCGGATCGGAGGGAACGGAAAATAATTATACGCTAACAGCATGCTTCATCATTTTAGTCTAAAAGCACGCTTGTTGGCGCGTCGTTAATCATTTTGACGTTTTTCGACCAGCCGATCGCCCGTCAACCGGTCTCCCCACGCCCTCATCAAATGTGAAAGTGAACACCCCAGAGCTCCACCCCAACTCCACAGATGGAACATATACGATCTGGCTAAGGACACGAGAACCAGCGCTAGCACCCAACACTCGTCCGTCATCTTTTCGACACCTCGACGAGTCCCTCGACTTGGTCAAAGTGCGCTCGGGGAGCGAAGCGGGCCAACTGAAAACGGGTTGCACACCGGACTCGCCTCAATGTACAACTGGCTGGGTGAGAAGTCCCCAAAACGACAAGCAAGCAACCCGCTGGTCAAGCTTGCGGCCAGTCGTCCCAGACGGCTAGTCCAGCTGGTACTGGCCCGTTAGCTAGAGTCATCAGGCGCCCAGCCGCTCGTTGAGCGCGCAAACGAGGGCGAAATATGCCAATATTGAGGAGCCCATGTCGGACACGGCTGGCGGCACCCTCACTACACCATCTCCCAACACTGGCGACTCGGCTTTTCAATAAACGCAACAACAAGTAAGCATGGCGGGGACTATTGTGCAAACAAATAATATGCTATATACGTCGAATTCAACACCGGCCGACTTTAAAAACTGTCTCTTGCATTTCCACCTTCTGCTCGCTTACAAGGGTGAATCGAAAAAGTGAAAAGAGACTATCGAAATGGAGAATGTGAACACAAAGCTTTAGGCGCAAAATGGTGGACCGGTTGGGAAAAGAATCTATGCAGAACCTATGATGGATGACGCAAAGCAAGGCGAAAGCCATGCCAACGAGAATGACCAGTGCCCATTCCCACCATCCATTGACCACCCGGACACCGCCCTTCGTCTCACATCTGGCAGTGTTTGCTCGAATTCGCGTTGGCTCCTTGTTAAGAATGAAAATAGGCGGAAATACCAGCCTGCGGGCAGTAACCGCAACAAATGATGCCGAACATGGACATTGCAGCCGTTGTTTGCATTAGGAAACAGAGGAAAACTGGATCAAGGTTATCCCGCTGAGCATAACCCGCTCCTTTTTCTACTCGCTGCACACGTCATTTTGGGGAATGGTGAACCCCCGAGTACAGCTGCCATTTTCCTGCATCACTGGTATGCACAATGCAGCAGAGGAGGTATTCGATGTGCATAATGGGTATATGCACACGGAGGGCAGAAAAGGAAAAGGATTCGATAAAGATAGAACCGGTACTTTTACAAAAGGTAAATGCAACTCAGTCCTTCGCCTACCTATTCAAACTCGTTGCCTCGAACCTACTCGAACGTCCAACCGGAAATACATTACGTCCTAAAAGAGGATAGGAGAAGGTTGTTGCAAATTGCCAAGGCGGATAATAGAAAAACAAGGATGAACCCAGATGTTTTGATAAACTGAGGGAAAGTTTGTTGGTCATTTCCCCTACAGTCTCCAAGGAAAGGATTACAGTGAAGATCGGGTCTTCCCTTGTCTTTTGTATCCCAATATTACGCAAGACAGCGTACCAAGATCTCTGTTTGGACCCTTGTCACAGCCCGCCACTAGCTGCAAATGAACCCACCGACCGCTCGAAGGGCTTCGTTCGTGCACACCTAAAATGGTAACTAACGCCCATTAAAACTGGCTCGTCTATAATCCCAATTCTGGGCGCCAACGTTTAATCCCCGCCAATCGCGTGCCATGATTTTTGAAAACCCACGCGCGGCGCTCCTCCATCGTGCAATTAGCAATCAATCACAGGTAGAGCAAAAACGGAAACGACATGGAAAGCTTATAAACGAGACTAATTTTCTTTTTTCTCCCTGGTCAAACCTACTGTATTGGCCATTGCCAAACAAGGAGACCCCAGACCTAAATCCTGCTGCCACAATGTTTTTGTCAATGGAGATCAGCGCCACGCGACCGAATCTAGGGAACAATGAAATTGGTCGTAGACGTTTTTGTGCAAAGCAATAATAGGCTGGGCGAGCAGGTGTTTTGTGTCAATGTGGACACTGGGCATTAAGCGCGTAAAGCGAGCGCGTCCGCCCTGTCCAAAAATGGTAAAGTGGCATAAAAGGCAATCTAGGTCCTAGGATTAATGGAGGCGGATCGGATCACACGCACAGACGGTCGGTCTGTTTCCTTGGTCACACACAGGCCCATTCTTGTGTACACGTCATACATTAAAGAAGCGTCGTAAAACTGTCTTTCCACTAAAGGAAACGCTTTTAGGACCATTTTCAGCATCATCCCATCTCCAAGCTCGGTTTATCCGCTTCCACGTCAAGTGGCCCAATGAAATCGAAACGCGCAATTAGGACAATGGGTGCGGACGGAGGAAGCGTCAGAGAGTAGTTTTGAATGTAAGCAGAACGCAAACATAGAACGTTCATTCTCCGTCAACCTCCGTCACGCATTCGGTATCCGATGACCACTCCAATGTATGTACAGTATGTATAAATACAAAGAGAGACCACTTTGCCAGCATATCACAAGAACCTGACACCATTCTGCCAGCTCCGACTGACACTGGGTCCAACGGATCGAATTGACCATGGAGCTAATTGAGGACGGGTCTCGGACGCTAAATGCCTTTATTTGACACGCGTGCGCCCGATGCAATCAGATAGCTTGTCCCCGTGCGTGACAAAATCTACACACATCCCAATTTGGACAGAAAACTGCCCATTTTTGACGATCGAATATAGACAGTCTGCAAAATTAGGCACACCATGACAGCGTGTCAGGACCTAGTCAAATTTTGCAGGTCCGACACTCGATGCCATTTCGAATGGGGCTCATTTCGTTTGATATTCCCTCGGGCGTGCCGAAACAGGTCCAAAGAGAAAGGGAAATTGACATAGGTGTAGTCTAGTCCGAAATTGGTAGCGGATGGTATCCATTAATGACTGCACCCCGCCGCACAATGTCAACCTATCTCCATTTCCGATCCATTACCTTTATTTGACTCTTGTACTCACCCGTATGGCAGGCACGAAATGTAGCCCGTGTCCACTCGCGCCCAAAGATTCAATCAAAACAAGAATCTAGACGAAGAACCAAGACCACAACCTACCACGACCCTGACCCTAAGGCCGGCCAAATAGCGGCTGCCGCGTAAATCTCGTTTGCCCCCACAAAGTGGACTTTGAATAACAAAAAGTCGCATTCAAATTTCAAGAAAATTCTAAGGAGTATCTGCTATGCTGCTCGTTTTTCCAGTCGTCAGCTGCTTGAACACTTCTTTTCCATGGCTATAAATCACCTGACGAGCTCGTCGAGTTTGGATTTCAAGATCTGGGCAAGCCCCACGTAATATTAGTCTTCTCATCACACCAAAACAGTTGCCTCGATGATCGATACGTTGTTGGAGCAAAGGCCTGTGCCCGGTCCAACTAGCAGTTGTCTGATTCGTCTGTAAGAAAGAATCTTGCACAAACTTCGGCCAAAGCAATATTTTCTTTTGAACAACCTGGAAAGCAAAGTCCAGGTAAGATATGGACACGAAAGTGAACTCTAGGAGCCTGCGTACGTCCAGTGCTCGTAAAAGCTGAATTATGTCATCTCCAAGTATGCGTCAGGAAAAATGGATTCGAGTTAGTCTGTAGGAAAATAGAACTCTCAAAGTTTCATCTTTTTATGCGACGAGGCCGGCAGAAGGAGGACATTTTTACGATGGTCATATTGGAAGTCGTTGGAGGAGTTTACAGCTCTCTGCAAAATCGTAAATAAATTCGGGCTGCTGTCTATCGTTTGCCAGATGACGCCTTGTACAGGTTTTTAGAATTTGATGGATGCATTTGTTCTGTGCAGAGTCTTCTCTGATAGTGCATTCGGGCTTGGTCTTTGAGGGAGTTCAGCAGAGATGCAATTGGCGTACAAAAATGTCGAGTCGCCTAAAAATGGCTTCATATTCGATGAATCTTCTTCAAAAAATTACAGCCTACAATAACCATTCTGGAGGGGCATTCTCGTTAATTTATCCTAATTTAAATCTCTTTTGGAATACCCAGTACTTGAATTAGGGGCTGCACATGGCTGCAGTGTCATAGTTTGGTGAAGTTTGGTGGTTGTTGTGTATTGGCTGTAGGACCAGATCATGATGATTAGTTGTTTGCACTAAAAACCACTTAATGAGGATCCATTGAGTAGAAAATATTGTGGTTCTCTGGTACGACCTGTCCGACGGCAGCTAAGTCTTGAAGAATTTTGATGTCAAGCTGGTGTTAGACTGCGGGGGGTGCCAACATTTCGCATACTCCTGAAGTTGTCCGCCTTGAGAGAAGACAAGCGACTTGCTTAAGCAACACGACTTGACGTTTGCATACCACCTAAAGGCCAGTTTTACTTTGATGACATCAATTCACGATCATTTTTAGGCTTCCAAAGCGTGTTTTTAATTCTTTGGGTGTTCGATAAGCGTGCGTCAGCGCATACACGAGCTTTAGCGATAAGTTTAATAATGACTTAGAAATTTGGTCAATCAACGCGTGCAGAGACCCCGAAAGTTTTGGTCAGTCCATCCAAGTGAAGGCGATGAGAATCGTCTTAGGACTGTAATGCGGTAAAAGCTCGCCTGTTCTGCTCTGGAGCACCTCGAAGAGGGTTTTTCAGCTTCACCCATGGCATCCTTGGGGCTTATTTACAGCAGCGGGCTGCCCCATCGACTAGCCGCCCATGACGTCTATTTTGATCAGATCCTTTTGTGTAGTGAATCAGTCTGCAACACATTCAAAAAATACAACAACAGGCAATGCATTTAGAGTAGAGCAGAAAAAATCGATGATACAAATTCAAGATACATATCATACCTTGAGTGACTGACCATACGTAAACCAACCACACTCTCTGCACCACGACATCACTATCTCACTGTTTCGGCGTCACTTTTAGCATCGAGCCATGCATCGACACCTACCGAAAAATATTAGATGTCCCTGATGATAAAGTTCTGACTGTGGTACCCGCCAGTCACCGCAATCATTGCTTCTAATCAAAGCTTTTTGGTTTCCAGTCTCGCCGGAACTATGTAGTACGTAAGTTTGCATTTGAGGCAGCAACACACAAGACGCGGCACGCAGCAATACGCAGCAATACGCGAAGCAAAAAGGGAAGAGCAGCCAATCACAAAATTCACTTTTTAAGTGACAAGTATAAATCATGTGACAAAATGAGATAAAATTCGAAATCGAGGTTGCAGCCGGTGTGTTCCGAAGGAGTGACATATGTACCGCTTATTCTTTGTCTCTTGCCCAGTGGCTTCCCATTATACCCCTGTACTCACATGGTCACGGTTGATAATATAAAGCTTTGCCTAGAACATTCGAAAATTTGGCACTGTAACAATCAGATGACCTTTCCACTTTTTGGCCATTGCTCTTCGCGATCGGTCAGAGGAACATAGATCACATCCATCAAGTCAGTTTCGCGCACAGTGCCATCCAACAGTTTGTCAACTTGTTTGAAGATTTGACTGCCGCCTTTAGGACCAACGGGCAATACCAACCGTCCGCCTGGCTTGAGCTGCGCAATCAGCTGGTGAGAAGTGAGCTGATGTAGTGACCAGCATTGAAGGACACCTACGTGTACAGCGTGCGCTTACCGAGAATGGTATGATCTCCACAGCTGCGCCCACGTGTATAGCGTCGTAGGGGGCTTTTTTTGTTTTTTTTTTTTTTTTTGTTTGTTTGCCGCGTTTTTTTTTTTTTTTTTGGGTTGTGTTTGTTTTTTTTTGTGGGTGTTGTGGGGGGTTTTTTTGTGTCCGGGGGGTTTTTTGGGGGTTTTTTTTTTTTATTTTGGGGAGGCTTCCTTGGGGCTTCTTCCGCGTGCCCTTGACGCCCATCGCCCACTGAAACGCAAGATGACCCTTAACACGGAAGTACAGGGGTGCCAAAATATCAAATACCAGTTTCATACCCGCTAGCTTGACCCGATTGGACTCCAGAAGGTCATCGTTTCCATGGAGAATATTTTCTACCGACATGGCCACTAATTCAGGAATGTGATCGATTCCAATAGCTCTGCCCGTAGGACCCATCTAGCAGAAGCCCGATGCAAGATTTTAAGCGAACAAACGCTATCTCAAATGCCAAAGCTTACCATGACTGCCATGCTAGCTGTCAAGTAGCCAGATCCAGAACCAACGTCCAAAGCTATCTTTTCCTCGAGTAAGTGATTTTTCAGTAACTCCAGTGCATAGGCGTGCTGAATAGAAACATGAATACCCTATACGTGAATCGTGGTCCACGCGCGTGAGACCTCGAGCTCCATTGACAGTAATCAAAATAACTTACCATGTGGGGTGCACTGATCGTAGCTCCGTATCCGATGGATTGGGGCGAGTTGAAGTACGGGTTGCGAGGACAGTACTTGCCACGATCCACAATCAACATGGCTTTCGTCACTCTAGAGACATGTGCATACAAGCATTACATGACTACCATCACTTGCTGCTTACCGATCGTCAAACGGCCGCGATACTCCTGCCACAAGACCCTTGCACTTCAGACGACCTACTAATTCTTCATTACTTTTTCCGCAGCCAATTAATAACATGGTTATGAATTTCAGAAGAATGTCACTGTTGACTTCCTCTTATGGCGGCTGCAGCTCACGCTAGTCGAAGTCGAAGAAACTGAGGGAAGGCGCAACGTCAATCAATGCTCGCCTTGTCCCGTGTAAACATCAACATGCGGCTCAGGATCTCTCCATTGTAGCGAACGTGATGTTTACGTTGAAAAGGAAAGCTGGGAATGGAATGCGCATTCTATCGATTACCACATTAGCTAGCTAGCATGGTCAAGGTGCCCCTGGCTCTACCAGCTGGTTCTTTCCATACGCTTGGATCTAACTGCTGTCTCACTCGGTCGGTTGTCACGACGTCTGCGCGACGGGGCATTACTGTATGCCTATTCGATCATGTGAATTGTAGAGCCACGGTTAATGGAAGGTGGTTCCATGGTGTAATGGTTAGCACTCTGGACTTTGAATCCAGCAATCCGAGTTCAAATCTCGGTGGAACCTGCTTTACATTTTACCTGCCAACACTGCACCCTGCACTGAGAGTGAAATATGGGCTGGGTTTGCGTGCGATGACGGCTTCGCGCAACGCATCCGTTTCGGTAAGCATCCTGGGCAAATACTACTGTATGCGCAGGTAGGTGTGTGTGCGTCGCTGCTGCTGCTGATCGTGAGTTCTCATATCTAGACACGTCGCACAGTTGATACACGTGTGTTATAACTATAAACTGTACTTGTTTGGGAACAAGGAAAATAAGTCTTATCCGGCCAGGGCTCTTTTTAGGTGCTGCATTTCTTCATATAGATACGGGTAAGTGATAAAACACAAGCCCATTGATCCTGAGCCCGCCATATGACTATTTGCTGATTTCCCTGATATTCAAAGGCTCACGATCAGTTCATGCCCCTTAACAGACTGCGAAGTAGTCACCGCTATTGCTAGGTCTTTAGTATCTGTTAACCCACTGTCTACGATCAAGATCTGAAGAATATCCATTGATTTTCCCCTCAAGTGAATCAGCGCCTTTCTTTGAAGCTTCCAAGGTCTGAATTCTTTCTGCTGTTTATACAGCTGTTCAGCTTACGTACGCGACGTCTGTAACAGCCTCTGTAATAATGCGAGGTCGTGGAGTAGGCACATCTGTAGACCCGAGTTACTGTCCATACACGTGCAATATGAGTATAACGCAAGACATGAGTGCCATCATCTAGAATTTGCTATTCAGCCTTCCGAGGTCTAATAGTTTCCTCGGTGATGGTTGCTTCTGGTGCCCCATTCAACGTAGGAGGATGCTGGTGATCTGAAGAATATCCATTGATTTTGCCCTCAAGTGAATCAGCGCCTTTCTTTGGAGCTTCCAAGGTCTGATTCTTTCTCAGCTTGCAATCAGCGAGTTTCTGTGGCGCAAATACAGTCAGTGCGATAGGCAGAAATACTAGACTGTGAAGTATACCAAATATAATCACTAAGAAGACCGTTTTGAAAAATGTCTGGTACCTGGAAAGGAAATAAAATCTAGTTCCGAACAGCCAGCCAAGAGTTATGGTTACTTACATATAGGAGTCGATTGTGCCAAGTACCAGCACACCCAATAAGGTGGAAGTGACCCCTTGGAATACTGGCCACCCCAGTTCTTCCAAGGCTCGCCTGACTCGATCCTCCGGACTACCATGTGCACGAATATAGGCGTATGAGACATGGGCTGATAAATCGACAGCGAATCCAGTAGCCATGATCATGGTCATCATGGACAGACCGTCCATGTTTACGTTCCACCAAGCCAAAAAACCAGACACACCCGTATCGATAGATACTGTTGATAAAGTAATGAACACTCCGCATACTGGGTGAGGGATCATGAGCATGCTTAGCAGGATCATGGTCACAATGGCGATTATGCCATTTCGAATCATTGTCGGGGTGACCATCATGTACTGATCCGCGTAGGGCATCAAATATTCCTCAAATATGCTTACGTTGTACTGCGAGTGCTGATTAGCAATGTCCCTAAACATAATGGCAGCATCAACTAATTGATCAGCAGTCACGTAGTTTATAGTGGCGACGAGGAACCGGAATGCTTTGATGGTGCACCCTTCGCCCTTGGATTCTTCACCCCAGTAAATACTTTCTATCCATTGCCCTCGCCCATCAATCGACAACCATTCCTTCAATACACCGCACCAAAGTTCTTGAGTATCTTCGATTTCGAGTCCCCTCGACTTGGTCGCGTATCGTGTGAATTCCCGTAGCCAGAACATCGACCCCGATGGACCCATCGAGTGTCTGGTGTTCTCGAAAGCAGCCGCCAAGTCTAACATCGCAGCTCTTCCTTCCTTTGTCGTCACATTGGCTGGATTGCTAACTATGACATGTAACGGTGTCCCATTCGTCCAGATGTAATTGGTTTTTAGGAAATCGATGGCATAATGGCCTTTAAGCATGAGTTTTTCTGGTTGCAGGCCGTTGCCCATAATAGCGCATCCCCAACCTGAGAAGCCCAAGTAAGCGATAAATAGAAGCAGTGCCATCACTTTTGTGATTGGCCGAAGCAATGCTGGCACGTAATATTTATGAAACATTTTCTGAACAAAGTTCAGCTCATGCTCGTCATCGGCTTGAGTCGCTATTCGAGTAATGGCGCTGTGATCACGGTTCGGCGGGGAAATCTGCCGATGCGATGGATTCTCTTGTGCCGTAGTTTTATTGACCACCGTACCAACCATGAAACGACGTTGGTAGGTAGTTTCTGAAGAATGCAGAGAGGTGGTACGCACTAATTGCTTTTTGTGCAGACTGGAATCAATCTAATTAGGAGATTAAATTCTGCCTACTAAAATTCATATCCCGCGCAAGAACCTGTACTTTTACTTTCAAGCTTTCAGCTACATTTCGCCCCGCCTTACGCCCATATGCTGGGGCAGAAGACGAAAATTCAAGAAGGTGAAAAAAGGCACGAACTTTTTGAACAGTTCTCGTCGTCAGTTTTTGAACAGAAGAACAGGATTCCGGCGGAACCAGTGATTCCATGCAATTCACAAGTCCTCCCACCCAGTGTCATGAGGAGGCCTCAATCTTGTTCTGACGCCTCCACGCCTTCTAACTGCCAAAACAATAAACTAGTCTCAACAAGGGATGCCTTTGCGAGATAGGGACTGACCAACATCGAGCGCCTGTAGCAGGAGAAAATAAAATCAGAGCCCTTATTCCAGAAAGGCGCCTGGAATCGGCGAGGTTTCGAGAGAGTCCCAGCGAGGGGCACAATGAGATTTTCCATATGTGAAGGAACCAAGAAAGAGGGCACACCCGTATCGATATGTGGTGACGAGGCTGCATATCATGCTTCGGCACAAAATACTTTTATGAAGCCTCACCTGCTTCGTCCACTGTGATCGCCTTCTTATAAAATAAGACGCAATGCCTGCCTTCACATTCGGCTTTGGCGAATAAAGCCATGGCAGCCGCGTAGAAAGTGCATTGATAAATCAGCTCGAAGAAGAAAGCCACAGATGTGTAGATGCAGAATAATTGGACTCCTGGCAACGAATTCCATGAGCCAATCGCGAATGCAAGGACGTCACTGAAGGACGTAATTGTGATCGAGACTGCGGCTTCTCTAAGAGTGTTTGAAAACCGAATTTCTGGTGGATCGGTCTTCTTAGTACCATGCCATGCTGACATCATAATGAACATGTCGTCGACTCCGATGGCTAAAACCAGAAGAGGTGGAGTCAAAAAGAGGAAGGAAGCCGCGATAAAACTACAGATATATAATGCTGGCTTTTCAGGCCTATATTTATAGCTAGCAATCAGCCCAGCTTGAAGATGAAGGGAGAAACTGGGTCCATTGAAAGTATCTCGACGGATGAAATCCAAAATCACATCCTTCAAGTTTCTTTCCGCATTCTGATCCTAGCCTCATTCTCCGAATTTGGTCCACTCGAGGTTTTTCAAAATCTGTACTACGAGCTGAACTGTGATCACGACAACGTGAGCGCTCCTGTGCCAACCTCACTCCTCGTTCAAGTGTATCGATGAAACTTACCAAACACCAAGAACGGCATGGCTACCAGGACTGGATAGTATGGCACTCCGATCAATTGCATGAATCCAATTGTACTTGCCACGGCCAAGCCGGGCTCTGAGACGCCGAAGACAGCCAATAATGGCTTACTGCGGATCCAATCGACGCCACAGAATCCTTTTCTTTGTAGAACGACAAAGCTATTAAGAAATGTAAAAGTGAGCATCAGTGCAAATGTGACGGCGATTTCAGGAGCGAAGTGAACAGCGTTTTCCATCAGGCCTTGGTTGAAGCTATCTTCATTTGAGAAGGACAAACGGATCAGATCGGATTCATAATTGAGCAGATACTGCTGAACTCCGATCCTCCACTGTATACTCATCGTATCAGTCTCAATGGGCGATCGGCGGTTGAAGTATGCCAGTCGTATGGCATTAACATCCAACAAAGTCTTCCCATCACTCTCATTCATTTTCACACCGCCTATCATGTACCCCAAATAATTGGCATCGTCAGTCAAGTACTCCCGAGTGACTGGGTATTCCAATTTTGGACCTCCGTTCTCCAAAATAATACTTTGAGCTCTCAGAGCTATAATGTGCCCGTTACCGAAACAGACCAGACCATACTTCATACACACATCAATGTACGAAAAGTCCTTCGAGCCATCTACTTTTCTGAAAGTCAGATTACTTTGTATATTCTCATTTAATTTTATAATTTCGTCCAGAGTTTCGTTATTCCAAAGACTCCTCGACGTATTCTTGGGAGTGACGACAATGTAGAGCCAGTGTCTGACATCGACAGACATGCCCGCCACAAAGCCATTATTTTTCGTGGGCCAGTGCTCGAGAACGATAGCCTTCTCCCGCCTATGATCTCCATTGTAGGGTGTGAATAAATAGTTGGTATCATTGACCATGCGATCATTGAAGAGCAGAAATCCAACAGAAAAACACAACGTGGATATCAATGGTAATGTAATGAACACCCAGGCGTGTCGATACACCACGAACGCATATCGAGCGTAAAAGGCTTCCAAAAGTGAGTTCATGCACCGCATTCTAAACCACTTTGGTGTATACTCGTAGTGACCTAACCTGGGCAGGATACCACTCAGGTGGAACCTGATCAATCCCACATCCAAACGGGGTCCCTTATCCGTAAAAGGAACAAGTAGGCCTTCCGCGCCTGAAAACTGGGAATTCGCACTTGCGACTCGGTCAAGTACGATCTGTCTCCTCGGCGAGAAAGTTGAAGTTGTTTTCAACTGCGCCTACCTTAAAGTGAAACACGCCTCGAGTCTTGTCAAAATGACGTCGTATCGAATTATGCCCGAAACCGGTATTAGACAGAACCGTGTTCACGCCCAAGCATGCACCACCAGAGTGCAGGCTATGCGAGTACTATAATCCTGTTCACGCACGTCAGCGACCCTGCTTCTAATCGTAAGAATGTACACATCTGGCAACAGCACATTGACCACTCCCCTCCAAGTTTGCAGTCATCTCTCAGCACCCTGTTCTCCAATTCGATTTACGCGGTGTCTCAGATTCTCACCATACAACACTCAAAGATCGTTTATCATACTTCCACAAGGTAAAGTTAACAAAAACAAGTGCTGGCAGTCTCTGAAAGGTCCCGTGAAAAAACACCTCAAATCAAAGTTCCTTCAATTTGACACTAACCTCAGGACATAATTCACGACATGATCATGGACATCCATTTCTTAAATTGAGGCGGAAACTTGATGGCGTTGATGTATCCTCGACTCGCAAATGCTTTCCTTCCCGTGCCACCATGCAAAGCATCTTGCTCCAATAGTGTAATCAGGCAACACATGGATATCGTCTACAACAAAACGACTAATATAGGGATTTCTTGCAGCAAATAAATTCCGGCTTACCTTCGTTACTTCTGATCCGTCCGCAGCATCCTTTGCGAGTATGTCCACCAAATCTCCGACATATCGATTTACAATTGCCCAGTGCTCTTCAGCCATTCGTTCTCGCATCGTTGGCTCAAACGTTTTTCCACCTTCGCCCTCTTCCATTAATCCTAAATCGACTAGGCAAGGTTAGCTACGAGTACACTGGACACATCGCCGCCTTAGCATACTCACCACTTTCAGCTGGCTTTTGCCACAAACGAAAAAAGTTTATCAGCGATCCGTAAAGCGACGCTCGGACGTCCAGCCGACGGTTTTCTAAAACAATGCCCCAGCAGTCATTAGCCACATCAGTACTGCGAGCCAAGAAACGCTAGGACTCTCACTACGAGGAGGACTACTTCGACCTCACACACTGGCGACCCACCCTCTAACCTGTCGTACCAGTTTTCAAAGCCGCCTCGATCAACAGTTTCAACGCAGTTGCTAAAATTCCAGCGCAAGCGAGCACTTGTTTTCCACTGCTCTTTGAAAATGACCCGTCCAGTAACACTCCATAACGCCTTCCGCGGATACTCGAAACCGTATTGTCCAGCCTATCTTCTATAGACGAATCCGAATTGAATCGTCGACGAAGAATCGTTGTTAAACTTAACATCAGATCCGCGACTTCGATCGATGTCACCGTTAAATTGGTCCGTAACGTTTCTACCATGGTCTCAATAATTGCTTGATCGAATTGCTCCGACTCCATCCAATCCAAAGCACATGCAGAGAACAGTAATTGACTCGTCTGCGCAAAACCAGTGAAGGCGTGACGCAGAACGTAAACCGCACGTTGAACCTCGTTGTATCGAATCAAACTGTCCACAACGCTTTGAATTTCCTAAAATGCAAACAACAAAACTATAGATCTTATCCTAGTCCGGTTTTACCACATCACCAAACGCAGTTATGGGCACTGGAGGGTGAAGGGACACATTATGTACGGAGTGAGTCCAACACGCGCTGTTAAGTGCGCACCCAGCGTGAAAGGCAGAGGCCTAACCCACTGCCTGAAACCAGCAGACATCATCTTACAATTATATCCCCTTATGGCAACCTAGTCCACATACTGAGATAAGCTACTACAACAATAATGAACAGCTACTATAGCCGTATCAGTAATGAAAAATAACCAACACCCAACCCAACAGCGTAATCACCCACCTCTTTCACCAAATGCAACTGACCAACCACACCGCCTCCTTGGAGCGCTAACAACTCTTGCTCTAATACGTCGTATAACTTCTCAATGTCGCATTTGAAATACCCTTTTGTCGTCTTCGTTGTGCACGCGGCCACCACTTTCGACAATCGCACTCCTTCGAAATGCACCAGTCTCGGTACCACCACCGTCTCGTCGGCATACTTCGCCGCCAATGGCTTCAAAGCAGTCAAGAATTCAAAGAGCCGTCGTCCACGTTGAACTCTTCGTTCCCTTCCCACTCGGCGCCGAGCACTTCCGGGCGTAGTCAAGCCGAAGGAGGCGCTAATATCCGTACTATGCGAGTCTTCGCCATCAACTTCTAACAACGCCTTCGACAAGGCCGTCACATACGACAGCTGCCTGTTCGCCACAGACGCCAGTTCCAAGGCGCATAATTTCAGTAGCCAACCGTGAACTTCTCGAACGGCGAACGATGCATCGGTCGCGATGGCTTCTTCATCGTCATGTCCATAGACGTCGGGAAATTTCAGCTTGGTCAAATGTCGCCGAGTAAAATCATATTCTGTACGCAAGTAACGCAGCGTAGCTTCGGCTGTGCTCGGAGTAGTCGATAGCCAATAGAGCAATCGATAGGCAGGTTCCACCAACGCTCCGAATGATAACGTTTCCAAATCGTGACCCAATGCCGTGTCGACGATGTCCAATGCCGCGTGTAAGCACGTCCGCATGGTTCCGGACACCCCTGGATTCTCCAATTTCGTTTCATTCGGGCGACGCACGTCGAAGCCAGTCAAGAAATACGATAGCGAACCAAAGCCAGAACTGCGTTTGATATCCGAGATCATTAGTTCCAGAACTGCCGACGCCGTCTGCGCTCTGATTTGGAATTCCGACACTACTACTTTTTCCGAAAATGAAGTAAAGCTGGCGTCAACGTCGTCCAGAGACAAGCAGCTCACGAAACCATTTAATACTCTCGAAGAAATAGCCTACAAGCACAGGTCGAAGGCAGGCGGATGCAAAACCACGAGAAAATCAACATTCCACCCAACTGCTAAAAATAACATCATTGTCTCACCTGATCTGCCATAAAGTACTTCACTATTTTTGTATGCGCTACGACGGACGAATTTAGCAGATCGATAATACGTATAGCATAGAGGCAATGCTCAGGCAATCGATAAAAATGAGAGAGAAACCTGCAAAGAGACTAGATCCATTAATACATTTTTCAAGCCAAGCCATATCTCTTACATGGCCAAATTGACGACGTAATCGGCTTCCCCGGTCGATGGATTGAGCATTTGCAAAAGGACGTCCAACGAAGTGGTCAACATAGGAACCCCGCTATCGACGACAGATGCATTGAATACGTCTTGTTTTGATAAACCAACGTGAAATAATTTCAAGCTGAGCAATGTTGCCTCCCGTACGCCTTTGTCCACATCAGGAAGGTCTTTGTACTCGTCGAGCCACTGAACACCAGTTATGAAAAGCCGGCATATCTGAAAAAATCGTCAATAGTTTTAAAATGAGAAATTTCGAACAAAGCCAATCTGACTAACCGATCTGAACACTGGCCCATCACTCGTCAAAGCTGCCATAATTTGACACCCGATCGACTGACGCACAATGCTAGCCACTGTTGGATCGTAGTTATTGACCACGTTGTAAACGAAGCGAAAGACGGCACTTGTCAGCTCCCACTGAAACAAAACTTTGACAAAACTAGTTATGGGCAACCCATAAGCAACTTACGAATTCCGCGGGTGCCTTGTAACTTCGATTCATCAAATGCACCAACACCGAATTCAAGACGAAGTTCACGTACGGCACCACGGTAGGACCATCAGGCGCAAATGATCGATGTTGGCACAAGGTAGCCAAGAAGTTGACCAAGCCAGTCGTAACGGGATACGTTTCCAGCCGCGATTCCACTTCATCCAATTCTTGTTGTACACCGCCCAATTTGTTCTCGGATAACGATAAAACGATTCCGCTTGCTAACAGACCTTCTGATAGCGCCAAAGCCAACTCCTGACTTTGAGCAAGAGCCGTCAAGCAACGTAACGCACGTCCTTTCAGTTCGAGTGGAATACCGCAGGTGACCAGACCGAGCACATTTGCTGGGCACGACCAACGTGGATGCTCGAATAATGTCAGACGTATCGAATCATCCTAAAAATTCCAAAATGAATACAAATGGCCAGATTCTTGATTCTTCTTACCTGTTCCGCCATTCCAGCAATTAGATCGAACCAGCCTTGCAGGCCTTTCATTTCATCGGGCAGAATATGAGCGTTTGCAGAGGCCGTAACTGATGACGTTTTAAGCACACGAAGGTATCGATCGATGGCCGAGAAGAAATTATCCAACGACAGGGTGTTCATCGAGCCTCCTAAAAGGAATCAAGCCCTTGATTATCGATAAATCAATCCTTCCTGCCACTTACCATAAGCTGAGAACGATTTTAACATTTCGAAACATAAGCGAGCACTGAGCGGATTCGATGCGAGCCCTGACAACATGCGCAAATAGGCCACGTACAGTCGACTGGGCATCATTTCACCGCTGGTTCGAAGGAACTTAAACAAAGCGATCTAAAATAATAAGTCTAGTATAGTAAGCATCAGAAAACAATGCCGTCCTTTACCTGCGACTGTGGAATTCGACGTGATGGAGCCCCTGATTCTTGACCGATAGGGGAGAAATAAACTTCTGATAAGCCTAATTTCGAAGCACTAGGCACTCCATAAAATTCGCCAATTAGCAACATGAATTGCTCGAAGTGTAAAAGCGGCAGCGTAGTCGGAGCAGCCCCCGAGGCCGTCATCTCCGCCAACTGACGGCACTCTTCATCAGCTTCGCTTCGCCATTCCTTTATCTAATAAAAACGAAGAGAATATTTTCACCTGAATTATACACGTGAACTATAAACCGTACCTTCAGCGGGAAAGAAGCGATCAACTGGGTTAAGAATGAATGTAGACGGCGTTGATACAGCTCATCTATCACAAATTCCCTCGCTGTGATGACATACCGACGAATCCAATGAAATGGACCACGGATATCACTTTTAGACAGCGAAATATCGATGCAGGCCGAATGCAATGCGTTGTTCAAAATATCTTCCTCGTCCTGTGCCCAGTTGTCTTCTTCCAAAACTGAAAATGCAAATGACAACGAGTCGATGAGAAAGCAGAAAAACAGGGCGAAAACTTACTGTTTTGCGTCAGTGGATTCTGAGCAATCAATCTCAAGGATACTGCCCAAGCCATCTGCACGAAGGCCTGAGCTCCTACGTCAGCCCACTTGGTCGCATCTCCGTTACCAACGATTTCGGTATTATAAGCGAGCATGAGGTCTTGACTGCTCGTGAATGGAGCATACCTGGCGATATCTGGAATAATCAATGTTTCTTACGGTCACGAGAGAGCCGGCTCAAAAATGATCGCCAAATCATTTACAGTACCTTCTTCGGAATCCGACGTTTCCAAGACGTTTACATCCAAAGCTTGCAAAATAGAAAACATTACTGGCAGTCGAACTGTTTTGCTTGTGTTTTCCGCAGCGAACCGTATCAAATTCGAGAATTCTCGTTGATCCAGAGGATTCTGACAGCACCAGTAGTAAAGGGCGTCGCCGAGAGCCGAGTACATTTCTTGAATGCAATCCGCAACCTTGGAAAATTCTGTCCAAATTACTAATATCAGTAAGCTAAAGAGAAACCTACCATTCGTCTGTGACGAGGACCGCCAAGCCCCTTTACGCTTGGCTGCTGCAACTTTTCTAATTCAGACTGCACTGGGTCCACTGATGCTTGCAATATACCTGAAACTACAACATTAACAGGAGACCAGCGTGGGAAAAAGCAGGCACATACTCAAGACGTTGGCCAGGAAATTATCCTTCCATAGTTGATCCGTAATATTTTGGATCAGAGTTCGCAAATGAGGCCACCCTTCGTCACCGCTAGGATCGTCGAAATGCCAATACCGTCCAGATCGATTGCGCATCAACAGTTTTATGCTTTGGGCTTGCAGCCATCGATTCTTGTAGAACAAGTATACAGCGCATAATCCTCGAGGCAAATCGGGCTGAGTGGCCGTTTCACGTTGGCCTGAAAATAGGGCGAAGAGTTGTTTAGACGGGTCTTACAAACATACAGTAAGGTGCTTACCAGCAATCACCAGCTTCAATGCTTCAATTTCATTAAGTTCGAACAAATCGCTCAGTATGAGAGCCTCATCAACGAACTGTTGTTGCAAAATGATGTAACCTTGGCGAGGACTTGTCGTAGTTGCAATAGACGATGATGATGACACGTCTGAAAGACGGATCCCGGGAGGCGACGAAGCCGACTGCACTTTCTGGCGATCGGTAATGCTTTTTGGCTAAAATAGAGGAGTTAAGTTAGGTCAGACAGATCATGGCGCTAAGTGTAACACATATAAATGCCATGCTGATGATTTACTAAATTAGATAAAAGAACATGGCACACCTATATGCATGGTGTATAGGCTTGGATTGAGCGAAGACCAGAAAAAAGCCAGAAATAGGGAATACCATCCTTCCATGCCCAGAAAAAGGAAAAAAGCTTGCAGATTATAAAGAGTATATTGAAAACTTCCTGGATGCCATTCCAAGAATTCTGATTAAATTGAGTAATAACAGATAGTTTGATTCGGAATGTTCGAAAAGCAATGGGTCTACTGTACATTTTTGAATGATAGATCGCCATCTCCGGTGGCAACAGCGCAACGTAGCCGAAATAAGGATAGGTGGTAAAGTGGAGCTCCTGGCTATACGGTAAGATCACCTGTCGCAAATTCTTCCGGTAATCTGATTCAGGAATCACAATGTAGACTCTTTTAGACCAATACAAGAGGTATCAACCAATAATAAAAAATCTACTTACCGGATGTTTGAAAAGACTTCCAAGCCTTAAACGATGAACCTTCCATGCTTTTTCCAACTCAGTGATCGAATCAACGTTTGGTTGATGCAATGCTGCCAATAACAGCTGGTAAAATTTCTTTGACTCTTCAACCGCAGCTTCCATGATTCCGAGCGAAAATAAGAGTCAAATAGGAATAATGAAAAATGAACCGTGCTGTAAATTACGTAAAACTTGCTACTTGTAATTTTTTGCATGCGAACAGACCGTAGTTCTGTCCGACAAAAGACGAAGTTGTCCGATAAAGTTTCGTTGGGCGACGCTAGCATAAATTTTTGTGCCGCTTAGCGGCTCCAGCAGACAATATCAGCAGTCTACAGTATTTGGCGGAAATTTTTAAAAAAGTCGGGCGGACCAGGGGCATAGTAGCATTTTCTACATTATTCACTATTCTGTTCCAGCAGGAAGTTTCTTTGGGCAGGGGGTCACTTTTAGCGTAGTTGGGGCCTTTATCGCCATGTTATTACCCTTTTCAGCAAATCGACTCGGTTTTGGCCTTAATATACTGAATATTTCAGAACCGCACCAGCCACTGTGTATTCTCCGCAAAAACTAACTTGTGTGATAGTGGTGGACCTTGAGGGCTGGTTGTTGGGTGGGCTTTACTTCACACTGCATGCATCTGGTGCATGCAGGCAGCAGCCACCCTGCATCATTCTCATGTCTGTGTGTGTGTTTGGAGGTGGCCGGGCATAGCATTCGCAAATGAAGAGGCTTCGTTTATTTGTGACGAGTGCTGAACGCACTCAATACGCACAAGAATTGGTTGATCAAATGACCCAAGTGGAGTTGACGTGCAAACAAACGCGGCACCTGATCGATCGAGCTCGATCCAATGCTCAGCCGAACAAGAATCATCGAAGTGAGGACAGTCTGGTGCCTGCCGACGCCGAGGCGAACGAGAGGCTACGCTACGCAGGCGCTCTGAAGGACATCTCTGAAGGCAGTTTCAAGGATAACGCCGTGCTGTCAGCCTACATGAAGAACGTGGCCGAAGTGCACACGGCATTCGAAAAGCACCACGAGACTTTTCTTCGCCAGGTTCAGATCTTCAGGTAAGTGCCTCTGCTTCATGCCAAGTAGATATAATTCAAACGTCGGGCCCCTCTCTCTAACAACCTTCCTTTTCGCAGCATCAAAGAATTACGTAAGTTCACTGAAGATGTGTACGTCAAGATCAAGCAATCGTACACCGAACTCGAGTATCGTCGCGACTCGTACGATCTCGCTCGGCACCAACTGAAATCGTGCAAGCCGGAAGAAATCGAACAACATGGACTGGCGGCTGCAAACGCGCAGAAGGAATTCGAAAAGCAAGCCTTGGCCCTGCACGAGCTGCTGCTCAAGATGCCCGAGCACCAGATGAACATAGCCAAGGCTGTCTACTTGTACCTGCGTTCCGAAAATGATCTGGCGAAACAGCAAGCCGAAATGTTCAAGACGATACCGTCCCCCGTTCGAAAGGCTGGTACCGAGTCCACTTCTCGCCTGTCGACCACATCCAGGTTGAAATGAGCGAGTGATCACGATGACAGTTCGTGTGCCCTTTCTGTTCTGTGATTTCAGATATTGCCCTCACTGTACTGAACTGTACTCGGCTTATGATGATGTATGTGAAAGAGAATGAGAGACGGCCAACAGGGCGTGGCCTCGCTGAGTTTCACAAAAAGCCAAACAGTGATCGAAATTGCCAGCCTAATTACAGTACGTGGCTCCGATTCACCATATTTAATATCCTTTAGTGCCAAAACGGCTCGACTTTTCTAGCTGTCATTTCTCGTACCCTTCATTAGCAGTGATTGGAAGATGATGCCAGATGAAAATAAGGAAGTTATATTACATGCTGGGAGAATGGGACTGCATGCATCTCCGATCATCTGCACTTTTGCCCGGTGTCACTTCTGAGCTCACGCGGTATCGGTCATCCATACAGGACGTCCGCAGTCTAGAGTGGGGGGGTCAAACACTGGCAGGTGGAAGGGCGGGGTCAACGAAGAAATGAGGCCCGCTTCTAAGTTCCTGCCTGCATAGTGATGTTAGCAGTGCCAGTCTTTTACCTTGCATTTTTAGGATAGGGTGCGTGGATGTGATCGTCACTAAGTCTGTTTAATTATTTTGCCCTTCTGATAACTTGAAATTTCAAAATTTTTTTACACTGGCATTCCCCTCACATAGTCGGGGAATTGAAAGGGGGGGGGGGGTATTCGCTTCTGGGCGTCCTTTCGTGTAGGGATGGCCGGTATGCGGTCAAACGGCGTCATGCCAAGAACTGCAGCAAGGCTTGCGAGGCAAACAAGGAGGAGCGAATGGCGATGATAAAGCCGCCTCGGTATAGTCGCGGTGAAAGGCGTGTGTCACAGTTTGCTTGGCAGAGCTGGAAACCGGTCAGCTGCGAGTTCAACTCTGGCCGTCTGAGAACTTGGTGCAGTTCTCTCTGCGCCTTGCACCCTCGCGGCAGGTGACTCACCCTTCACCCCTCCAGAGTCGAGAAATGAGAAGAGGCCTTATGGGGCGGGAGGCTCTCGAATCCAAGTCCCCTCACGGGGCACGGGCTGGGTATGGTTGCCCCACGGGGTAACCCGACATCGCGGGGTTGCGACTAGCACGCGCCCTTGCCGGCATGCATCACGGATTGACCCTAGTCGATGGCAAGATAGGGTCAACTAACAAGCCCCCTATCCCGCGGGTAAAGGGCTAAAAATCAACCCTCCCCTGGACCGATCAGGATGGGTCCAAAAAATGGTGATGACTTATAATGGGGAGAGATAATTCGTGTTGGGCGTGGGGGGGGGGGGGGGGGGGGGGGGGGGGGGGGAGAGGGTAGAAAGTTAGTTGGGGAGAGGGAGATAGGTTGAGAAGAAAGTACGTGCCTGTGGGGGCGGATACAGAAAGTTTTCCTGTGAGGGTGTGCTGTAGGGTGGTAGGTGTCTCCGAGGTAGAGTAAAACATAATAAAAAAAAAATTCCGCTGACTTTTTTGCGGGAGGGAGTAATCTGCAAGGAGAAGGAAAGGAAAAAAAAAAATAGTAATAAATAAACTTTGCTTAGAAAAAAGTAGGTGAAGACCCGCGGAAAAAAAAAAGGGGGGGGGGAGGAAAGAAAAAAAGGGTTTTGTGGGGAGTTGTTTTATGGTTTAAAAAAGTGTGGTGCTAAAATGGATCTCGTTGAACTCGATGAGAACAAATATTTGTAGAGCTCAAGGTCCAGCAATTTTTAATTACCGTATCGATTCGTACAATGGGTACGATGACCAAAAACGTATCACTCGCTATCGTTACGAAGGATGTAGGCAATCCCTTGTCAATTCTGCTAGCCGGCCAAGGGAAAGCTCGATAATGCCTGGAAGAGTGAGCAGAGCTGCTTACTGCGCTTTGATTTTAGGGAAAGAAAAAACCATAAAAGTGCGATGGGTAATAGCCAGATTTCACAGCTACTGTAACTCTACCGAAAATGATTACAGCTGTCTCCGAATCATTGGGCAAAAAAGTCAGGAATTAAAGCTGAAGGGTATGCTCAAGAATGTGTGGGAGGTGGGTGTGAGCAAATTGGTGAGGTTGGGCGGTTGAGACGTCTCGAGAAAACCCTGAGCAATATCGGAATCAAAAGAGTACCCGCTGTCAACGGAAAGTAGCTGCGACCATCAGTGAATTCACTAATACAATGTACATACACAGTTGGAGTCAAAACCAATTTTTCAAAAGCCCGCGGGGGGGGGGAGTGCGGGGGGGTGCCCCCGAAGGCAGAATCAAAAAGGGCCCTGAAAGAAGGGAGCGGAGGAAAAAAAGGGAGAAGAAAAGGGGGGGGAGAATCGAGAACACAATCGACAAGTGGAAGCGGCATTTTGAATGCTTCAGTTGTGAAGACGCAGATGGTTTGAAAAGGTCCGTTGGGGAGAAAAAAAAAAGAAGGTCGAAAAAAGAAAAAATTTTTTAAAAATCCTAAAAAGTGTGTGACTGTAAAGTAATCATATTTCCTCATATTTCGTTAAGTCCCCTTTTAAAACTCCCCCCGGGAAGGGGAAGAAAATTTCTCGAGGTTTCCTTCGAGTTTCTGGAATACGGCCTCTGATGTCTGTGTCACTATTATTCACGCAACAATACCTGAACACTGCAATGTCTTCCGACGATAAACTATGCATATTGCAAGACAACCGCAGATTTTTGTGAAAAGTTTCTATCCACTAAAGCTGGACATCGAACCGCAATCTCAACTAAAGACAAGTGCAATATGATTGAAAAACAAAAAATTAATCATCGATAACTATCAATCGCCTATAATACCACATGTCTCCAAATATCAAAACAATACTTGCTACTTGGAGGCACTCGCACTCGACTTTTTCCTGGCCACTTGATCCCTGGGAGTATCGAACGAAATAGAGAATGATTCATCGAATTTGCTCGATTTTTCCTTGGCCCAAATTATATCGCGCATGGCTTTTATATCGGCCAACGCCAACTGACCATTGTATTCGGCACGCCACAAGTCTTTGAGTTGTTTCGCCACTTTTTAAGTCGAAGTCACACCTTCAGGGAGGGACCCCACGACATTCTTGCCCGGAATCAAGCTCGTAGCATCAGGTTTCCTCGGAATCGGCGCCACCTGATCGGTATGACGCAAAAAGTTGAAGGCGCCTCGTCGTTTCGGATTGTAGGCACGCAATGGCGGCGCGGCCAAAATCGATGCTTCGATCGAAGCCGATAACGGAGCTTCGAGGTTTTTCTTTGCTGCCTTGACTACGTTCTGCTTTTTACTCGCCATCGTGAGACTGACTGATTGGGACACAACAATATACAACCGTGACTGATGGAACGACAGGGGCAGTATTGCATGAGGAAGTGGCAATGCACCAGCTGTAAAGTTTGTATTCGAACATGACGTTGCTGTTCCCCTCAGCATGTCGCACCTGTCCAGAATTGGGAGTGATCTTCTTCATACTGAAGCTAAACACAAGAAATCATTTTAAAAGAATTGTCAGCACGAAATCTATCCATCTCAGTAACGGGATAATGATCGATTTCATGTCAAAAGTTCGGGAAAAATGGCGCGTCAAAAGGTCTTGGTCAAAATATCGTACCGCCAATATGTTGGACGCCAAAATGTCGAACTGCAAAAATGTCACAAAGCGAATATCCTCACGGGAATTCCCCGTATGTAAATAATGTCGTGATAAAAGGCAACGGACAGAGGGGTTGGAACTTTGGAAGTGAGCTCAGTTGCTCCATATATTCTCTTTGCAAGTTTGAAATCATGCCTTTGGAGTATATGACGCTTAACCCACCGGCCTCGTGGCCTGGTGGGTTAGGCGTCTGCCTCTCACGCCAGGTGCGCAGTTACGGGCGAGGGTTCGGCTCGCGGTCCGGTAAATCATTTCGTGTCAAGTGTCCCTTCACCCTCGAGTGCGCATAAGCGTTTGGTGATGTGGCAAAACATGAACATGAACATGAACATATGAAAAATCAAAAAGGGGCGATTGATTGTCTTTGAATGGCCATCTTTTCCGAAAAGAAAGTTCTGATACTACAGGGAAGCGAATCTTGAAATGCACTATGCATTCGATTTGTAAATGCAGATCGCGAGTGCACACTACGGACGATCAAGTTGTCAAGCAACCAACTGACCATAATCACGCGGCTGATCCAGGGAAAGTTGGCATGAAAAAAATTGTCTCCGAATTGAAAGAGCGAGCTGCAGCGACCCCCAGCAGTTAGCACGCACCAGATTATTGCGGCCACCACGGTCGGATCGAATGCTGCGATTCAAGGCCTCAACTTCCTGCGATTTCCCGCCATAAAACGGGCTGTTCGGCGTGTTCGGGAACAAGTGAACAGTGCTCCTCCCAACCCAACGTCGCTCCAAGATTTGGTGATTCCTGATCACTATCGGCTGACGGAAAACGGCGAACAGTTTCTGATCTGGGATAGCGGCCCTCGACCTGACAGATTCTTCGACCTGGACCTTTGATGACTTTTGATGACCCTGGACCTTAATTTTTTCGACAGAGAGAAATTTGGCTCTCTTGGCGCGATCCCCTCATTGTTCCGCAGACGGTACCTTCAAAACTGCTCCGCCTTTATTCCAGCAGCTCTACACTATTCACGGCGTGCACTATCACATCGTCATTCCTTCGAGTTTCGCGTTGCTACCCAGTTTCCCATCCAACTCTGGAAGTGCCACGCTTCTGTTGTTGATGGCCTCCGATTCTGCTACAATTCTGTGGAGGGCTGGCACCGCGGCTTCTCTGAATTAGTGGGCTCTCCGCACCCTACTATTTTCAAGTTCATTTCCTCATTGAAACAAAAACAAAGCATGAATGAAACGAAAGTCGAGCCTTTTGTCGCCGGAAATCAGCCGCCTCAAAGACGTCGTCGCTACCGAAATTGCGCCGAAAATATTAGAAGAATTGTGGATGACTATGGAAATCGTGATATCGGGGACTATTTGCGCGGGGTCACCCATAACTATAATTTCTGATCATACGTGTATGTACAGTATGTAAATCCTTATTTAACATTGCATTTACACTGATGCTGGTTTTCATAATAAATGTAAAGACTATAATTACCAGCACTTGTCCACCAAATGCTCTATAGTCATTTGTACTGCAAGGAGACTTTACACTATTATGACTTGCGACATTATTCTTACCTGACATTTTTACCTCACGACATTTTGACCCCGACATTTTGACGTGACACGTAATGATCTTATACGTACAGTAAACTGACTGAATAAAACTGGCATTCGTTCGTGTTCACTTGAAATTCTTCCGTGTAAGATAATTCAGTTAGGATGACTAAAACTTCTAGGACGAAATCAGTACATTTTTATCAAATTTTGAGCGATTTCTGTAACCCCAATAAGCGAAATCTAGAAGATAAGATCTCCTATTTTCTACAGGTCCATATCCATCATATGAAACTTAGAAATGATTGATTGTTCAGTCGCGACCTCGAGGTTTGAGACTAGCGTCTTTGATCTCCCGCTGACTGTGAATTGGCAAGTGAGTAATAGATCCTGCTTCATGTGGAATTTTGTGCCTAAAAGTTTCACATTGTGTGCGCCTCTTTTTGCTATATTCTTCCTGCTCATTTTATTGTTAGCGTACAGGATACTGCTACGCATCTTCTATGCACTTCTGTAGCCTAGAATGTAAGGCTACATGCTTTACACTGGCTTAGGGTAACCTCTGGCAGTCTGCAGCCAAATCAGTCGTGTTTTGGAAGGGCTCTGCGCGTGGTGCCGTGTCGAGACGAACTATGCCTTACCGCGAGCTATCGGAAGTAAGCAAAAAGCCGACTGATCATGTCAACCAGTCGATGGACAGACGAGGCAAGCAACCACCCTCGGCAAAAATGGCTGCTATGAAATCGGCTGCGGTGTCGTCAGCGTCGGACGTATTGCCACCGAGTTATAAGAGTCCGGACCTGCTCATCGATCCCAGGTATATCCCCGTCAGCACCAAGAAAGGCGACAGTCTCCGACCGGACGATGAACCGTCGCTGGGCAAGGGCAAAGAGAAGAACGAACCGAAGAAGATGCGCCATCAAGTGCCAGACCGAGCCAAACCTCCTCACGGTCACCGTCGAGACAAGCCCATGTACCCGCCCGGAATACGCCCTGGGTCATACCCTGATCCTGGAATGCGCCCCGACATAGGACGGCCAGATCCCCGTCTGGTGCATGGAGAACACAACTTTCTGCCGCCCGCTGGCTCGCCGGATCGAGAGAACTTTATGATGCCACCGCCACCAGGACCGCCGCCACGCACGTGTCGCCTGTGGGTGGTCTTTTTAGTCGCAATCGGGGTGGGCTTGGCCAGCTTTGGCGCTGGCGCGACTCTTGGCTACTTCCTCGGGTTCGAAGCGGGCAAAAAAACGTCGACGTGAACACGACACGGCAGTAGAGTGATCTGGTGATAAGTCATGCCATTGATACGGCCCTTTGATTTCTGTTGGTACTGTGCTAGCGCTTTTGATGCTTGCGTGTGTGGGGCCAGTGTCGAGATGTGAAAAGTTATATGGTCTATCGGAAGCCCGCATCCAGAAACACGAAAGAAGATGAGTGCAGCCTGACATAGTGTGTCAGTCAGAGGAAAGCCTTCTGTTCATTTTGACGTGACCTCTGAATCGAGTCACTGCCTTATTGACAGCTCGGCAGTCCCTTTTATGAAGAATGCCTGAAGAAGACCTGAAGAATGCCGTCTAAAAGGAAGCCAGGAAGCCAGGAAGTCAGGGTTTAGAAATTCACCTAGAAGCCCTGCGCGAAATGATGCAGTTAGATTTCCTATTTCGTCACGAACAAAAATAACAATGGGAATATATCAAAATAAGTGCTCAAATCATGGCCACTCGTCTTCCCTACATATCTAGACATCATAACCAGCCCCTGTCACCTGTTGTTCCCTCGAATTCAGACTCTTGCTGGACCAGGAACGACGCATGTTGCCATCTTCGCGATTGCCACCCGATGTACAGACGTGATAGGTTTCTTGAAACTCGCGCCGAATATCAGCGCATTCAGCAGCCTTAAAATTTGCTAAAGTGCAAATGGGCTGGCCATCGGGTCTCTGATCGCCGGACGGGATCAGAGATCCAGCGCGTTTTCGTGCCATTCTCGATTCTTCGAGCCAAAACTGTGCGGTCCCTCAATTACGAACTACAGTACTAGTATGTACTGTATGTCTCTGGGTCTCTTCACCGCTGTCCTTGTAGGCCTCCTTGTCCTTGGCGTTGTCTCGCGCGGTTGCGTCAACTGGCCATTGCTCGCGTTCGTGAAGAGCAGGAGCAGGTATCCGCCAGACTTTCAGCTTACTACACTTGGGCTGGTTTCTTTCGACCACAACAGAAGATAAACATGGGGAGCCGCGGCGGTTCGAGTTCCAGCAACGATCCTCTTTATGAACTCGAGTATCGCGTCGTACCTACACACCTCGACCTTATGCCCTCTTCCGATAACATTTGATGACGGTTTCTTACGTGCAATTCTGCAGAGAATACCAGTATAGTAAACTCGTGAAACTCGTGTTCATGTTTGTAAGCTTGCGTGTGGCCTTATAAGGGTCACGAACGGGTCGGTCTCTGAGTTAAGCATAATAATAAGGCACCCTATGTCCATTTTATCAAGTTAAGCTAAAGACAATGCGACGTGTGGCTGGAAATTTCGTACACGTGAATTTTTATTCTATGGATTCCTCTCGCCATGGGCACGATAATTATTGTTCTATTCACACGCCTCGTCGCCTTCACTGCAAAAAGTACAGTACGCCGCCATAATATCTATTTAGAAATATACCACACATCATTTTAATTGGACCGCTGGCTGTGTCTGGTCTTGGTTATGACTCTCCACAAGTTGATATCCATCAGTTACCGCGTCCACACTCCTAAAGCCTAATTTTCCACTTGATAATGTAGACTCGAGTCGAATTAGCGCCAGTCCATTAACCACTTGACAAAGCAGCAGTGATGCGAAAGCAGCTTGGCTGAACAGATATGACCTGTGGTAGTTCGCATTTGGATGACTTTTATCATAAGCTATCAAACGAGATAATAGGAGTCCATCACCATCCGTATGCTGCCACACGACAACGAATGCCACGATATTGAACAGAGTGCTCAATGGAAATGCGATAGATGACGTTTTTGAGAAGTTTGTTATGAAGGAGAAGAGACCAGCTGCGAAGATAAAGGCGCCCAACAGCGAGCACGTGTCCCCGACATACTCAACTGTAAACTGATGGCATAAGAAGAGGATGAAGCCGAAGTTGAGTAACGCGACCCCAGCGATCAATTGGACAAAACCCATCAAGGAGACAGTGATAAAAGTGATCTTCGATTGTCTGGTCTGCTTCACTTTGAATGAGATGGTGTCGGCTAAAAAGAAACATGCTGTACTGTAGATAAAGGCAATTAATGCTGACCCCGGACTTTGATGCCATACGAATCCGCGCACTCACCAAACGTCTTCAAATACATTAAGCCAAGTACAACGGACAAGATTAGTTCCATCAGCGCCACGGCTGTCATTAGCAAGTGCAGACCACCCTTGGACATTTTAGCGGAATGGAAAATAATGGAAGTGTTATTGTAAGGAGACAATTTCATGTGATCGATCGGATCCGAATCGCTGATAGCCATGTGATAATCGAATAAATAAATATCTCGGGTTGAGTACACTGCGCACGTGAACACCCAAATCGTGTTCAGAAGCAAGATGAATGGAGAATAGTTGATGGTCATAACATAGGACAACGCTGAATGTAAGAATATCAGGAGAGGCAGTGGTGTGAAGTCCAGTAGATAAAGGTACTTCTCCGCGAAACTGGTCAGCCACACCACAGTGTAGAGGGTGGCCAGTGACAGTTGGATAAATGTAGTGCGGTTGTACAATTGCCATCCTCGTTTCTGCACGTAATGACGCAATGTCATGTGACCCACCATCTTTAAATCACTTTCGTCCACCAATGCGACCAAAGTGACAACTGATAAGATGATAACGAGCAGATAAATCAGAAGCAATGCAACGGAAAGGTTCGTTTCACGCCCAGTTGTCCATGAGCGAATGTAGAACTCAGCCAGTGGGTGTACACAATTGCAGACCGTGGACAGCAGTGTTCCTCCAACCAGAGCCAAGGAGGCCATAAAACGGCAATGGGAGAGGTGGACGGCTGTTACAGCTAACGATGCCCCCGAGGCTACCACAAGCCAGCCATGGTTGATCAGGTCGCTGCTTAAAGTCCACTTGACATCTTGGAGAGTGCCTGAAAAGATTATGTATCTTGCAATAGTAAGCTATGGGCCAGCAGGATCACTTTTACTCGTACCTGCAACGGAACTACTCATATTTCTTCCCTTCGATACAGCCTCGTTTTGCAGTCCCGAATACATATCAAACGTGACGCCAGTGATTGCTGCTCCACTGATAATCAGAGCCAGACCCAAAGCGAACGCCATATATCGATTCTTCCGCCATGGACATTTCTCGTCCGATGTTGGGTTCTCCGAATCGGGTGTAGCAAGAGACAACGCGACGCATAGCTGGACCACAGATACTGATGCACCCAACAAACTCAATATCAAAGCGGTACTATCCATGACTCGTACACCGAGCACGTCTGGGACAAAGTGCCGGTTCAAGAATTGTATTAGGAATTCGCAAAAGCATGCCCCAGCACTCAAGAAAGAAAAGACCAGTAGGCAAGTACTGCACCGTCGGGTCACGGCTGTCAGCACTGCAGCCACACCACCAATGACCAAGACCAACATGGAGAATTTGCCACGAACCTGAACAGGAGCTGGAGATTCATCAGTGGCAAGGGAATCCCACGCAAGGTCAAGCACTCCGAATACAAGGAAGAGAACGCCAATGATCACTGATACCATGCCCGTCGAGTAGAGCACGATTGTGTGATGCCTGCTCATGTTGGGTCGTCTGTCCTGGTTTCTTTCATCGAGTTCAATATCCATGGTAGATCTAACTGGATACGGTGGCTCCAGGTCCCCCAACGAGTCCTGGTCATCATCTTCTGTTTTCAGCTGCAAACTAATATAATGTTCGTCGCTGACCAAAGTTGAAGCAGAAATGGGATGTTGAGACAGTTTTTTTTTAGAAAAGTAAATTTCTCTCGGCATTTTCGAATCATGAGCCAAAACAGGCCTACGTAGTTTATGCGCCTAAAGCAAGTGCCCGCCTATATGAAAGAGGCAGGATGCCCTCGACGCCTTCCTTCCGCTGGCAATAAAGTACACAGGGCGAGAACGCGGCTGGGCGAAACTGGAAAACACGAAACCGGTACCGTACGAACTTCCAAACATGGCCGTGCTCGACGTGCAGCCGACGTCGACGAACACCCGTTCTGATAGAACCCAACTATGGCAATGCGCTTTGCAACATGGCCTTGGGCTATTTTAGTCGCATCCATCGTAGGTATGATGAATGGTGTGTGCACGACGACTTCCCGTAGATGGCATGAAAGCTATGTCTAGCACACTACAGTAGGAGGTGAATCCGCAAGCTATCTCAGGCACAGATGATGCGCTGTTTTTTAAGGAGATCAAGGATCCTGATGGAGACTAACATAGTAGCATGCTGTTGTCTGATCGCAAAATCAATAGCAATGAAATGTGTGTGGAGTTCTAAACACGTAATTTTTGTCAAAGTACTCATCAGGTTGCGTGTTCATGATATACATACTCGAAACAAGAGCATAAAAAGTCAAGTTTTGAAATCGCAGTTTTCCCGCTTCTTTTGCTGGTCCCAGACATTACGTTGTCTCGCCAGACTGGATCCTGGATCCGGAACCAACTGACGCTTCCTCCACCTGCTTACTGGGCCAGCAGGCAGCTGTGAAAGTGGCCGACGGTCTAGTGTGTGAGTAGCTGGCCCATTCTCATTTTCGCACTTTAAAGACCGCGCTAGATTCATTGACGCAAGAAGCATACCGGTGCCTGCGCGTACGTGTTTGTTCGACCAATGTCCAGACACAACACGGCCATTCCGAGTTGGCCCATCCGCTGGCCAGTCGCCAGCAGGCGTTCAGGGCAAAATAGACGCTGTTGCGGTCATCGCACTTGCTCATCTGTCTTCTTCCACTGCGTCTATGACAACCTTAATGGACATCAATTTTATTGCACAAGGTCAAGTCATCCAAGTCCTTGGTCTCATTTTTTTGTGTTATTCAGCACTCGAGTTCCTGCTAGATTTATCCGAATCTAGCAGGAATCTACGTCGTCGCAGCTGCACAATAGGCAACGGAATCTGAAAATGACGCGTTTGCTTCTCGGATATCCTCAAACTAAGAATACGAGCCAGAACTAACTTGCAGTCACAACACGTAATTCAAAAATAAAGCGAGCTCATTATTGCCCTTCTGGCCCACTCGTTCAAGTGTCACTTGTTTCCTCGAAGTAGTAGGTGGAAATTGGGGACTAGGTATGTTTTCTATTGACATATTTCTGCTTATTTTACATTGAGGCCTGCGAAATCGATCACCCCCTCCTTTCTGTCACACCCCCGCCCACTTCAGTCAAATTGTTCGCATCGCCGTTTTCTCACTGCACAATCGCCACACACTTGGGAAATCGAAAACAAGACGTGGCGTAGAGTGAGGTTTTAAATGTTGAAGCACCATCCTTCCCTCAGTCTCACCAATGATGGGGTGTCTCACGAATAATTAGTTCCATTGAGCATCGCGACCATCGAGAGATGTTTAAAACTATTCGGACCAGAGGTTTGGGAACATTCCAAAAAGGGGGCCTAATCGTAAGTAATGAATTTAAGGATCACATAGTCTTACGTACCCGTCATGTTTTCTTGTGAAGAAGCTTAGGTTTGAAGCCAACTCAGGCTAAAAGGCAGACTCGATCGATGCTTATCAATGAGAGTAATATAATGCCCGTATGGGAGTTTTTATCTTTTTTCTTTTCGTCTTGAAGGCAAAGTCGCTTTTATTAGGTTCGTCATACGAGCCCGTTTGCCAGACATTGATGAGGAAGAAGCGAGTGTTTCAGCTAATGCTTACGGCTGCCAAGTGGGTGGCCGAAGATTATTGAGAACAGATTTAAGTCCAGTTCAAGGAATGTTTTCCGGTGTCTGGTCTCGACGCGCCCGCCTCCCGCCCTTCTCAAATAGGTACCCTGGCACCGCATATCCAAGAATCTATTTAACTAGAACATCTATACTTGATGCTTGGAGAGTTATAGTGGGACTAATCCCTCTTTGAAACGTGGTTCAAGACGGCTGGGGTCAATAATATTATGCCCTTAGGTAACAATGCGTTTGCGAGCTGCGGCATTCCTTATTCGGCTATTATCTCATGGAAGCGCTGCATTCTGACCATCCAGCCGTCAGCTAGCAGTCTGATGCAATCGTTCAGAGTGACGCGCCGTTCGCGTTGGCGGGTCATATGTGCACACGAATAACCCCCCATTTAACTAGTCCGCCCCTGCCGTCTTTCTGAATATAAGCCGTGCCTGTGATTTGCTGTACCTTGTCTATTTTAGATCAGAGAATGTCCGCGTCGAATTCTGGAAAATTCCTCGCCGTACCTTTGAAAGGCGATTCGAAGCGTCTTCGCAATGATAGAATATCAATGGAGCCTAGCAACAGTGGCTCAGAGGGGAGCAAACTGTGCTTATTGCTGCCAACACGAAGTACAAGTAAGGACCCCTCAGCCACATCCATGGACTCTGGTTCACACAGCGCTGTCATATTCGGCGATGATATCGATGACGCGACGACAATGAGGAGTGAGGAAGAAAACTTGGAGAACGTGCCTGCTTCGTCAGCTGTGTCCATGTTCCTATCAGCGGAGGACGAATCCCCGGGGGCCTCAGAGAAGCCACTGTTGAAGCCACGTGCCCAATGGGATAATAAAGCCCAGTTCGTGCTGTCACTGATCAGCTACGCAGTGAGCTATTAATCACTTATTAGAATCAACCTGATTTTAGCTGTGACTTCTTTTTTAGGTGGGACTAGGGAACATTTGGAGATTTCCTTATCTGTGTCAAGAGAACGGAGGAGGTGAGCCATGTGTGCCTGTTCGTGTGATCAGAGAACGTCATTCATTTGGCCTAAGTGGGCTTCCCGAGAGGTTCTTTCAAGATGGTTCCTGGTCATTCATTGACTGGGGGCTCCAGTGGGTTGCTGCCATTGCCAAAGGAGCCGGGGTTCACGCATGGCTGACCGATTGATTCAAAGGTTAGCAGCGGACTGGCAATGAATGACGCAATAGAAGGCGCGATGCCTCCGCCCCTGAGAACTTTACATCTAGCGAGCACTCTGAACAAGAAGCCTACGTCACTGCCACCTGCGGTGTAGGGCCGCTAACTGAGAGACCTTGTTCCATGAAAAATACAAGCCTAGACGTCATGCCGCTGTTTTTGTGTCGTCCCAAATAATAAGGGGCAAAGTGAAGGAAGCAGGGAGTGTATATGATTCGAGCAAGTGCCTAAGCTGCTGCGATATTTTTAATCAGTTCTAAATAATAACATGGACGAAAGCCAGAAGCTAAGCCCTACGGCAAACTCAAGTGCGGGAGGCGTGGGTGGTAAATTACAGCAAGCCAGAGAGAGCGCGCGTGACATATATAGACACTCAGGGCATATGCTTTCTAGGAGCATTCCTGATTCCGTATACGATCAGCCTGGTCGTACTGGGCATTCCCTTGTTCTATTTGGAGCTGGGCATTGGTCAGAGATTGAGAAGCGGACCGATCGGAGCTTGGAATCGAGTGCATCCCTACTTGGGTGGAGTGGGTATTTCGAGTGCGGTCGTGTCATTTCTCATCGGTCTCTACTACAATGTCATTATCGCCTGGTGCCTTTTCTATTTGTCCCATTCGTTCCAAGGTCCTCTGCCTTGGGCGGTAAGCGCTTTATTAGGGAGGGTCTAAGCGAAGTGATAGCGATACAGCGTATTTCAGAATTGTCCAGTGGACAAGAATAACACGGAAGTACTCGAGTGTCAACTGAGTTCTGAGACATCCTATTTTTGGTATCGTGAAGCCATACAGTCGACGGAGAGGATCGACGACCTGGGTGGCCTGAACTGGAAGATGGCTCTTTCGCTCATGGTGTGCTGGTTGGTCGTTTTCCTCTGCGCTATGAAGGGAATCAAGTCGTCGGGAAAAGTAAGCCTTTGGGGTCAAGTGGGGTAGATCTGCAATCAGGGTGCCAGGTAGTTTGAGGCAGCTGCAAGTGGCGGTTGGGATAACAGGGAAGCTGCTATCAGAAAGCATAATTATTTAGGTCATGTGCTTCACCGCCGTTTTTCCATACATCGTTCTGACAATATTCTTCGTCCGTGCAATGATGCTAGATGGAGCAGGACTCGGACTCAAGTACATGTTCACACCCGACGTAAGTTCTAGCCATATCGTGCCTTCGCCGTTGACTAAAATATTGTACTTCAGTTCTCCAAACTCGCTGAGCCTCGTGTGTGGCTGGACGGAGCGACACAAGTGTTTTTCAGTTTTGGTTTAGGATTTGGAGGCCTCATTGCCTTCGCCTCTTATAATGACCCAAAAAACGACTGTCGACGAGACACACTAATCGTGTCGTTCGCTAATTGGGTCACAGCACTTTATGCTGCGATCGTGGTGTATGCAGTCATTGGGTTCAAAGCAACACTGAACCATGCCAAGTGTGTCAGCAGGTAAGCATCCATTTCTAAAAACACTGGACATTTCTTAACCCCACGGCATTTGCAGAAACCTGGACACGGTCATGTCACTGGTGCCAGAGATATTCAACTTCAGCAGGCCTGCAGTGACTCTCCTGAAAACTTCATCGATGACACCATACTGGACTTGGGTCCAAGGCCTAACCAATGCCACTGCACTTCCCGAACTCAGTTTCGACCGTAGTGAACTGCGTTTGGACATTTGCGATTTGGAAGAAGAGCTCGGTCAGGTGCGTACAAGACTGATGCGTGGTTCGTATTCACGCTAGACCCTGGACCATTATAGGCCGCCGGTGGCACTGGTCTGGCGTTCATCACATTCACGCAAGCCATGGTCGAATTTCCTGGGGCACCGTTTTGGGCCGTCCTCTTCTTTCTGATGCTGTTGAGCCTGGGGCTGGGTTCCATGTTTGGAACTCTGGAGGGAGTCATAACATCGCTGATTGATATGCACATCACGAGACGGATTAGGAAGGAAATTATTGTTGGTGCCATCAGCATAGTTTCGCTGACCATTGGATTCCTATTTGTTACCAAGGCTGGCCAGTACTGGGTCCAGTTATTCGATACCTATTCGGGTAGCTTCGCGCTGATGATTGTAGCCCTGTTGGAGGTGGTGGCAGTGAGCTATGTCTATGGTTGGAGAAAGTAAGTGGACTAAAATGGTGCGACCCTTGTCCGAATAGGAACGTCTAAAAACACTGTTTCAGGTTTTGCGATGACCTAAAAATGATGACTGGCCATGCACCCAGCTGGTATTGGCGTTGGAGTTGGCGATTCGTTGCACCAGTCTTGATGTCACTGATCTTTGGGGCAAGTATCGTCGGCAGCTTTCTCCAACCGCCGTCATATCAAGCCTACAACAGGAGCAAGGTACGAATTCACACGAGACTTGGTGCGGAAAAAACCGAGCGATCTTTTCTAGGCCAAAATTGAAACTAAGCCGTTGCCGCCATGCGCCATTGTCGTAGCTGCATTGATCGTGGCGATTACTGTATTGCCGATCCCTATTGTTGCTTTCTGGAGGATAATCCAGTCTAGATTACCGAATTTCACACTCGTAAGTGTCCTTCGTTGTATGAGGCAGCACTTGTAAGCGTTAGGGTTATGATGTACCCACCTACCTGCACTCATGCCTTCTTTTCAGAAACGTGGCAGTGATATTCCGGTGTTCAAGCAGAAGCTCTCATCCGCTTCCACATTTGGTGAGCAGTCAGCCGTGACTATAATAACGCAGCTGCCGGACGGTCATACAGACAGTGGCCGTGGCAGCCTGGAGGATGCTAGTGCGAAACCATGAATTCACATTAAATCTGGATCGTTTTACTGCACAGTCGTGTCAAACAATCGATTCGATCATTGTTCCTATGCTACGCATTTTTAGTACAATGAAGGGGTAATCCGCGGTATTGCAGCGTGTGGAGTTAGAGTATAATTTCAGGGCCCATACCAGCTCATTAGGGCTGTTTACCTATAGTATGTGTACGAGTAAAGCCCAAAGTATAGTTCGATGCGATGCGTCAAATAAGCGTGCGATGCGACACTTTTGGGAGAGCTGACAATGTAAAAAGGTACCTAAAACGTCATCTCGCACGCTTATTTGACGCATCGCATCGAACTATACTTTGGGCTTAAGTTTTAGGGCCATAGCTATACTGTATTTTATGATCATGGGGTCTATCTTATGAATGCTCGCGATGCACTGTAACGGGCTGGTATGCCTTACGAAAGACTGGTTATGAGGACTCAGTTTATGGCGAGTATTACATATGGGTCACTGTATGTATATCAAATGATCTGTGCAGATTTCAAATAAATTCTACGATTGTACTAGTCGTTCACTCTGCACACGGCTGGCATGCTCGACGACGAGATGGTGAACGACCGCACACAGTACTGTATGTAGCCTTTCTTTTGTCAAGGGCCTTTCCCATTGCAGGCCGGTTCAACAAGACAAAACAGAATTGGGTAATGTAAATAAGGCGAGCTGGAGGAGTCTTGCTTTCAGTGCATTTGGGGCGAGTGGAAAAGTAGCTGGTGAAACCAATTTTGGACTCTAAAGTTGACACAAGTGCTAAACTAGTGGGACCAACAGTAAATTGCGGGGTGTTCAATCGGTGCATCGAATGGACATTAGTGTAAAAGAAATCTTCCTTTAAATTGTGCGCTGGGGTTCTTTGAATACCAAAATGTGCTATCATCCCTTGCTTGCATTGTATATTGTCCAAATGGCCACATCGGCAGTGTTGCTCGTGGTTGCTATGCTGACACCGGTAATCCCACAGACAAGCCTTGCAAGTTTGCCTTTTACATAGTTTTTCTGTGGTTCAGGTATGGGTTTACTGGATCGACTGGTCAGGATGGCAGCAGTCGTTAGGTCTGATGTGGTATTGCTTCGCATGGAATCAAATGTTTCAAGCTGGATGCGTCTATAACTGGATGGTAAGAAATACTGACACCCCAGTGTTGAGCTCCCGGTAATCAATGTGCGGGCAGTAGCAGAATCACATTTTTTCAGAATGCCACCACCATCCAAAAATTCACGGTGGCCTTTTTGATCATAGCCGTCTTGCTATGCATCACTGGTTTCATCATGGCCATAATTGGTTGTTTCAAGCGGGGTCGACCTTTGGCTGCCCCAGCTCTACCTCTCTTCGCTGCGTTGGCATGTGCTGCTGTTTTGACAGCTCTGATCGTGTGGGGAGTGAACATGGAGCGAAATCAGTTTGTGGGCTATTCGCTATTGTGTGCCATAGCAGCCGATATCATTCTTCTTCTGGCAGTATTTGTGGCTCTGATGGCAATTACGTGTACTAAATACGAGGCTAGATCTTTCCTGCCTTGAGCGCAGGATTGTGGTGGCGGTTGATGACGTAAAATGCGTGAGCTACCTCAAGGAAGAAACGAAACCATCTGTTATTGTCACAAGTGTCTGTGTTTGAATACAGTGTCATGTTGAGACTGGCCAACATATCCCTTATCACATGGATGTAGCCTTTGGAAGAAAGGCAAGGAGACAGAGAAACTGACCTGACATAAAGACACAGATCATTCCGTATTCACATTGCAATCGATTAGGGCCGTAGCTTAGCATTGAAATTATGGTGTGGTTTAGGCAGGACCGGCAGACGGGCACAACAAATGGGTGTTTCTTTCGGACTGCTTAAAAGTAGTGCGCAAAGAAGCAAGTGGATGGAGAACAGAGTAGCCAGAGATACAGAGATAAGCAACTGGAGTCCATCCTCTTCTGTGGCCGTGGCCCTTTGATCGTTCGATTTGGCTGGTGGGGGATTCTCAACTATGGGATATCCTATGGGTATAGGTCAGCATTGAAACCACCAGAAACCTAAGCGCCCGCCAGTCATGCCAGGTGCGCAGTTAAGGGTGAGTGTTCGACTCGCGGCCAGGCTGAATCATTTCTTGTGTAGTCTTCACCCTCGAGCCCATATCTGCGTTTGGTGATATGGTAAAACATGAACATGAACCACACTCCATGTTCGCGGCAATGCTTACCCGCAGGTAATGCTATGCCATGCCATGCCGTCTAAGGTAAGCGTTGGTTCAGGCTCAGTCATTATGTCACCTACCTTGTCAAACATCCGGCTACTCGCTTCAGAGGCTCAAGGTTTTGTAATCACTATCAAAAATGCACGCTAGCGTAAACAGTAGCTTGTCTCTATTTCTTTCACCCACCACTTGCAAATTTGAAATTCCCGCCATTTTGCGACCGCTACGTAACTACTTGGAGACGGTTGCCTGTCATGTGTGCAAATGCGTGTGTCTTCGTCGAGTTGAGGAAATCCGATAAGCAGCTTGAACTTTCGAGGCGATTAGTCGATTCCAACAGAAATTTCGTCAAAAAATGTCGTTGAATACGGCTCACACTCCGGACGGACGTGGTGTCCTGTTGTACTACGGCGAAGTGTGAGTTGAAGAATTTTGATTTCCATGGGAAAATATAATAAAAGCTTGACAAAATCTTTGTAGAATTTTGATATACTCGAAAGAAGTGACGTTGGAATTCGATGGACGAGATCCAGTGTTCAAGGGCAAGAAGAAGGGCCCGTTGTATTTGACCAGTCATCGAGTAAGGGACTGATACGGGTTGGCATAGGTAGTCATTTCCTTATGCTGGAGGGATTCGGGATTTATCGCTTGTTCTCAACCTGCCCCTCAGAAGGACTCGGAAAATTCTCGTTGGTTTCCTCTTCTAGACATGTGTCGGGAAATTTAGGAGAAGTCGGTTAGTAATTTTTCAGTGATCTGATCTCAAATCAATAATACGTAGGTCCTTGGAACCCATTGTTCACAAAAAATCTCATAAAACCGCTAACTCAGGCATTCTTTAGAAACATGTGCTTAAAATCGGAAGCTTGACCAATAAAACTTCTGAAAAGGTGATGGAAATTTTATGACAGGGATCCTTCTTTTTATTGGCTCAGTTTTGCAATCAATGAGTTAATTTGGGTGCTCAAAGTAATGAAAGCCATCAAACATTATCGACTGTAAATAAAAAATTTTGATGACTTGTGAATTAACTCTGATCGTTTCAGATCGTATTCACCAACAAGGACAGCCGTGATCGCTTACTCTCGTTCAGCATTCCGTTTCACGCTGTTCGTGATGTGAAATTAGAGCAACCCGTATTCGGTGCCAACTATTTGAAAGGCCAAGTGTTGGCGCAACCGAATGGCAATTGGATGGGCGATGCCATATTCAAGCTGACGTTCTACGCGGGTGGTTGCATCGAATTCGGTGAAGCGTTGTTGAACGCTGCCAGCTTAGGTAAGGGCGCTATTTTATTGGGTAGTACGAGACCAATTAATTCCATCTGGCGACCGTGCGGATCTCACTTGCTACGGGGCTTGCTCTCTTGAATATAGTCTGGTCCCAGATGTGAACTAAACTAGGGTAGAAGACAGCGTTTTTCAGCGGATGTCCTTATTAGGCTGTACAGTACCTGGTAGTTCTGGTTTCATGAAGCCCTTGTTTATACGCGCTTTATATTAGAGAAAATCCCTTTTTGTTCACTTCTTCTGCCTTGAGCAGCGCTGTTACGATTCCATGAGGCTTCAGGAGCAATATGCAATTTTCTTTCGTCTTCTAGCTCGTCGCCATGCTTCGTACGCGGCGCCACCACCGTACTCGCCTCCCAGCGGAAATTATTTCAGCGCTCCGCCATCCTATTACTCGTTTTCTGGTCAAAACTATTACGGACTAAACGTACCCACTAACGCATTCCCGGACACACCAGCCCGTATGTCTTATAATTCTCCCGATAATCATGTGATTTATACCATAATTTTTTCAGCTGGAACGGTTTACATGTACGAAGCGCCACCTCCGTACGCGGGTATCGCTCCCATGCCACCGCAGCCGCAGCAAGGACAGTTTCCGCAACAGCAGTCGCCCAATCCGAATCCCCAACAACAACCGTATCCATACCAACAACAACAACCACCCTATCCGTACCCGCAACCGCAGCAGCAACAATATTCTTATCCACCTCAGCAAGCATCGGCTCCTGGAAGTGGACAGGGTGGGAATGGTAGGTGCTTGGTTGGGTCCTCATATTCTGTCACCCTCGCAGACCATGGCTGCCACAGCGGTTGTGGTTTGTGCTGATGCACATTTCTTTCAGTGATTAGGACCAGGTAGCTCTTTCATAAGCAGCCGGGACGTTCAAAAGTGGAGCGGTCTTGATTCTGGGATGAAGGGTATACCAGGACGACTTGTCTTACAGGAAGACCTAATACTCTATTGCATGAAATATAGTAGCGTGATAGATGCGTATCGAGCGGCCACCAGGCGCGGCAGGAACCCGTCGGGTTGATGTCTTGGCCATGACATCCATGACAAGGAGGATGCGTACCCGGAAACGGGTTTCGTGGCCATGCCCCCCCCCCCCCCCCGCAGTATCTTGGTCCATAAATCGTGGTCGTTGCTTTCTAGCTTGTTCGAAAGAAGCTGAAGCTTTTGGAAGTCAGCAAACGCAACCGGCCGCCGCTGCGGCTTATTACAACGGCGATCCATATGTAAGTCGACCTACCGGATTGTCCATGCTGTCATGATCTTTTTCAAATAATCTCTGTCATTCAGGCCATGAAACCACCACCGGCTTACGATCAGGTCACCAAACAGTAAACATTCGATGGGCATTATGAACAGAAGGGAGGACAGCCTGGTCATGAATGTTGAGTGGTAGTTCTATCGATTTATTGGTATTGATTTTAATGGTGACGTGGTGAATATCGATTTGCATGTTTGCTATTGATCTATTGGCCCTTCTGGCACATTCTCGCACTCTATACTGTATATTCCGACGGTGATTTACCCAAGTTGGATTTAGCTGGGCTGTAATTGGATATACCGCTGTATTTATCTGCTTGGTGCAAGAAAAATGGTTCACGTTAGACGTATAAATAAACCTAACGGGTAGGATGCTCTGTAAGTTATATCCTTCTGCGAGTAAGCTGTGGTCCTAATGCAGTATCATGCATTCTACGGTTCTCGGTTGCGGGCTCATGGCCTGATGGGTTCGGCGTCTGCCCCAGCGAGTGGTCGACTCCCGGTCCAGTAAATTATTTCTAGTGCAAAGTGCCCCTCCTCCAGCCTCGAGTGCGCTGATGTGGGAAGACAAGAACAGGAAGGGAAGTGGCTTGAATGACAATTGAATGCAGAATCCAAAGAGGCAGTGTAAAGTGACAGACTTCCCGCTCTGCAGAAAAGCAGCAATTCTCGTGGCACACCCGCTGTATGGTTGTCACAGCGTCTAAGGTTAGGACAGCCATGTTTTTATGCTGCAGGATGAAACTTGGGGTGTGTCCACATTTGAATACGCTCTAGGAAGACTGCTTACCTCATTGTTTGGCGACCCGCGTGCCCTGGGAGACGAGGCACAGCGGGCGTGGCGATTGGTCTGGGTGTTGTCGTGGCAGCCACTCGCCAGCCATACGTATCCCGTTTTATTTATTCATCTTTTTTCCTTCCCATTTTACGCTAATTTCGATTCGGCATAAAAAAGCAGTCGGCCACGTACGTCGACTATCGGAGATCCATTCTCGCAAAAAGGGCACGAAAAGTGTGGGCTAAAAGGGGAAGGGAAGTTCGCTTTTTCCTATGAAAAGGAACGAAATCGAAAATGATGTTTATGAAATGGAATATTTTAATTGTTTTCTTGTTTTCAATTTCAAAAATTAAAAGCCAAGTGATTCAAAACGATGGAGTTGGAGAATTACCAAAAGCAGCAAAAGTTGGACAAAAACTGAGTTTGAATAATGAATTGAAACAGAAAGATGCCAATGAAGTTTTATCGAATCGACGAGGGGCGCCCGATTCGGAGCAAGGTCATCAGCAACGACAAAATCCCGTTGACCAGCAGCAACCCAATCCTCGTCTTCCACCATCATCGGATTTAAAAGGAGGGGCATTGCAGAGGGAACGTCGTCCACCAGCGCAATCGGCAGCTGGCGATCATTTGGCTGATCGCTTGGAATGCGCCCAAGATATTGCCAAATATTGTTCGAAAATTCCACGACAAAGCGATGTGGCCATTCTGCAATGTTTGCAGGACATTGGAGAAAGAGATGATTCGTTGAATGAACCGTGCCAACACGTGAGTCATTGATTTTTGCTGCGTCATTGAGAATAAAATTTGTTTTTTTTAGCTTCTGTGGGAGTTTAAAGTCAATTTGACGCAAGATGAAAGATTTAAAAAAGCGGCTGAAGAATTTTGCAAGGAATATTTAGATGTAAGTGTTTGTTAGATTGATGGTTTGAGAGGAATCATAGGCAACTATTGCTGAATACCAATACTGCAGCTTTCCATTTTAGGCCAGTGAATGTGGGAAAGTGACGAACCAGAGTGGCCATATGATCAGTTGTCTAAGCGATCTGAAAGAATCGATGACCAATGGTCACTGCAAATCGTTCTTGACCCGCATGCAAACCGTTATATTCACGGACTTCCGATTGGTCGGTCCATTTGTGACGGCTTGTCGTGAGGACGTTCGCAAGCTCAGTTGTGGTCAGTTGGAGGACGATCGATTCAGTCCAGTTGCAGCGGAGCAACAACAGGCGCAACTGCAGGGAGGACCGCAACAGCAGCAACCGCAGCAGCCGCCACCCAGGGTAAGCTTGTTTGTTGTGCTTGTGGATTGGATAGATAGGACACACCATTTTTGTAGATCCCGCACTCGCAAGGCGCAACCTTGGATTGCTTGATTCGTAAATTGATCGAAAGTGGCAAAGGCGATCAAGAATTGAATCCTACATGTCGTCACGAAATCATTCGTATCGCTGAATTGCAAGCTGATGATTTCCATTTGGACCGACCTTTATTTTTCGCCTGTCGTACTGATCGAGAACGATTTTGCAGTGGAGTGACGGCGGGCGAAGGACGAGTATTCCAATGTTTGGCGGAACACAGATATCAAAATGAAATGAGCAGGGAGGTAAGACATTTTGCTTCCAGCTAATATGATCAGTCAGAGTGCCATTTCATTTCAGTGCCAAAGCACGTTGGACGTCCGCTTGCAACTGATGGGAAAGGACTACAAGCTGTCGAAACAGTTATTGAACGGGTGTAAACAAGAAATGCAACAGTACAATTGCGATTTCAAACCGACCGACCCTAAATTACCACCACCACCTGAGCACATGTACTTGTCCTACTTGATCTTATGCTTGGAAGATGCTGGCAGAAAAGGTAAGTCTATTGGCTTGAATTTAAAGATATTCATTTTTTGACTCGTTTTTCCAGAAACTAATCGATTCAGTCCTCAATGTCAAACTCAAATTTTCGAACATCGTCGATTGCTCATGTCTGATTATCGTATGGACCCGGAAGTGGTGTTGACCTGCTCGGATGACATCGCTAAGTTCTGCGGTGACAAATTGGAAGATGGGGGCAAGACATTGCATTGTCTTATGAGTCATGTTCGAAGATCCAGCTCAAGCATGAACGCGCCTTGCAAGCAAGCGGTAAGTATTGTAGATTCTTTTATTATTTTTCCACGTTTTGACGAGGTATTTTTTTAGATCACTCGATTAATGCAAGTTGCCAATGTTGGTCAAGATTATCGGGTCGATCGTGTCCTGTACTCGGACTGCAGAGCATTGATCGATTCGGTTTGTCAAAAGCAGGCCACATCTCAATCGGAGTAAGTCTTGTGTTACGATTGGAAAGATATGAGAGGACGTGACTTTGGGATGTTTCAGCGTATTGTCGTGTTTAATGATGAACGTGGAATCACCCTTGATGACCGAGGATTGCGAAAATCGATTGTTGGAAGTGCAGTATTTCTTGGCACGTGATTACAAGTGAGTGATCGTGAGTTTCTGTTCCGTTTTTCTTGAATTGATATTACAGATTGGATCCCCAATTATTCCACGCATGCAAGGAAGACGCAGCGTCGAAATGTGGCGATAGTGGTCCGTGGGTCAATGCGGACAAAGCTGTCGTACCGCCACCGCCCGTCGACCCTAACCAGCCACCACAGGCGAAGCCGTTAGAACCAGGAGCCGAGCGTGGTTATCTGGTCATGACGTGTCTGTATCGACATTTATACGACGATGACGAAACGAACAGGGTGAGTCGCTGTGACGTGCAAAGGAATGCGGATGTGTATTGCAACGTGACAGTCTTATTTAGCCGAGCCCTAAATGCTCAAAGGAAGTACAGCGAGTTATGAGAGAACGATCGATCAGTGTCAACTTGTTGCCCCAAATCGAGGATGTGTGTCTACAAGATTTGGCAGAAAAATGTTCCCAAAAGACTGGACACGGCGAAGTAAGGGTTTTCAAGAGCCGTGCATTCCCGTTCCGATATTTTTTTGTGTATTCTAGGAAATGCGATGCTTGCAAGAAAGCTTGAATGATTTAACAAAAGAGTGCAAGAAAGCGGTGCAAGAATTCACTGAGCAAGAAAGCATGGATACTCGTTTGGATCACGCCTTGATGCGTGCGTGCGGCCCTGTTTTGGAACAGCATTGCAAGGTGAGTGGAGTGACCAGTCACTTGTTTTCATAGAATCTAAAAGTGAGTGATTTGGTATTTAGGACTCGTTGGATAAAGTAATCGATAAAGGCGACATTTTGGAATGCTTATTGAAGAATAAGGGGGTGCCAGCCATGAACAGCAAATGTCGAACTTTCGTCAATCATTACGAGTTAATTTCGTTGAAAGACTATAAATTTACGTACAAGTTCCGGCAAGCGTGTAAAACGGATATCGAAAAATATTGTCTGAAAAATAATGAAGCAGCTGACAAGTAAGCTGACTTGGTGGTTTGGAAAGAGTAATACCATTTGGGATTCCAGAGCGAGCATTGTGGGATGCTTGAGCGAGATCGTGGTCAAGCATTCGCTGTTGAACGAGCGGGATCAGATAGCCAAGGAATGCCGGAAGCAATTGCGAGCCGAGTACTTTAGTTTGGAAACGGTGAGTATGTTTTGGCTAGAATGTTGACCTTTAATGATGGCTGGTGTTTTTATCAGGTGGAAACTCAACTGGGCGATCCAAAATTGGTGGACAGCTGCAAAAGCGATATCAAGCAGTACTGCGACAAGGCGGAGACGGCAGCTCAAGCTTTCGAGTGCTTGCGCGAAAGGAAACAAGAATTGGAACCGAGATGTCGAAAATATGTTTTTAAAAAAGAGGTAACCAAGAATTTACTTAAGTGCTACAACTGGCTCATTGGTTTCATTTTAGAAATTGGAATTTCAAGATAATAGTTTCGATCTGACATTGAATCGTGTTTGCGCGGATGAAATTCGCTCTCTTTGCGCTAACGAGCGCCCTGAACGTGTGCTGCATTGTTTGAAGACGAAGTTGGAACGAGATGGAGTACAGAAATCTTTTGAATGCTTGGATCTTGTACGAAAGCGGAAGGTCGAACAAGCTGCTGGTGAGTATGGGGCAGATGCTTATGCGGGCTTACTGAAAGTTTTATGGTGAGGGTGTCGTGCCCTCAAAGTCAAAGGTTAGTAAATGATGAAAGGAAGCTTGTTTTAGACATCCGCTTGCAGCCCACGTTGGCGAGGGCTTGCGCAGAGGAATTGCAGAGCGTATGTAAGGACGAGATGAATCAGATCAAGAAATCTCCGGATGAAGAGGCGCAAGGTGTTGTGGTCGGGTGTCTTCGTCGTCACGTTACGGCTCATCAGAAAGGGGTGCGTAATAGCTTCATCTCGTTATGTCTGTTGTACGATATAGATTTCTTGTAGGTAATCATATCAGCCGGATGTCAAGTCGAAGTGCGTCGTATCATTTATGACTCGGAAGTAGATCCTAGTTTGGACCCACCGTTCTATCGAAGTTGCAAGGACGAAATTATGAGCAAGTGCAGTCAGCAATTGATGGCCAAGGAGGACCACCAAAGCATTTTGGAATGCATGAAAGTGAATTACAAGAAGGGCACAATCGCGAAGGCCGATTGCAAAATAGTAAGACGTTGCCGAATTGATTTGTCTCAGGGCTGTGTACAGATTAGCCTTTTTAGGAGCTAGCCAGGAAAATCAACGAGGAGCTGGCCGATATCCATTTGGATCCGGAACTGAACGCAGCATGCGCGGCGGATTTACAGCATTATTGCGACGATGTGAAGGCGGGAGATGGAAAACGTAAGCCGGTGTGCTGAGTACTTGGGACTGGGCTGAATGAAGGGTCATTGCAGTTCTAAAATGCCTTCTGGATGCGACAAAGAGCACAAACGTTCGATTGACGCAACAGTGTCACGCAAAGCTGTTGGACCGGGAAGCATTATGGCGTCATGTGAAGTCGGTAAGTGCTTTGGTATGTTTGGGTTGGGAAGAGACGTCAGCAGGTGCCTGGTTTCAGGACAACATCCCTATAAACATCCCCGGCGAGCTCGGCAACGTTGTGCAAGCCCTGTACGATTCGCCCGTAAGGAACACACTGGCTACGATCTTGCTTGTCATCGTCCTGGTCATTTTCGCCATCGGCCTGTGTTGTGGACGTGTGACTCGTCGTGTCAGACGAGAATTGAAGAACAGATAAGTTATGTCATGAGGGTTACGAGTGCATATTTATTGCGACGGCCATTTCGGACCACTTTGTTTTTTTTAAAGGGCGTGTAAGCAAAAAGCGGGCTTAGACTATTCTCAGTACGCTCCTGTGGGCCGTGTTGAACTTATGAGCCGCTACTTACTTGTTTTTTGTTTTTGAAAGTTCTATTTTTCGTATTTAACTGTGGATCGTTGCGTGAATTGGTGTCCATGATGAGTTTGTGTTGGTCGACACGTTCGTGTCTTCCCTGTTTTGCGTATGTTTATCATAGTTTTTATGGGCACTCTGAACTGTGTGAATGCGTGCACACCATTTCCGATTTCTTTGGGAGCACATTCCGGTTTTAGGCAAGATTGAACCAGTGTTCCGAGCCTCGTTCTTTTGTGCGTTGTTCTTCGAATATTCGCTTTCGAGATTATGACCACTTGGCTACGGACAGTGCAGACTGTAGATGGTCACATGTTGTGCCTGGTCGTGCGCAGGTATCCTGGACTGATCGTGAGATCGTATTGAAGGCGGACTGAAGGCGCTTTCGTGTTTGTGATTGGCCTTGACATTTTTGAGCCAGTAAAAAGTCATGCCAGGTAAGAAGGGAGCACTGATACTTCGAACACTAATAGTGCCAGAGGCTGCTCAAGAACTTTGAGGGGGCATCTCAAGCCGCAAGAGCGATCTCGGGATGATCAACAATCAGAAGTGTTTCGAGGTGATGTTTTGTTTCGTATTCAAAGCAGCTGTTACCGATTAAGGGGACCAGCAACTTTCTTGTCCTACCATCTTCGATCAAGTTGTGCCTGGATTTGCGCGTAGTTTACCTCATGCCCGCACATCACACGACAACGATCACGAACCATCATGGGAGCAGGCATACAGCTATGGTGATCACAACTCTGCTTTCGGGCGCCTTGTTTTCTTGCCTGTTGGACGGGGCCAGAACCTTCACCGACATGATATGGTCGACGACCAAGATGGCTGCGCCGTTGTGGAACTTTCCTCCGTAGTTTGGTCCACTGAAGACGGCCAGACAATTCATATTTCGGCCGAAATTTGTAGCCCTCCTTGAAGACCTGAAAGAGATTGCGGTGAGGAAGCGCGAAACGGGGGCAATGCGTGACGTTCTTTACCTGATGAGCCCGTACAGTCAGTTTCAAACAATGTTTCTTGAGGAAGTCGGCCACTTGCTTCTCGCCGAATTCATAACCCAATGTAGAGGCTCTCACCAATGGCATCCACGTGAACACCTCCTGAAGTCAGTTCGCATCAGCTCAGAATGAGAAGAGCGTGGCAACTTACGTTGAAGTCCCGCCAGAGCTGCTCGCTGTATCGCTGTTTCACTTCTTCGTGGAACCCGTAGAACTTGTTGATCTCTCGGGCCTCGTGGTTGCCTCGCAGCAGGTAGACGTGGCGCGGGAACGTCAGCTTCAGGGCAAACAGCAGGCACATGACTTCGACACTGCGCCGTCCTCGATCCACGTAGTCTCCTGAAAAAGACCCACCTCTGGCCTCCCTCCTCATAAAAACACAGAAAACGCACTTACCAAGAAACAGGTACTTCGCCACTGGTGGCCATTTGCAGAGGTGGAAGATTCGCAGAACATCTCGGTACTGGCCGTGCGTGTCGCCGCAGATGTTGATGGGGCCCGAAACATCGATCAAGGCCGACTTGGTCGCCTTCAGCTGCTTCTTGACCGAACCGAGCAGGAATTTGATCTCGGACTCCAACAGCGGACTTTCTTTGAGCTTTCTCGGCTCCACAAGACGATCGAGTATCGACTGCAGCTGTTCCACAGGCCCGATTGGCGATGACTGACCGCGAGGTTTTGGGTCACGTGACATCTAACTTCTTTACACGAATTGACCACCCTCGACGCACGCAGACTCCGAAACTAAACTGACTGCCAGCAACGATAAGCTTTCGGGTGTTTCGTAAAGTGCCTATTCTAAGGTCAGACAAAGCAAAACCATACGTCTCTGCCAGTCTGACCAGTGAGCGTGAGAACGTGAGATTTGTGGCCTGTCGGTCAGTTAGTGGCCCATCAATTAAAATGGTTGGCTTCCAGATTCGCCGCTGTTTTTTCCTTTAGTGCGAGAGCATGCTCGAAAACCTTTCGGCTGCTCTATGAACGATATAACGAGCCTTCAAAAATTAATCCAATTCCAATGCTATTCTGTACAGTCTAACCCTTCTCTAACAAGAGCCCATGGCCTTCTTGGTTGAAGAATTTTTCAAAGTTCTTGTCCGCTGCAACGACTTGTCGATGAGTCATTCGTCGCAACAAAGAAGATGTGACCCAGAGTTACCAACCGAATGCGGCAAAAGGGAAATTGACTATAGTCAAATCATTCATTCGTGGGCTTCGTGCAGCCTAGCCAGTCCGATTTTTTTCTAGCGTACGTGGTTTTTGCTCGAAGTTTTGTTCAAGGTTTGTTGAAAGACAACATTTTCACCTCATGCCAATTGTCTTAATGTTATAAAAATTCCAACAAAGGACCGGCTGGTTGTGGGAAAAGCGCATGTGGGAATACGTGCAACATTCCTTGCCATAAGATATGTTGAGCAGCCTTTGACTAGTCAATGCTGTCCAAGTTTTCTCATCGGCCCATACTTTGTAAACCGAGTTTGTCAGAGTGCCCCCCCATTCATGTATGATGTCTACAGCATTGCGCAATGCATTCTTGTGCGAACTATTTTTGACACTTGCACCCTCGCGAAGAAGGTGTCTCTATGCAATGCATCTGGTCAAGCGAACCATCGGTACATCTTGTGTGGCACCACCGCTGTTTCACATTTGAGACACAGCAAAGTGTCAAATACAAAACAGAGGCATGCATGGTCCGACCCCTTTGTGGCCGCACTCCGTCTCATCGTCAGCGAATGGGCGTTTTGCCAACTTCTATAGAAGAAGGCCATTTTCGACTTATCGATGTTGTTTTCTTCTTGTTGATCAGAGCTGAGTCGAATGACCATGTTTCTCCAATGCTGAACCGTGTCGCCACTTGGGTGCGGGATGCCAAGGGTGCTTGGGTAGCAGCCGTGTCCCTGTTCACTTCGTACCGTCGTGCCCTTCTCGTCCTCTTGTCCGAGGTGGAGAAACTGATCATGCATCCGTAGGCGAATGCATTCAGCACTGCGTTCAGGTACGGGAGCAAGTGGATGTAGAGGAGGGCGTAAGTGATTGCCAAGTGGTTGTACTGCTGAGGATCGTGAAAGTATTGGGGAGCAAAACTGACGCGCACTGCCGACGTCCAATATGGGGTCCAGCTGAAAAAGGTGCATTTACCCTTCCGAAGGGACACCACTCAAGCACTTACCATGCTAAATAGATGACCACCAAGAGCAGAATATACCACGTGATCAGTCGACGGTTTCTAAACGAGCGTCGTCGTCCTCGGCTCGTGCTGGCCGTTGAATCGTCGGCTCGGCTCGAACTATTCTCATTGACGATCACCCATTTCAAATATCCCGAAGCGACGAATCGATAAAGGATGGTACCGTATGAGATACCTATGCACAATGTAGGTATGCAGAATCCGAATACGAACATGCTGAGCATGAACCCGTTGGCCATGTACAGCATGTCCGGCGGAGGTGCGAATACGCATTTCTGTATAGCGTGCGTGGTCACGTTCTCCGACTCGTCGCGTTGGTCGTCGACCAAAGTGATGACGCGCGTGTAGATGAACAAAGGGATGAGGAGTATTGTGGCCACGAATGTCAACACTCCAAGCAATTTCCAAGCTGCCGATACTGTTCGCCAAGAAGGCGGTAATATTTTACGAACTGTGATCAACTGATCGAAACTTAGCGCGGCCAAAATGAAGCCGGACAAAAGCTTATTCAGGGACTCATTGCCGTATAAGCACTTGCACAAGAATCCTCCGAAGTTCCATTGCATGTGGGCCACGTCGTGAATGAGGAATGGACAGTTCAGCAGGAGGGACAAGTCCGTAATGGCCAGTGCGCCCAAGTAGACGAAGACGTGTTTGGGCGAGGAGGGGGACGATCTGGCGCTGGCCGTCAGTGCACGCACGATCCGATGCAGGACCCAGATGTTGGCTATGATACCAACCGAGAAGAGTATGCCCGTGATCACGCAGAACACTCTGTCGATGCGGACGTAATAGGCCAACTCGTCCTCGCTCTTCAACATGATCACCACCGAACAATCACTTCGGTCGCCCGTGCGCCTGGCTGAGATAACATGGATTAGGCTAGAAGTATGGTTCATCCTCTAATAAGCGCACCTTGAAGACGGCGGTGGCTGTTGATGATGTTTTCTTGGCTGAGGACAGGTCGGGCGAGGAGGCGGTTAGTCTTTCATTCCTGACAACTTTACAAAAGGGACAGGCGGATGGCTGAGGGATTACATTATTCTACTTCAAGCCTACTCGACTCAAAGACGGACAAGGCTGCTCGATTTCGCGACTACACCCACATTCTCCTTTCCCTTCAAGGCTTCCCCGAGCTCACTCATGCGACTCGATCAATTTCGTTTCATAAATAACTAAAAAAAGTGACCATGCTCATACTGGCCAAGATTATACTCGTTTCACTAGCCAACTCGCCCTGGGGCTGCGGCTCGGGCTCGATGAAATTTATGTCGAGATTCTTGCTCGCAGCGTCTACGAGCTCGAGGTGGGCGGATAAGACGGCACGGAGCGGAACTTGCTCCGAGACGTCCCGATGAGTCTAGCATCCTAATCAGCATCAACCGTGCAAATAAGGCCGCGCTGGCGGAAAGGGGACACTGAACACGCTCCCCTCCAGTTCGTCCATTATCCTGGACACGTATGCTAATTGAGAAGATTGTGGCACGCCTTTGTTTGGCCCGGACTGCCATCGCCACGTAATCCCATTACGCACTACCGGGACAAAGGTTAATTAGGTACACCCCTACGACCGTACCTAGCCAGCAGTGACACTTACCCTATCCCATCCACATTGGCTTCTCGCATTCGAAAGAGCCGCCAAGGCGGAAGGCGGTCAATAATGGGACCACTTTCCGCACCTCCTTTGGCGCTCCATCAGCGCCTCAATGGCATGAGCCAATACCTAGCTGAATGATTACGCTATGATCGGACGTGACGGCAAGCGCTAAATAGGAATGCATTGTGGCCTGCGTCACACGGGCAGGGAATACGCAATCGCCATTCCTCGCATCCGCTCAGGCAAACACGACTCACGAGAAGTACTGGTCAAAAAACACGTGACATGCACTACGTAGAAACCCAGTCCATTGCACACCCACTCTCAAACCAATTCCAACACATTACCACAGCCCACCCTTCCGCAGGAACACATTTCCTATCACACGTCCCATATACACCGAACATAGTTTCGTATCATGCGCAGACTAAATTTGGCATAGGCGCCTTTGTGGTACACCCAAGTCCAACGTACACTAAAGCCGCCCCAAAGGCATGGCACGGCTACAAATCTATACATAGGGCATATTCCAAAGTATCGCAAACATACAAGTTCCGTACAAAGATTACAGGGAAAACAAAGGAGAAGACACATCCGAGTCGTGAAGCCTACCCACCTACCAGTTTCAATATGTTTTGGCGCCCACACTCGAGATTGAAGACATAAAGCCCAATAGGAGCAGCTGCTACTATATTCGTGCATTTTCTTTCACCATTTCTCCCTTTATGCTTCACACCTGAAGCAGTCGTTCGTCAGCGTCGTCAGGTGGCAGCAAAAGGGGTTGCTGCTGTTGCTGACGTTGGGCATTCATCGATGGCGTGTTCGCAGTTGACGCAACATTTAGCTGTTGCTGCCGGAACGTGGATGTTTGACCAGCGCCCGGCCCAACGGTCAAAGGTGGTTGATCATATTTGAAATCCTCTCCATCATTCATTAATTGAACATCGGCTGCATTGGCGCGGTCATATTCCGCGGTCCGCGATGAACTGCTAGTGTACCGGCTTGACGAGCGATTCGATATGCAATCCTGCAATTGGCACAAAATCCTGTTCGAAGAGGTAGGGTGGAAACCTTATAGAAATACGCCTACCTGAATAGACTGCGATACTCGAATCCAGAATAGATAATTGGGTATTTGCTGAGCTCCTCGAGCACCGAGTACATATCGTTTGTACAAGAAGCCAACCGCGCAATACCCAAATGCCAAAACGAGCAAGCTAAAGAAAGATTTCTTTACGGAAGAAATTTTATCAATGTCATAAACCTACAACAGAATAAATCCCGTAAATGGATTCATATGCGATGCCTTGCTTGTTGACGAACTAGGAGTTGCAGTCGTCGACGGTGGCGCGGGTGCAGTTGCTGGCGCTGGTGCCGCTGTCACTGGTGCTGTCGGCCATGTCACATTGCAAAACGAGGTGCTGGCAAGAATAAACGGATATAAACAAGCGTCTTCGGATCCAATAAATCGAAGAGAATCCTAGAAAGGTTCGATAATGAAAATCAAAGCGCCAGAAAGCTCATCTCTTTACCGATTGCTTTCCACGATCACAAACGACGGTTATCACAGTTTGATAACTTGTGTTGCTTTTGCAGGTTGCTCCGCTCCCGAGTCGAAAGTATACCGATGAAGTACTTTCTAAAAAGAAACAGTGACAGCAAAATAAAACACCGCCAAAAAGCAACTGGGTCCTCAAATATGTTCTTATTCACACATGGCTTGGGATTGCTTCTCTCGCTTATTAGTGCTTCCAGCAGTACCCCAGGATGCACACTCTCCCAACGTTTCCTTACTTCCGAGAGTGCCAGCAGTGACATCGTCGAAATGCCCAAGTACTACTTTTTTTTTCTTATCGATCAGTCCAGCTTTGTCATCTGATATGCCATCCGCTGTCGCTTTTTCGCAAACGCTCCATATAAAACGACTGTCTAATGACCGGAATCTGCAAAAAAAACCGAGTATGGTAGCGCGCCTACCAAACATGGGTCACAATAGACACATGTTGAAGATCACAAGAAAGAGTTTAGATCACAAAATCAACATACTGAGTAGCACTTGATAATTTTTCCAAAACTGTCTTCAAATATTTATCATCGTCGGTAGTTCGCTCGACGAAAGAGTCTATCTTCAAATCAGCACATTTAGCATCGGATTTTATCGTCGCCAATAAAAGCATAAAGACACCAAAAGCTAAATTTCGAAGAAGTTGCCCCGTTGTTCGGTCGAAATAAACCCGATTTCCCATTTTGTTTTGATTTTTCAATTTTTTCAATCCATAACAGCCCGAATTTTTTCATTAAAAGAGTGACGTACACACAGCAGTCAGTGTCACACGGCTGGCAGGCTTGCATGTGTTTTAGGCTAATTCCCACCAGCAGCAGACAACAATCGCGACAGGATCGATTTCACCAAGTGAAACCTATATTTACCAGTGTGCGCGACTGGCCGTCTGGCTGTGTGGTTGATCGTCTTCTTTCGAAAAAAAGATCACATAGATATATTTATTGTGTGAATTGCATCTGTATTTTATCATGCGTGGCGAGATAAAGAATTTGGACAATTGAGGACGAATGCGACGACGTGATGCAAAGGTAGTCAGCCACTTACGATGGTGACATTTTCGCTGATCGTTGTCCGACAGTAAGTGGCTTAATTCACTGTTCACATATTGGCCCATCATATACGCATGAAGGCACACAGGATGGATTTGGGCTTTGCAAACTCATTAGCCCTAACTTGGTGTCTTGTATGTTGTGCATCTCGCAGAAAATCAATACGGGAAGAGATATACAGTATAGCAAAAATTTATTTTGGCTAGCTCATTCAGATATCCAGGCATGGCCTACAAGTACAGTACAGTACTGCGCAGTTCCGAACGTCCTATTAGTCTCCTAAGGTTTTGAAATTACTGTAAAACGTGTCGAGTTTTGCATAAAACGACCTGACAATGCATTGGAGGGTACATAATGTATGTCCTTGACTTTTTAGTGGCGCTACAGATGCAAATGAGCGTGGTATCATTCAAGGTAAGCATGCTCGTTTCTGCTTTCGATATGCCACTTTGTGCACTCTGCAGTAGCTTTTAGGCCAATCTGACCATCCACTAAATGAAGCTGGACGACGGCAAGCTTCTCTTCTCGGTCGCCATTTTCGTCAGTGTCAACTATTTTCGTCATTCACGCACTCGTTTTCGAGTGATCTGTCTCGAGCTAGAGAAACAGCTGAGATCATACTTCGATCTCTTGCCGATAACGATGTCGGCCTAGGATCCAAATGGATTAGCTGTCGAGAAGGCGACGAGAAGTATCTGAATCTTATTTGCGATGCGAGATTACGGGAAAGAGTAAGCTTCGCTTGACTGGTTCAGGATTTTAATGATAGTGTGTTCATGTAGTCGTTTTCTAGAAATACGGTATCCTGGAAGGCAAGTCGACATCACTGCACAAACAAGCTGCGCTGAAATCGAGCGTATCGCCTGCCGAATACACTCCAGATGGAGGCGAAACGTTAAGCGATCTGTACAGTCGTATGTCGGAATTTTTCTGCGATCTCTGCTCACAGATAACAGTGAGTTCGCGAAATGCAACATTTACGTCGCCTTCATCGCGCGAAAGCATTGCCACAACGCCGCCGTCGCCCAAAGTCAGAGGAGATTATCAATCATCGCTGCAAAATGGATCTGGGTCAAATCGCAATAATCGAGTGCAAATTCCAAGCTCCAAAGTTATGCGCGCGAATTCACTGGTTCCATTACCAGAGCGAACTAGCCCAGTTACGAATACACCACCAGCGTCAGCCGGTGCAACAAAGACAAATGCAATGCCCGTATTTTATCTGCCTGAATCATTGCAAATTGAACAACCGCGTCGAGTGGTCAGTTCTGGAACTAAAGCATCTCGCAACGGTGCGCTAAATGAGGACAATGGCATTACTTCTACACAGGCCGTGAATTTGCAGGAGCCGCGTCCTGTCCGGCCTCCCAGTCACGAGGACTGCTCGCCATTCGTTTCCAGTCGGGATAGCGGCATTTCGGCAGTTTCTGACGGGGTAAGCGTTCCCGCTTTTTACTCGTGCTCTGTACTGACCACGCTACCTTTTCAGTCTTTGAGCGTCGATACACAATTGGTCGAACCACTCGCTTGCGATCGATCATCGAAACGTTCGTATAGCGCCTGCAGTAGTCCCGGATTCTCAACGTGCACAGCGAGCCCTTGCGAGTCGTCGGACGTAACTTGCGGAGACGATGCGTTGGACAAGTCAGCACCCCCTTCGATCCCCGTGACCAATAGCTGGGCGTACCTTTACGGAAGCGCAAGCCGAACAGTTGGCGCACGCAAGGTGTCCGTGCAAAGCATAGCGTCGGACGATGCAAATTTCCCCGATTTGGATGCGCAGGTCCTGGTGGTGACACACGGCGGCGCGATTCGAGAATTGTTCCGATACTTCGTCGACGAGCTTGGTTGTTTGATGATCGGTGGGAAGGGAGCCGCGTTACGCCCTTGTCCGAATACGGGTGTCTCAAGTTTTATGGTCAATGTCGATTTGGATAACGAACTCGTCCAAATGCATGATTCTAGGTCGGCCAATTACATGGGCGGACTAGATCCCAAGAACATTTCCGTTATTTGCTTAGGATTGCACTCGAAAGAACATTTGACACCTTGGCCAATACCGCACTCGAATAGTTTCGAACAAGACTCGGATGAGGACAGCTGGTTCAGCAAGCGACCTCACACACCGCCTTGCGACGTAAGCGATTTCTTTACCGATCCCAATGAAGATACGATCGAGACGAGCACGAGTGCAATTTCGACAATGCCAAAAGGGCCGAATTCTGGGACGAGTGGGAGCAGTGCAAACTGATAAAACTTGATAAATAAGTGTGTTATGCTCGGTACTATCTTTTTGTCACCAAGGCGGACCTGAGGTCGTTTGCATCACTATATTCTGCATGTGAACCTGAAGCACTCGACAGACAGCTGTTTGGACTGCACAAGTTCCAACCCCACCGTCTCACATACTGTGCGTATGTACAAGCTTGATTACATTTACCAATCACACAATTAGACATACGGTAAAACCACAACTCCCGAATTCACACCCAAGAAACCAAAAGAGAACCTTGTCATCAACCAATCCTGTCAACCTATTTCACCCCCCCCCCCCCAAACTGAACAATCCATAAAAATCACTTCAAACCTGTCAAAATTGAAAACCGAATTCGCACAAGTCTTCCTTGATCCTATTTATACAAAATACATTCCCTTCTCGGCTACATTTTCCTTCACTGCCACGTATCGCTGTAATTCGGATACACTGACAGTGGATGCTGTACTCACGGTCGATCCGGTTTCGCTCAAGCTGAAACAAATAATAGACGTTTACGACCCAAAGTGAGCACATCCCAACACGCAAATGCTTACTTCTGCCAACTCCACGACAAATACTGACGTGCACGATAGGCGCAAAGATCGGCGTAGTAACAGGGCGGCGGGATCGAGACCGACTTCATGGCTCGCACGTACGTATAGCACAAGTAATAAGTCAGCATCTGCAATTCGTCAGCACTAAATTCGCTGTCGTCCCAAAGTACGTGATAATGAGTTGGTCGACTCGTGCCCTGAAATGTGCACAAGCATTGCGTGCCGCCAACATGTACAATTGACATCGATTGTTACCTGCAACCCAAGGTGACTACACAAATAAAAATCAAATTCCTCGGGGTGTACGATTGCAGTGTCGACAGTGGTGCCTGGTGGAATATTGCGTCCTCGTCCAGTCTCATCCTGAAACAAGTCGGATCATCAGCACAAAGTGACTCCAATCAAACTGATGGCTAATGTGACAGGTGTGGTGTGTGTGTTTGGCCTGTGGAGAAGGCAGAGTACGACTGCCTTGTCTGAAGTTAGATATACACCTCCAGGCGAGGCGGACCATGTCTCTGAATCATACAACTAGGAGGCCTGTCGGCAGTGTTTTCAGACACTCACCTGCGCTATCTCGTCCAATGCATCGAGCCTGCTACATTAGCCTCAGTTCCAACCAGTCCACACATTCCCTAGCCTCGCACCCCTAATACATACTGTATGCCGAAGCCACAAAAAACCTTACCTTTGCATTGGCGCAGAACAAGCGCGTATGATGGCGCTTTTGAACCACAATGAACGTTATTGGCGGCTCATATTTCTCCACTTTGAAATGTGTTCCCATTTTCTCGCATGCTCGTCTCATCGAATGCAGTTCATCCGTTAGAACCTAAAACGCTATGCCCCTTCATATCTGATTGCTTACTAGCAACTCCCTTACCTTCAAAAACATCGATTCTCCGACACCGTCTCGATACATCACGATCCGTTTCGGCAGGCATCCGTTCCTCTTTCGGAAATTGTATATCATTTCACAAACCGCCTGTTCCAACTCTGCTATCGATTCTTGTCTACGTGTCTGTACCATAATTTTCGCTAAATATTGAGCCGGCAAACAATCCACGTTTGCGACCACCTACAAAATTAACTTGTCCCATGATAATCACTGCGGGAAATACCTTGTACATACAGCAGCGACAGAAGGCGCAGACTCGCCATCAGTTGGCGCAGGATGATTCACATCAGCCCCAATAATCAAAATCGGTTCAAGGAGCTGCTTGATTTTTCTAAAATAAACCAACCATACAGTATGAGCACAAAAACTGTGTCACTAAAAAACTGCCCATTACTGTACTTTTTGGATCCGTCCACCAGCTTATTATTGACACCGCCCATCTTCGCGTTTATTTTTAGCAGCAAATTGACTAATAACGGTGTCTTCGCTTCGTATACATTCTTTCCAAGAACGCATTGAGTATTAACACCCAACACGACGTCTCCAGCAGATTTAGTTGACGCTAAAATGCTCGCCCTTCAATCCATTATTACGCTATGCTCCTAGAATCGCTTGCCATAAAAAATTGTATTCTTCTTTTCCAAAATAACGAATACTAAATCAAGTGTATTTTGCTTCGTCTGAGGGTTCACAGCTCGATCTTTCAGCTCCTTTAATTTCTTTTCGATATTGTCCGCAAGGCCCTCGTTTATGACGCCGACTGGAGCTTGCGATAAGAAACTGATGCCCAACCGTTTTGCTTCAGCGATCAGTCGCATGCAGAAATTCCTAAAAGATGCACCACTATACCAAGTACCTACTTGCTTTACATTTCCAGTGTTCTTACTCCATGTTAGGACCACTGATATTGCGATCCGTATTGATCACAGCCCAATTTCGGATCGTCGCTCCACGAATAACACGAACATCTTTCAAATTCCATTCACCTTTCTCTGGTACAATAGTAGCCTATAAAACTATGTCATACAACAGCTCCAACTCCTGTCTAATCATCCAATTACCGACCACTGACCTGCCTGTCATACTCAATCGTCGGAGCTGCCAAGACCCTTCCGCTCAAATTCATCATCTTCATTTCCACGGTCAATCCAAACCCTTGCAAAAAAGGATCTTGATGTATGCCAAAATGATGAGCCTAAAACAGAAGATTCCGCACTTCTAGACTCATTGGAGCCCATCATTTAAATATAATTATACCTCTTGTTCGATAAATCGTTTGCGATCCGGAGCCGATTGCGATGCTGACTACAAATACAACGGGATACAACAAATACCATCTGGGTTAGTTAAATAGGTTAGTTACCTTCAACATTTTTGACGTCTGCTGATCATTTAGCTTATGATTATATCGCTGACCATCCTTCAACTCGCAAAACTGCAATGGCAAATGACTTTGTCCTGAGCCTTATATGACAAGCCCGTGAACTTACCTCCAGCGGCACGTAGTTCTTCTTATCCCTGTTGCCGACATGCAAGCAAGGCAAATTAGGATATTGAATCGGACGAATGAACTCTCCTTTTTGGTGCATAATTTGGAAATACTTGGCAACCGCTAATGGCTTCATCCCACCGCCTTGAATTTCACATGGAAACCTAAAAATTACAGGTATATATAAATAAAGAAGAAATGAAATTCCAGTTTTCTACACTCACGTTAGAGTACTAGCGCCTTCACGAGACACACCAACGCATCGCATAGATCGTTTCCCCGGACGATGAGTCAAATTCACTTTCAATCCTAAAATTAAAAAACAATCATTGTAATAGCAGAAAAACCAAATCAAAATCGAAACTTACCTTTAACCAGTTTCTCGAGAGCTTTGGTCTCACGATCATTCAAAGGCCGTCTTTGCCAATCTCTGGAAATGTCGCCAAGTAAGTTAATTATTGGTCCCGATTTCACGAAAGCCGTATTCGCCACTGACATCAGAAATAGATAAAACGTAAGGATTAATTCTAGCCGAAAAAAACTTCTTACAATCCAAGTTTATAGTCGATTTCCAACCAGACACGGGTCGAACACTTTCCCAAATTCCAGGATAATGCCATACTCCGCCAGTCAAATCGGATGGATTTTGCGGATGATAGAACGCCCGCGGTCCGCACGAAAAGAATACGTTACTAAAATTGAATTTGTTGTTCGGAGACAGCACAAGCAATATTTGTACAATCTCTCACCTGAACATTTTCGATTGACGCAAAATGACATCGAGCACTAGAGTGCTGGTCGAACGACGGTCAATTAAACTGCGATTAAATACTTCACGCAAATCGATATTCACTTCGGCTACACGATTGACCGTGACCACAAACGTATCTTTCCTGTCCTCGTCTGGAATTTGTAGTTCCATTTCGTACTGTAACAAAATCATTGTATCAGAGCGCAGAAACAGAATGAGGGCTTAAGTGAAGCAAATTGATGAGACTTACAACATCTCCGGTCGGCACTGGTAATGGGCACTGAGCGAAAATATTCTTTGCGCCATCAAAGGCCATTCTATGACGGTAGTTGAACAAACCAAACGCTGGATCGTTGACGAGCTTCGAATAAATAGCGAGAGAAAGCCATCTAAGATTAATAAACGCGCATTAGTTAGTTCCAAAACAGCTGAGAAGGGCTTACTTGGGCCATTTTTGACGTCGTCTAAGGACGATTTCATAATTGCCGTCATCTCCGATTACTTCTTCAATCGACCCAGCATCATCGTCGTCTTCGTCACGTCGACGCATGACCACCTTTGGTTTCTTCGGTGCAGTGCCTTTCTTACGTTTGAAACGCCGGGCGATGGCAAAGTCGTAATGATGAACTTTCATTTCGGGCGGCAGCTTCAAAGGGAAATGATTCGCGTAGAGCTGAATCTGTCGTCCTTCCTTGCCAACGCCAGGACGCTTCATGGCTTCTTTTAAGTCTTGTCCTCTCGGTTGCGGTTTAGGTTGGGTGCTCGGTTTCTGTGATTGCACATCGCCGGATGCCTGAACATAACGAACACAAATATTAAACACCACATCCAAATGTTTTCGAAATAGCATTATTTACTTGCAACGACAGCTGTCCCAATGGTTCTTCCAAAGCTGATGCCGCCGCTCCTGAAAATACGACATGCCAGACATTGCCTCATGCTGTCTCATGGGACTAAAATTGCGCGATTGATACGCCATCGATACTGGTTGCTTGCTTTATTCTCACTGCCTACTTCGTTCATCTGTTGATGGGTGTCTTCCATCGGAATCCTAGCGATTTTTCTTTGAGGACTGACATAACGCAACAGACACATCCAGTTCGGATAGCCTTCGCTTAAAGCCGTTCCCTAAAGCCCCTAACCCAGGTGCAATAGAAAGATAAAGTCTATCCTCAGTTCGATTGGCAAACTTTCACTGGGCAAGGCTGACGAGACCCTTACACGTCCCAACCAAAGTAACAGGCTTAGTCTGTCTGGCCTGCACTCTGTTTTTCTAAGCATTCTCACTATCAGTTCGCATTGGCAGCTAGCATGCAGACCCAGTTGCATGCACAACTTACCTGCGTAACACCCCAATTCTCATTTTAGAATGTTATTAGGTTCACAATTCGTGCTGCACTTCCTTTTAGCGCAACTAGCGTATAAAAGCTACCAATTTCGATAGACCTATATATATATCGTGATACCGAATAGGCTAAATCTACACCATGTTGACGACCCAGTGCACCTAATGACATTGAAATACTGAAAAGGCCTTACTACATGCAAGCTTCGGTCATTGCGTATACCGACAGCACTTCTGTCTGCCTGTCTCTCACACCATCATAGACCTGCGTGGATACAGACGTTGTAGGTACAGGAAAAAATCTAACATTAAACGCCAGGTCAAATTGAACGTATAACGACTTTCGTGTTTGGCGCACTCCCAGCGCGTTGATTCAAAAAACTGCCTTGGACAGGGCATCTGGGCCATGTCTACACCTAGTGCGAGTTTAGCTACGTCGCTTATGGCCATTCTAAGTTTTTTAAAATGACCAAATCGAAGAAAGTGATCAAATATTCAGGAAAATTTTAGGTAATATATCAGTGATGTATAATCAGCTCCGGCGTGCTAATATAAAGTTGATTTTCTTGTCGATTCTTGTTTTTCGATTCCTTGGTGACCATTCTCGGTTGTTTTCTGACTCGGTCTGAGCCTTGTCTAGTGAATTATGCGTTGATTTAAAGGGGGTGTTAAAAGTTAGATTCTGGTATCTAACTTTTAACGTAAGACTTATTTTTAAAAAATGGATTTCATTGCTTTCTTACCTACCTTGGCGCGCTGGAGCTGGTTTATTCTAACTATTGATTACTTAAGGTATGCTCATACCAAATTTTACATGTTTTCTCTTCTATTTCGAGGCGTTATTTATGGGCAACGACTAAGCGTTCAATGTTAGATTTTTTCCTGTACTGTACGTGTTTATACACTAACTAACTACCTTGGTGCCATAGATTTTAGCCTGACTAGATATAGATGCTTGCTGTTGTGTGATTTGCCTTTATATTCTCTCTTCGGCTAAGGGGGTCCAGAGGGTGTGAAGCCCCCGCGGGCGCAGGGTGGCGCAGACGCCCCCAAAAGCTGGAAGCACAGCCCGAAAAAAAGGTTGGGGGACCAAATCACAAAATCGCAGCCTCCATGGAATCAAAGCTTACCTTGCTGAGCTCCACCGGGTGGTGATCGATGGCGATCGCCAGCACCACCTCCACGGCCTCGACCCTTTCCTTTTCCGGACGTCGCTGATGATGAAGAACCTGGAGAACCAGGATGACTGCCATCGTCGCCTTGGCCTCTTTTTCCGCCTCGACCGCGTCCTTTGCCTTTCCCCGAATCGGACATTGCCGGTCTTGATCACTTCTTCGCGCGAAATTATGACGGACGATCCGTGCTCAGCAAGCTTTTTATATCGTAATAAAGTGTAAAAGCGAGCGAAGCAAAATTCGCGCGATGGTTCCGAATCGCGCAAGACCGCAAGACAATACCATTGCACTACAGTATCCACGCACTTCTCATCTGACTCTCAAGCTTTTTTAAAAACCGCGGGAATTCAAGTTTAGACCCCGGACTTCGCTGTAGGTCTTGGTTGAGTGTCTCGGGGGAAAAATCTTTTTCGACCCCACACTTGAGAAACACCGAATTACGGTTAAACCTAGCTCATTACGCAGCGTAAATTTATTGAAAGATATTGTTATTCACGATTACGTATGGCACAATTTTTCTTAGGGCGAGTGGCATGGAATGAGCGAATGGAGATGCCCGTTAGTCTTCATTGTGTTGTCATGCCGAATAAGAAAAGTAAGTTTTCTCACGCTGCGTACGCCCAAGTAAAGAAAAATCCGGGCCATCGTTTGACCTTTTTTTTGGCCGAGTGCTTGAAAGTGGTTGAAGGCGCCGAAAAGGCACAAAATTGCTCTTCCGACACGACCACCTGGCCATAGGTTAGACTTACTTTTGCGCACATGACGACTAAAATAGCAATTTGGCGCCCCGTGTGGGGAAACAATTAGGAAAATTATGACAAAGATGGACATCACGCCCCCATACCAGGACGATTGAACGTGCCCGTTTCTTAAGAAGCGCACCCTCCTTCAACTCGGTCAGCTTTTACCTAGGACCATGCGCGAATTACGGGGAGAAGGGCAGTAATATAAGTCCAGATTGGCCTCCACTACTCGGACTAGTCTAGTCGGTCATCGCCGAAAACTTAGGCACCACACTTAGACGGGTTATTTGACGTCGAGGTGGCCCGTCGCCCAACCAGTCAACATGCAACTTCCGTCCTGCCTGTGTGTCCTGCTGCTCCTGCCCGCACTCAGGGCTATCCCCATCGACAATGCCGTGGAGGGAGAGCCGGAAATCGAGTGAGTGTGTGTTCTTCCTATGGTCAGATTTGAGGCCGGTGCTGCAGGGAAGATGGGAGCGTGAGCCCAAGAAGGGCCCCAAGATATTGTCTCAAGTGTCAGATGATTGTGATCTCGTCCACTTTAGATGCTCATCAGATAGCATCACAATCAATTTCAATACACGCAACGAGTTCCAAGGCCACGTCTACGTCAAAGGTCGATTCAATGAAGCCGGCTGTAGAAGCGATGAAGTAGGAAGGCGTGTGGCTGGAATCAAACTCAGCTTCTCTTCGTGTGGTACGAGGCGGGAGAGGTCGCTCAGTCCGAGGGGTGTCTATGTGTCGAGCACAGTCGTCATCACTTTCCATCCCCAGGTAAGGTTGCTGAGTCATTGTACCATTATGCTGCCTGGTCAGTTTTAAATGTACATACCCTCAGCACACAGCAACATGAGGTACTTGCCCGCACTTTGTATCTAAGATAACGTCGAGTCAGTGTCATTAACTTTTTTCGCAGTTTCTAACCAAAGTCGATCGCGCGTACACGGTGCAATGCTTTTACATGGAAGCAGACAAGACCGTTAGCCAAGACTTGGAAGTGTCCGAGATCACGACCGCATTTCAAACTCAAAACGTTCCAATGCCCATTTGTCGATACGAAATCCTGGAGGGAGGTCCGACCGGCCAGCCAGTAAGATTCGCAACCATTGGTCAACAGGTCTATCACAAATGGACGTGCGAGTCGGAGACTGCGGATATATTCTGCTCTTTGGTACACTCATGCTACGTTGATGACGGTGCTGGAAATCATGTCCAGTTACTGAATGAGCAAGGTTGCGCATTGGATAAGTTCTTGTTGAACAACCTGGAGTATCAGAGTGATTTGATGGCGGGTAAGTCATGCTTACAGACTAGACTACATCACTTGCTTACTGATAAACGGAGAGGGACTGGGCTATCTTTGGGGACTGGTCCTTTACAGTGATGAGACCTGCCAACCTTGAGCCAAGGTAGAACGACTTGACCGGCTGCAAGACGTAATGGCCTCGCGGAACCAGTTTGTAGCCATAACCTTTGTTCGTGAAAGAAGTTCCCAGAAATTTATATCTGCACTAACCTAATCTCGCTTGGCTTCTAGGACACGAATCGCACGTTTTCAAGTACGCCGATAAGCCAGCCCTAGTCTTCCAATGTCAAATCACCATTCTTGTCAAAGAACCAAACCAGCCATGCCCCAGACCCCAATGCCCAGAACCCGGTGGGGCTGGCCAAGGAAGTGGTATTCTTTCAAATCCACTTCCTGCACCTCCAGCCACAAGGATCCTTTTGGATGTGGTGGCTTCTGTGGGTACTGCATCAACACCAGCGCAAACCTCCAGACCAACCTCACCTCCCGGAACCGTTGGGAGCTCCCCTGTGATCGATTCTTCGACGCCGACATCACCCACGACACCACTCTCGCCACCACCCAGTAACGGAACAAGACGTGACCCCAGGCCTATCCAAATCAAACGCGACTTCTCCGCCTTGGCTTCTCGCCTTCTTCGTCGTGTTCGATCCGCGCCGGACGATGTGCCATTCGAGGAGCATGGGGACGTGGACACTCTGGGAACGTGGGATGTCAGCTCACAGCAAATCACCACTTTAGACATTGATACTGGAAGTGACAACTCCGAAGTACTGCGCACACTGAACGATATCAAATCACCCGACCACTCGAACCTAGCCGTGCCTAATTCCTATTGCCTATCCACTTTCTCCTTAGCTTTCCTTATCATCGTCTCAGCCGTGGCATTCCTGGGCGGCATGGTCTCAACTATGCTGCTCTGTCGGATGAGGCGATCAAGTGCCATTAGGAAATAAGCAGTCCGCTGTACAGGAGTGCCGTTAGCGTTGGTTCACAATGCATTCTTGATCCATATGAGATAACAATGTAGGAACCATACGCAACGGGTCCAATGATCTGCTTTCGTCTTTCTACATCTGATAATAATTGCAGAAAGAGGAAGTAATAGGTATGTAACGTGTCATATCGTCCACTGTGACCATGTGAAACCCAGTGAAGATTGAGTGCGTATTATGTACTTAAAACTGCTTATGAGGCTGAAAAGATTAAAAGAGTTCGGGCTTGACCAATGTTTGTGTCTGATCTGCCATTAGTAGCAGCAATGTTTTTGCTCGTCTATAAAACAAAATCATATGTGCCTTTCACTGGTAGATGACCCTACATTCGATTCATACTGTAGATTGCAAAAACTATGAGCGTTCTGTACAAGATCTGATGGGGTGATTAGGAACCTGAATGATCGGCAATAATGAGCAGCAGTGGTTGGAGGTGGGACAGTTCAGCATGATGGCAGTGGCCTGGTCTGGCCTATTTGCCGTCTACACAACACTATGAGTGGCCTGTGGGATGAAAATGGGTTGTTATATTCGTAGTGTAGTAGGTGTGCTTGGCCTGTGGTGGTGTATGTGGAGGTAGGTCTATTACAGTAGTAGACCCTGCTCTATATTCTGTGCCCCCCACATCCCTGAACGCACAGATCGCAATGAGAATATACTTTATCACTAGTCACTCTAACAAGTAACAACGCAATACTGTATGCACGCACACGAAACGAGTCAATGCAAGACAAATCTTTCTTCATACCCGAATAGATTTGTTTGCTCGAACATCAATAATTTATAACAATATATAGCCAAGTATATATGTGTATAGATGGCGAGACGTATGATCGGCGAGATGATTCTTTCATGGTAGAAAAGGCCTTGAGCAGTCCCTCTGCGGCAGTGGCACCTGTGCCATACAAAGAAATGACGCCGAAAAAGGCGCTCACATACACAAACTGCTACTGAGCAGACTGTCAACAGACACAATACCACAAGAATAGAAGAGTCCCAATCCCGCCGATTTACGTACGATGGTGAATAAATAAGGATAAAGCGTACCCGTTGCGCTAGTTTTGTTCAGGATGGACAAGAAGCTCAAAGGGATCAGAAAGGTGAGTGGGCCTGTTTTTGCTCGTCTGGAAATGACGAGAATAAAAGACAGGCCGAGGATAGGGGAGGGCATTATGACAAAACTAGCACGAACGGTGGCAAATAAATAGGCTTTATACATGCGGAATGGAGGGGAAAGGCAGGATGAAACGCTTAGTACTTCCTTGTTCTCCTGAAGCAGCAGACGAGGACGACGAGCATGCCCGCTAGGGCCGAAATGGCCATAAAAGCTATGAGCACTCCGAACGAAATGGGCGAGAAGCAGTAATTGCCATCTCGTAGTCGTTCTTGACGGGCGTAGGCCTGTTGAGTTTGCAGCCTCTTGAGCGAATCTGGCAGCGCGGTTTGGTCATCGTCGATTTCCAAGGTGGTAATGGCTTGGGCCGCCACGTCCCACGTTCCAATTGGCTCGGAGGCAATTGCTGCCGCCCGCCTTCTGGCCGCAGCTTGCTTAGCTTCAGCATCGGCCACCGCACGAGCGTACCTAAATCGGAATGGGAATTGAGCAAAATCACGACGAGCGGCTCGTTCGTTGCCAGCGACAGCCACGGGTGCGGGAGCCAAGGGTGTTGATCCAGCATGGGGCGTGGTGGCAACACGAGCTGCGGCGGGTGTACTCGCCCTGACCGGTGGAGCACTGGACGCTCTCGGTGGTGGCCTCGATCCTGGGGGAGCGGGAGCGACAGAGCCTCCTGAGCTGCCAGCAAGACCACCAGGTTCGGGACATTGGGGACGCGGGCACTGCTCGCCTGGTTCCTTGATCGAAATGGAAATCTGACACTGGAAGAAGAGGGCTGGCTTGTCGGCGTACTTGAAAACGTGAGCTTCGTGGCCTTAAACAGGATAAAAGTGAGTTAGCGGCCTACGAATTTGAATCTGCGCGGTGCCCTTACCTGCCATAAGGTCAGTCTGGTATTCCAGGTTGTTGAGCAAGAACTTGTCCCGTGCGCATCCTTGTTCGTCCAGCAGCTGCACATTGTTGCCCGCCCCATCGTCGACGAAGCATGAATGGATCACAGCGCAGAAGATGTCCACTGTCTCGGTCTCGCACGTCCACTTGTGATAAACTTGTTGACCGATGGTGGCGAACTTGACAGGCTCGCCAGTCGGGCCACCATCTAGGATCTCGTATCGGCACAAAGGCATGGGCACGGTTTGAGTTTGGAAAGCGGTCGTAATTTCAGACACTTCCAAGTCTTGACTGACCGTCTTGTCGGCCTCCATGTAGAAGCACTGAACAGTGTAGGCCCTATCGACTTTGGTCAAAAACTGAGGGTGGAAAGTGATGACGACAGTGTTCGATACGAATACGCCCTTCGGACTCAGCGAACGCTCTCGCTTAGTGCCGCAAGAGGTGAAAGGTAGTTTGATACCAGCCACTCTTCGACCGCCCTCATCGCTTCGGCATTCTTGCTCAGCGAATCGCCCCTTGACATAAACGTGTCCTTGAAAATCGTTTCTTGTATTGAAATTGACAGTGATGCTGTCGGCGGCACATTCGATCTCTGGCTCGCCTTCCACACCGTTATCGATTGGGATCGATCGAACCCAGTTGGCCAACGTGACTAGCAAGAAGAGGGCCGCGATCGTGCGCATCGTCGGCAGATTCGGTAACAGTTCGAACGAGAAGAGTAGAAATAGCAATTAAATCAGATTCACTGGAGTGTTCTTCGAGTGGTGTCTGTGTCGACTGATGCCTGTGTCCCTGCTGGTCAGGACTTATAAGGGGGACCCAAACGGAACCGCTTCTAGACATTGCATCCGGTCGTCACTCGTGGCCGACTCATCGTTCTGTGTCTTCCGTTCTAAATTATTTCCGGCAAGGAGAACCTAGATTTGCGTTAGGCCGCCGGGCATGACATTCGGCCTCATTTTTGGCCTAGGTGTCTTCCACATGCCCTATTATCGTCCGAGACCGTCAAGATGGTCTGCGCGTATGCCAATCCTGCGCATTTGGCATGGACCCCATTGTTCTATCGTCCAAAACGGACGCCCAGTTCGCATTACGGAACGGGCGTTACATTGCAGCCAGTTGCGAAATGACGAAAAGAGATGACCCAAGTATTTGGTGCATGGTCGACCAGTAGAAACTAGGCGGTACCGGGTAGTGTTCGAATAATAAGGGTCGGCAATGCGCAAGGGCCCAAGAATTTCACATCGTGACGTAAAACAAGACACGACTTCGAGTCTATTAACACGGATTTCAGGCATGACACATTGATGCATGATACCTTTGCAAAGGGCCAAGTTGAGCAAAGAAGAAGACATTTCATTTGTCTGCCGTGCGCAAGGCGTCCTCAGACTTTGTAAATTAAGGCAAGCTTGATAATGCTGGGAAGATGGTGGGAAGGGGGCAACATTGGCAAGGTGCACACTGCGTACTCTGCTCTTTCACTGATTGTTGATTTCGAGAAAGCACACCAGGCGCGTTACAGCAAGGCTTATTTGATTGGCATTCTTTGCTGCAGTGTACTGTACAGTGGGCAAGGTCGGATATTGCACGGACATGCCTCACTGTTTCTCCAGACTTCTTCATAAGTGCTTGTAGTGTTTATAGTGGCTCCTAGCTATTTTCTTAATCTCGCGATCTGTATGATTATTGAACGTGAAATCTCAAAACATGGTCAACGAACAAAAAGACTCGAAAGGCGAGATTCAGAGCAGTTCGATCCGAGGAAAAGACAACGTCCAATCGGAATCGATGCAACCTATGACGAAGAAAGCTGGTACACAAGGTCTCTATCTCGCCGATCAGCCTGAGAAATTGCCAAAAAGTACGAGCAGCCGAGGGTCAGTTGGCTCTAATATCAAGCTGACGAAAGATAGATTTCTTGATTTCGGCGAGTTGTCAGCGTCCCGAAAGCCAAGCGTCATTCAAGATCCCCCTGGCACATATGAAAAACATGCTTGGACGACATCGTCTTCAATCACTGGGCAATCTAATTCGTCCGATGGAGGTGAAAGGATGAAAGCTGCGGTTAAAGCCAAGCAAGCTTCTCAGAAAAGCTTAGTTTCGACCATCCCATACCCCAGTTATGAAGAAGCCGGACCAAGTGAACGCGAGTCCAAAAAGACACCGATGTCGAAGAAGTGTACGCGCAATAAAAAGTGCTGCTGTATTACTGCGGCAATCATAGTAGTCGTGTTGGTTCTCGTTGCAGTCGGATTGGGCGTCTACTTTGGATACTTCAAGTCACGACTAATACTAAGAAAACCTCTTAGTCTGCGGACCAAACAGCCCCGATTACGCAGCAGTTCGCCGCAAGAAAAGCACACGGCCTCGATGGAAACGTCTGCGTTGCACCCTTATAAGAGAGCGGTGAAAACAGTCTTCGAAATCGTTTGCTTAGAACATCTGCACAATACCAAACGGTCGTGCCTCGTTGGTTCTGCGCCAGGTATCAATTCGTGCACGACGAGTTGGTGTGCGAAATTCGACTACATTATTCGCAAAGAAATGGCAGACACAGCATATTTGGACAACAGTCGAATATACCAGATCACGCCTAACCCACCAACTGCCGAGGATGGGCCTCGTACGCTGTGTCGTATTGATGGAGATCAAATCGGCGTGTGCTCAAATGACGGCAAATGCATTCTGGCATACGACGGTGATATTGATGACAAAGTCCGAGCGAGTTGGGACTCGACAGGCCGATGGGAGGACAATTGCGATGAACCGAATCCATGCTGGAATGATGAAAAGAATGCTTTGAAAACTGAATGGAAAATGCCGAGCCGAGAACAATGTCAAGCTAAAACCGAACCATGCAGTATGCAGCAACAGGCCGTAATTTGGATGCAACATTTGCGATGCAAGGTTGGCAAAAACAGGACCATATCTGGAATTTGTCGAGGTAAAAAGCTTTGCTTATCGACACTCTTCTGCACGGACTGTACTCGACTGTTTCTTCTCAGGTTTGCCTTTGCGGATGTGGTTGTGTCAACGATGCAATTATTCCTTAGAAGAAGGTTATTGCAACGGGAATGGCACTGCGATTTACGAAAGCGAATGCGCTATAAAATGCTCAAACGACGCGAAGCAGCAAGTTCAAAAATTGAAAGACGGGGCGAAGTGCAAATACCAAGGTGACGAAACCGGAACCAAAGAAGCTTACTGTTTTGGTGGTCAGTGCTTCCTGCTCGATGAGACTGCTGGTGGCATACCATCAATGGCCGAATGTCAAAGAAGGAAGGAAGACGAAGATTTCGAGTGACACTGGCATATCTTTATTTTCTACGTGTCTATGCTTACTAATCGTGGAAAGGTTTAGTTTGATCGAATATGATAGGAGAGTCTATATCATCGTTTTTTACGGTGTGTTCCCTCTATTTATCATGGATGAACGTGATTTAAATCAGTCGAATGCGATCGGACGTCCCTCCATGTACTTATACACTATTCGAAAACATGACTACCAAACAAGCAAGGCGTGTAGCAGAATGTCAGTCGCAACAGTAATTAGAGCATCACGTCACTTTTTTTTGGGCACCCATCTACTATCATCCCTCGAGTCGTTTCATCTATCACCCCATCGACTTTGAAGCAGATTCCAAAATAGCAATGACCCTGGTCGCCCAGCCGTGTCGTGCATTTGGCTCCATTTGGCATTCTCAACTTGGATTTGTTTCCGGGACATGTATAAGTGCAAGCAGTCTGGCCGACCGAACTGGTGCCGTTCTCGCAGATGAGCGGTCTTTGTGATACGCATTGGACGCACAACCATAATTTGAACGGTAAGCCTAAAATGAATGGAATGAGGAGTGCAAAAGAGAATTGTCCGAAAGCGCATACCCTCGCATCGACCCTCCGTGGTCTGATTCTTTCCATGCTTGCACCTGAGATGCTGCATCCAGACAACGGCGCTCACTCCAGGCTGCTCACAAGCCGTATTTGTTTTTGCCAAACAGTTCTCTCGCGTTACTCCGTTCTTTATGTCGTCCAGAAGATGTCCAAGCCCGCTCCCATTCCAACACGGATTCAGCTCGTCGCACCCATCGCTCCAAGAGGCTTCCTCGTACCACGATGGATCGTCATGCCCCTCGACGTAGGCTTGATCGCAGTTGCCTTCCATCGAGCACACACCCAATCGTTCCACGTTCTCATGTTGAAATCGACACAGCGCTTTGTCATCGCTCGATTTTCCTCGTTTGCCCTCTTGCATCACGATTGTGCTCTTGTCTTCGAGTCGAATTTTGTCGTCCCTGACCATCACTTCGTATTGGTACTTAGCGCACACGCCTTGTCGACACGAATCCACGCTGGGAGGCGATCCAACCACGCATTCCGGTTTCGTCGATGACTTGCTGCTTCTCAAGGTAAGGTTTGGCAGACATACCTGATCGTAGAGCAGACTCGCCTTGCCCACGTAGGGCGGGAGTACGGTCGTCGCTACTGCATTACTTGAACTTCTTATGGACAGACTGACATAGATCGCGATTCCGATGATGACAAATGCCAGGATTGCGAGTGCAATAATGCCACCGATGATAATATACTTGCGACGTTGTTTATGAGCGCGCCTTTTCTTTTTCTCCGCCTTGGACAACACGACAGGCATTTTGGCTTCTCCAATTTCCCATCCCATTTTCTCATATGCACCGGGGTCGTGATCGTCGTCGTCAGTGATTGGAGCGCGGGAGCTGATCGCTTGAGGCAGTAATACTGGCATCGGTTTTGAGAGCGAGAGCGAATCGCTGGAGTCCATGCATCTGGTCACGACAGCTACGCTAGGCAAGTCTGAAGAGCCCGGCTCAGGATCGTATTTCCGAAAAGAGAAAAATGATTTTTTCGATTTGGGCTTTTCGCTTCTGACTGAAGCAGCAGTTTTCGGAGTCTTGCTGAGAGTGGAATTACCCGATCTTGACGCAGTGGTCGATGCGACTGACGATAGCTTGATGAGAGTGCTACCTGGGCTTATGAAGTAATCAGACGTATTCGTCGGGCGTTTCTTTTCGATGGTGGATTCTTCAATCGATATCGACGTCCTCCTCACAGTCTTCGTTGTCAACGATGCGGCCACGCTGGTGGAACCTTGTTTCGACGACGGATTCTCCCATATCACTTGAGAAACCACCCCGTTCGTTTCTGTATGTTCGCTAAGGATGCTTTTCTTCGATTCGTACGGCACACGTTCGCTGATCGAAGCGGCCACGCTCGCTTCATTTCCCACTCGGCGTGACTTCATGGAACGGGGTGCAAGCTGGACTGCACACTCGAGACCACCGCATGCAAATGCTTCAAACGTGATTCTGATACAGTAAATATGTGCAAGCAGTGTGATGTGCTCACTTTTGACTCAAACAGTCTTCACCCCTAAGTGTGGTCTAGCCTCTCCGCGAGGAGCTCCATGCATATCAGACTGGCATTCCAACAATCACATATTAGACAGGGCACAGTTTCTTCCTGTACAATACCTAGCATTTACAAAAAATTTAAAACTGGCACTTTGTCAAACTCTTATCTTCAGCTAGTAAAAAATAAGAAATGAAATAAAATATACAAAATCCCACAAATGATAAAGGAAACAGAATAACCCAGACTTTCTTGTACAGTTTTCTAAATCTTGCCCTGCCGCTTGTTAGAGTTTCAGGGGTCATAAATCTTTTTGAACTGACGTTAATGGCAAATAGATCAGCAAAGCGACCCGTCCAACCACCCATCGACACCCCGTTACTACTTGAATAATACTGTTTCTGTTTCTTCGGCGACAGTGCGGGCTTTCTGTATCGCTCGCTCGAGTCTAGCGAAAGTTGACTATACAAAAGTGCAGTTCGTGAAACACCCTTTCCGAGTCGAGGCGTCGATAGTGTAGTCGTCGGGATCACACCTTTTTGATCATTGGATAACATGGTCGCAGTGGGTGTAGAGGCAGCGGTGGACGGGGTGATATCGAGGGGGCAGGGTGGAGCTGGGCTCTTCGTTCTGACATATGCTTTGTTCATAATTTCGAGCGGGTCCTCATCGTCCTCGATCTCAGCTTCGTTATTAGCCCAATGATTTCTTTGGCTGAACTCGTCCCTGTCAAAGTGGTCGTATCGATCTCGAAAGCGACGTCGAGTAGAACCTAGCGCTGGCCTGTGCATGGACCTGCGTTGACTGGCTTGACTCTTCCATTCTCGATGCTCGCCATGGAGCCGCATCATTTTCAGTATGGCCAGTTTGATCAATGCGAAGAAGACGAATATGAAACATGCTCCCAGGAATATGTCCATCGCTTTGATATAAGACACACGAGGCATGACCGTATTGTAACTGTAGTACAGGAATGTAATGGCCAATATGACTTCGACCTAGGGCAGTAACCCACACGGTAAATGGTCACAAACAGGACGATGATGCTTACCATGTCTGAAAACGTGCTCTCGCCTTCCATCCATAGTGATAGCCAAGCGGTGACCACAATGGCTGTGGCAGGAATGAACAGCTGCACAAAATAAAATGCCGAGCTTCGTACGAAGAAAAAGCACGCTTCCAATCGGCTGTATGTGCCTGTAAGCGCCAGCAGAGTTTAGTAGCTTGCTCGAGTCCAAAATTAATCCGTGTGTACCTGTGGCGAGGGTCACGTTATGGCTTTTTGTTAAAACGGACTTAATCTTAAAATCTGGCAGTTGCAAGTTTTGATTGAGTACGATTGGGTCACTTTCGACCCATCTGTACACAATGTCGTCAATACCGAAACCATCTGAAAAGATAAGGAGGTCAGAAAACGAGTGAGATTGATCCTACTGCGGGTCTGATACTCACAGCTTTCGATGGACAGAATGCACACTTGCTCATCGAACGGGTATAACGATAAATCCATGGGACATTCAGCAGTGACTGATAACCTGAAACGGATTGGTGAAATGGCAAATTCGGTCCGCATATCCTGACCTAACCGACCTTCTACTGTACAACAAATGACCATCTGGTTCCAATCGAAGTAGAGCTCTATGTGTGATGGATCGATGATCAGGATTCTCCGAGTGGACAGCATTGGGCAAGAACGTGTCTGGCACCCTAAATCAACCGCTTTACAAAGTTATATATGGAATGGTTGAGGGGTTTTATCGATCTTACCAAATCAAATCAGCGTACGACTCGTGTAAGCTAATCCTTGTCATATTATTAAACTGTTTAGGATTGTAAGCCATGCGAGGGTCCTGCCAATACTCGCGGAAATAAAGCTCTAATTTGTAGTCCTGAAAATAGAGCATGCAAGTGGCAGGTAACTCAGCGAGAAATGAGCTAACCATCGTTGCTTCGGAGATACTCCGCAAACTGCTGACGTAAAGGAACACATCCACTTCCACCGGCTTCACTGAAATGGCATGATAGACTGATGTCAGAGCCTGTCCCGGCGTCAAGGTATTGGTATCTGACTATGAGAACCTCACGGTAAAGCAGTATAGTGCAAGCTCTAACCTACCGCCACACGGTGAAGCAGCATTCATATGACTACCCATAATTACCTCCTATAAAAGGGCGAATCCTCCTGTCGTACTTGTTCTTCAGTTCGTCATTTATTCTATTATACATCCTGGAAGCGCACAACTTTTTCGTCAGTGTCCAACCTCCCCCAATTTGTTGTGGCTTACTCCTCGGCTTCTTTAAAGTGATCCACATATTTGCCACTTATGGCTTTCTTGTCAATGTACAGCTCCAGTAGTAGCACAAGAACTACCAGACCACGATGCCACATGGCCACGACCAAATAACGCTAGACCAGACACTATCTATAGCTTCCTTGCCGTGGTGCTAATGACCGCGCAGACTAAAAGTAGACCAATCGGTCTGGAATAAACTCCGAGGGAAAGCTACTTTTTTGCGTTTTTCTCGCAAATCGAATCAGAAGCTCAGAAAAGGAACTGAGTTTAGCGTTGCGACTACGAGTCCGAGTCACTTGCGTCGGAGTTGACCTGATTTTCGTGAAGTCAAATCAGTGTAGGATGAAAGAGCACGTTGGTACGAGCATGCAACATCTGCTTTGTCGTTCCAAGAAACAAAGACCCTTAATGAACGTTTCCGTAATTCGAAAATCCAATTTATAACGGCTTCCGGCTTTCTCTCGATTCGTACCGGACACTTAGGCCAAAACGATTCTGTCCAATTCGAGGCATGGCGATGGCCCAACTCTAAAGTGTCTTTTTTTGCACAGCGCCCACCCGGAGAGATAAAGGCCGTGAAGCGACGTCTGTGGCCGCTGTCGGGATACCCCAATAAGAAAATGACGAGTAGCAACGACCAAAAACTGAAAGCCGGTGCCTTTAGAGAATCAGCCAACGATAAATATTTCCTAAACGCCATCGCCTTTTCGCGCCATGGACTATACGCTCGAATAATTCGGGCAACCAATCGGATTGAAAGTCTGTATAAAAACGGCGAGAGTAGATGAAAAGCGACGTTTACCTCTTCCACGAATGGCTAGCTCTCAAGAGACTGAACACTAGACTCAATTCTCGTTTTATGACCGATAAGGCCAAACTTAGGTGCTAGTTAGCCGAGCCAGTGCCGTCAACTCGGAAATGGCCTAGCTTGGTGTCTGTCTCTCGCTTGGATGCTCGCTAAGGATACGGAATTAGCCATTCTAGTATGTATGTACGTGCGCATGTACCTGGAAATGACACTCGCTTTGGGGCCATCCATAAAGGTCGACCGCACAAAATCTCGATTTTTTGACCCCCCCCCCTGACCGCATGCCGACCACTTATCGCGAACCCCCCCTCAAAAATGGTCGACCACTTCAGCCAGACCCCCTACCCCTTCCAAACGCAGTTTTGTAAAAAGTTACGTCTTATGCTTTCTCGAGCTCCATAAGATACCATCTCCTTCGAAGACAAATCGTTTTTGATTTATGGAGCGGATTTCTATTCTGTAAAAGCCTCCACAAACTTTTCCCCATATTTTGTACAAGTTTTGCGGGTTCGGCCGCGCCGGCTCAGTTCTCTACGGGACTTCCAATCATATTAGCTGGCAAGCAGTCATGAGATGATGAGCGCGACTGTGAGGGATAGGTTGGGATCCCAATCCTGATCCTGACATTGAGGCATCGGGATTCTGCTAATAATTATGATATGCATAAGCATGGCAGGCACACTCTGATCCATCATATCTGGCATGAAGCAGTAGCGATGAAGAGGCAACCAGCAACATCGGCTCAAATCGATAATGATAGCAACACTAATTTTACTTAGCCTAGGCTGACCTTGCTGGACAAGTATCGAAACTGCGAATGTACCGTATTTCTTCGAAATCCTCCCCCCTCTGGTTATTCTCCCCTGTCTTGACCCCGATTGAACTTTATTCTACCCTCTCTGGAAATCCTCCCCCCCCCTCTGGTGATTCTCCCCCCGTCTGGGACGCATTTGAAAAAATTTCTCCCTCGGGGAGAATTTCGAGGAAATACGGTACTCATCAATTTCAGCTTATTTATAATGACTGAAACTCGACCTGATAAAAAACCTGGATGACTAAAGTGTGCTTTGGTCTGGAAAATAGACTCATCTCCTTCGTGCGTGCAAACTGTTCGACCACAAACAAAAAATCCTGATCCCGATCGGGCTTGCCCTGATCTCGATCCTGGAAAAAGGTGATACCGACCTATCCCTAGAGGTGACCAGCTCTCATGGCAGGTTCCCTGTGTCTTCACTGGGAGCACCTCAACACGAGGGCATACTGGGTGAGAAGGGGCTTAGGCTTATCGTTAGCTTAGGAACCATCTCGACTGGTGTTTGAAGACAGTTTCCCAATTCTCTGCCCCTTGGAAGGCGCGTCCGCCGTTTGACAGTAACGTGGTGTCACCCGGAGCCAGGTGTCCAAAGCCAACGACAAGCTCCTAAACTGCCGTCCTCCGTCGGAATAGAACCTCGGCCTCCCAGTCAGGGTTGCGGGCCAGAAAAGCGGATCAACGCCTAAATCAGCTGAGCCATCGCCTCCCAATTTTTCCCTTTCGGATCAGATGCCATTCCAGTTGGGAATAAGAGTCTTGATGAATTCGAAATTGCATTATCGAGAATGAACGACCAAGGAGAAGAGAAGACAGAGAATTTTAAAGTTTTGAACGCGCACTACTGGTGAAGATAAAAGGTGTTTTTTTTGTCATCAAAAGTCTAAAAATTTGCTGCGGTCGACCATTGGCCGCTAACCCTCCCCCTCCCCCTCCCGCAGCTGACCACTTTTTGCCAACCCCCTCCCCCCCTCCCCTAGGCTGCGGTCGACCTTTATGGATGGCCTCTTGGCGTGGCGCGTGACCCAAATCAGTCATAGAACGAAGAATCGAACGAGAAATCAGTCAAATCGGTCATAGAAAGGCATTTGCGGATCGTGTTATCGTTACGATGCAAGTGGGCAGTGACTGACCACAGGATATTCCGAGGATTGCGAATAAGCTTGACTATGTTTACCATTACCCACGATACCCAAGGTTTGCCACGTGACAGTCATTCCCTCATTCTGCTCCCAAACACTGCATCCTTGTCAATCAAGTCCTACAATTCTTTGCAAGCTTATACTCTAATTTTGAACAATCATGTTGTATGGCTAACTTTCTTGGGATCAGCTATTCTGGTCACCATGGCGGTGGTTGCGCTGACTAGCTTCATGGAATTCTATTATCGTGACCCGTCTCTGTTACTGCTGATTCCTTATCACAAAATCAAGACTTCGTTAACCTAAGACTAACTTTTCAATATTGCCATTGACCCTAGAAAAACCACCCAGGTGGATGGCAGGTGTGCATACATCTTCCATATCAGGGCAATTATCTGAGACACCTACGGACCGCCATGATGTCATACTACCTAGTTAGTTCCAGATACCGTGTAATCATAAATGCAAACCATCTTTTCGAACAGAGGAATGTAGGTCATTTAAAACTGCGTGACAAGTGACTGACATCACATATCTGCTGGACGTGCCATCCACGATCAGCAAATAGTTCGTTCATTTCGGTAGTCGAATTCATCATCTCGTCGCCCTTGGCCGCTACCTGAACCTAATTCTTCGGGTAACCTTGATACGCAGAACGGATTTGTGACGCTTATGTCACCAAGAACTTGGTTGGAATCAAAATATTTCAGAAGTGACCTTATTCCAGTTTGTATCCTTTATTTCGGAGCAAACTTGTTCCAATCGGTCAGTTGACTTAGGAGTACTCACTCAGCACTCACTCACATGGGCATCTGTGCACTGATTGCGAGACTGTATCTTGGTTCTAAAACGGAAATCGCTCGCTTACACTGGTGCTTTCGGATAAGCAGCATCAGCTAGGCAAGCAGGGGCGCAAGTTAGGAGTACAGTGGAGGGGAGCAAAAGAGATGGGCCGAAAGCAAAGCTGCAGACGAGTGCCTGTCATTTTATGCACTGTTTCGTCGAAATCGTGTTGTCAATGATTGAAAAACACTATTTTACGTAAATCTGTCCGATTGGCAGCCTTGAAAAAATAATGACCTCATTTAGATGTAATAAACGCGAGACTGGGAAGACCCTTTTTTGGAGCAGGCGGTGCATGAGCGGGGACCTCGAAGGAGGTTGGTAGTTTCTCCTGTCCGACCTCTAAACGATACGATCAAAGTAATGGGGGGGGGGGGGGAATGTCGAAGAAGGGAAGAAGAATGTCAAGTTTAGGGTGACACGTGTGGGTTGTTGCGAAACGGCAAATTTCCATTTACGGTACGAGTGGGAAACAAGGGCGCCATAGATATTCGGAACAGCCCCAGTAGTTCGACCCTTGACTTATCTTCGTTTTTCTGGGTCGTCTATCCACCAACATATAAGCGTTGTAAAATGAATTCCCTGCCTTAGAAGTTCCTGCGAGCGTTCAGGGCTGAGCTGACGTACAGAAATGTTGAGTACTAAGTGCTTGTGTGCAATCATTCTTGCGCAATGTTCTCTCATTTCTGCCATCCCAATCGATAATGGAGTTGAAGGCGATCCCGAAATAGAATGCGGACCCAACACCATCACGGTCAATTTCAACACTCGCAACAATTTCGAGGGGCACGTTTTCGTGAAAGGTCGATACAATGAGCCAGGATGTAGGACTGATCAGAGTGGAAAGAAAGTTGCCAGCATATCCTTACCATTTGCCACGTGCGGTGTGGACAGGCAGCGATCGTTGAATCCGAAAGGAATCTTTATTGGTGTCTCAGTTGTGATTACGTTCCATCCTCAGGTAATACTCATGACGGGCTTGCTCGATCAGTCTGCATCTATCCTACAGCATACGGCTGATCACGTCTCCTTGAGAAAACTTTTCCCAGGCTGTGACTGCTCCTCTTTCAGTTCTTGACCAAGGTGGACAGAGCCTACAGTGTCCAGTGCTTCTACATGGAGGCCGACAAAACGGTCAGTCAGGAGGTGGAAGTATCCGAGATCACGACTGCCTTCCAGACCCAGAATGTTCCCATGCCTGTGTGCCGATACGACATTCTGGATGGAGGGCCGAATGGAGAACCGATCAAGTTTGGTGTGATCGGTCAACAGGTCTATCACAAATGGACATGCGAGACGGAATCGATCGATATATTTTGCATGCTGGTCCATTCCTGTTTTGTTGATGATGGTTCTACGTCGAGGATACAGGTGGTCAATGAACAAGGATGCGCCTTGGACAAGTACGTGCTGAACAATCTGGAGTACATATCCGACTTGATGGCAGGTAAGCCGAGGTGTGGTGAGAGGAATGTGCACCCAGTCCATGTAAGCTGGTCCTCTAGGGAAAGAAGCACACATTTTCAAATTCGCTGACAGAGCAGCCCTCTTTTTCCAATGCCAAATTTCCATCTCCATCAAAGAACCTGGAGAAGACTGTCCCAGACCACAATGCTCTGAACCCAGTGGACTCGGCGGTGGCTCTTCAGCAACCATTGCTCCAGCCCCGCTAATCGGATCGGCCGCAGGCAGAGCGTCTACCCCGCCACGCACACCACCACCCGCAAGCACACCACCCTCTGGTACTTCTCGGGTCAAGTCTTCGCCCAGCGCCCAGCCCCCCAGCGCCTCCCCGCCCAAACCAACAATTGCTGGTGCATTGCCCGTCTTAGTCGATGCTGGTAGACCAGTTCAAGCCGTTGGATCATTGCTTTCGTTATCGTCGGGCCAATCCGTCAGGTCATCCTCGCCACGCCCATCCACTCGCCCCACGCGCCCATTATCTACATCGACGCTTTCGTCAAGACACGTCACCACCACGCGCACACATTCACCGCCTCAAACTTCCCGCTTGCAAACCACGCCTCACATTCTCACCACCTCGCGTCCAATACATACTTTGTCAAGCAGGTCATCAACCAGGCAGCAGACGGAAAGTCAGTCCCACATTACCACATCCACCACCTCCCCATCTAGCATCGCTCCGCCGTCGCCCCCAGCTCCACCGGCCCCTACCCCGAATTCGCCAGCACCAGTCATCAACTCATTCAATCTGCCCGCAGCGTCAAGTGTCTCGAACCAAGGGCCACTGCAGCCCCTGCCTCAGGCTCAACCACAAGGACCCCCAATCCAACCAAATAGCCAACCATCGTCTACAAACTTACAGCAACCCTCTCCCATTACAACCACGGGCACAAACCCGACTGGCCGTCCCCCCAGTTCCCGCCCAACCCCCGATATCTCTCGACCATCCGATCCCAATCAACCCAGTGCTCGTTTCGACTTCGAGTCTACATTCCCCTTCCGCCTTCGCCGTGTCCGAGCAGCCCACGACGTGAATTTCGTTGGCACATGGGATGTCCGCGCGCCGCCTCTCAGCACCTACGAGGACTTCGACAATGAGTTGACCTCCAGCCTTGAACTGTCAGCCCCCAGGAGCCAAGCCCTTTCGACGGACACTGCCCTCGATCAAGTCTACTGCGTGCCTACACTGCTTATAGGTCTGGTGCTCGGTGTCACTCTCCTGTCCTTCTTAGCTTCTATAGTCGTGGCTTTATTCCTTTGTCTCAGGCGGCGCGGCGCCAAATACTACGTCGACTGAATTCAGCCATGGCCAATGTAGCAGGTGACCAAAGTGTACTGAGTGCAAGCTAAGAGCATATATGACCTAGGATACTGTATGCGGCAGCCGTGCACTCACTTAGAGAATCTCTGGGAATACGAACAGCGTTTTCTACTGACCTAATCGATGCAGTATGTATGTACAGCTAACCAGCCATGTCTCACTGCGCGCTACTCGCCGCCTCCTCCCCACTAGTATATCTATTCCACTCTGGTGTTATTCGGGTTATCCTATGTGCTCTAGTAAAAATGTTATGTCCGCTGACCTGTATTCTCTTTCCTTACACCAAAACATAAACTGTGCATAGGAGTATGTCATCTTGATTATTCGCACGTGCAGTCCTTTAAAACGGAAGAAAATACGAAACCCGAACAAACTTCAATAAAAAGTAGAATGCCGAATCAAAGAATTGTAGGGAATATAGCACAGTACTCACATTCCAAAGATCCAAACCGCAGATTATTCATCGCTCTTTCGTCCTCGAGTCGAACGAGGCGGAGAGCCGACAAAAGAGTCCGATGCATCACTCACACATCGCCGTCGCCTGGGTGTCTTGGGTTCTCGTTTGAGCACAATGGTGTCCACATCCCTGTCGTAGTTGTTCCGACCGCCGCCTTCATCGTATTTCTTATGCAGAGTCATTACCTTCTCCTCAAACTCGTCCAACAGATCCTATGATATGAAGATGTGAAAACAACTAACCCAAAAACTAGTGACCAAAGCATCCTTACTTTCGATTCCTGTTTGCAAGCTTTTCTGGCCGCATTTAAGATCGTCATAAAATCCGTGTATATTTCACCATCGCCGAGTTTCATAGCATAGGTGGTCACGTTCTCTTGCAACTTTCTCAAACATCTTTCATTGTATGGCGGAAGTGTCAAGCAATACGATATGCGTCGCCATTGATCCAACGAACTGCAAAGAAAAATCAGGAAATTTACGACTTAAACCTAGGAGGCAAACAAGACAAGACTCACTTGGTGATGACAAATCGATGGCATAGTTTATCGATCAGGCTCTCGTACTGACGTTCCTTGTGAATCAACGAAAACAGGAATCTGAAACAAGTCACCAATGCGCATTCAGCAGACACCATCATCAATCAAACTTACTTCAAGATACTTTTGAAATCATCGAATTCCACTTTCGATTCCGGATCTGATAATCGCCCAATGACATCGGGTAATACATTGTACAAAGCGTTGCCCTAAACCGACCCACAATACAATAATTAGGAAGCAAAATATAATCGCACTGTGCGCTCTTACTTTTTCGGCGTACTCGATGAAAAATTTTTTAGCCAGATTTGCTACGTGGTTATTTCCATCCAATGTACATAGGACGATGTCAGCGACAAAACCTTTTGGCTTGATCATATCGTTTAGGATCAAATGATTGAGAATCATTAAACAGTTCAGCCGAACATTTAAATCTCGATCATGCAATCTGGAAAAGCAGTTTTTTACATCCAAGACCTCTACGGAGATTTCTAGCAGAATTTAAAATATTTTGCTTCTCATTCGCTGAACAGACATACAGCGTTACACGTACCGCTGATAAATGGTTGCTGTCCATGGTTCAACCTGATTCGGAAATCGATGCGATAAATCGCCAACGGCAATTACCAAATTTGCTCGAACAGCGGCCGATTCACTACGGTCCATAAGCGTGAAAAACAATTGCATATTGGCGTCAGAAAACTTCGAACTAAAAAGATGGCATTGTCCTTTAGGAATAAGCCACTGAATACACTGTATCTACGGCTTACCTGACAAGCATTAGCTTGCTTAAAGCTAAAGAGGCAGCCGTTTGGATACTTTCGTTTCGATACTTCAACGGGTTCTGACACACGGCCAAAACAATCTTTGACAATTGTCCCAGGACTGATTTATCTAAACGGAATACACAAGCGTTAAGTACATGAGCAAAATTGTCAAAGAAAAGTTTCACCAACCTGAGAGAAGTTCCTCCTCGCACAGTCGACTAACGAATTCGTACTCTTGATCATCAGCCATTGCGCCCACCATTGCGCTCAGCTCGTCATCTCTAAGATCAACCGTAGGAGTCACAGTTGGAGCGACTGTAGAAACCTTTGAACGAGGCGTCTTGACTGGTAGTTTCTTGTGATTTAAAGTACGTGGAGTTTTCGAAGGCGAATATTCCTGTCTCGCTCGCCGAGCATTGGTCGCTAGCTTTATCCGCGTTTCTTCGTTTAGCAAATTACGACGTTTCAGCTCTCGACACTAAAACATAAACGAGCATAAACAGCGACGAGCATCGCAGCACGCAACGAGATAGCGTGCTGCGAAGTGTACATACCACAGCGACATCCAAGTTAATGAATGCCTGTAACGCCATTTGCCCAATCAGTACCAATAAGCGTAATAACGGCCCATCCACCGATCCTACGCGTAGAAAATCAATACACTCACGGGCCGGCCATCCAGACGAGGAACTAGTACCATACCTGATTCCTTTCCCGTTTTGAACTTCTCCACAACGTCCTTTAAAATTTCAGCCGCCATCTCATTTGGATGATCCGCCACAGAGAACAAAACATGCATCGCTCGCTCCGTCATCGGCGTCCACATTGGATCCTCCAAGCAAAGAAATCCGTCCACGATTAACGAGTGAATCCGACGAAATAGATTGTGGTCGTCCGCCAACCGATATGGCTGAAATTTGAGGGCTTCCTCTGCCTTGGCCTAGACAGACATAACATTGTTCACAAATCGAATCAACCAGCAATGACAAGCAGGTTCAGTTACTACCTTCGGCATTATTGATAGCTTTTGCAATGCATAACAAGCGTCCGCCGCTAATTCAAAATCTTTTAAGGCTTGTTCGCCCAAGCCAAATTCAACCAAAAGATCGATATTTTCGCTAATAATCGATTTCTCAGCCCTAAGTAAAGGGGACATGCACTACTTTGCACACAACGCAGTAACTTATCTCTTACTTCGCCATCATTCCAATCAATTTCAACGCCGCCTTACTTTCTTCGTAAGTGTTTCCTCCAGCATATCGCATGGAAAAATATTCCCAAAAAATTTGACGGACAGCTTTTGAAATCAATTGACGTTTCGTTAATTCGCAGATCTAAATCAAGCGAGTTTTCTCTTATTGGCATGTAACAGAAAAGAAAACTTACAATTTCCTCCAACGAAGTCAGCTGGCTCAAATCGGCTTGCAGAGTAAGTGAGATCATACTCTTGGCAATAACAGCGTCTTTGGCTCTGAAACATACAGAATTCATGCAAAGAACGATTGACATCAAACATAGCAGCTTACCTCTGGTCGCCCCCGCTCGATGATAAGAAAAGACGCTGGAATGCGCGAATGACTGAATCTTTAACGACTTGTTCTTTCGACCAAATCAAACGGCAACATTCCCAGAATGCATCTTTCGAACCAGTAATACCAAATTCGTGGCAGGTGATCACGAAGTCGACCGCTTCTAGAACATCGCTCGTCTGTTGCTGACGAAGCATCGAAGAAACTTGCGGCAGAACAGCCAATAGTTGCTCAGCGAATGCATGAGCATTCTATAACGGAACGCTAGAAAGCATTCAAAATTTTAAGACTTACGTCACCTATCACCCACCTTCAAGTAATTCACAAGATGACGTTGGCGTGCTATAGCGGTTTTCTCCTTTTCCTGCAATGCGGGATCAACTTGAGTTTGCAATGACTGCGAGTAATCATAATCATCGCTGCCACTAGCAATCGATTCATTCATGTCGTCGTCGCCTATATCGCCAGTAAGAATTCCTAGCGCCACTTTATGCTCTAAAACGACAACGATCGAGTGTGCATTCGAGCAGAAAACCGCTACTTCTCACCAAGATAAATTGTTTTTAACGATTCCAACATCGACGATCTCATGGTGTCCACACTGATGCTAGAAGAAAAGGGTCCAATAAACTGACAAAAAAGAATGGTAATACGTACTGAAATGAACTTACTCATCGCATGTGGCTTCCCAGTCGGCAAATACGCGATGGCTCCCAAATTGCAACTGAGCGCTTACAACGAAAGAGCAGGCCTCCATGAAGTTCGAATCGCATAACATTTGGAAAATGGTTCTTAATACACTAAAAGCAGAAGTATGAACAAGACTTTTCCTACGTTTGCTCATCTACATATTACAGATCAACAGGAGTCGTTCCATCGAGATCAGCATTGACAGCGCACTCGCCCTCATTAAAATTCTCATCCAACCACTTATCTAGGTGGGGTTTTAAACGTCTTTCCACTTTTGTCCAACAAGCATCTGCATGTGATACTAACCGCCGATCGTCTTCCATAGCTAAAAAACAAGTACCTACATTTAGTTTATCACTTATAAATAAATTGCGTCGAGACAAACCTCGCTGTCCAGATTTATCTGCTAGCATTTCTTCTAACTTTGCATTCTCCGCTTCGTATTTCGCTTTTACATCGTCCAATTTGAACTAAATAAAAGGGTTCAGTCAAACACAACGCCAAACATTAGCAGCACTGAACGAACCTCTGCCATAAACGGATTGCCCTTCAAAATGGCAGTGAGGAAATGAACAGCTGCCTTTCGAACCGTCGATGCCTTGTCCACTAGCCGACCAACAATCAACGGCAATAAAGTTCTTAACCGAGACAACGGTAAGGTTTTAGATTCTGCCAACTTGACCCACAGCTGCAAAGCCTTTGACCGAACAAATGCATTTTTGTCGTGAAGATGCTCCTAGAAGGAGTCAATTTTAGTCTCAGAAAGCGTAAAAAACCTCGATGCATAATCCTGCGCTCAGTTTTTTCCCACGCTCTTGCCGATTACTAATGAAGTATGGATCCTGGAGGCATACTTCAGACCAAAGCCCGAACCCACCCTCAAAAGGTCAACCAGAAACGTATAGGTGATACATACTTCCAAGTGATGCAAAAATTTATCGCGTGTTTGCTTTTGGTCGTCATCCAGTTGTTCGCCTTTCAGATGACGTTCGACCAACTCAGCCAACACAGTCAAGACGGCATTGCGCAATGTGTAGCACTGAAAAGAAAATGATTCATTAGCTCACATTGTAGGTGGGACACGACTGAGCTTACTTCCCCATCTAAATGGATTAACAAATGATTAATATTATCTAACACGATCAATGGAACCAGTTCAGATAACTCGATCAAAAAGTTCGCGAAATTTTTAGCGCTGCCTTCTTTGGTCAAATCATCAACGTCTACGTTTTCGAGCTCTCTAAAGAAAAACTTTAAGTTTAAAACAATGCGATAAAGAGCCCATGAAAAGGTCAAAACCCTACAGCCCCAACATCGACAGATTCATCGATACGGTTAAACTGATCCGCCGATCCGATCAGCAATTAAAATTTTCAGCGGTTTATCTGCTGGGAAGCGATAATGTGTGGCATACTGTAACGAAAAGCCACTTTTTCTTCCTAAACTGGTATGAAATCTCGCTTTAGGCGTTGGTTAATTCTGTTCTTTTTAGAGTGATCGATTAGCGAGGAAACAGAGCAGGTTGGTAGGGCGAGGTACAACTAAACTCGTCCTTCCCTTTAATAATTTCTTGAAGCGGATTGGTCGGATCGATCACGACCTGGGCCGGATGAGGATCGAGATCGTGATTAAGGCCTAAGGTCGGATCGGTTGGTGGCTGGATACAACCCATTATGTAGAAAACAAAAAGCACTCACTGAAAAAGATCCGAGACAATAGTCGGTGACGTGGTTTCAATTGAAAAACACCGCGTAGCCGACGATAGGGGAGCATCAGACGAAAGATTTTGATAGCGTTGAAGTAACTGAGCTATTTTTTCTCGATCCGCTAAAGCCAAAATTCTTGGTTAGGTCAGCGCAGCGCCTTAGAACTCCTAGGGTAGGCCGATACACAAAGTCCTTTCGCCCCTTTTATAGGCCTAGATAGCTACAGTACAGAGGTGGGCCTAAGTACCTAAAAGCGGAACAAGCATTTCGCGAGGACAGGCCTATTTTTACATTGCCTACCTATAGCTCAGCAGGTCGAAAATTAGGACAGAGACAAACTTTATCTGAATATGGAGGGGCTTGATAAAAGGTATTATCTACTTGCCTTAAACGCATAAATGGCTATCTACGTACTTACGTTACTACTGGTTTTATTTTAAACAGAACTTACCATAAGTAAGCGTGAATTCTTCATCATCCATGATAAAACGGAAGCCGGTGTTATTTTTTTGAGAAAACTATAATTCGTGAACGGGATAAATGCGACAAAATTCCTAAAACTCATCGTAATATTTTGGACAGTTTGGCGGCATTTACCAGCCAAAAATGCAAAATCGCACACTGCTGCGCAGGTACAACTACCATCAGCTGCAAATTTTGCGGGAATTTCAAATTCAAGTGGTGACCTTGAGTACTGCTGGGAGTGTACAGTTGGCACACAAATGTAGCCTCAAAAGGGCGCAAATGCATTAGTCTTCATTCGAACATTGTGCGGAGTGGCCGCTTCGTTTTAGTTCTTGGTGTGTGTGACCATCGTCAGAAGATTGGATCATAAAAATGCGTTTGATCGAGCTGTTCAGCGAGATGCCCTACGCGGCTGCCTTGTACCAAGACCTCATGAAACTCCGTTGTTCATTCTGCTTCGCCGCCGACGCCCAGACGCCGTGTTTGGGTGGGTGCAACACGTTGGTCTACTGCAACGAGCAGTGTCGAGAAAATGACCACAGCAATCACAAATACGAGTGCGAAGCTCTCAAGAAGAAGGCTCAAATCAGTTCCTTCGTCCGTCTGCTCGCTCGTATCTTGACTCGACGTCAAGTCGACCAAGGAGTCGTCCACTTGGCTGAGAACTTCCCGAAGAACATTTTGGTATGAGATGTGTGTGTTGAGGGCGAGGGGTACAGGATCATTTGATGGCCAATGTTCATAGGTCAGAAGTTTGGCATTTCCAGGATCGCTGCTTGACCGATCTGATGTCGCATCGTCGCGATATCGGAAACAGTCGGGAACGACATGCGACGATGGTGGCAGCGTGGACCCTGTTTAGCGACTTGTTCAATGGGACGCCAATTATGGACACGTTCGAGAATGTGTCACGCATGTACTGCGTTGCCCTGATCAACTGCTTCTCGGTGTCTGGAGCACCGAGCCTAAAGAAAGGGCACGAAGCATCCCTCGGCCTGGGCTTCTATCTGAACACATCCCGTTTCAACCACAGCTGTCGCCCCGATCTCTTCGTCTGTTTCTCAGGGGCTCGCCTGTTCGTCGAATTCCCAACTGAGGCCAAAACCGAGCAGGAGGCGGCTGAAGAAAGGATAAGTATAACAAAATCGGCTCAAAAATTCAACCGTCTCACGATCAACTACGGTTACTCGAGCTCTTTCACCACCGACAGCTTCTTCCCATTGCGAAGCCAAAGGCGTGCTTCCTTGAACCACGGCTACTACTTCACTTGTTCGTGCGTGGTCTGCGGTGACGAGCGTCAAGCCAGTTTGGAAGAACACGCCGCGGCCCTGGAGTGTTCGCAGTGCGCTGAACCGTGTTTGTGGAAGAAAGTCACCTACCCGCCCTTCATCTGCTGCATGCCGGCCGTCGAGACCAAGTATACCTGCCAGAAATCATGCAAGTGCAGCTGGGATGCCACCGATGTGGACGATGCCAAAACCTACGCCCGAAGCCTCAATCCCGGGGTTGAAATGAAGACGCTGGAAGAGGAGGTAAGCCTAAGCAAGCGCAATCCAAGACTACAGTATTTGTTTCAGTTCCGCCTGGCCATGAAACCTCGCATCCACTTGACCGAAGCCCAGGAGATTGTAAATGTGTGCGAGCCAGTTCTGATGAAGGCTCGATACTTCTGGCACCGTTCAGGCAATCTGAGGTTGGCCCAACTGAACGAACGCTCGTTCGTCGCCTATGGAAGCTTGGTCATGGCCGAATGGAGGGCTAACAGTGAGTGCGTTATTCTTGCCCCCAGTACCCTTAGCTCAGCCATGATTCAGAGGCCGTCAATCATCACAACCTCAAAATGGCTTTGGACACTGGCGAAGGTGTCCTCAAGTATTGCAACACTCATCCCATGAACGGTTCGTACGTGTCCATCGTGGCTGCCTACGCCTACCGCTTGGGTCGCCTCTACGTCATCTCGGCCATTATCAACTCGATGCCGCAACACGCTGAGAGTGCTCGCTCGTGGTACACACACGCCAATGCTATTTGGGAAATGCAAGGAGACAAGAACCAAAGCATCGTTTCCCAATTGCGCCAGTCGTGGGAGCAGGAAGCCAAGAAACTGGGCGACAGCTGCATGCATGTCTGCTGAACGAAGAATGACTCGATTGGCGACAAGATTGTGATGCCTAGTTACTAGTCATCTTGTACCTGTGCCGGTGCCAGTGAGCATGTTGAGTGTAAATTGATTCAAGCGACGAATGGAAATCAAGTTTTTAACTTTTCGTTTGTCGCTGCATATCGATGCAGACTTCACTCGGCAGGAAAATTGTGTTCGCTGTGACTGCCGAAGTTGCGCAGTTTTTATTTTCCCCATGGAACTAGAATCGGCCTGTGCACACTAGCGGAGCAGTAAAGAGAGAAGGGGTGCGCTCGCTTCTACTGGGGCACTCTCGACTCTGCCATTTCTCGCCATCGTGTCGTCTAGCCTAGTACCCATGCTATGCTGCATGGGAACCTTCCTCAAAATCGATAGTTCAAACAATAAACAAGATGAGCGAGCCTAATTCAGATTTTGAGGATATTGAGGGAGAAGAACAAACTTATAAATCTCTCCCATTCTCAAATCCAGTGGACATACTGTCAATCGTATATCGCAAATTTCTAAACACTCTGGCTTGCCATCAATTGGTTTTGGAAAAAGTTCTAGAAAAATTACAAGAAAAGGGTGTATTGAACAGAGAAGAGGTAGAAACTATCCAAAATGAAGAGGATTACTTGTCAAAACTTCAGGTAAGGCGCGGCTACGTTGGGGGATACAACTAATCGCACTTTTTTCTGTTTTGCAGTTCCTCTTTATTATTTTCCTGCCAGAGAAAGGACTGAATGGATTCCAGACGTTGGAATTGATACTACGCGAAGAGGAACATGCTGCTGACGAACTGTGTTTTTGTGTTCCACATGATTATATCTCCTATTTCGACCCCAGCCTCACAGCCAGGTTGGAAGAATGCCAAACAAAAGACTTCGCGAGTTTAAATCCGCTCTACATTTTCAAATCCTTGTTTTTTGGTTGTATGAGTACACCACAACCGAAATCACGAATGCGATCCCGAGACAGCAGGGCGAGTCTGACTAGTGAAACATCTGATGACCAAGCTTTGGACAGACGAGTGGGACAGGAGCCAGATGCTGTATCGATTCTTGACCACGTGGAACATCCTGCATGCCGGATTAGATCGTGTGACGTCACCATGGATAGACAAATTGCTCGTGGTGGCTTTGCAGAAGTCTATTTAGCCACATACCAAAACGAGAAGGTAGCTGTCAAGAAATTTTACAATTTCGATGAATTCGCGGTGGCTACATTTTTCTCTGAGGTCAAGACGATGAAGTAGGTGACCTCGATGAGACATGGGTCAGACCATCGGTTCAGACCTATCACTGGGGGGGGGGGGGGGAATACTTTACCAGGCCTGCTGGTGCATCCCTTCCATGGACATATTGTCCACGTCTTCAAGCTCATGCTGTAGATTCAAACCTTTCAGAAGCCTACAGAATCCAAACGTGGTCACATTTTATGCTTTCGTTTACGAACCCGAGGATCGGAATCTGTGGTTGGTTATGGAATACGTTGCTGGTTCAATGCGTCGTTTCTGCACTCCACCTTCTCGTCAGGGTTCAGTGGCTTTGAACAATAGGGAAAAGGTTGTATTATCTTCAAAATGCTGGAGTGGGCTGGCGTATCTGCACGAAAAGAAGCTCTGCCACAAAGATATTAGCCCTGATAACATTCTGGTGAGTCCCAGCACACGATCGTCCAATCCTACATTGCACCTCTTCCAGGTCTTTTTCACCCAATTCAAAGTGGTTTCCTTGCGCAGAAAGATCACCCTAAATAATAAACAGAACCACTTTTTAACAGCAATTAGAGCAATTAGGGCAATTAGCAATTAGGTTTAACAGCAATCCTTACTGATGGCTTCACGTTACCGCACCGCAAGCTGAAGCCGTTTTAGGTTTCAGTATCTGATAAATCCGAAGTACTGGAAGTTAAGATAACTGATTTTGGGCTGTCGAAGTTCAAGGCTGTAATGTCAACGATGAGGACTAGCGGGGCAGGCACCTACATGTACTATCCACCAGAAGTGATCCAGCTCAAGAGACACGTCAGCAAGAGCGATGTTTATTCCATGGCAGCGAGCCTATGTGAACTGTTTAGCGGGCAATTTTTGTGGAGGAACAAGAATGGCGAACCTCGACTGTACCCCGCTGTAAGTATTCATGTTTCAAATTTGATTCGATTTATTCATTGCCACATTTTAGGTCACCCAGGCCCTATTGAATCAAATCTCTATCTTTAAAACGAAAAGGATTGTGACGTACCCGGATTGTTGGGAGGCCATTCCCAAAGATGTGCAGGAGTTGCTGTCCCACGCAATCAAACCCGATTTTGAGAATCGGAAGACTGCTGCTGAAATGTACGATTTGACGGAGCAGCTGCTAAAAGGGAAAACTATTTCGCCCGACCAAAAAGTGCATATTCTCTCCTATAATCCCAAATGCCTGAAATTCTAAAAGATTCGGTAACGTTATTACCGTTTCAGTAGCAGTCCCTGCCTGCGATGCTCATGCATAAAAACTTGTGCTCTTGTCCTTAGAAACGTGCTCGATTACTCGCTCTGTACAGATTGCTAGCAGGTACTCCTGCAGAGGTATCTGCGAGGTCCTGGTGATGCTAAGCCAGAGTTGTGTCTTATGTTTGATTTGTTCAAGGCGAGTAATCGGTTTTCCATTTCTCTGATTTCGGAAAAAAGTGCCAGTGTAGGTGTGTCAGCTGATACAGCATGTAAAATTTGTTCCGTTTGCTTCGCTCATTCCGGCTGATGACTCATGAGTTGCATAATCAATGTTTGGTGAGCTCTTATGCAGTCAGAGCATAGCTCGAGTTGACATTGGCCTGAACTTCTCCCTGCCACTTTGCTTACTATCGTCCCTACGGGCTTTCATTAACGCCCACCTGCACTATTCAATGCCGCCATAGAAAACTAGCTTGCAAAGCTGTCGTTCAACAAGATTCAATGCAGTGGCTGAGCCACGTACCTGCTGGGTGAACAGAGGATGGAGACAGCTCATAGTCAGCAACAAAAGTAGTGTTTGCAGCCTCATTATTTCGTTGGAACTAGCCTTTTTCTTGTTATCAGGCCGTGACTTGTATTACGCCTCGAGTCGTTGGCCAAAGAAGTGACAATATAAAATGCAGTTTGAAAGGCGGCGGAGCATTGATTACACGCGTCCCTTCCAGCAAAGCTGTATCGATCCGGATGGCACTATGCAATGCCTACGCAACCGTTCCTAGATTGGTTTTTCTCCGTGTTTTGAACCAGGCGGCTGGTTCTGTTGCCTCTTTTGGGTAGCAGTTGCGTCAGCTCTTCCAGCTCACTTGTAGTATTTCGCTCGACGTAAAGCCAAAGAGTGATGGCCTTTGAGGGTGGGAAAGAAAATGTTCTTGGCGCATGCCGAAAATTTCTTAACACCAAACTTGGTCAAAGTTTCGACCCCGAGGTTTATTTGACCGCATTATTAGAAAATGGAGCAGTCGATGAGGACGATGTGGAGGTGATCGAAGCTCAACCGAGTTTGACACACAGACAATACGTAAGTTAAGAATGACAGGCCTGCTTGCGACCATGTTCATATTAAACACATATCAGGTCTTCTCCCTCCAAATATTACCATCAAAAAGTGTTGAGCAGTTGGCGAAAGTAGCGAATATTTTGCAAAGCTCTGATCAGAATGAGGCGATTTCATTCGGCAACACCATATTGTCGTCATTGGACTCTGTTGTTGAAAAAGAGCAGTTTTACTGCTTCACGTCTGCTGGAGAAGACGAAGTGGAGGAGAAGTTTGTTCAACAACATGTGGCAGAACTGACGGTTGAGTCCGGGTTAGGATCCGCTGGCGATCAAGTTGTCACGCCAGAGGGATTAGAAGCACCTGAGCTTGCATCGGATGGTAAGACGCGCATACTCCATTTTTACTTGAAGAGAGAGCTACTAACGTATATTGTTTCAGAAAGCCGGATCAATCCATCCGAAATCGAGATTGGGAAGATCATTGGAAACGGAGCCTTCGCTGTGGTTCATGTTGGCACGTACTCGGGTCAGCAAGTAGCCGTGAAAAAGTTTACCAGCTATGATAGCTTCGCCTTGACAATGTTCATGGCCGAAGTGAATATCATGAAGTGAGAGTATATTAGCCTTTGATTGTGAATCAGACTGAAAAGTCGACTTTTATTTTCAGAAAATTAAACCACCCGAACCTAGTAAAGTTCGTCGGATACGTTAGAGGTGCCGCTGACGAGAAGCGATTATGGTTGCTGACCGAATACGTTGCTGGTGGTGCCATGAGACGGTTTTGCCAAGGCGATCCCGCCCTATCGCTCGGAGAAAAGTTAAAGATTGCCATCGGATGCTGGCAAGGACTGGCCTACCTGCACAGCCGGAAGTGTTGTCACAAGGACATAAGTCCAAACAACATTCTGGTACAGGAAAGTGCATTTTATGAGTCCATGTTTTGACATGCCCGCATTCAGGTTTCGACAGATTTGGCTCAAGTGAAAATCGCCGATTTTGGCTTGTCCGAATTCAAAGCACTGATGGTTACAGCTGTGACAAATATTAAAGGTACTGCCATGTACCAGCCACCCGAATTCGCCTGCGCCAATGGTCCACTCAGGCATCCTACCAAAAGTGACGTCTATTCAATGGGCGCCAGTCTGTGTGAACTTTTCAGTCAACAGTGGTTCTGGCATATCGAGGGTCGCCCTCGGGCGTCTATTCAAGTACTATTTTTTGCATCATCTGTGAATGCTCTCACTGTATTCTCATTTCAGGTGTGTTGCAAACTACTTCAACAACGAGAAAGTCTAGATGCTAACTTGGTGCCATGCGAGCCAGACTGTTGGTCAGATGTACCCGAACTGGTCAAGCCCATGTTGAAAGGTGCTATCAATCCCGACTATCACGAACGGAGGACAGCGAGCGAATTGAAAGACATGACAGAAGACTTACTGAAAGCCGCCTACTGATCTAATGGGGGCGTGTTCGTAGAGCCCTCTTTTGAAGTGTCTGGTCATCCTGTCAAGTGCTTCGAAGTACGCACAAAAGTAGAGTCTTCCATTATTCTAAATTAGCTGTAGTTTCCATCGTTTCGCCTACCCTTCAGTTGTGCTGGTGGTTCAGTGCTCGCACTTTCTTTTCGAAAGTACTTGGCACTTTCTTCCTCTATCAATCGACTCTTATATCCCAAATAGGTACAGGTACTAGAATATATGTTATGTTGAATACCATTCTGTAGCTGACATAACATACGTATGTACGGTACCAAGCACAAATAATCACTGTATCCTAACCCGTTGCAATGCACATAAACACCAACACCAACCCGCAGATTGACACATAAGGCACCGGTTTATCATCGTACATAAGATATTGTCTAAGAGACAACACGTCCATTCCTGACCCTTTTCTCTCTACCCTTTCCACGTCTACTTGCTGGGAGTGACCGTTTGTCCTCGTTTTACAGCAACCTTCTTGGTCTTTCGGAAGCACGAAACGCTACAGAAGGCGAAGAGGAAAAGCGGAATTTGGATCAAAGTAAGCATACTGCCTCCGAGCCAAAGACCAATCTGACCGCCCAAGTTGGCCACTAAATCGTCCTGAAAAGAGAGAAAGTGAACTTATTCGGTGGAAGTGTAAGCCCATCTATGCTACTTACCGGCTCCATAGAATTGGCTTGAGTGTACTTGGAGTACTCCATGTGCGAATAGGCCACCGTGACGTAGATGATGTCTTTTACGGGCTGTGATGGGTCGAAGCCGGCTTGGTACAAGTTCATGCTCGTAGTGCGGACATCGTAACGCCAGTCCTTGCAGGGAACGAAGCACTGATCTCGGCATGCACTGATTCGATCAGCCACTTCTTGGTCATTGTGCACTTTGTTCTTGATGCAGTCCAGGTGCTTGTATCGACAGAAACCATCGGTATTGTTGAACGCGTCCTCCTTGTACAGACTTTGATCGATGGGTGGCAAGCACTTGCAGATTTCTGCGAATTCTCGAGCCACGCAGTCGTACTTGCAGGACGGTTGAGAATAGCTGGTATTGAAGACTTGGAACTCGAACTCGGGTGCGTCATCATTGTCATCATCGTCATCCTCCGATCCAGAATCGCCAGCGTCCTCGGTCTTGACGCACGGTTGCCCTTGCGACGGTTGGTGCATGAAGACTTGATGTTGGACGGCCAAGTCGACTCGGGTGAATGTATTCGGTGTTAGCAGGATGGAGTCACCAGCAGATGGGTTAAAATCATTGACGATACTGACGTAAATTCCATTGAAAACGGGGGCCAGCTTTGGGGAGGTCGGGTAGGTATTGGATTGGACGTTGAATACGAGCTGCAGACCTTGTCCTTCCACAGTTTGTTGCATATCGCCCAAGTCGATCACGTAACATTTGCCATACTCCGGGTCCAACACTTCGCTAGCTATGGCAGAGCATTCGAGCTGATGGAAGACAAAGGAGCGGAATTCGCAGTGTTGCAGATGCATGTCCATGGGTTCTGTAGCATTGAGCCAAAACTGCTGCACATCCACTTCATCCAAATTGCTTGTGTATCCCTTCTTCAAATCCTGTTCATGGCTCGATTCGAAAGCAGAACTTAGATTACCAGTGGCCAAATATTCCGTATAATCCCATACGGCCGACATTTCCGACTTGAGCATGATGGCATCGTTTTCCGCTGTTGGTGTTCGATTCAAGAAAGCTTGACTGACCAAGCTAGCAGGGCACACATACAAAGTCGGAAAGTCGAGCGTATCGTTGGTCTTGATGGTGAAGGTGGAAATAGTCGGGCTGTTTATATAGTCGCTGATGGTGTAGACCAACTGATAAAGAAGGATACTGAGTGAAAATACGAGTAAACTTATCCAGAACATCTTGCCACAAAAAGTGGTCGCTGAGAAGAACGATTTGAATCCATCCAATTCGATCGTTCTGATGGTCTCATCAATATCTTTTTTATTTTTCGATTCCAGCTTACGCTCGTTTTTGTCAACCGTATCGAAATAGCTATCAGATTTGTAAGCTCCGTTGGTCGACATTTTTTATAGTTTTTTCTTTTTTGCGATCAGTATGACCTTAAGCAGAATTCTTTACTGGGCAATAGCTCGATCACTGAACCAATACAATGCTCCCTCTTATCGTTAGACCGGGCATAAATGAGAGAACGGAAACGTTTGTGCCTCTCTTTCTCGAACCTAGTGTACAAACTGTACGAACACACTTTTCAAACTAGATTGGTCGTCGGAAACTTGCCTCGGGCCTTTTCGAAAGTCGGAATGACGACAGTGGCGAGAACTGTTCACCGCGCTCTAATGCATTCACCCCCATCTTACCATTTGGAGTGTTTTCAGGACGTCCTAACATTCCTTGATAAAACGACTTTTAGATTTTTCTTTAACTTAGAAAAGTCGACATGGCAGAAGTGCGGTTACAGTAACCTTATGTGCGTCACTGCTAATTCGAATCATAGGCGAGAGGACGGGGACGTCGCCCACGCATCCTGTTTCTTAATGGCTGGTGTCAGGAGATGTTTTGACTTCATTATGGAACAATACTTTAGTTGCTGCTCGGGCGATCAGTTGTGACAATAGTTTATTCGTGTCAAGTCTTGCCCGTGCATGGAATCCGACAAAAAGACTACGCTCCATTAGGCTCTCAACAAGGTGTGCCTTCAAACCTGGAAAAAACGAATGACGCAAACTGTTTTCCATTACTAATTTGCTCAAATGGAAGTTTTTTCTTATGTTTTAGGCATGTCTGAAAAGTGCAGTTCGTGCTCATTGAGCACTGCGAAACTTGAATGTCTGCGTATTCTGATGGCCGTCCTTCCCTGATAACATGCCGATGACACGTACAATGCCGATCCAGTGCTAGCAGCAAAGACTTGCTGAACTGTTCGAACAGTATACTCTACTGTACTGCCGAGGAGATTCCATATGCAAAAAATATGCTAAAGCCTAATTCACAATTAGATAGACGCCATTGAAATAAGGGCAGCCGCGGTCGCTTTGATCTTATGTCTGAATGATGCACTCGTTTAAATACAATTTGCACACGATCAGCACCTGATATCAAAAAAAGTGACAAGTCAAATAAGCCAATCTGTAAGTCGGCGTACATGTTTAGAGCAGAGGGATTGAGCAAGTGCGTTTAGTTGGTTTATTAGCAACCGGTTCTTTCATTTCACCTTTTTCTCGTCCGTCACATTGGAGAAGGCGGATAATTTAAGTTTCCTCAACTCCTAAAAATGAATGACATATTGGCGAATCGCATGAAGTGCTGCCAGTTTGCGAAATTCTAGCCTGCAGCCCGTTTAGGTCGGTTTTGTTTGAACCATAAACGGGTAGTCAATTGCCTACACTCGAGACACTTACTCGACGAAACTTTGTCTACTGTAGAGTTGGGTCGAAAAGAAAAAGAAAAATGATAAATTTTATTCAAAAACGAGACCAAGAAGCTGCAGCTAATGCGGCTGCTGCCAAGGAAGAAAAAGAGAGGGCAGAAGAAGAAAGGAAGAAGAAAGAGAAAGATGAAACTATTCGTACTGTGGATATTTACGGTTTCAAAGCTTTTACGGATGCCAAATCGAAATCGGCAAAAGTGTTTTGGTTGGTACTACTTATCCTATGTACGGTCCTCTTCATTTGGCAGTTGTACAAGACGATCAGCAATTACGTCAATAGTCCAATCGTGTCCACCTACACCATCACTACCGTGCCAGCCATGGACTTTCCGATTGTCTACATCTGCCCGACCGCTTTCGTCAGCAGCTTATACTTGAATAAGACACCATCGGCCGAAAATGATGCTATCGCTCTAAAAGAAGAAATGGGCATCCTCTGGGATTACACAGATTTCTTTGCCACTGGCAACTTGACCGGTCCGTTACCCGAGCAATCATCCGATCCAACGGCTCACGTCGATCCGTCGGCTTTGAGAAACATGCGGTCCAAATCGCGTAGGTACAATGAAACGGGTGGAATAATGGAAAGCAGCCAAGACGCCGAGGAGTTTTTCAAGAAGGCAACGGTCGATCTTGACAACCATGTTCGTTATTGCGAATTTCGTGTTTTCATGAGCGAAAAGTTGCCGTGCAAAAATATCACCAGAGAGGTACTCGACCCTGAACATGGTAAGTGCCCAAGCCACATGTGCTGAATATCTTTTGGGCTTCCGAAATCTAGGCATGTGAGTGTGTTTAGAGGCAGAGCAAATAGCTGCACTGGGTTTGGACTGAACCTTGGCTTTTCACTTTCCCACTGCCCTTTGCTATGTGAATCTGTACAATAACTCATTTTAGGCAAGTGTTACGTCGTCGATGTGAATGGCCGACAGCAGACAGTTCAATCGCAAGCTTTGGTCCTGACGTTCAACGTACGCTCTATGTGGTATCCCAAGTCGCCCGACCTATCACCATTGTTCAACGGGGTTCATCTGAGGATTCAACGCAAGTACAACGTCGATCAAAGCGGAGAGAGCATCGTTTTGTCGCCCGGCACATATTATCGAGTCGATCTGGCAGCCCAACATCAAGTTTTTGAAAGTTTCCAACATCCCTATCAACAATTGTGCGTCGACAACGAATCTTATCCTGAATTCAAAATCTTCAACGTAAATTATACCCAACAATCGTGCCTGTACGATTGTGCCGCCCAAGCAATGAAAGAAGCTTGCCATTGTCTTCCTCCAGCCGATAGGAGTCTGTATTTTGACAAAGTCCTGAACGAGACCAAGGGATTCTGCAAAGTCAAGGATCTAAAATGCGTTCGCGGCATTGCATCTGATTCATCCATCGTTAGCAACCTAAAATCCTGCCGCGAAAAGTGCCAACGACCTTGCGAAGACTGGCGCTATTCGATCCGAGCCACATCCATGGATTTGTACAAGTACGGTTTCGACGCTGGCATACCCGTTCACGATCTGATCTTCATCTTGGTGTCGTTCTCTCAAATGGAATACACCGAGTTCCAACAAGATGATTCCAAGACACCCGATCAGATGATCGCAGACATCGGAGGCGAGGCAGGATTATGGCTGGGAGCTGGCATGCTGACCTTCCTTCAAATGCCTTTATTGTTGGTCGCTATTTGCGGTGGATGCTGCAAGAAGAGCGTCAAGAAGTTAGCGTGGAAGAGGAAAGATGAAAATCAAGATGCCAAGTGATCGCATTTTTACTGAGTTGGTTTGGTAATGCTATATGAGACGTATGGACATAAAGTTCCGTCAACGGGTTTTGGGTATAGTGTTTTTATGTGCACTGTCGTATCCACAGTATAGCTTGTTCCTTGTATGCTATAGCTATGTCTTACCTTATCATACATTATGTGAAATACAAGATAGTAACTACGATTTTTATGGGTTCGGGGTTAAATAAAGTCCGACCGACCAACGCGTGCGACTTAATCATATGTCTAGCTGTTGAGCCCTTGATCCTACGTACGTAAGGAGATGTCTTAACTTGAGATTCTGGCTGGCCGAGTAGCGGGGGAGCCAATTGTGATTGGGTGTCTTTTCCTGTCATGTTTTTTCATCGTTCACTATTTCTACTCCACATGAAAATGCTAGAGCGCACTGAAATCATGTGGTATAGATCCGATGCGAAAAGGTCTAAATTGAGTCACATAATGGTAATCCCCCTACAACCTCTTCGATGACAGTGTTTTATTTGCCGCAGCTCGGATCCTTTTGTTTTCATTATCCTAGCTTTGTTTCAGCTCGCTGAAGAATAACTAGCTCCCCTTGGGCTGTCCACTGCATCTCATAATGCGATCCACGACCACTGTTGCCAGTTTGAGCAGGCAGTGCAATATACGTACACAGGAAAGTACAGCCTGTTCGAGAACACCGAAATTGGGCGCTCTGGCAAAGCTTACTACTGCAAACAAAGCCGTACCTCGCGGAATTACACTCCTGTTTGAATAATTTAAAGTGCAAGACTTGTAATCAGATTGAGTGGGTGGGGATTGAAAATCACATGCAGATGGACGAAATGTAGTAGGGGCGAATTGAGCAGGCGTTAACCCCCACCCCGTATGCTATTATGCAAGGCACATGGAGAATGGAACGTAGGTCAGTGTAAAGTCGGGCCAAATGAGAGCAAAGAAACTGCATTTTCGAGTGGTTGGTTGGCGCGCATCAGTTCTCTCGAACGCTTGTTGGAGTATTTGATCGAGCCCAGGACTGAGGAAAAAATGGCGGCGAACGCGGCTGATGAAAGTGATCCAAAATGGAAGAAGCAAGAAGAAGCCCTGTGCGCTCAATACAAACGAAAAATTCTCCTGAAGAAAGTAGACGTCAAGGAAGCTCAAGTCATGGACGCCGTTCGACTCACCGTTGCCGGCCTGGACAAGGAGGAAAAGGAGACTGACGTAAGTGAAGAGATTTTTGAAAAGTTTTTGTGCGGGATGTAGAATTCTGGAACAGCTTTTTCCTCTTCCAATAACTTTTCTATTTCGTTTCAGATCGCCAATGCGATCAAGGCTCATTTCGACCAGAAGTACGGCCCGAAAGTGTGGCACGTGTGCGTCGGCCGAAAGTACGGTTCGCACGTCACTCACGAACACGGTGGCTTCCTCTACATCAACGTTAACCGCACAGCCGTGCTCGCCTTCGTAGCCAGGGCCAAGTGAGCTGGAAGCTAGATGACTTCGATGTCGGTGTGATGCGTTCGTGATCTCTGCGATGCTTGTCTCAATAATCGTTGCTGTATGCTCGAATATGATGTACTTGATCTTGTTTTCCTCGAGAATAATGCGATCTGAGTGCTGCTCCAATAAGTAATGACTTACGTAGGTCCAATAAGCTCAGAAAGGCATGGACGTGTCGATCTGTCCGTGGTGTAACACAGGCTACGGAGCCAGTGTTTTATCCTAACCTGTTCTTGAACCTACCGTTACCCGGTGCCACCACTCAGATGTTTAATGGCCACCTAAGAAGCCTACTGCGAGTTGAAACACACCACTCAACTTACGCAACAGCTCTGGTACCCGTGAACCAAAGCTGATCCAAAGCGCTCCAACGGTCAGGGGCTATGCCTTGAGAAAGCCCTTGTCCCAAGCCGTTCGACCACTAATGAAACTTCAACGCCACACACTAGAGTCCGTCCGTCCGTCGTTCGCCCCGCTGCCCGCCTTGTCGCCTCGTCGCCTATCGCCCCGCGAATAAGGGGAACAAACCAATAAGACAAGACGAACTCGAAACGACTGAATCTGATACCGATCTTCTTACTGAACTCACTAAACTGTACAAAATGAGGCACAGTGCACCGGAAGGCGGGTCATCATCATCCTAGATCTTCCAATCACATCCACTCTCGCGGGGTCTTCACCGGTAACGAGCGCCCTCTAGTTCGTCCTCGAGCGCCCCCTAGTCGCTGTTCTCGATCTCCTCCGAGGTGGTCGTTGGTCGGCGTCTGCCGCACGTGGACGCCACCCGCTGATCTTGAGGTCGCGGCGAGGCCCAATGCTGAGGCGGCGAGTATGTCCCGACGGCAGCACGTGCCCCGTCCAGGCTCACCACACTCGGCATAGGCACCGCACGTGCCTTTCGCTGCGGCCTCGACCTCGCAATCGCCGCTCGATGGGCTGTCGTCCACCTGGTCCGTCCGCGACCATTGTCCACCGTCCAAATTTACGACCCTGTTTTGGTCGTCCGGGCCGCCACTAATCCGCCTCCTAATCCGTTTGTTTTCGTCGGATTCGAATCGCAAACGGGCGGGAAGGTGAGGTTACTGTACCGGAATGGCACATTCACAACACCAGCAGTGTTTGTCACGGTGATCGGGTCTATGGAGGACGGCCGTAGGGAGCCGTGCACGCCAACCAGTCAGGTCTTTGACTTACAGGTAGAGTCGCATGTCGCTGCTCCGAAAGGTATGCAGAGTACGTAAGCTCTCGCCTTGCCTGCCAATAGTCAATCTCTGACTCACTGTCAGGGAAACACCATCTTGGAGATGAGGGGAGCGTGTAACAGTCGGAGTATGTTGCTCAGGTTGGTACTGCTGATGCGCACTCAATAGTATTGTGATTTGGCGTCCCCTGTTTTGACTCTCGTGCGCAGATAGCCATCAATTTCGCTGGCACTCGCTAACTATCGCTGCCACGTTTTCAGCGAGGAAAGCCTGCATGCAGCACTGTTTGGCTTGTTACTACAAGGCGTAGGATATCGGGCAAGACCATGCTCACTTTGAAACACTAGTTTGCTCTGTTGCCTTTCTTCACTTATAGGGGCTTTGGGTCGTGCTCTGATGGTGCATTGATTGTGATTGGCTGGTTGCTGATGGTGACTGTGCTCGTTTACTGCTGCGAAGAGGCTAACATTCCCAACCTGAGAGCGCTCGTAAGAACCATAAAACGCCGCTTTCGAGGAGCTCCGAATGAACTGACTCACCTGAGTAGGCAGTGCCCCGTCCGCCACTGTCCACTGCCCACTGTCCACTGGTCGGATGCCCTCATGCGGCTTGATCCGGGAAACGACACAGTGGGAAGCTGCCGTACGTGCGGCAGCTGGTTATTCTATGTGTATTAGGCTTGACTAGTGGCAGGCTAAATGTACGTAAATGGGCACCAACTTCCTACTTAGGGCCGATGTTCGTTTGTAATTTATTATTATCATACGCCCACTTGTCCTATTTGCAGGCGCGATGACGCAAGCAATATTTTGGGCGGGTGGGCGTATCCGTACAGTAAGTACCTTCACCTAAAGCCAGTCCAATTTGTTTTCTCATCTTTAACATGGAGGACTGTTTCTTTCTAGCTATTCGCGGTTGAGCCAGGGGCCAAATCAATTTACAAAACCGGTACAACGTTAGGCCGAGTCTTTGCCGTCATAGAGGAGGACGTCGTGAACACAATTGCAGTCAAGCGATTACTATTCTTCAACGGGTTTGGCAAAACATGCGTCAATAGCGCGCACATTTAGGCGTGTCTGAATACGCATTTGCACTCGTTCGAAGTTCGGACAGACCCGTCTCGCACATGTCCTCTGTAAGGCGACCGTACCAAACATTTCGAACTTTCGCCTTCTTCAACATTGAAAAAGGCAGTTGGTAACTTTTATGTTTAGAAGCTTGAAACGCCTTTCTCATCAGACGCTTATCAGATTACTGTACTAGAAGGTTGGCCAAGATGAGAGGACCTAAGAAAATAGTGACCGGGCTTCGACCAGCTGATGAAACTGTAGAAGAATCAAATAGTGGGATCCAAACTGAAGAAACTAAGAAGAAGCAAAAAGTGGATGAAACAATACGGACCATCGAAATTTCTGGCTTAAAGTCTTATATGCAAGCCCGATCAAGGACGGCTAAAGTCTTCTGGCTCGTGCTGCTGCTGTTAGCCACTCTTATCCTTATTTGGCAACTGTACAAAACCGTTTATAACTACATCAACAGCCCGATCGTCTCCACCTACACCATCACTACAGTACCCGAAATGGTTTTCCCCATTGTCTACCTCTGCCCGACTACGTTGGCCCATGCCGATTTCTTAAACAAAACACCAAACGCTGAAGAAGAAGCCGTGTTCCTGAAAGAGGACATGGGCGTAGTGTGGGATTATGTGAAATTTCTGGCTGCTGGAAATTTGTCAGATCCATTCCGAGTGGCCAATATCGACCGTGAATCCCAAGTGGTACCTCAGGCATTCCAAAATATGACTAGAGTGAAAAGAAGGATATATAATTTCACAGAAGATGATGCAGCAAATTTTTGGAATTCGACTGAAGGAACTCATGAAGATCCCGAAATTTTTTTCAAGAATGCGACCATTCCCTTGGACTGGCACATACGTCATTGCGAGTTCCGTTCTTTCTTATTCGAGACGATGCCATGCAGAAACATAACTCGCGAGGTATTCGATCCAGAATACGGCAAGTGTTATGTGATCGACGTCGGATCACGCAAACAGGCCGTGCAATCGCAAGGTCTCCTGGTCGTATTCAATGCGCAAAGCGGGGATTCCAGCCCGACGGCCAAGTGGAGTTTCCCCAAAAACTCCCCCTTGACACCCCTTTTCAATGGTGTCATTGTGGGCATCGAACGCGAATACAACGTGCGCGGGTCGGGCGAGAGAATATTCGTATCACCGGGCACTTACAACAGAATCGACTTGTCGCTTGAAAGACAAGAATTTAAAAATTTTGATCACCCCTACTTTCAAAGATGCACCGACTCTGATGATTTTAAGTACGAGATATTCAATGTAAACTATACTCAGCAATCGTGCGGATACGACTGTGTAGCCAGAGCGTTGAAGAAAAACTGCAACTGTATTCCACCCATCGATCGATCTCTGTTCAAGGAAAGCGTCCTCAATGACACAAACGAGTTCTGTATGGGCACGCATCTGGGATGTATACGCGATCAAGTGCACCATAACCCAACGGTGGCGGCCGAAATCGATGCGTGTCGAAGGCAGTGTAACGTGCCCTGTGGTGATTGGAGATACGATGTACGTGCTACGCACATGGACTTGTACAAAGCCGCATTCGCTAGTTATCAGTTCGTGCCCGATATAACATATCTCCTCGTGGCCTATTCGCACATGGAGTACACTCAGTTCACGCAAGACGATTCGACCACACCTGACGAAATGATTGCTAATATTGGAGGCGAAGTTGGTTTATGGTGAGTGCTATATGGACTTGTTGGTCAGACAGTGTTTTCTCACTAGCCAGTCTACTTGTTTCAGGATCGGTGCCAGTATGATGACCCTGATCCAACTTCCCTTGTCACTTATCACATTTTGCGGTTTGTGCTGCTTCAAGAAGACGAAGAAGGCGGCCACCACGGTCAGGGATGTTCGGGAAAGAAAGAAGTCTATGATGCCGACCTAGGCGTAGAGTCCGCGCACAGGCATTCAGAGCTGGTATCTATACGCACTGCTGTGCGTAGATGGTATGTGCAAAATTGTGTGAAAAAAGACCACTAATTTGTGCGTTGACCAGCTGAATTTAAAATAGTAACACGCATGGTCACGATGACTGTTTCACTTACTGTGGATGCAGTTACGGGCATTCAGTCACAAGTTCGATGGGGATCTTTCATTGGTGCACCTCAGGAACAACTAACAGAACGTGACTTTACAAATGCTACCTGTACACTGACTAAGGCACCACTCTCACGGATGACACCAAGATCAACAAATTACCTGCATAAGCGATAACAGGCACGAACGTTTCACTTTGGTTAGTGGGAGTAATCTTGGTAAATAAATAAGCCCCGACTTGGTCACGATCAATTCATGCACCAACCTCAAAAGCACCGGGAAGAACGAGGTGTCGTTTTGGTCTGCACATTCACGAATGCACACGCTAGAGTCCAAAAATTAATTAGCGCCGTGTGCCATCTTCGAAAAATACGCCTCCATCTAGAAAAGTTATCTGCTATGTAAAGCATTCTAAATGCAAAAGGCAAAACAGTTTGGGAGATTACCGAGAGCGCAGTATTTCGGGCAAATACCTGTAAATGTTTGCAGTGGTTAGTTATAAATACAACTATGTAGCAGAAATACACCTACCCTTCTCGCCCGGGGGCCCGGGTGGGCCTGGTGGGCCTGGCGGTCCGGGCAAGCCATCCCCACCTGGAGGGCCTGGTGGCCCTTTGGGACCCTTGCCGCCTCCGTGACCAGGCTCGCCATCTTTTCCATTCTCACCCGGCGGGCCTTGTGGACCTACAACGGGTGACGCGTAAATAAGGGCTCAGGCGTGACTCAGAAAACTATCTTACCAGCTGGACCAACATCTCCGTCGTCTCCAGGCTCCCCAGGGACAGGTGCTGTAATAGTGCGAAGGTGTTTTTTCTTAGCCTAGTGCTGTACAAACAAAGGAGCGTCTTACGTTGTGGAGTGGCTGGCGGGCCAATATCTCCTGGCATACCGGGTTGGCCTTCTACGCCTAAAACGAAGAAACGTTGCAGCGGGTCCCGAGTCTCTTTCAGTTCGGTACCGTTGTAATACGGGTGGATAACTTATCTGCACCTATCAGTGCACTGGTTCAGAGAAATGGGCCCGACCTAAGAGGCAGGCCAGTTTTCTGGACTAGTGCACTGATACGAGTAAAGTATCCGCGCCCGCCCATTACACATCCTATTGTTCCCTAGAACAGCCCAACTGTTTCATCACTTCAATATGCTGGTCAGATGGCCAGGTTAGCTTACCAGGTGGGCCAGGCGGGCCAGGTGGTCCCTGAAACATTAGCTTGGTGTCATCATGTAGAGTATATGTCTAACCTTTGGCTAGACTTACGGGCGGTCCTGGAGTCGCATCCGTGCCAGGTCGGCCCGAAGTACCCGGTTCGCCTGGGTTTCCGGGCTCGCCTGATGGGCCAGGAGGACCTAGAAAAAGCTGTTGTCATTCCTTCGAAAAATAGGCGAGCACGCAAATGTGCGTACCAGGAGGTCCAGCAGGGCATGGTTTGCATGGTGGCGGTGTCGGCACTTCGCACGGCGTCACTGGAGGTTTTCCAGGATTGCCCGGTGTGCCTGAAACAGGCTGAAGTCAGATTTAGAAGAACTCGTGCGCTTTCTTGGGCTTACCAGGTGCTCCTGGTTTTCCTGGCTTTCCGGGTTTCCCAGGCGGGCCGGCTGGACCAGGGGGTCCTGGCAAGCAGCATCCCTCGCAATTCGGGCCTGGCACAGGCTTGCCGTAGTCGCTTTGCCGTTTTGTCCTGGTACTATTCGATGGCCCACCCGAGGGCATTCCCTTCAAATGCTCCACCTCGGACCAAATGTTCTTATTTGTTCCCTTGCAATACTGGATTTCGTGCTGCATCATGAACCGCACGTGCTTCACGTAGTTGTGAGCCATGGGCAAGGTAACCGAGACCGCCACCAAGGCCACAACGCTAAACGTGAATGCAGCATAGGCCACGAACTTGTAGGCCTTTATCCTAGAATCGCCTTCCATAATATTCATCCTACACTTCGGCGTAACAAGCTACTGACCACCCGCAAAGGAGCAAATAAGAGGCCAAACTACAACAACCGTTCTGAAACGGTTCCTTTTATTCTGTCGTTCCAGATGAAAGAATATAGAAACCAAAGTCGAATTCTTGACCTGTTGCGTTGCATACGGACCTCCCAGTAGGTCAATATGACGACACCGACCACCAGCATGACAAGATGGTTTCCGTTTTAGGAAGACAATGTAATCAAGACGGATGTCTAGGCGAGTGTGTGACAAAGTGCATTTCGAATGGGTTCATAATTTAAATAAAAAATAGGCTGTTTCTAGGCACATTTTTCCTTTATTTGAATAATGTGTGAACAGTGACCTATGCGCCAATAAGTGGTATATTGATATCCTGCCGCGAACTGACACCTTTCTTTTCCCGGATACGACTACCTTTTTTCTTCGCGACAGATGCCTTGGCCAACACTGAAGTACGGACTGCCAAGATATCAGTGTCACCAAAAGTCAGGCCGGCGCCTCAGATGCGCAGTTCTGGTTCTGTTTTTTGTCCCTGTACCAAATAGGAGTAGAAAATACAGTGGCTGATCTGTATCAAGATGTCAGTGTAACACCAGGCATACGAAACTTGACAGAAAGGCATTGGATTTCGGATGGTAAAGCAAAAATCACAAAAATGATGGGCGTTTCCGCAGCATCAAGCGGTCGTCATCAGCAACATCATAAAGAAACACCATAATTGGCAATTTACACTACGTACAGTATATGCTGTACAATGCAAAATGCTTATGCGATGGCAGACGTCTCATTTTAAAAAAGTTTGAATTTTCGTGCCAAGTTTTTTATCCAGTGCCCAGTGATGATTGCAATTGGTCGATGATACTTGGAAATAGAAATTTTAAGCACCACGAACCTTTCGTCTGCAAAATTTTGCCTACTGCTCTCGTCTGAAAAACTTTTTGTCAATAATACCTGGCGCTGCAATGCTTCCACAACATCTGCCGACTGCTTTTGTTCATTCAGAGCGGGGTAGCAAAAGTGTACGGTCGTCTCTGCCTGTTTCTGTAGATGAGCTGTGCCTACGATCGCGATGGAGACAATTCGCCATTTTACGAACCGGACCTTGGAGAAGTCTATCGATATGATGCGCCTTCACGTTCACCTGAACGGACCATAGCCGCCTAGCAGTCAGACCTTTCAAGCAAAGACTGTATGGGAAATCAGCGCACACAGGGTCCCTCGGTATGTCTCCACACGAAGGCATCCTGGACCGACTTCCTCAGACGAGGGCGGGTGGGTATGAACTCTGTCGATGTTGGGCAGCCGAGACTGTCGACTCGTTCGGATTACGTCTCTCCATTCGGAGCGCCTCGACGGTATCAGGTAAGTCATTTCAATAGGTTGTAAATAGGCGTGGGCGTGGTGTGCAAGGCCAGCAAGGGTTTATGGCTCGCAAACCGAGCTCCGTCACCAGGGATTGAACCCGGGGGCGAGTCCAGCTGCTTGCTACAAGTAATACAGTACGGAGAGGCGAACGCCGATCCACTGCACCACTATGGCTGCGCTAGAATTCAAGCATGCCGTGTTTTTCTGGTTATGGATTCAGCTGGTGGCAAGCATATGCCTGATCAGAGGTCTCATGTGTGCCTGCAGCCTAAGGTTTCTCAGCCAGAGGCTAGGCTGGCACTGTAGAATCGAATGATCAGGTAAAGTCTCTTAGGAAAAAAATTTTGTGGACAACTTACATTCCCTAGAGCAGAACCCGCTTAGAAACGACCATCAAACCCTACAACTTCCATCCATCACATCATACTGTACAGTAAGTGCAATCTCCTTTCCCATGAAATACCTTCTTTTCAGAAACCAGAGCACTTCTGGAAGTCGCCAGGGGCTTCGGACGCGGTTCCTCAAGTGCTAAAGGTGGAGAAAGCGGCCAAAGACGAACTTACCCCCTCTGGTGATAAATATCATTTTTGTGCGATCATTCGAGGTCAGGAGCTTACGCAGGATTTAGTCGTAGGGTGGGTGCCAACACAAAATTTCCAGAAATAAGCTACTTCAATGACGCCCAGGGAGTATGGTTCAAACGCAAACAGACCGGAAGACTTGGCTGCTCTGCTTTTGGGACTGGTGCAACTGCTCAAAGGCTCAAGCCCGAAGTTAAAGCATGCGATGTAACACTTTAATTAGAACCAACTGGCAATGTGAAACCGTGCGAGGTGACGTCGCATCGCAAGTTGCGACGGTGCACTGATTAGTACTGTACTTCCAACCCTACAACTGTCAATATGGGCACATGCATCGCACTAGGAGGCGCATATGAATCATATACAGATTAGAAGGTTCGTTCCTGTTTTAACACATCACCAAGCACTTTACAGCGCACTCAAGGGTGAAGGGACACATACAAGAATTTATTTACCGAGCCGCGAGTTGAACACTCGCCCGTGTGAGAGGCAGACGCCACCAGGCCACGAGCCCAGTAACCGAGGAGCTCTCTTTCTAGCCACACGAGGTTGAAAACGCGACCAGCAATAGCCCAGTACCAACAACCACGGCCCCGTCCTAAACTCCAGACGGCTGGACGTTTAGTGAAAATCTCTATAGACTTCATGCATATTTCGACTGACACTGTGTAAATCTCAGCCTTGACTAGCAATACTGTAAGATTATGGACGCATCCTTTAGTGTGTGCTCTCTTGAATATCAGCCAATGCCAGGGCGGGCAAAGGTGTATATTAACCCTCAAAAGCCGTTGCATCATTCCTGACTGGCGATCTGGGTCCTCACGCCAAGTAGGCCACACTTTGGGAGCTTCAAAGTACGAGATCCATCAGACATGCACGTACGCATTATGCCAGCCTCTCACACGCGAACACTCGACCGTTTTACATTTTGTTATGCGTGTATCGATTATTACAAGACTTGAGCCGTTTCGCTGACCATAATAGCTTTTGTTTCCAAGGGACACACCGTATCGATCCATGAAATTTTCCCTGCTCACGAAAGTCAACCCGTCGTTGCCTCACTCCTAGCTCGATTGGCGAACGATCATTATTTCAACGGGGGACTGGTTTCGTGTCATAAAGTCTGCGTGTGAGCTTTAAAAAAGCGTGTGCAAAAGATAGGTAATCCTCGTTTTCTTGACTGGCTTATTTCTTCACTTCGTTCTCAACTAGAATGCTAAACGCCAAACCTAGCCACGCTGGAGTTTAGGAGGGGCCGTGGTTGTTGGTACTGGGCTATTGCTGGTCGTGTTTTCAACCTCGCCTGACTAGAAAGAGAGCTCTTCGGTGGCAACTGATACATCGTTTAAGCTAAAGGCGAATGACCGAAAGTCGACTAGCATAAAGCCATTCTCTCTCTGTTATGCAAAGCTGGCAATTCGTAAGCCGCCTTGTGCTCTTTCGAATGGTTTCTTCGTGAACATATTCGAAACAAGGCCGATTCGTCATCGTGGCCTCACCTCAGAGTAGATCAAAAGTATACTAATAAAAGTTTTGCCAACTTCTTTGTTGAACCTTTCGAACTGCTGTGGAAGAGGTGAGTCGTCAACACATCGATCCTATCAGCCCCGTTATTCTATCCCGCTTCCAACTCCTCGAATTCAGACCCTATCGCGAGAATGGCCATGGACATTGACAATGTGGAAGCTCACTATCCAGCCTCGTTGACCAATCACGAGACACGCCAAGTTGACCAGGCCCCGGCCCCCTATGCTGAAACTCGATGGATTCCTGCCACTGGCCGTTCGGACAAACCCAATAATTGTTGGTATTCTCTGCGATTCTTTCAACGTCAAGTGATTGTAGCAGTTGGTTTATTGGTCGCACTCATTCTGTTTGCCGTGTTCATGTACATTTTATACGCTTAGGGAGGACTGTACGCATAGTTAGCAAGCTATTGTATTCTTTGTGACTCGCCCATTGAACTGTGCCTGCATTATTTACACAGATTCCTGTGATAGCCGCACTGTCTTGCTGACCGTAGGCACTTCAAAATCATCGACTAGCCATGTGTGAATTCGCCAAATGGACTGGCCTCGAAAACCTGGGAAATTCAGGGAAAATAGGAATTTTGGAGCCAAAATAGGAATTTTTGAGCCAAACTCAGGAAAGTAGCCATGGATCATGCTAGAAATGAGCGAGTCAGCTGAAATTGGTTAACAATGCTGGGAAAATAAAAAAAATTTGGAAAAGATCCCAATTTTTGACTGGAAAACTCGGAAAAATCAAGCAAACTCATTTCCGCTCTGTGCATCCTCTCGAGTCCTCTACGCACGCCGGCCGTACGGCTGTGCACACCCAACTGGCCCAGTCGATACGCTAACGAGGCAACCCGCTTATTTGATGTTTCAAGGTTCTTTTAGTATCAGCGAGCGAAATCATTTTGTTGGTTATTACCCATATTGTTGAGGTACGTCTCAACTTCGAGCTGCTTACGAGTATGCTTGATGGGAATTTTTTGACTTGGCGGCGGGGCATCCGTCGCCTGCAAACGTGCCGATAACTAATCTTCTCAAATACGCTTGAAATCTCTCATGCATGCAGCTTGACGTATGACAAGTGTAAAACATCGTGTACCAATGTCTTCATAGAGTCTGCTTTCAAATATAACACAGGCTCGCATGCTTCCTTTCTTTTCACATTCATATCAATTCACGGAATGACAGCCGATGGCAACAGTTGCGTCATAAGCTTGAAGACCTTCCTGTTCCAGTAATTCGCATACCACGGCACTAAGTACATCAAGAAAAAGTGCGCCTTTAACAATTTGACGACGATGTAATCTTTCCAGGTCATATCACTCGGGGGCGGCAGACCCATGAGCGGACAAACATAGCCCAGAATCACCTTACTGTTTAACCACGGCCAGAACAATCGAAATCCATCCACTAAAGCCTCGGATAGGTGCACGAATGTCGATGAGGGATTACGTAATCCAGGCACAATAATCTCCTGCTCGACTTGCTTGGCAATGTTCCTTGTAGTGGCCAAGTCCACACCACACGCATTGACTTCATCCCGCATGCCCAGGATATAACCGATCACTCGCCAAAAAAAAACATAGTTCGACAAATCGCTTTCGTCTGTTTCGTATCGAATACCAAATTGTCGTGGATAAAGAATGATGGGAGCCACGAATCCCGTTTGCACTAAGGCCGTGTCATATTGACTGACATAACCTCCAACATCGTGATCATTCTCCGTGGCCATACGACGTCGAACACGATCGTGCCATGCGCGGACATAACGAATCGAACGATAACCCATCGATGACTCATCGCTGACAATATCCGATGTGTGCCAAGCGAATAAATGACCCATCGTGTTCAAATATCGACGTCTAGCTCGTTCATTCGTATCACTTTCACCCGTAAATAAGATGGCATTCGCCAACGATTTAACTGTTAAACCGACATAGAGCGAACAAAAATAACTAAAAGCCACTGATAAGACGTGTCGACGAAAGAATTCACGACCCGCTTCGAATTTTACTCGATCGAACCAAATTGGTACTTCTGATCGATCGTCATCACCAAGAAATGCATTTCCTAATTTCTCCTCACCGGCTCGACGTAATGATTCCAAATCTTTACACACATCCATCCCAGCCTGTCACAGATTACTGCGCGTACTCGAGGGTAATGCCGGGCTAGAATATTGCGCTGGCAGGGCGGCCAGAGTGTGAGTAATATGGCCAGCTTCACCCGCTAAGCATCGTGTACATATCCTTCGCTCAACTGGAACGTAAGCTGGCCAACAAGTTGTTGATCGAATAACTTGGCCTGAAGCTGTGCTCGTGACCTGCTGCCGCCAGTCGAAATTCACTGGCACGTTGCTGACTTTCTTCGCTTCTGGTGAACGTGACGGCGTCCTAATATGATTTCCAACATTCAAGGCAACACCAATTTCAGAATATGGACGCTTCGATGTCATCACCTAAAATATCAATCACAAAATAAGTCGATAGAAAACAGTGATCGCGCAACTCGCGGCATTAGCTAGCCCCATCCCACCCCTCGCCCACACGCATAAGATACCAACGGCCATAACCCCAATCACTAATCACCCGAACCCGCCACTAAATTTTATAACTAATTCTTCCTCCAATAAGAAAAATAGAACAAAACAGCAATTCTGCCACCTGTACAACACAACAATCACTTCGACCTCCAAAGAAAAAATAAAACAGAAAAAAATCGTCCAAAAGAAAAAATTGCAAATCTGGCACTCGAATCGCATTTCACATTATTCTGACTTGGAATACAAAAAAGGAATATCATTTTTTTAGGCACAATCCGAAAATTAAAAAATCGAAAAATCTCCATTGAGCCAAAGCAATAAGAAAATGTAAACCCGAGTTCAACATCAGCATTCACTGACACGAAGGCGTACTTTGCCCCTGACTCGCGCAAGAGCTAATCGAATTGAAACGAGTCACCGTCGGCGATGTCTCGGCACCTTTCTCCACCGTACAATCAACGGCCCCCATCGAAGAGCCGCGTAAAATTTCCAGTTCGTCTCGCAAACGTTCTTCGCGCAATCGCGATTCCTCCAATTCCACTCGCAACGCATCGATACTAGGCTGATCTGGAAAATGAACTTGCTCTACGAGGATCTACGCAACCCATGTGCATGAGGGATTCAGAAAAAGCCCGGATACCCTGACAAGGCATTACCCTACCCAGCTTCGACCGATCCGACACAGGCCAGCATCCCGACCTGATCTGGTCGATCCACTTCAAAAATGAAATGTGAATGGAAATGACGTATTTTGCACCGCGCTATCACCAACTCTCCTCTGGCCGCCTGGGTGGTGTAGCGGTGAAGGAGCCTGTAACAGTTTGCTCGGCAGAGCAGGAAGTTGGTCGGCCCTAACTTCACCTCTGGCCGTCAGCGCCTTGCACGCCTGGCGATTGGTGACTCAACCTTCATCCCCCCGGGGTCGATAAACGAGAAGCCTTATGGGGCGGGAGGCTCTCGAATCCGAGTCCCCCTCACGGGGCACGGGCTGGGTATGGTTACCCCTGGGGTTAGCCACAGACATCGAGGGGTTGCGACTAACACACGCCCTTGCCCGGCATGCATCCCGGATTGACCCCAAGTCGATAGCAAGGTAACTGGAGTCAACTGACAAGCCCCCTGACCCAAAAATAGACCCGCGACTGGAACAACCAGGATAGGTCACAAAAAAACAACTCTCCCTGATCGGCTCCCTCCTGTCCTGCTCTGTTTCCTCGCTGTCAGGTACGGATAGATCGCGATCACCTTTTTCCAGGATCGAGATTTTTTGCATTTTTCTGTTTTTTGCCTATGCGCCTATATTCCTCACTAAAGCACACTTTAGTAATCCAGAATTTTAAAAAGCTTTTTCTTTGGCCGATTTTCAAGCATTTTATGTAAGCTGAAATTGATGAGTACATTTGCAGTTTCGATACACGTCCAGCACAATCAGCCTAGTTTTAAGCAAAATTAGTGTCGATATCGTTGTAATCGATTTGAGCTGATGTTGCTGTTGTCTCTTTATCGCAAATATGATGGATGGAGTGCACCTAGCGTGCTTATGCCTATCATAATTATGCGCAGAATCCCGATGCCTCAATGTCAGGATCGGAAGGGGTCAAATCCCGACGGGATCGGGATCTCGACCTATCAGTACTACTGTTAGGCCACCCTCAAGGGACACAGGGGAATTAACCAGCGCCAGCCTAAAGCTAAAACTTTCTCGTCATAGCATACCACACGTTATCATTTTCCAGCAGATAAGCGCGGACAATTTCAGTTGCCGATCCACCCCTCAGATCGGCGGATCAGCGGATCGCGCGATGCTGGCAGCCCCTACCCCTAGATCCTAAATTCATAAAAAACCATGCTCTCGGTAAAACTAGTAAGTAATACAGCTTCCTTAAAACGGGGCTCTATGGTTCGGTCGATGCTGTCCGCCCAAGAGAAGAAGACAGTCACTGTGTAACCCTGGCGCCTGGGAGAGAATTACTGATCTCCCCTGGCTGGGAACGTCGACCCATCGGGCTAATGTTACAGCCGCCAGTGTAGTCGTAAGACTACCCTTTCCCAAGTCAAAATTATTCTCCCACCAATTTTGGTCGGCCGCATTCTCTCGTTACACCACTCAATATAAGCTGAGCAAATAGGCTTGACTTACTCTCGAGCCCGTGGCCCAGTTGATTGCAAATAAACCGCACTGGATCCTCGGGTTTATCCGGTTCTTCGTACAAAGTATGCAAAGCTCGCGTCAACTGATCCATCACTCCAGTACGTTCCAAATAGCTTCGGAATTCTTCGCGTTTGTTATCGGCCGCTCGAGCAGTCGGACTCGACATGGTCAACAGTGATAAGGCCTCTTTGGTTTCCAAGCCTAGTACTTGTTTGATTAATCCACACTTGAGCAGTTACCGAATCGATAACTGCACTAACCAGCGTCAGATTCAATCTAAAAACCAGCACAATTTTAACCAAATCACACAAAATAAGCAAAAATACAATGACATGAACAGCTTGTCATCAATTCAAAACACACCTGTGAAACGTTTTACTTTTGCAAGTAAGATAATAAGATGCCGAATTCCGCGCGTATGCGTCAATTACACGATTAAGTCAGCTTGAAGCCCTGCACAGTGCAACGCACTCAATCCATTTGCCTCACAAAAATACAAACTATTGACAAGTTCTACAACTAAATAGTGCATAACATAAAACCACCAACTTCTTACACGCGTGCATAACCGCACATGAATCAGCACTGCCCCCGCTTTGCATCAGGTGGTCAGATCGCCGTGACTTACTCTTTGTATCCGAATCAAGACCCAAGGAGAAAGCAATTTTAAGAGGGGAGAACTATCCGAAACAAAAAGAAACAGAAAAACCAAAGGGATTCAAACTAGAGCAATTACCCACCCGAATACGTATCTCGATTCAAACCGTCACCGATCGCCGACCATAGTTCTCCAATTGGGGAGGCTCGACGGCAACCCTGGTGACTTCTCCAATGCCCTTGGTACGCCCCTCGCGGAACAGCAATCGACTACCCGCCACGATGAATTCTGGCTGCCGAAGGAAAACGAACGTCACGTGCACGTTTTCCCCTTGCTTCGCCGATCGACTACGAGAACGGATTCGGGCGATAATGGCCGTTTGGCACACGTTTCCAATATGCACTGTCGTCTGGAAGTTCTCAGCGATGTATCGAGCCGGGTGGTACAAAATGTACACGTCCGCTTCGAAGGCCATGCTCGATGCCAGAGGCAACGACCCGTTGCGTGGACTGATCATGACCAAACCCTGAAAGACACAAAATCAACATTTGTCGGCTAGCTATTTGCCTGTGATCACGGACAATGGCATGACTCGAGTGCTACTGAGGCCCCTAATCAGGAGTCAAAAAGTAAGATCCTACCTTTCGCAATTGAAATGAGTTAAAATCGCCAATGGCCAACGAGGCAGCTTGCCCAGCTTGTATTAATCTACAAGGTGCGCGATTCCGTTGCAAACTTTCGATAACGACTGGCTTGAATTCGCCTAACGGATCAGGTCCAACCAGAAGCTCATCGCCTTCTCTGACAACTCCCTTCGATAACAAACCATAGCATACGGATCCCACGTGCGAAACGTTGAAAATTTCATCTATTTCGAACACTGGCTCATATTGCAGCTGCTCATCTCGTTCGCGTTGCGTCTGCGGTCGAGGCAAAACATTCAGAAATTTTTCCAGTTGATCGAGATTTTCTCCAGTTACGCTCGACAACATAAATATTGGTACGACCCTAAAATGTACCAAATGTACGAGCATGAATGGGCAATAAAAACGAGCGCATTACTTTCCCTGGCTAAAAGAGCCAGCAGCCGTCAATGCATCGTCCTCCGTTCGCACAACCACCGGTATCTTGACGTAGGTTGGTTGCTTGAGGATCGATTGCAATGCATTCACTGTTCTCTCCACGGTCGCAGCTGGTGTTATGTCAATCTTGGTAATAATAACGAATAATGGCACTTGCAACGCATTCGCCCAGGCCAAGTGCTCCCTCGTTGTCCCAGCTGAAATCAAGGCTTGTTTGAGCACGATGAAAACAACCAGAAGAAATCCTCCTTACATCCAATGCCCATGTTCGCAGCAACCACCAAGGCCACCATGTGAGGCTTATAGCCACTCAAACCGATTATGGTAGTTTTCATATATTTCTGATGACCAGCCAAGTCGATAAAGGTGATCATTTTAATGGCTTTGTCGCAAATTTCCTCCAACGTATGATCACGGTAGTTCAAAATCTAAGGATTAAAAAATCGTCTCCGTTGTGCTTGCTTTCAATGGAAGGGGCATACCGTTCCCTCAGAATCGAACCCCATTACATCCATGCTGATTGACGATGTTCGGCCCGTCTGAACCTCGTGCAAGTGGCGGAACAAGTTCAGCCGAGACTTTCCTCTACCATTGTCCATCTCTCCTTGCGTTAAAACACCCAACAGCGTCGATTTCCCAGCATCCGCACTGCCCAAAACAGCGACTCGCACGTCGATGAACTGAAATAACATACATCGATCAGTATACAACATATCCATCTAATGTGATTTACTTACTTGCTGATTATCAGGAACCTTTCGAACCAACAATTCAGCAACCCTACGACGAACAGGCGAGTCGCTAACTTCTCGTTCCCGGAGAACGTTTACCGATGCACCAAGCCTGCAAAAGTAAAAAAACGTCACACAGAACACACTTCTTGTAAACTAGATATGACGTGCACTTACTCGGAAGCCATCCTACGTAGAGTCGAAACAGAAGCATCCATTTCTCGATCTGTCAAACCGGCGCATACGCCATCATCTTCCACACCGATCTCGTATATTGCTTCGCCTTGTCCTTCGCGCAGCCGCCACTTCATTTGTGTTACCAAATGTTGAAAGCGACCTGGCGATGGATCGACCAGTTTTAACTGAAAGAAAGTACTGTTAGGAAAAGCGCGCACTGGTCATGTTTCTCGATAAACATGTTTACTTAAAAAAGATTTGGGGATATTACCTTGTACTCCACATTGCCTTCATCATCTTCCGGTGGCAGGGCATTTATTGATGACCTCTGTCGGGTCAACACCCGTTTGGGTGCGGCGGACGACTCCATGGTGCCGCGTTGTTTCGACTGTAATTTTCCGCTCGATTTATCTTTTTTGCCACTGGAAAAACCACTTGTTGGCGAAGAGAGATCGTCAGAATCTGCGACCACATTTCCCTTTCCAACTGATATCCTTCTCTTGAATTTCGGTTTCCCCGTTTGCTCGCTTCCGAATAACGAAATCATAAACGACATTTTTGAATTTCCGTCACCAAATGAAGAAAAGTAATCCGAAAAACGGGAATAAACCGAGAAAACTTTTTACATTCCCCCAAAAAATTCGTTTCTGAAGATTCCTGCACTTGATGGCGCCTGCGCCGACGTTTGTCTACGTACAAGAAGCCGGCCGAGCTTCTTCACCAACTTGAGATCGACGACGCAAAAAAACCAGCTAAAACCAAAAAACTACATCCCGATTTTGTCACGTATAATATGCACACGCACAAGCATGCGTGACTTTGAGCACGAGTCAAAAATGGTACGCCTACGAAAGGAAAGAAGGGACCTTCATATATGTAATGTAGGTAGAAGTCAATGGTGACACAACGCAATACACAGTTTCATCAGCCAGAATCAACGCGAAATAGGTAACTCTTGTGCAATATTTTTTCAGACTCACTAGATATGTACCTCCCACCGATTGGATGCGAGCGGCAACTAGGTTTCACAAATTTGCATCAGCTGTGCTCAAAATGCAAAAGGCCACCGAAAACCGGAAGATTTGAAAAAACCAAAACTTCAAAACAAAAATTTGAATACGCCTTATACGTTGGCTACAATAAAAAATGCAGATTTTGCAACCTCTAAACTTCAGTACTGTAAACTTTAAAAACAAAACAAAACCCCGGCTTGTTAGCGCACGTATTTGCAGTCGTCCGTCGCGCGGCCCCCATCCTAGAAAATTAGACAGCGCACACTTGCGAAAGTTCGTGTTTAAGTAAACCCTTCGTATAAATTCGGCGCCAAATTTAAAATTACACATGTAAATTCATGATACGTCGTTAAATTTCATATAACAAAAATTTTTTCTCTTACGGTATGAATTTCCCTTTATTTCCATGCAGAATATAGCCGGTGCACCAGCATACCTGAGATTTTCATTTTTTGTGGCCATTTTTGCCCTAGCAATTTGTGTGGGCACGACACTGGCGATGTGATTCGATCTTAAGCAGTGAAAAGTTTATAATTCACCGTGGGAACCATCTTGGATGTAACTATGACGACTAATCTTCGATGAAGGTTAATCTTGTGATCGCACTTATGTGAGAGGAGGAGACTTGTCCGCGCCCATCTTTTGTGTTTCGCATGTTTAACAGCTCGTTGACGTGGGTTCCTACTCGAGCTCGTTTCGAAGAATGCTGCATCGAGCTTCTTGGGTGACGCATTTCGTCCTTCTCTCCGTCCATTGCGTCCAGTCGATGCTTGTCCGAGTGATCGGTTTGACTGTGCGCTCCTGGGCTACTCGATTATGAACAACTGCCAAGGTCGGCAATTTGATAATTTCCGAGTCGACAATTGCGTAAACGCCTCGAGTGACGTCAGGGTGGTGTGGTGGGGTGCCGTGTGGTGTAAGCAATCATCTTCAGCTATTCGCCCTATGCGGCACGGCTCTCGTTCATCATCGGATACACATTATTTTTCCTTACTTCCTCGCAAAATCATTGCTAACAATCTGCGCATACTTTAGCAAACACGAGTAGGGCCTGTTGGCTGCCTCGACCATATTATGCGTTTGGGGGTCGTCGGTGGGCTTTAGCGCAATTTGCGACAAACGCGTACGAAAGCCGTGAGTGAAACTTGTCTTGAAGAATTCGACGGGTGGTCGTGGTCGAAGGTGGCGAAGAACGGATGAGCCCAGAACGAATGGGACCCTTTTTTCACTCCTACGCGTCCCGTAATGACTGGCTTTGTGTCTAAGCTGTGAAAACTGATCCGAGAGGTCCAACCTTGACACGACGTGCGCAGTTTCGAATCTTAGAACCTTCTTGGATTTGCTTGAACAAGGGGCGAATTTGCGCCCGTATGAACCCTGCTACCTACGATTGCCAGGTTTTGACGTCTTGTTGACCTGGGCTCGTTGGGGCAAGTTTTAATCGTGATCGTCATGATTGGCACTAGTTCACCAAATCTCACAAGCCCATGCATTCAATGCGCAAAGATGGCCATCGCCATCCTTCTCTCCCTTCTATTCCTCGCAGTGCTTACTCAACAAGCTAACGCGGCACCCAAATCCAACTCGGCGCCCAAATCGGTTAATTCTGCCTCTGTGGCCGGATCGTTAGCGCAAACGGGTGCGCCTTGCGATCCGCGCCTATCATTGGGTCGAGTTGTGGACGAGGTGAGCAAAGACTACGACAAGAATATTCTACCCCGCGACGATGGGGTCAATGTAACTGTGGAGATACATGTACAGGAAATATCCGAGATCGCCGAGTTGACCGGAGATTTTGAACTGGACATTTTCTTTTCGGAGATTTGGATCGATCCTCGTCTCTCATTCGATCATTTAGCTTTATGCAAAAATAACATCACTTTGAAACCAGCTTATAAAAGTCGTTTATGGACGCCAGACACTTGCATCGTGAATTCGAAGGAGTCCAATATTCATACATCGCCCTCAGAGAACACGTTCGTCATTTTGTACAGGAACGGCACTGTTTGGCAAAACCATCGTATGCGGGTAAGAGCGCCGTGCGAGATTGATTTGCGGGCCTTCCCATTCGACACGCAAAGGTGTTTCCTTGGTGAGTTACGATTTTAAATTGTGATTTATGACCTCAGCCAATTTTCCAACTCCTTAGCATGTTTTTTCCTGGTTTTTTTAGTTTTCGAAAGCTATTCATATAACTCACAAGAAATCCAGCTATACTGGTTTCATCACCCCGTCACCGTCATGGGTTCGGGGGCACTACCCGATTTTAACTTGATCGACACGAAGGTGGAACGACTTCAACTGTGAGTTCATACATTTGATCACGTCTAGCTTGCACAGTATGTGTGATGGGGGATAGAAGAAGTGGGCATCTGACAGTGTCTATCAGTAAAGTCCACACAGAATACAAGGGCAGAAAAACTGCAGTCTCAGAATATAACAGCAAAAACTAAACTATTCTTTTCGGTAACACGCAGGGAATATCCGAACGGCCTTTGGGACGAGCTGAAAGTGACATTCGTGTTCAAACGTCGATTTGGTTTCTATTTAACCCAAGCTTATTTTCCGACCCTGCTTACGGTAGTGGTCTCGTGGATTACGTTTTATTTGGAGCCTCGAGCCTTAAGTGCCAGAATCACTTTGGGTGTGAGCAGCCTTCTGGCTTTGACTTTTCAGTTCGGCAACGTGCTCAGACATCTGCCACGCGTCAGTTATATAAAGTGTATTGACGTTTGGATGATGGCCTGCGTGGCCTTCGTCTTTCTCTCGCTCATCGAGTTGGCCATTGTTTGCCGCATTTCCAGACGTCAACGTTTGTCCGTTCTGGGTAAAAATACAGTGAGCAAATGGTTGGATATGGTCAGGAGCAAGAAGTCGTCCACAGCGACCCCTCCAACCAAAGGGCTGAAGGGTGGAGGCAGTAAGGTTGGACCAGGTGGATCCAAGTACAGTCCCGCCGGATTACTTATTTTACGAGCAGCCGCCGCGGCAAAAGCTCAACAACAAGCCGAGGCGGCAGCCATGACATCTATCAACCAATCGCCATCTCCGAACACTTCCGGCTCTCCTGGTCCTCGATTGGCGTCTTCGAGTCAAACAACTGCCATAGGTCGTCCACCCACATCACCTGTCCCTGCGCTCAAGACCAGTCAAACTCATCTCACTCAACCTGCAAAGCAAAAGCAGCAACCAACGCAGCAACAGCAACAGCCACAGTCACAACCACAACCGCAGCTACAGCAGAAACCGAAAGCAGCTTCGCCGAAAGCTGACACTTCTCCGTCGCCCACAACAAGTCCTAAACCGTTTCACCACGACGAACGTACCAAACTAATTTCTTCGACTCTGCAAAACGGGTCCACGACTCCGCCAGCAGCCACTCGAGTCAGAATCCCTGAGCGATTGATGATGGACAGAAAGAAACAAGCTGCTGCTGATCGTGAAAAGAAAGAAGGCAAAGAAGGAAGGGAGGTATCTCTCTTTTGCTTTAGAAATATCAAAGTCACAGCCGACAGGATCGACAACATTAGCTTGATCGTTTTCCCGGTCTGCTTCTGCGCCTTTAACGTAGTATATTGGTTGTATTACGTGGTCTTATTTCATTTGGATAATCCAGCTAACAATGGATAAAAGACGAGTTTATTTCTTCACTGCTAGAGTGTATTGTTAATTGGGTATGATCTTGGTTCTCGTGCTGTAAATTGAACTGAGGGATGTATGCAAAAGAATGTTGTATCGCGGGTTCGCACTTCTTATCGTTAGAAGTAGACTGCTTTGATCAGCAGATCGGTGTTGGCATACCTAATCCACAAGTCATGATTGACCACCTCGCCCAACTACTGTAGGCATGCGCTCGAGAATGGGGGTGGGGCATGCGCTCGAGAACTCGCTAGCGCCCCACCCTCAGCGTGCGAGGCAGATGCCCCCGCTGGGCCACGAGCCGGACATGTGCTTACTGTATGAGAGGGTGGGCGAGAAGAGTCTCAAAAAGTCGTCGAAGCACTCGGAAATATGAAGGGCAAGTATTGTCATCTCCTCACTGCATAGCGAAGTATTGCCTCAATCCTATTGCCCTAGTAATCCGGAACTGAGGGATAAAAGGATTCTGGAAGGTTTTCTAAATCTTGGCACTAAATATTCATCGATCAAATGTGTTTTGCCCCCTTTCCTCTCTGACGACACTTTTGTGAAAGGCGACTACATATCGTAGAAAATGACAAGCTGAAGCAGCTTTTAGTTTCTTCTTCGTCGAGAAGCCCTTCTTCTCGTCGCTTAGCAGACTTTGACGCTCGAAAAAGTTTTACTTCGGGTTTAAGGGGTGAATTAAGCACGAGGCCTCACTATTGTTGACAAGGATACACTTGCAAATCCTCCAATGCTCGGCTCCAAGACGACTTGGGTTACGACGATGCCGTCCCGTCAGGTGCCCAGCCAACTCCCAGGCTATGTATGTAGAGACCGGCAAATTTCTCATGCTTAGATAGAATCAAAAAGGTTAGGAAGGGAAAATTTGGAAAATCGACGAAAATTTCATTTGTGGACCATTCGCTTCAATTTTTTCAATAAAATGATCGTTTCTAATTTGGTTCTTTGTTTGCGTTTGGTGTGGTTTCTTACGACGAGCCTGATAGGGTTGCGTGCTGTAAGCGCAGCCGTTGGCATGGCTAAATTTGGAAATAGATCGAATCTTGGTTGTGATTCATCAGTCAAAGCAGAGGCTTATGTAAAACGTTTGGTTGCTACTGATTACAATCGAGAAGTATTCGCTGTGGAAGGCATGGAAGGAGAGGCATCGCCCATTGTTGTCCATTTGGAAATGCATATTCAACAATTGGCAGACTTATCAGCGGCCAGCGGGGACTTGGAAATCGAGCTATTTTTTACGGAGGTGCGCATTTTAGAGTAGACGACTTGCGGCTTGAGTGATTTGTTTATCATTTTGGTTTCAGATATGGCAAGATAAGCGGTTACAGTTTGCAAGTTTGGACACGTGTCGAAAGAATGTGACCTTTGACAGGGACTTTGAAAAGATGATCTGGTTGCCCAGAGTGTGCGCCACTAATTCCAAATTGGCAAAGTCTCACAACTCGCCTGCGCCGAATGAATTCTTGATTATTTATGCGAATGGGACAGTATGGAGAAATCATAGAATGGTACGTTCGGGAGAGGGGGCATCTGCTCGGTTTCTGAAGAGGGGCAGAGGTGGGATATGCATAGGACTGATTGTGAATGATGTTTTGGTAGGACCGCCCGCGACGGTGTTTCAGCACTGCAGGAATAGCACAGATTCTTTCGTCGCTTGCGGTTACCGTTCTTCCCTGATATCACTGCGACCTAGAGTCTGAGGCCCTGTACATTCAACTTTCTTTTTTTTTAGAAACTGCGCGCACCCTGCCATTTCCAAATCGATCGCTATCCCTTCGACCAAGTGTACTGCTCTTTAAAATTCGGCAGCTTTAGCTACCAGACGAACGAAGTGCATCTCGAATGGCTCCCCAATACACCAGTCACACTAATGGGGCCGTTCCTGATTCCCGACTACGAACTGATGGACTATGATCTACGCTCAGACTATTACGGATATCGAAACGGAGCTGACGGGGCGTGGCAGCGATTGGAGATCGTACTTCGACTCCGGCGTCGTTTCGGCTATCACTTTCTGCAGACGTATTTACCCACGGCAGCCACGGTCAGCATATCGTGGGTGACATTCTGTTTGGAAGAGCGTTCCTCATCCGCACGTGTCTCGGTCGGTGTCAGCGCCCTATTAGCCTTGAGCTTTCAATTGGGAACGCATGCTGACTATCTCCCTCACGCCAGTCAGTTGAAAGCGCTGGACATATGGATGCTGTCTTGTATATGCTTCGTCTGTGCTACCCTTCTTCAAACTGTACTCGTCGCACGTATTGGTCGATGGCAGAGAAGGGAAAATTTGAAACATATCACTGTAACTACGTTGACTGATATATTGAGGGCTAGACGCACAAGCAGCAGCCCCGCAATCGTACTCCCTGGAAGGCTGGAGCTAAGTAAGCCAATGCAGCCAATCAATAGACGACCCAGTTCGTGCGCGGACAAACGACGAAGACGATTGTCGCATCTCGTTAGTACAAACCCTCCTCGATACTGGTGGTTGTCCAAAGTGACAACGAACAGGATAGACAAAGGCTCCTTGTACATTGTGCCAGCCGCATTTGGAATTTTCAACGGTATTTATTGGTTTTATTACGGAGGCCTATATTTTAGGTTTTTCTAGCATTCTTGTGTCATCTCTGAGGGAACGCCAAAAGGTCGCGAGGTCGTCTTGTCGTCGTGTGTTGTTTCCATGTTCATTTGTTTTTAATGTACGTACGTAATACTTTGACAAAGTGTCGCCTAGCAGAATTTGCTTCGCACCTATTGCTCAAGTTTCTTCGCGCACTTTTTCGAGACCGCCTAGGCATGAACAGAATGTGACAAGAAATATGATTCTTGAACTTCGAGCCATTTTTCATTAAGGCCTTCGAAAAGCTCCTCGAAGCACCTATTCTTGAGCAGAATATTAGCATCGAACATACTGAACAGTTGAAGACAGGTTCAAGGGGGCGTGCTTTTACTGTCCGACCCATTGGAGCTTACAAACTACGAAGGGTCTTTCAGCGAACGTTCGCATACCGAGATATGAAAAACCAGTTATGCAGTGAAAGCATCGTCGTTGGGTGTGTTCCAAAGATTGTAGTCTTCGGATCTAGAGATCATCGAAGCTGTCTTCAAAAGACTGTCACATCGAAAGCATGAGGAAGTATCAGCACAAGCTCAAGATGGATAAAACTGCATGTCTCCATAGATTCTCATATTGAAAGCGTGGAACAAGCTCAAGATGAAACTGCTATAAAAAGGATACCACTCAAAAACTGATGCAAAATGAGGCTACAACTTCTTACGGCTAAACTCTTTTTTTCTGCAGCAATTGTTTAGCTTGTACCTTCTAGTGCGCTTTGTTTTTGTGATGCTATGCGGATATGTGCGAATGTACAGAAGAGAAAGAAAGGCCATGTACAGCCATCCAGGATATACCAGACACCAACTGGTACATCCTGGGTAGGCAGTCTGGTCCTCGTGTGGTTTCCTAGTGGAGACACGCAGAGGAACGATACTGCATGTGCTGGCCCCACAGCGCCTTGCTTAAAAGGTTTGACTGCTGACTGGCTACAGAAAAAATGGCCTCAAGCGCAAGAAATTTAAAAACGAAATCTGAGAGCTCATGCAAAAGTCCGCACAAAACTGTCTGCAACAAGCCCTTTACGCTGCTGTACCAATAACCAAAGTAATCCAATAAGCTTAGGTTTAAGACCGGGGGGGGGGGGGGAAAGCTGAAATTTTTATTACATACAGTATATGATGATTACTGATACAGTACTCTCTTTGTACGTACTCGATCAGCTAAGATGCAACGTGAGCGCCGCTTTAGCGTATCCTATCTCACAAGCGGAGCCTTCGATCTCTCATACTCATACACTGTTTTCTGCGGCTTGCGTGGGCCTGTTTTTGGTTGCACCTACAGAAGGCTTGGGGCTAATTTAAGCAAGGCAGAGCCCGGTTGAAACTAGAGCTATTTTCTCATCATCTACAGTATACAGTTCATAAATTGTGTCCTGCTTCGCAAAAATAACTGTCTGCGGGGTTCTCAGGTGCAGTACCGTATTGTGCCCACTCAGCACATTGCCAGAATCGTTTTCTTGATGCACATGAGCAATGACATGAAATAATTACATGCTTGGCCTAATTATCCATCTCTTCCTTTTGCACACGCGAAACTAGCACGCGAAACTGAACGAAGACAACCGTGGCACCCCTGCCCATGAGCTATAGTACCATCGAATACAATAACTTCGAGAAATACGTTTGAATAAGGCAGCACTAAAGCCCGTTTCAGTTTCTCATGTAAGCTCTCACAGGAGACAAGACAACGAAAATAAGATGCAAAATTATCCGTTGGGCCAACTCGGATTATAGTAAACATTGGGGTACGATTGCTGGTTGGGAAACACCGCGAACCCACTTTGCCGCGATTGTTGAAAAGACGGTCTAAACGAACGAGGGTCTTGGATTGGTGGAGGTGGTTGTTGATTGAAAGCCAATCCGCCGGAGCTTGGCCCGTATAAATACGACTGACCGTTGTTGTTGTGGTTATTGACAAACGGCCGTCCAATTTGAGAGGGTGAATTCGAGCCAACGGTCGGCATACTAGACATCCAAAAGCAGTCTCGACCCGTCGGCGCCAATAGTGCACGTCCACGATCGACACCGAGTCGAGTGACGCCGTAAGACGGTAAGCAAACTGCATTGCACTCCGTGCATTTAGATGCTAAGGTCAATGAGAAAGAAGTTCTAAATTGACGGATTGAAATGAAAAACACTGCAAACACTATAACTTTCCGTTTCGCTATGTAGCATTGCTGTGCATTTCCGGAAGGAAAAGATCAGTAGTGCCCCTATCTTGATGCCCTGCGAACGTGAAACCCCTGTTGTCGCATCAGCCGCGGATATTCAACCCTTTTCTGCGACTCAATCCAGCCACACTTACCAAACGCATCATGGTCGACCCGTTGCATCCAATACAAGTTTGGACCGCATTGCATCTTCGACTCAGAATCAAAATACAGCTCATCCCTGAGCTTCTCATTTATTGGTTCCAGATGCCACCTCCATTCTTCGGCCCATGAGACGGCACGCTTTTTCTGCAAGGATAAAATACTGTAGTTACGCCTTGATTGTGCACACACAAAATAGCGTTTACTCCAAGGGCATTTTCAGCCGCTTCTCGCAGGGAATCGATGGTGGGAAAGGCGGACTCGTTCAGATGCGATATGAAACAGAAATTAGATGGACCGATGAGAGGACGTGCGATGACCAGTTTCTGAAAAGGTAAATCAGTTCAGACCACGGCGTGCGCGCAACGTACATTCTTATGAGAGTTTTCCCGATCCTGATGCCAAACAAACAACCAGCTGCAGTCAGTAGCAACCGGGATAAGAGCTAGCCCATCACTTATTCCTGTTTGATTCTGTCTTTTGCGTATAAATTTCCCTAAATAATATCAGTCCGATCGAAAGGGTATTTTGTCACGTTTAGGTCCAGCACCAAATTTTTTGCAATTATTCTTGTGCGCCAATTTTCGCAGGAGTGGCGTGTCTGCTGTAACATACTGGACTGTAGTCATGCAAGTAAGTTTAACAGCTGTACGTGGTGATGTATCAGAGATGTTTGAAACGGGTGATATAACTTTCGCATAAAGAGCATTTTGCCTGAAGCAACGAGTAATCGCTACTGTGAGCAAAAAGTGTGGCCTGTGCCTCACTTACGGACGCCGAAACGCAGTCCGCTCTGAAATGCCCTGTTGGGGTTTCAGTTTTAACGTTTAGGGCCACGAAGGGGCGCCCCCTCGACCAGACGTATCTTATCAAGTCAACTCCTAGTTGTTGTTAGTTTACGAACCCCTGCATTATCTCATTTCCGTTACTGGTGCAGATCTTACGCAAAATAAGTGCTCTTTCAGATCGCGTGTGAGTAACTTTTTCAGATTCCTTGGCGGTGGTTACTAAATGTACACGCAATATAATCGAGGTCGACAGTACCCGTTTGTACATTGTCCTGTCTAACGCTACGATGTTTGGCTCCAAGAACACGGAAGATTTGTATGGCCAATAGTGTGACCTCCCCGACTCTGGATTCCAGGAACTCCAGACGTGTCCTATTGTTCACAACACGGCTGAAGTTCCTGAGATGACCCTCGCCTGAATGAACCACAAACCCTATTAGCCATGAATGAACACTAAAAACGGTGGGCACGCACCTTGCCGAAATCGACGATAGTTCGGACATTTTGATATGGAAATGTGCCCGCCAATAAAAACTCGGCCGAAGACGGGTCGTTGATCATAAGCCTCAAGGTCGTTGGCGAGTGTTCACTCTGACCATTCGAGCCTAGTATTCGTCTTTGGTATTCCTCGCTGGTCAGATAGGTCAGTTCGTAAGTGGTCGTTCGACCGATGATAAATCGCCGAAGCACGTACCCACCAACGGCACTGGTCAATAGAAGTACAGCGGTCAGAATCATAACCAGCATTGTCCTGCGAGAGACCGTCCAAGGACACAAAGAGCGCAGAGGTGACCCTTTCGCCTTGCCAAAATCATGCCGAAAACGGCGAGAATCACTGTCAGCGCTACTCGACAATGAAGACGAGGCAAGGGCTGTTTTTGAAGGCTGAAAAAAGACTAAAGGTAAAACGGTACCTAAACAGAATATTCAAGCTATGGGTATTGGAGGAAACGGCCTAGAATCAGCAGAATGATGCAGTAACCACCTGGTAACCTGCTGTATGAGCATATATTGATCGTGCAAGCTACGCCACTAAGACTATAGACTGGGACTTTGATCGTGCACGCAATCAGTTCTAGTTGAATCGCTTTACGGGTATAGTTGGCCTCTTACCACTAGGATAAACTCTGACATAGTCGAAGTCTTGCTGCTGGCACTGCCGCTTTCCTTCCTGCTAATCTCTCCTTTCACTCCGATGGCAATATCAGTAGCCGTCCGACCATCAGCGCTACTTGTGTTCCTTCTCTTGTTATACAAATGCACCCTGGCCAGTCGTCCATCGTCTCGCACAGTCATCAAGTGCAATGCTGGATTGGCGTAGGGAAGTGGCAATGTGGGCAATGGAGGTGGTAGAGGTTTGACAAAATCAGAACCCGTGATATACTCAATTGGACCATGTTCCTCATTTTCCTCGATCAGTTGCTCCCAAGACCGACGCCTCGATGAAGTCAATGTATCGTGAACGTGAGCGTGTCGATTCATGTCACTGTCCACCTGAGCAATGGGCACTGATGATCGAGAATCGGTTCGCGAACTAGCTTCGGACACACGCTCAGTGTTATGTTCGCTACATTGATCTACAACGTCCGCCCAAGAGCGTCTTTTCGATGGCAAGTAGGTTTCTTCATTCGAATACCACACCTTGTCAGGCCCGGGTGGCTGATCGTAGCTAAAATAGGCCGCTGGTCCATCTTGTTCTCCAACGCTGTTAAAATTCGCAGCCGCTGGCATTTTGAAAGCCTGGTAAATTCCAAATGAGGTTCCAATAAGGATTCAAATCATGACCACAAGACCGCGGTTAAAATTGTTTAAAACTAGACATTTGTCAAGCGTCAATGAACTCTGTTCTAGTTCTCTCTCATTGGCGGCGGCAATCCCGTTGGTCGTTTTTCTGCGCATGTTCTCTCCTCGTCTCGACCTCCCTTTTTGGTAGTGCGGTCAACAACGGACGAACGGCGAAGAGAGGGAACATGCGGGAAACAACCAATAAAGGTACTACAGGAGGCCAATCGATCCGCTGGCTCGTGTATGTGTACTCACAGTCAACATTCTACTCGACCGGTTTTCCACCTCGTGAACGAGTCACCTCGGTAGCCTCATGCATTTTGCCCTACGCGACACGAATATAAACCTGTCTATGACGATCCACCATAGTCGCCGTACGAGGGACAGGTGCGCACGTCGCTCCCTGGTCGGGCTGATCGATAGGCAGAAGGCCGCTCTGTGGTCGCAACTGGCGACTGCATTTCAAGAAGGTCTCAGAATGACCTCTGCGACCTGGAACCTAGTAAGAAACTTTGCGATATGTATTATCATTACTCGGTCGATTACACGCGACCTGAATTGAGAATCGTGAATCGGAGAACAGAAAGTATGAACAACCCTGCAAGGCAGATCGACGTTGGTTGGTGCATCGGCTTTCTCATCGTCAGTTTGCAAGGCCGCGCAAAGTGACTAAGAAGGATATGATCATTTTCAGTCGCAAGCACAAGATTTATAATTCAAAGCGGTGCGGTCAATCTGGTGAATTCTATGCATGCATTGCAGGTTAAATAGGGGCATTCACACAGCGCACATTATTCCAATTCAGAAGGTTCTTGAAACTGATTAGCATAACCATTATCCCATGCCCCCAGACACAGCGCAATACTCTCTCTATTACTCTCAAGGCCCCTTTCACCTTAACCCTCACAGAGTGGATCTCTGCTGGTGCTGCTTGTTGCTGTTGCTGTCAGGCATGTAGTCACTACGTGGCGTATGGTGTGCTCGTACCTCAGAAAATAGCTCGTGAACATCCCGTTCGACGTGGCTCACACATTTTGCGGATGCTGCCGGAGGCTTGGTCGGTGAACATACGAGTGCGTGAACTCCTTCGTAGACGATCTCTGCATCACTCCATCATCCAAGCATTGCACCGTTGCACACTGCAAATTATGCACATCAGACACAAAAATACATCTAATTGTGAGTCATGGCCTGTAACTTCGATGTTGGTACCTTCGCGTGTGGTGGTTTATACCTGATGGCAGGCTCAGAATGCGCCCTTTGCCTGATCGATGGTTCTGACACCGGCTTCTGCCTGAAGGACGCTTCTGATTGCCTGACGGTACCGTTTAGCCAGCATCGCTGGCGGTCGGGGGTAATCAAAGCGCTCCCCTGGCTGGGAGACGTCAACCTCTTCGGTTGATGTTTCTAGGGCAGGTATATTCGCGAGACTTGCCATGCTCCAGTCGGAGTTTTAGCCCAATGACTTTGGTCTCGCCTCCTGGGTGCGTGCAATCGTAGCTTGTGGACTGCCCGACGAAGCCGAAGCCAATATGCCGACTAGGGCAAGGGCTGACTGGCGATCCCGCAACAGCTGGTATCTGGATCTTCAGCGGAGGGCTTCCCTGACGCCAGGGGAGTAGGGGATGAAGTCTCCGCGTATTTTTCAGGCCCGTTAATCGACTTCAACGAAGCATAGGACACATGACCATATTCGGCTTCTGATTTGAGGTAGTAATCGACGGCTTTGGTGATGTCCATTTGGTAATCGGCAATACGGATGAGAGGCAGCAGGACTGCTTGGTTTTCAAAGTTTTTCTGGCAGGCAATGGCCTCCCGACCTCGCTGCTTTCGTCTTCGTTGGCCACACAGAACCGCAAGCGATCGCGACTGAAATCATACTGTAGGCCATCCTCTTGTTCAAGTCGTCGAAGCCCTTCTTGATTTCCACGTACGTTGTCTCCCAGTTCGTTGAACAGCCCACCGAGGCACGACGCCAGAGCCAAGCATTCCCTACTTACGCGTATATCTGGACCTGCCGCACGAAGCTATCCTGGTACTTTTTTCACCCATCCTGGTCGGTCCAGGTGAGGGTCGATTTTTGACCCTTTACCCGAGGGCTAGGGGCTTGTTAGCATGAGGCCTCTCCTCGTTTATCGACCCAGGAGGGATGAAGGGTGAGTCGTCCACCGCCAGGCGTGCTAGGCGCCTAGAGAACTTCACCGAGTTCTCAGACGGCCAGAGTTGAACTCGTGGCCGACCGGCTTCGAGCTATGCCAAGCAAACTGCGAAACACACGCCTTTCACTGCCTACACCACCGAGGAGGCTGTCTGCTGGTACTTGCTCATTTCGGCTTCGCTCTCGGCCGCAATCAGCGATACCAAGGTGGCGTTGTTGAGTGATTCTCCTACTCATTGATCAGACAGGCAGAGGCAGAGAAATCTTCTTGAGAATAATCAGGGGAAGAGAGTGTAAAATAGAATTGGTACTTTACGAAACACCGGGCAGCATATCGTTGCTGGCAGTCTGTTTAGTGTCGGAGTCTGCCTACGTCGAGGGCGGTTGGTTCGTGTCAAGCAGTAGTCGGACTGGTTCGCAAGATGTACAAAAACGATTCGCCCAGGGGATCGCCAAATTCCTCGAGTTCGCCAGTCCATTCGCCGCTGGCAAATCAATTGCAAGCGATACTCGATCGTCTTGTGGAGCCGAGAAAGCTCAAAGAAAGTCCGCTGTTGGAGTCCGAGATCAAATTCCTGCTCGGTTCGGTCAAGAAGCAGCTAAAGGCGACCAAGTCGGCCTTGATCGATGTTTCGGGCCCAATCAACATCTGCGGCGACACGCACGGCCAGTACCGAGATGTTCTGCGAATCTTCCACCTCTGCAAATGGCCACCAGTGGCGAAGTACCTGTTTCTTGGTAAGTGCGTTTTCTGTGCTTCTATAAGGAGGGAGGCCAGAGGCGGGTCTTTCTCAGGAGACTACGTGGATCGAGGACGGCGCAGTGTCGAAGTCATGTGCCTGCTGTTTGCCCTGAAGCTGACGTTCCCGCGCCACGTCTACCTGCTGCGAGGCAACCACGAGGCCCGAGAGATCAACAAGTTCTACGGGTTCCACGAAGAAGTGAAACAGCGATACAGCGAGCAGCTCTGGCGGGACTTCAACGTAAGTTGCCACGCTCTTCTCATTCTGAGCTAATGCAAACCGACTTCAGGAGGTGTTCACGTGGATGCCATTGGTGGGAGTGGTGGACGGCTCGATCATTTGCATGCACGGCGGTATCCCGACCAAACCGCTGAGAAGTTTGGACGACCTGCGGGACCTACCCATGCCCATCCAATCGCCCCGAGACAACGAAGTGGTGGCCGACCTTCTCTGGTCCGATCCGTCAGAGGACGTTGATGGTAAGAGAGTGATAATCGTTGTCTTTGCTTAGAATGAAGGCCGTTCTGTTTAGCCTTTGTTCCGAACCCGCGCGGCTTGGGTCATCAGTTCGGCGAGAAGCAAGTGGCCGAACTCCTCATGAAACACGGTCTGAAAGCGGTGGTTCGAGCGCACCAGGTAAAATCTAGATATTGTACTCGTTTTGCACTGCCTCACCTAGTTATCTGTTTCAGGTTTTCAAAGAAGGGTACAAGTTCTTCGGTGCCGCTCAAGAGTGCGTAACCGTCTTCAGTGCACCGAACTACGGCGGTGAGTTCAACAACAGTGCAGCGATCTTGGTCGTCGATCAGGTGATGTCAATGATGGTGCTGGCCCCGTTCAACAAGCAGGAAAACTAAGCGCTCGAAAGGAGAGTTGTGATCGTGATAGCTGTGAGACTGGTTCCATGATGGCTCGAGATCGTTGTCGTGTGATGTGCGCGAATGAAGTAAAGTAGGCTGGTCGAAGGTGGTGGGACAAAAAAAGGTGGTGGTCCCTTCAATTCGGAAGCAGCGGCTTCGAACACGAAACAAGAAATCACAAAACACCGCTGATTGCTTATCCAGAACTGCTCTCGAGATTGCTCTTTCGGTTTGTGATGCGCCCTCAAACTTCTTGAACAGTATCTCGCACCATTAGTGTTTAAGATACCAGTGCTCCCTTCTTACCCGGCATGACTTTTACTGGCTCAAAAAATGTCAAGGCCAATCACCAAGAGCGCCTCCAGTCTGCCCACGATACGATCTCAGTCCCGGATACCTGCCTACAACTTGTGTCCATGATAGCTGTGTGTCTGGTCCCACGCTGGTTTGTGATCGTCCTTCCGTCTTGTGATGCACCCGAATAAAGTAAACTCTTGTACAAAATAACGTTAGCTCCAATTTTATGTGCCGTAATTGATCCCAAGGATCAGTCTTGATATAATGAGTCACTTCCGCGTGCCCATACGGGACACAAGACTGAAACGCTTCATACTGTTGGTACAGCATCATTATACGGTATGCTGTTGTACGAGCATGATTGTATGATGTACTGTATGTGGACTCGTTTGAAGTGGGAAAGTGCTCAGGAACGAAGGTAATTAACTATTGCCCCATTCGGCTATTTTTGCCTGCTACCTATCACCATAGCATCATAAAAACAAAGCGTAGTAGAAGGAACAAAAGAGAAGGTAAAAAGGTGGTCATAGTGGCGCTGATACCTCATGCTCTCAATATGCGAAAGTACTGAAAGTGCATGCACTCTAGAGCTAAATTGTAGTAATGCTTGGTCACTATTTGTTCCAAGCAAGCTGCATTTTTTATCGCTTACGATTAGGGATAGGTCAAGACATTTTTTGCATTTAATACAGTAGGTACTGAAGAATTGCTGACGTGAGGAAATTCTGAGGGCAAGTGTTCAGGGTAAACAATTTTGCACTGCGAAATGCTGAAGGTGCTGCTTTCAGAAATTGTAAGAAACGCGCTCGACCCTGACGATGTCCGATTCAGGCAAGAGAATCCCACGTTTTCAGGAACATGAATACTCATCGAATCCTCTTGCAATGCGTAGCCGATCATCCAGACAATAAGTTTCCCGTGAACCTTTTCTAAACACCAAGCAACAATGCCTCCGCCTGTCCGATCTACGTACGTTGCCTGTACTATCTGCGTGCGCCTCGAAACTTTCCGATTTGGCAAAGATCTCCTGTAAAATGATGTAGCCAAATCGACGAAGCGATCTTGAACTCTAATAGGTTTTTCTTTGACCGAGGCTGCGATGACACAGTTAAAGAAGGCATCCTTTTGAGCGCAGCAGTCCAGGCCTTATTTCGAAATACGAAAAAGTCCTGTTGTAGGCATGGGCATGATGGTGTAGATGCTTTGCGACCTTGAAGACCTCGCCCACCCATCCGCCAAAACACTTGGATTGGATTCGGTCAGACGACGAATGAAATTAGAGAATAAGAATACAGACGCAGAGTTTGCACGTGGGAGTGTGTTCTGTGACCAAGGTCGAACAGTTTAATTTTCGGAAACGGGCAAGCAAAGTTCAAGAAAATCTCCCCTTGGTTGATCATGGATTTCGTCAGTTTAGCATTTAAATAGTTGAGACCAAATCGGTCGCGTGGGTGACCGAAAATAAGGTACTGGTATCGGTACCAGGAGCTCGAGGCCACTTGGACCAAAATCGGGCGACTAAAGTAAACGAACGACTCGTTCTGAGACCGAAGTGATAGAGTCAATGAGCTAGAACATTCGTTGTTAAGAATTGCATGCTCGTAAACGGCAAAGGGTCTTATTGCTACCAGGGTGTACCTGGGCACCAAGAAGGTCATACTTTTTGCGGGAGGGGGCGGTTGGCCATGTGACTCGTATGGCCAGTGACAGCTTTCCTAGTCTGGGCTCGGACTAAAAGACCGTCGGATGGCGTGATAATGCTGATGCATGCGTGAGCATAAGTTCAAGGTAAGACGGTGGCGAGTAATGCGTCGCGACGGCGGGAGAGTACAATTGGTTTGAATTTCATAAAATCCTGTTTGCCCAATAACCCTTTTACTCAACGGCCTCCTCCTTTACTCGCCAACTGCTCTTTGATTCGGGTCCTTGTTGCCAGTCGTATGGTCAGGGCGGGTACCCGTTTACGGCCTGTATGTCACGTCCTTGTCTCCTTTTTTGCTAGCCGCATCCCTTTTTGAAGTCGAGACGGGCTCGCAGGGACGCCACTGCGTGCAGCACGCCTTTTTAATTCTGTGACCATTTTGGACGTGTCTCGTGTCTGGGTACAGTGGGTCCCGAGGGGGTGCTTTGCCCAGGCAGGACACCTGCGTATCGAACGGATACTGAATAGAACAGAGGGGAAACGGAATTGGTGAGCGAATGACGATGTTTTTGGACAGGTTGGTTAATGATGATCAGGATCAGTGCGTGGACGTGGGGTAAGAATGTCGGCCGCGAAAACGGGACACACGTAATAATGGATATGGGAAGGCGTGATTGCGTTCTTTCTTTTTGTGTCAGATACCAACGATTGACTCGTCTCACTGGAAGCCCATTTTAAAAGTCGACAAGACACCGAAAATTTACTTCGTTACCGGAACAATAGTCGTCATTTTAAGTTTGTTATTCTTCTCTATAGGTTAACCTTTGCGAGTTGCGCTGACACCGTTCGCCCCACATCTCATAAATAAGGCACCCACCTTGGCGCGCCAAAAAATGTTTCCACCGGAATCTTAAAATCAGCAAGACAACCACATTCTCGGTCGCGATTCCGTGCTCTCCTGGCGCCCGTCTCAAGTAACTGAGCCTTGTCTCTTTGCGTCATCCCTTTCAGCGGATCGTCCTCTTCTGTACCTCCTATCCTCTAATCTCCGCATTCAGGCCCCCATTGAGTAAACGGGTGGCTTTTCGCCCTCACTTGCAATCCTTCTTGCAATCTGATCACTGTTGGATGATTTGCCCCAACCTGTGCGCCTGCACCAGTAAAAGGTTTGGATGCTCTGTTTTATCTCCTTTTGGGATTAGGGTGAGAAAGAGGAGGACTGTAAGATGTTTTAGAAAAACTCTTTTTCCACAGTTTATCATCCGCGCCCAAGACTGGCTGTTGTCCGACGCCTTTCTTTCTTGATTCGCACCCACTTTAGCGAGCGGCCTGCAGTGTCGAATAGAACTTACTTTCTCGATTGCTTTGTTGGCTATCAAAGCAAGGAGGGTGGGCACTTTCATTACCTGCCATTGACCGTACACGCGTCAACGACTCATCAAAATGCACTAGTTCAGACAGGAACACACGTATTTTCTTTTCTTCTTATGTCTATCCTTGGATGAATTGTTGTCGCGGGGTGTTTTTTATTTTCACGCCTCCTTCTAAAGATGTATTTGAAGATTGCCATTGTGCAGATAGTTTCAAATAATTGTCCACCTTGGCATTTCCCGCTCGTCCACATATTCTTTGCTGAACATGTTTTCGACTCGAATGATTGGCGTGAACGAGTCGATATGTGTCATGTTAACCATGCCCGACCCATTTCGAACTTTCCAACATGTCCCCACTTTTTTCTACGCTTCGACTAGTTCTTCGACACTGGTGACTGTCCGAGGGAGTGCAGCACACATAGCTTATGTTTCTAGTTTCATTCACCTTAGTTTTCCAGACTTTACTGGAGAGCAGTCCGCGTTCTTAATGCTCTCCTGAAAAGGCTAGGAAGATTTATAAATATGCGATCATTTTTCCAGACTCGCCTATGATACGAGTACTGCACATGTATTCTGATATGCTGAAGCATTTGAATTCTTTTAGAAGTCAACTGGATCACTGACCAGCTTTATAAAATACTGATCGAATAGGAGCCTGGTTATCTTGACTAATATTTCGCATATCGACTCATCGCCCGATATTGTCACCTTGCGACGACCAACGCCCGGTTAAACCAACGATAATACCTTTTGCATCTCTGCTTGTTGGTGCTGACAAGAAAGAAGTTTGCAGACTCAAGGTGACTCGCACATTTGGTACTTGGAAGCGATGCATTCCTTTGGTCGATTGGTCAGCATCGTGTGCTGGCTGGCAGCACTGATTGCGATCAAAGTGGGTCTGGCTTCGGCCGGAGCAAGTAAGTTCAAACTTGCGTCTTTTGCATGTGCACGTGCCAATCGTGTCTGACATGGGAGTGGGCAAGGATTAGAGGAGTCAAATAGCAGACTATGAAAAATTGCTTTGTCTGCGCGACTACGGTACTTCAAGGCCAGTGTTGTTCAGGTAGGCGTCCCTGTTGACATCAAGAAGAATAGAGGCGTGGGACTCAAAAAGTCTTTTCTCGCATTTTGGAATGCGATTATTCTTTAGGCGCCAAAATTCCATTTTTTAAATGGCCACTGACTAAAATTGCGCCCTTTGGCCAGCACGTGCTCTTGTATGTAACTTAAGAATGATGCAGCGCATGTAATAAACGGATAATGAAAACGCAATCAAGCAGACGCAGAAAAATTTGAAGACCTAACCAAAATTACTTTGACCCTAGGCTTGGCGTCTGGAAGTGTAAAAATTTGTTGTTAGTTTTATGCCTTTCCATCTATTTTACAACCAGCCAATTTCTGATGCCGTGTCCTAAGACCAAATAACCGATGAGTTTGAAGGACATCTAAAATGTGCACCTGTTGACCATGAGCACCATGTGCTGCAAAATATAGTAAACAACAAGTAGTCCGCCAAAAATGGACAACTCTTTTTCGGCAGCTAACAACGATGATGCAACTTTTTGAATGTTCTTTCTTCTGACCTCCAGCTAAAATAAGTCTTAGACAAAACAACTAAGGATGAACGATAACACACATCACTGTTCCAACCGAAGTTCCAAAAGCGAAACTAGATAGAGCGTGAGGTCTTTATGACTCATATCAGAAGTTGTCTGCTCTGATTTATGTTTGTTTGAGCGGACATTTAAGACCGCGGTAGCACACAACATTGGGAAGGTTTGTCTTATGTTAGAGGTTAATGTTTTCTGATACTACTTTTGCTAAGGATGCATTCGAGTGGAACATTACAAGTACACGTAATAGGATTTCAGGAGTGATTGCACTACATACCTTCTATGAGCACTTGCCATTTTGTCAAAGCACCTGAAAGAAGCGGAACAAAGTAATCCTCTGAAAAGAAACTGTGTCAGTTTTTCGGAACGTGACTTGCAACACTAGCAGTAGTAAAATTAGAATCGTCTTTAGTGTGTGATTTATGTAATAAGACCAGTAAAAAAGTTCTGGTGACCTTTTCGAGTCTTGCTAGATTGACTTGATGAACAGTTTTTTTATTTTCCTTTTGCAGCATGTCCCGGAGACCTATATTACTCGGCAGAACCGATTTCGGACAATAGAGAATTTTACAGTCGTCTAAAAGCGACAAACATCGATGATTGCGTGCGAAAGTGTTACGCAGACGATTTCTGTTTTTCGGCCCATTTTACCCCGAAACCGGCGCCGGAAGAGGCCGATTGCCGTTTATCCTATATAGCGGCCTATAATTGCACGCATAAGAAACTGGTCTCGACTTCCTCGGATAACACCCTGGCGGTCACAGTCGAATGTCTAAGATGCCCGCAGTTGGGAGAATTCAGTAAGTCCTCCTCACCTTGCCCAGATACACGAATATGCGTTCTTTAAAGGAAGTGGATCAATGTGATTCCCGTAAAAAGGGTCGAGTTCCTTTGACAAAAACAATCCTTTAGGGTCATTCGTACAACCATGCAAGTTAAAAGAATGTCAGTCCATGGGATGTCAGTGATGAAGAGTGCACACTAAAGTGCTTTCTGATCATGAGGACGCACAGTAGCACCAGAATTTGTTAACATATCAGTACCATTCAGCGGCGCATATCAGTCAGAAGCAGCTTTGCACCTCGTCAAAGAGGTCGACTCAGGGTCCCGTTGAAGCTCGCGATGAGAGTAAAAGCCAGAAGCCTTGCCCCAATGTGTGACCTCTGAAAGAACCGGACTAGTTTTATCTAACGCGCACTTGGTTTCACTTTAGTTTCGCCACCTCCAGAAAGACAGCTGCAAGAAATCCAGGCATCCGCTTCCGGCTCTGGCTTTGCTGCAGCTGGTCCATCAGCGTCTGCTGGCAATGCACCAAATCCACCTAGCGACATAGATTCCAATGGCGCTCACGTACCAAACCCCGAAACCAACGGACAGAAACCCCTTGGTATCGACTTGAATACCGTCAACGAAAACGTCACCAGTAAGTGGTCAAGTGTATCTGCTAATGGTGGAAAGTGAGGGGAGGCGATTAGGCGCGATGAGTGTATGCACAAAGAACCGTTCGCATACTGTAAGTGTTCATGATCGTAGTGTTCTGTCAAGACGGTCACGACCTCGATGCCTGCCCTGTCACCAAGACTTATATAGGCAGGGAAATAGAACGTTCATCGGCCGATTCTTGTGTTGAGAGCTTTTGCATGTTCTCTGCACGGCCACCAAAATGGCAGCCTCGCATTATCATTTCAATCGCAAGGACGAATAGTCTCAAATTTGAAATGGGATATGCGCATTTTCACGCTTTACGAACGGTGATCCGCAAAAAAAACAGTCCAGTTTTCAAGGTTGTTCGTTCCGAGAATGTCATACTTTAAACTTTTGTTTCATGACGCATACTACAGTGCAGTACAGGCAGATATTCGAGAAACGTGTATCCTGTCCCTTTTGTTTTCGTTTGTCCGATTCAGAGATGATGAATGAGATCGTGTATTTTTGTCGGTCTATGATAACATCGCCCACACGCCGAAATGCGGAGGCCTCTTTCCTGGTAAACGCACCGATAGATGTCTATTGTTTTGCTCTCCTCACTCGTCATTTACTAGAAAGATCTTTTTTGGTCTAGAAAAGTATGAATTGCGAATTTGCATTCGCTTGAACGATTTCAGGATTCTTAGTTTTGCTCTAATTGTGTGCTGTAAGTCAAGAAGGCGATAGGTTATTTTTTGGTAGGCGTCCTCGGTGCGGTATATCATTCTCAAAAAGGGCATCATAGGTGCGTAGAATTCGGTACACCAGGTCCTAAAGAGGGACGGGCGAAAGGAGGAATGCAAAAAAACTAGCATCGAACATCAAATCGTTGAATTTTATGACCGGCGACATTTATAATAGTTTATTGCATCGGTGCTGGTCAGTCGGCTAAACAACACCTTGGCAAGGAGGGGTGGGCAAAAGACTTGCGTGTTCACGATATAAGATGGACAGGAGAATGGGAGTACAATAAAGTTTTCAGACTCGTCATAACCCTCCTCGTTGACGCAAACTTCTGCGAGCCAAAAAAGGTGAAAACCAGTTTCGATTCCCTTAATAGTACAAATTCAATTGAATAGGTGACGCGGTGAAGTTCGGAAAACGGCGGCGTCTGAGCCTGGAAATAACTCAGGGCAGTACTTTTCAGTCCAGTCTTGTCCTTCGTGCCGCAAGGTGGTGGCGCGCTTGGCCTTGGACGCGCACTTCGTTAACAGTGATCTCGACCAGCCAGTGCCCGTCCTCTTGCGTCCGACTCTGTGAATCGTGCAAATGACACCTTCAACGAGGTGCTTCCTCAGCGGTTTCCGATTGCTCGCACTGTCAGTTGTGCTGCTGTCAGCTGCTTCTGCAACGAGCAATGGTGACAAGCCAGAAGGTAAGTCAGTTGTCCAGCTAGGGATCGCCATCCATAGTATGCCTTGTTGAGTGGCTGCTGCAAGTGAGCTTTGGGCTGAGGGATGCTTATTGATTGTGAGTAGTGTACTGGTGGTTCCATCCGTGTCCTTCTGTCGTAGACGGTCTAGGTACTTCTACATAAGCGCAATTCTGTACGTCATGCGCGTTCGGTCAGGACAATGCAAGTATCCTTGGTCCCAGGCTTTGGTGCAGTCTTATCTGGAAGCAATCTCCAGCAGTCTGATTCGATCTCATCTGAGCTGTAATCTTGAACACAGGTCGACCCAAATCTGTTTATAGAACAGCATACTTTAACATACAAATGTTTAGACCGTTTCATGCCTGTTTTTCTTGAATAAAGATCCTAAACAGGTCGGCCGCAGCACTTGATCCGAAACGACCAGGCACCGACTTTTGTCGCCCTAAATGGCGCGGCCTGGTAGCGCACTCACGTTTTCTTTGACGTATGATCGTTCATGAACTGTCAATCCTTTTTCGAGTGACACGTGAAGTCGAGATGCGTTGGCGCGTCGTGTCTGAGAACGTCCGAGTGCAGTCGTTTTTTAGCTTTTGTACTTGATGGTTTATTGTTATTGGGCCTTTCGTGGAATGCGGCTGACCTGATAGAGGAGGTATTATGGTCAATGGGCTGGTCGTTGGCTGATTGGTACCAATTTTATAATCGTTTGAACCCTGTTAGTTCTGCACTCGACTTGAACTTGCAGCCGAATCAATTTCCCAGTCTTTTCTGGCTCTTGACTTTTCTCACAGGCTAACCGCCTTCGATCGTATTTCCAGACTGACATTGTGATACAATCTTTCAAGTCCGATGCTGCATGTTTACGTTTGCAGAAGGCAATGTTCGATTTCAAGGTTTTTCTGAGGGTCGGACTGTCGGATGTCTCGTCCATGTCACTGTATTCAATCATCCTTCACGAAACCCTTCTAAACATGGCATACGTTACAGTCAAGCTGTTAATCTTGAAGTTCAGACAGGTCTTTCTCTCCAGTTTTTGAAATATAGTCGATCAACTGCTCCGTGTCTCACCGCACAAATATCGCTCCTTCCATGAGTCGTTAGCCGCTGGAGTACTGTATTTGTTGCTCACTGCATCGAGCCACGCTCAGCTGCTTTATCGTACCATAGCGTCGTTGCTCAACTTCACCAAGCCAGGCTCTTTTGAGCGTTTCAACATGCTCAGTGGCATTCTGTCGGAATAGCAACAATAACCAGGGCTGTGTGTGGTTTATAAACGCATGCACTCTCTTCTCTTTTCACCCTTTTTTTAGTCAACTGGCGATTAATCATAACTTTAACAATAAACCCCAGCTGTTACTACCACTTTTTGTACCCCACTCAGTTAGCTAAACTGTAGGCAAACTCGTATGATACTCATCGCATAAGACCGAAATCCTCAGAGTAGCTCCCTGTGCAGTACAGTAGGTCATCCTGAATGAGGTTATCTGCACTGCGCAGACAGTTTCATGTAGGATGTGCTGTGCTTCGCTTGTCACGTGCTCTGTTGGGCACTTAGGCTATAAATAATTTTCCAAAATTGCTATGGATCACTGCAGCAAATTTTGGTGGGACATGCACAAAACAGTAAGGGATGAGAAAACCACTTTCGCCAGAGGTCTTTTACGCATCCCTACTTGGTCTCACTGTGCTTTAATTTCCATAATTATACTCTGTATTTCAATGTTTGTCTAAGGATGAGAAAAAACCCGACTCTGCGAACACGCCACAAAAAATAGCGATTGAGAATTTAGAACATATTTGAATGTTTTCTGAAACAGACCAGTGTCACTGTCATTCTCAATTCATCAAAAATGTGGACCATGTGCTTTGACAAAACGAGAATTCGGGTTATTGTCAGGATCTGATGCTTATCAGCAATGCAGTTTCTACCTGTGTCTAGGGCCAGCAATTATTGACCTGCCCCAGCCGCCGAATGCTCAATTCCTCTTTGTCACGCCGCAGTCCCCATTTTTGGCAAGCAAAACTGGCAGCGCTGTTTCACCACGAGAGTGCCGAGGAGTCTTGATGTTCAAGCTGACTCTGGTCACAGCTAATAAAAGCGCGACCAATGCTTTCGCAGAGCAAGTATCTGTTGGCTCCATTGAAGAATGCGCAAAGGCGTGTTACCACAGACAGTGCAGTCTGGCAGCTTTCGTGCCGGCTGACACTCCAGACGAAATCGCATCTTGCCTGCTGTCATTTGATCAAACTGGGTCTCAATGCGAAGATGCAAGTCGTGTTTCCAGCTATAATGGCAAGGATAATGTCAAACTTGAGTGTGTTCAGTGCGGTAAGTTGGAGAATTGAGTGCAGGCTACGGCGAGGAAAGGCAACGCGGTCAGCTACACAGTAGCACAATGCTGGAAGGGTGATGCTGGGATCAGAGGTCGTCGGACGAATGCTTCTGGAGTTTGCGGATGAACAGTGGTGCGCGGCTTATAAGCTTATTACGCTTCTATGGGGCCATATCTTTTTACATAGGCTTTTCGATTTGTTTTGGCTGATTCTTGGCTTACAGGTTCGCTTCTTATTGGTTGTTCTGAGAGGCATTCCTTGTTCGCTATATCTTATTTGCTTGTGCTTAGCGGAAAGTTCAGTCAGTGATAATTTTTCTCGCTTTGGCTGAAAAACCCCTGCAAACGTATCCGTTTTCAGAAGCGGCCGCTATCGAGGAACCACATGCTCAAATCACCAAATCTCCCATCGAGCAAACACTGCCTCCAGCAAACTTAACAAGCATATCAACTGAACCAGCCGTGAGCAACGACACCACCAACGAAGTCGAGTCGTCCAGCGAATCACCAATCACAACAAACATATCGAGTCTGCAGACAACTGAGAACTCTGATCCAGCAGCCACAACAGAGAGTTCTAACCAAATTGCGAGTAATGCGACGGCAGAACAGAGTGATAGTTCTGAGGGTCTGGAAACCACAACCCAGAAGTTGGATGTCCAAACCAGTAGTACGCCATCGGTCATTGAAGCCACCATCAAACAAGTTATCCAAGCCTGTGTCAAGTTCACTTTCGAAGTGCGCAACCCCGAACCGAGTCCCGAGAAAACATTGAACATCACTGAGCAACTGACCGTCTTATCGCACCAGGAATGCGTGAACCTATGCTACAATCAGAACTGCACTGCCGTCGGTTTCGTTCCTCCACAAAACAATGAAGCTGGTTCGTGCTTGTTGTCGTACGAAGAACCAAAGGAACCGTGTGGAGATTCAAACAGCCGCACATCGGTGTACAATGGCACGGACATCGTCGAGATACACTGCATTCGATGTGGTAAGCTGAGCGCAATAAGCGGGCAGTAATCGGGAGGGAGCCGAATAGTGTCTCTTGACTGTACAGTCATAGTGACAGAAATACGACTGCACTGCAAAATAGACTGTCTATAAACTATCAAGGCTTAAGAATTTTTCAATACCTATTTATTTTCAGAAGCCGCAACCAATATTGAAGCTCAACCGTCAATCTTGGAGAAGGCCCCAGAACAAGAACCCGTCATTACATCGACCGCATCGTCGGACTCCGAGAATACGACCGCTACCGAAAGCAGCGCTGATACCGAGCCCACCCAAACCGCTGCGACGACTTTGGCGAGTGTTCTAAATGGACTGAAACGTATTGTTTTAAAGACGATGTAATACCGCGGCTCCATGATATCATCAATTGTCTTTATGTTTTAGAATGCCCAAGCACGATCCAGTTTTCGATCTCCCTGCCCAGCGCAAATGACAATCCCAGCTTTACCAACTTCTCTGAATCGTCCAGCCCGGCTGACTGTGCTCGTCAGTGCTACGAGCTCGGTTGCTCGATCGCTGGATACACCCCTCCTCTTTCGGACGTGAAGACGACTTCTGGCTCATGCTTATTGTCCTTCGACGAAGAAAAATGCGACGAATCGAAACCCCGTGTCTCTGCCCATGAAACCAATGTGCCCGTGCGTATCGACTGCGTCAAATGCGGTAAGACTAACTACAATACGAAAAAAGTTATGTTGTATTGACCACTCGAATTCTCTTTAGCGAATGAAGAGCTCAGCCAAAATGCGCTGAACCAGCCGATTTCCTTCAGACTTAATGCTACTGAAGATGTCACAGGTAAGTCTATTAGCCGCAAGTCACTGTATATGCATCCGTTGGGGGTTCCAAAACTGCCACTCAGGATTGTGTATTTGAATTGCAGTGATCAGTACTGCACTTAAAACGCTAACATGTCTTTGTCTGATAACCACCATCATATTAGTGATTATACTGGGGTAAGATGTATCTGTGTGCCTAACACTTGTTGTAGATAAGCCTATCGCCTCGTCGTCGGCACCTTTTATCACTCCATTCCAGTCCTTGCTTCCTGCACTTAAGCAATGCGATTTCAATCAATTGACATTTGTGGTCAAGCCACCAACTTTGCCTGGTCGTTTCTCGAACGCCAGTCCGGCCAGCGGAGTTCGAGAATGCGCAAATATCTGCTACGAGAAACGTTGCACGAAGGCTAGTTTTGCTGAACCAGCTTTGCCCAACAGTTTCGGATCGTGCTTGTATAGTTTTGATCCAGTTGATGAATGCAAGGCTAATGTTGAGCAGGAGAGGGTCACTGGATACCATGGACCGTATCCCATCGATATCTTCTGCGTTAGATGTGGTAAGCCGCACTTGTTTTCGCATGTGGCCAGCCAGCTTCGATTCTGCCCCTGCCAATCTAGCATCATGTTCTGCTACGCGTTGCTTCTTGTGTGTTGGCCTGCCTGGTACAGAAAGCCTGACGCTAATGCTTTTTTCACAACCTAAAAACGCATATGCATACTCGTTCCGCAGATCTACCAGCGCCAACTGTTGAGCATGGCCTACGATCAACAACACGAGAGTACTTTGATCCACTTACCAATATTCGTCGCGACCCAAAGATAAATGGCGAATCGGTGATTTCGAACTGCACTAAAGTTACATTCGAGGCTCGCCTGCCCTTGACTACGAGCAATGTAAACTTCACCGACGAACTGGAAGCAATCAGTCCCGAGGAATGCGCCAGGCTGTGCGGTGAACGCGGATGCACGATCGCCGGTTTCATCGATTCTGCTCGACGACGCGGTCCCGGTGCTTGCTTTATTGCTTATGATCAAGAGCAGTGTCACGCTGGTGCTGAGCGAGTATCAGCTTTCGCTGGACCAATGCCAGTTGAATTGCATTGTATCCGATGCAGTGAGTGTACTAGACTTGGAGCATGCGAGGACTCTGGTGCTGGGCTGAACGCATGATGTGGACAATCGGAGACGCATGATGGGATGACGGACGCACTTTTTTGACCTCATTGTTCCTTTGGCGGGGTTTTCTTTCGTTTCCTAGCCGCCTTGGCCGTTTTTTCTTTCAACGCACATTCTTCATAAGGCTAAAGCAGGCCAAATAAAATATTCTATTTTCAGGTCAGGAAGCCCTTGTCGAACCACCAGCTACGGTGACGAAAGTCAGCGTTGAGGAAGCTGTGTCAAATGAATCGACTACCGCAGCACCTTCTGTAACAACATCTGCAGCTTCCATCCAGGCCAACTCCTCTTCGTTCCCAACTCCAGAGCAGTTGCCCGTGAACAGCACTGAAGAATCGAGTACATCTAGCACTAGCAGTGCTAGCAGTGCTAGCAGCAACAGCAGCATTAGTGGCGATACTGGCGATACTGGCGATACTAGCGCTGATACTTCTGCAAGTACCGCCAGCATTATCAGCGACAACACAAGCACTAGCAGTACTAGCGGCAGCGGCAGTACTCCTTTGTCTGATGAACCTTCCATAGCCGCAGATGGTGTTACCAAACCTAAGTCGGATCAGGAAGTCGGTGCTTCGAATGTTGCTAACTCTGGTGCACTGAATGTCTCTGAAGGTAAGTACTGTATAGTACGCCATGGGTTTAACATTAGCTTTATTGTTTTGTACTGCTTTTATTCCTACCTGTAATTTCTTTTTCCCCGCCATGGCATCTCGGCATCGCTATCCTCTCGCTTGCAGCTTCTTCCAGAGAGTGCTCGGAACCCTTAAACTTCCAAGTGCTGCCTCCCGATCCAAGACGTTTGGTCAACTTCAGTTTGGAGCGTGGTTTCGCAGAATCCTTGGTCGAATGCGTAAATCACTGTTATAAACGTCAATGCACGATCGCTGGTTACCTGCCTGGAGGGCGTCTGAGATTCCCGACTGGCAACTGCTTGTTTTCATTTGACCCGCTAAAGGAAGCTGACCATTGCAATGCTACCAAACGCTTGACGGAGTACGAGGCTACTGGGCCAGTGCAGATTCAATGCGTTACCTGCAGTAAGGGCTTTGCTTATGAAGATCCAGGGATGTCCAAGCTTGGAGCTTTTCTTAAACTGCATTGCATGAACCCTTGCCTTGAACTTCCCGATCTGATTTGCTGACAAAACGGCGCCCCATGAGTTTATTCTAACTAGACTGTTCTGTTTCAGGCGCACAAGCTATCGTGGAACCATCCAGCAGCATCATAGCACCTGACCAAACGCCTACTGTAGTCGAAAATAGCAGCACGAGTGAGTAGGATATTTGTACGTTTGGCCAGAGAGAGCCCAAATCAGGATAGGCAACTGTGAGGTCTTACTGTACTATTGAAATCCTTGGTCCGTTAATTAGTCAGCATTTTAGCAGGACCTGAATGTTTCTTTTAGCCAAACACATATATTTTGCAGGTGTGACTGAAACATCAACTACTGCGTCTTTCACCACGTCTTCCTCGAGTAGCTCCATTTCTAGCAACTTATCCAGCGCCAACATCTCGAGTACATCCGTCAGTTCCGAGGCGGGCGTCACCACGTCCTTCGCCCTGTCCTTTTCCACCGCACCGACCTTGAGTCGAAAAGGAGGTGACGGAAAAGTCAAAAGTAATCAGAATTTCTTTGAACCAATGCGAGTGCCCAGATTGCGTAAATCTTTCAGGCTGTATGGTCTCCTTCGAAGTGAGCGAGCCAAGCACGGCCAGCAATCTCAACATCTACTTCGTCAATGAAATCCTCGGTCTGACATTCTACGAATGCTTGCAACAGTGCTTCTACGATGGCTGCTTCGTGGCCAGCTATACACCCGACGATGGACATGCGAGATCACTGTGCAAAGAAGCGTTCAACAAGGAAATGTGCACAGCCGGAAGCCGAGCCACCGTCTTCAAGCCTCTAAAGACAACGTGGATTCACTGCCTGCGTTGTGGTAAGATTAAAACTTAGGTCTTGATCATTAGGCATCAACTAATCGTAAGGGACATGGAGGGCGTGGAGTTTTGAAACGATAAAGACTGGAGCAGCGCGCGACTCGGGTCCAAGATCAGGTGTTATTCGTCTGGTTATCGCGTTCTTACGAAAATGCCTTTATGCGCTCTCTTGTTGCCTTAATACGAAGTGCATTTGGCTAATGCATTTTATCCCACGTGTCCTTGCCTAATCATCATGTGCTATCATTTCTAAATTGTAGAAGACGGTATTGGAAAAGTGACCGCGGCGCCGCCAACCGAGTCCACTGAATCCACTTCAATCGAGCAGTCGACCACTTCTTCAACTGCGTCGTCTGTTAGCTCGGCCTCTTCATCCGTAACCCAGAGTCATGTTAGCCTCTCTGCTAACATATCTGCGACTGCTTCTGCTAATGAACCTGCTGCCGATGCTAATTCATCGCGCTCTACAGCTGAAGACCAAGAAACGACTCCGTTCATTCCCCATGTGACAGGCGGTAAGCTCAGCTTTTAATGTTCTGCACTGTTCACAGATTGTCCTCTGTCCACTGGCCTATGTGTAATGTGACTAACGTGATTGTCTAGATTGTACGGTGGTGTTCGACGTACTCGAGATAGTCAATGTGAGCCTGTCCGTCTCGTCTGGTTTCTTTACTAATCAAACGACGGCTGTCAGCGCATCCGACTGCGCCATGAAATGTTTCTTGGATGGTTGCACGTATGCTCGATTCACACCTTCTTCCTCGGGCGGTTTCGGCTGGTGTCAAGCGTCCTACCAACAAGAACATAAGTGCTTAGCTAAAAGTCCTGTTGCTCACTTCGCTCCTAAGAAAACAGTGGACATTGTATGTCTGAGGTGCAATAGCAAGTAGGAGCTGTCAGTTACCTGCAGTAAAACCAGTTTATCTGGATGTGTTGTCTATGTGTGATTGTACCGGATATCTTGGCGGAGCCGCATCGTACTAAACTCAATATTGCTTGCATTTTTCCTTCGTATATGTAGTAACAAGTGGTCTATTTATGCCCCCCCCGGTTTACGTCTACACTTATAGCGCTAGTCTAGTGTCGCAAGTGGGTATCTCTAGTTTTGGAACAGCACTTTCTCATGTACTGTTTAAATTGCCTCTTGTCTGGCCGTATCACTAATTTTGTATTTGTTGCAACACTTTGTAAATGTCAAATAGAATAGAAACCAGCAAGACTGACCGTTTGATGCTGTCCAACAATTCACTGCACGAGTAAAGTCTAATGAATGCCGTTGCCACTGACATGTCCGACACTGCTGTGATGTCTCTGGCCACACTGTACTTACGTAGTACTATATTGTGTAGCATGCCCCAAGCGTGACCATCAAAAGCGATCGCGTCTCCCCAACTTCAGATTCTAAAGTGCACTTTCTTCACAATTTTTGCAACTCTTCACTTTCCACCTCACCTTATAAACCCCTAGTTTGAAACTCAAGGCTGGGGGCTAGAATTAATAGCGTCGAGGCAAGACAATATACAGAGGAGTCCATCTAATTGCACTCTGGTTAATTGTCCCCCTTTTGCAGTCCCCGATGCAGAGAAGTTAGCGCAAAGTGCACCTTCTCCTTTATTGCAACATATTTTGGCTCCCGACAGCTGCAAACTTAGCGGACTCGACTGTACTCTAGCATAACTTCGAATCACTTACAATTAGACCTGTTAAGCAGAAGAAGGGGAGCTTAATAGAAGTGGCAATGTTACAGCGGCAACAAATTTACTTTTTTGGGGTGTTTCACCAAAGAAATGGAGATCTGTTAGTCTGCTTCAGGCTTCTCCTGCAAATAAGAATGGTTTTCCGATGTGAGACTTGCGCTTGCTCCAAGCCACGTTGTAGAGGGAGCTGCTAGTAAATGATCACACGACGCAATATCGCTGACTTCACGAAAACGGGCCATTTTTTGATAACGTGTGGCTGACGTCTCTCGTCAGACCCCTTGACTTATTGATGAGCATGTGATGTACCTTTGGGCCAAACCTTCCCCAGTGTACCCCTTGATATCACGCAATTCACCGTTTCAATTCAGCGCACCTAGTCTTGAGCCAAAATCAAGTCTAAACTCTCAGCGCATCGACTACAGTAGGTCTGGTGGTACCTACTTGTTAGAGTAGACTTACAAGAGGGCATCGCCAACCGTTAGGTCGAATTTGAGAGAACCAAAAATTGTAATTTGTTTCTAGGTGCAATAAAAAGCTCTCTGAAAAATATTAGACGCGTCTAGCCAACTGGTCAGCGATGGGCAATGTTCCCTTAGTAGTGATCTCTTTATGTAATACTCCAAAATTGCTAGTGGTCACGTGCCGCACAAGTGCACTTAAGTGGCTCTACGTATCTACATAGTAGTAGAGGAGCCTTACTGTGATGGAATTTCGGTACCGTTGGTTCCGCTGGAACAAACGAAAGTAAGGTGCTCTTTTCTTTGCAGACTTCACAACTGCTGAGGTTCAATTTGAACCAGCCATCGAGAGCTTCGTAACGGCCGAAAAGCCAGCACATAACGTCGCCATTAGCAGGAGTAAGTTTTTCTCCCTTTCCCCGCTGTAACCAAGCCTGATAGGCGTAGGAGGGAAATGGCCAACCGAAGTCGGCGGTACAAAAACTCCGACTGGAGCAGGATAGTCTTGCGACTATACCTACGGCTGAAACATCAACCCGAGGGGTTGACGTCTCCCAGCCAGGGGAGTATCGATTACTCTCTCCCACTCGCCATGGCCTACTAGGCACGAGGGTTACACCGCCGAGGTGTATGCAATCGACTGTTTCAGCTTCTGCCGCTACTAACGCATCAATTGCATGGACGCAAGCACCAGAGACGACCCAGAACTCAAATAAACCAGTCGTTGGCTGCACTGGGTCACTGTCATATGTAGCAGCACCTATGACGAATGGATTCCCTGAAAGTGCCTCGACTCGGTCCACTGTCGTCGCGTCTGCTGACCAGTGCGCGCTAGAATGCTATGCGCATAAGTGCACCAGGGCAACTTACCATCCCATCGAATTCCATGTCTCCGAATTTGCTGGTATCGAAGGTATCGTATGCACTTTGTCGTTCGAACCAGTCTCCTGCCAGGATGCCAATAATCAAGAAAGGATCAGCAACTATACTTCAGCTAAGCCGACGGTCATTTCCTGCGTTGAGTGTGGTAAGTCAGTCGCTTCGGTCTTAATATGGGAAACATAATGAAGTGTTTTAGTTCATGATGGCGAAACAAACGAAGCTTCAACGACAACTGGTGAGTATTTTTCTTGTTCTATGCGATGGCGATGATTTAAAATTAGGCAAAAAGCGGGTTCAAAGCAAGAAGCTCATACATTCTGAAATTTTCAGAGTTGTCTCCCTTTTTTCACTACAAAAAGCGATCAGCAGGTCGATGAACTTGACTATCCGTAGAGTTATCCTTCTCTGATCGCTAATGACAGCTTTTTTGTGAGCGCTAACTACATACTATATATGCAGTTTATTAGCGCTCACAACTGGTTGCTGTGTATCAAATTTATCAATGTTCTTATTGAGCCTTGATTTCAGGCTTGCAATCAAGCGCTCCAACAGAAATTTCGACAAGTACAGCGGCTACATCTTCCTTCTTAACGACAGAAACGATAGATGGCTCAACTACGGAAGCCACCAGCTCCTCCATTTCATCACCGGCGCCTTCCCAAGAGAGCATAATCCATCGCTGCGCCGAGCCAGTTTCATTCACAGTTTGGTCAGCGAGCATTTCTCCACTCATCTTCAACATCACATTCACAACAGTGGTGCGCTCCGCCCAAGCTTGCGCCGCCGAATGCTTCAACCATCAGTGCACCATGGCCTCATACGACCCGACTACGTTCCACGCCTCGGAGTTCGGTTCCTTGCCCGGCGCTGCATGTACATTGGCTGTTGGACCGAAAGAGGACTGCATGAATGTAGAAAGGGTGACCAATTATTCTGAGTCCGGCGCCATTGGTATTCGATGCGTCCAATGCAGTAAGTACAAAGCTTCCCTTAGATTGTAAAATGCAATAGGCTGGCTTGTATATTTCAGGTGCCAACAACATCGAGTCGCCTCATGTCAGTATCACTAAGCCGCCATCTGAAGAACAAGTGCACCCAAACACTACAACGGGCTCAGATACCTCGGCTGCCCCAAACACAACCAGCGTACCTGAAACGATTATCTTCAATGCCACAACGGTGACAGATGAGATCATTGCCAATGGATCTACCTCAGCCGCAGAATTAACCCCTGAGTCGCTGCTGAGCACAGGGCTCTCAACTTCGATCGAACCATCGACGCCTCTTTCAGTCTCAAGCAGTGAACCAGCGTCCACTGGTCGTGCTTGCGCAGGAGACCTCTTCTTCGAAATTGTGGCCCCAGATGCGGATTTGTCCAAGGTGATCAACTTCAGTGAAATGATAGCCGGGTCGACAGCAGCCGACTGCGCTGAGTTGTGTTACCAACGTAACTGCGTCGTCGCCGGCTTTGCACCCATCTCAGGAAATTACACAGCCGCGTGTCTCTTATCCTTCGATGGCGTACCAAAGTGTGGGCAGAATCCGAAAGCTAGCGAATATAATGACACCAAAGTGATCGAAATCCATTGCGTCAAGTGCAGCGGGGAAACGGGAGCCGTAATCGAAGGGAATCCGGCCGCATTGACCAAAGCCCCACAAGCTCTAAGTCCGATGAATAGTGGCAAAGGAGTAGAGGAAGTACGCAGATGCGTTGGCGAATTATCATTCGTGGTCTCTTCCTCTCCGCCGTTCATCCCCATTGCCAAAGTAACATCAGTTAGCTCGGCCAAGGCGTGCGCTGCGGAATGCTACGCCCACGGATGTGCACAGGCAATTTTCCGAACTGAAAATTTTCATACGTCCGAAATCGAGGGCCTGGCTGGCTATCCGTGCTCCCTATCGTTTGAGCCTCACAGTTGCCCAGACGGCTTGGATCGCATTACCGATACTAATTCCACCGAAGCAATCTTGATCACATGTGCGACATGCAGTAAGTCGCTGGGAATCAAAGAGCCAATAAAATGTTAAGTAATATGTCTTATTCATTAGGCTTGGCTGTACCGGTGCTCATGAAACCTAACGAAACCGAGCCTCTCAACGAATCGACAACATTGCACCCTACGACGACGGAACTGGCATCTCTTAATGGAAGCGGGGAAGGTACGCTTTTGCCTCACGATCAGCCGTCTAGATATCCCTTATAGTCTGTCTCCCATTCAGATTCTTCCATCAATATCAGTGCAGTTCACCGCTGCTTGGAGCCAGTCTCCTTTGTGGCCGTTCCAGCAACCAGTAATTCATCCGCGATTGCAGTGAATTTCAGCCTTGCATTAACAGCGGAATCGGCTCAGGCTTGTGCTCTGGACTGTTACGAGAATGGCTGTTCGGGTGCTATTTTTGATCCGAACGGCTTGGAAAACGTGACAGACTCGCCAGTGCATGCCCCGGCGACATGCTTCCTGTATTTTGAAGACTCCGATTGTGGTGTTGTCGCGCCACACCATAGAGTGACCAAAGCCGAAGGACGTACACTTATCCTGTGCGTCGATTGTGGTAGGACTTGGCTCTGTAGTTACTCATCTGCTTAGTCAGAGATCGTTCATTTTAGCTGCCCCGGCTATCGAAGCCCCTCCAGCAAGTATAACGAAAAAGCCAGAAGTGATCGTGTCCAGCGAAAACTCAACTAGCGCCGAGACTGACTCTTCAAGCGCCAGCGGCTCAAGTCCATCGACATCCAGCGTAACATCTACGGCCAGCGCTACTGAAAGCGAGAGTGAGGCTGCCACGACTGCGGAGCCCATTTCCTCGTCCACTTCAGAAAGCGATGGTGGTTCGGACACTAGTGGAAGAAGTACTGCGAGTCGAATCAACACTCGTTTCCCTCTTAATCATTGCTTTTTATTGCAGATTGCCTCGGTGCTGTCTCTTTCCAAATCCCGTTCACTGTCGAGTCGATACCAGTTCCGATCACGAAGACTGTTGTTGCTCGCGCAGTATCGGAATGTGCGACCATCTGTTACAAGGACACTTTGTGCACGGCTGCCAATTACGATTTCCCATCCAGCTCGGCCCTTGATGGAAGCTGCCATTTGAGTTACGACTCCATTCTCCAAGCGTGCGATACCACTTTGCCGCACGTCCGCGCGTTCGACGTGGCGTTCTCGAACCAAACCACAGTCCGCATTCGATGCCTTAGATGCACAAGCCTGGTTGTGGACAATGGTATCGGGCTGGCTACTGAAAATAGTAACAGTAATGCCACTAGCTCGCCGGCAGCAGGTAAGCTTATGATTTTGGTCGATCTATTGCTCAGTAATGACCTACTGCGCGCTCCCAGCAGAGGTGGACAAATCCAACGGTACCATTAGCATCAATGAGACGAGCACACCGAACAGTTTCAATATCACTGCCTTGTCACACACAGCCACCAACCTATCCATCGATGATGTCAATGCCATTTCTTCTGGGGGCGTACAAGAGCCAATTAGTAAGTACCCAAAAACTGCTGCGCTGACAAGTAAGCTTCTATTCCTTTACAGTTCACGAGTGCGCTGTCCCGCTAGAATTCCAAGTCGCATCACCATTCGCTGCCTCGATCGCTGATTATCGTCGTGATGCCCACGTGCACACGTTCGCCGAGTGTGCAGCTACCTGTTTTAGTGTTGGGTGCACAGGAGCATCATTCTCGCCTTCGTCAACCCCAGGTGAAGCTGGTGTTTGTTTGATGGCTTACACCCTACAATCCTGCAACGCCACCTCGCCTCATGTTGCGTCCTATGATGGAGAGAACACCCAATTGATACAATGCATCCGATGCCCAGGTAAGGAAAATTAGACCCGTCGTTAGGTCAAAAGGGCATGCCGCTCCTTTTTGCAGGCAACGCGTCAGAGCCATCTGCCAACGAGACAAGCGCAGAGTCCGACGATGATGATACGTCGACCCCACTTCCCGTCGAGCAAACCACAGTTTTGAATGAAACCTCGCCTGATTTGCAGTCTTCTAATTCGTCTGCGCTCACCGAGTCCACTTCGTCCTTCTCAAACTTTAACTTGTCGTCTCTTATCGATACCCTACCCAACTTCGTGCCAGTTTCCTTGAGCACAACTCCTGCTTCTGCCATAGTTGATGGATCCACCCCTCTCGATGCCAACATCACATCCTCTGAAGTAGCAGTCACAGCTGTCAACGATAGTACTGGGCCCGAAGTAAACGTCACAATATCTGATCAGAAGGCCTCTACACCATCATCGGAAGGTAGGCAGGACAGAAAAACCCAAACCGATTTTTTCAGTTATCTAAAGACGTTAAAAATCCTACACAAAGGTTGATTTTATTTGTTTCAGGTTGCTCAACTCGTGTTACATTCCAAGTGTCCGAAGCTGACGACTCGCTGAAAAACAATTTCACTGAAGACCATCGAGTAGCCTCGGCAGCCGACTGCGCTCACTTGTGCTACAACCGAACCAACTGCCAAGTTGCCGGCTACTTGCCGCCACCCGACGGTGTCCAAGACGGTGTGTGTTTACTGTCAACCCACCATGGTCAGTGCATACCCAACAAAGCTGAGGTGACCCAGACGGACAAGGCGGTGCCTATTACCATTCATTGCATCAAGTGCTCACGTAGGTTTACTTGTGCCAGCCTACTCTCACTTTTTTTCATGATTTCTGTTTCAGCATGCTCCTTCAATCTGCGCAACGCCGCCCCTCCTTTGCCCCAATACGACATACAGACGGATGCGACGAGCATCGTGCAATGTGCTCAGCACTGCGCTCAAAGAAACTGCACGACGGCGGCGTTCAGTGCACGTGCGACGCGCGGAAATTGTTTGCTGGCCACAAACGCCAGTGAAAACTGCCAAGCAGAGCCTGAAACGAGAATCGAACTATTGGGTCCAGTTCAGATCGACTGCATACGATGCAGCTGACGATGAGAGGCTTCTGCTTGCATTGTCGAGGCACGGGGGGAAGTTGGTTGCGCTTGCTAGTCGATCATCCGCCGTTCGCATGTTGAGCTCGTCTCTCACGAGAGCTAAACAAATGCCCTTCTGTGTGCTCGTACTGTAGTTGGTTACTGTTTGATTTGTTTGGTATTTGTGTACTGATACTCCGATTTTTTCTGGTTTTATGCGCTTTGGTTGACGGATTTCCAGTGATGTCTCATCGTCAGACGAGTCCTATCTCATTCGAGCCGGCTTACACAATGCTATTATCTTCCATTTTGTGCGCGTGTCGTGCACTTTGAATACTTGTCTATCACTCTAAGAAAACTTGAGAAGAGTACTCCCTCTTCACTACACCATCCACAAGACAACGTCACATCTGTCGCTTTAGTCCGTAGCCCTACCAATCACTGAACAGCGGTCTACTGTACTCGCACATGTCTTGTACAGTAACTGAAACTTGGATAGACTATCAGACGCACCATCAAAAATCTCGCACTACTGCTTTCCTTTCCCTTTTTTGAGACGACGCGATTTCTTCGGTGACGGCACTACGCCTCGTTTCGGACTGACAGCACTGGATAACTTTTCTCCTCTATTGTCGTTGCTGAACGAGACCGAAATTGACTTTAAAGTGTCATCGTCTTTGCCAGCGCCGCTTTGACGAATGGCCAGTACGAGATGTAATTTGTCGGCTAGTGCGACGGATATGGCTTCGACCACTCGCGACCACCAATCACGCAAAATAAAGAAGCACATGGCCAACATGACAATGCCGAGTGTGGTGACGGTAAGATGAATCATGATGAACGAAGAATCCTCTTCTTCCAATGCCATGTCGCCGAAACCGATCTGAAACGTTTGAAAATGAAAAAAGGAACTTGTCAATATAGAAACCTGATGTTCGAAATCGAGGCTTTTGCCTTGTAGTTCCGCGAAAATATCCCCAACCCACGGATCCCTGTACTTTCAGAAATTCATTTAATCTGTATTATGTCTGGATGCTTACCAAAGCTACAGACTGATACAAGAAGTAGAAGGCTTGCCAGAACTTCCACTCCTGCAGCAAGTACGAGTAGAGCGCCGAGGCCATACTAAGGTAAGCCGCCAGTAGTAGTAAGGCGAATACAAATACGCCAGCATCCTCAGGATCTTCCGTAGTCAACACGAACTTTTTGCCAGCACCGGTGTATCGGCGAAAGTTTTGGTACGCGAGAATGAGGCCGTAATGAAACCATTTCCCCATATGGTTCAGAAAACCTACGAAGATCGGGATGCTGAAAATGGCGTAGACGATGGCGAACATTTTTCCTTCGACGCTTTTTGGTGCAACGTTGCCGTAGCCAACGGTCGAATAGATAGAATAAGCCAGGACTAAGGCTCGAGAGCGAGTGGTCGGCGGCTTCACGGAGGATTTTGGAAGATTATAGCACTGGGCCAACGCATGAAACTTGGATCGTCGCCATTCATCAGTGCATTGGTTTGCTGTCTTCAAATTGGTACAAAGCACACGGACTTCTTCCTTCAGTTTCTCTGTCAAGTGAGCACATCGGCGAAGCAAATTGACTGATTCCAGTTTTTGCAGGCCTACGAATATTCCTACTCCGAGTCCAATGGTCGTGCACAACAAACCAACGTTGACCACGATGGTCACAATGTGAGGCTTTCCGTTCCGCTGCTTCTTGACCGTTGTCAACAAACTTCGAGGCGGTTTCAGTCGAGTGGCGGGCGAAGCACGAGAAGGACCAGGCGAGTTCATCTCGATTGATCAGAAGCGGACAGCATGCATGGTGCGACTGGCCACCAATACGACCCTACTGGCTGTGAGACTGTAAAGAAAACGAAGCACACTTTTGGGCACTTGCGCCTTGCCAACATACTGCCTTCCCTTCCGTGGCAGTCACTTTTTGGTGGAACAGTCCACAAGTTACAAAACAGATCGATTTCAGTCATCAAACAGCGGCTGATTCGAACGGCTGCTCCTAATTTTACTGATTTCCTTGCAGCCCGCTTGTGAGACCGTTGCCTCTTGCTTGTGTTAGTGGAGGAGTGATCGACGGAGCTTGCCAGTAAGCGAGCCTCTGTAGAACCTGATTTCTCTGGAGCCTCCCTCATTCTCGTCACTTGATTTCTTCTACGCTGCAAAACGCTTCTGACGTCACCCTGCATAACACTAATCACATGGCACACTGAAGCTACACCAAATTATCTGCTAAAGCATTACAAAAATTGTCTGATAAGTATCAAAACGTCAAAAATGGACTCACACTCACGAATGAACACGGCTAGCGCACACATAGAAAGCGTCAGGGCTTCTGATAAATCCCACACTACACCCAATCTTATCGTCTTGGTCAGGATCGCTTGGGAAGGCGAAAATGTAATTTTGCATCATTACAGTAAAATATAAGAATAATTCCATTCTCGCCAGTGGTTCGCCCGGACAGGCGCGTTTCCCAACCGAAAACGGTATCAATGGCAAATTCTTCTTCAATTTGTATTCGCCAGTCTCTTCTTCTGTCACCAAAAACCTGGTAGGGTCGAAGCTGTCGGGACTGGGAAAATGATGCGGATCGCGATGTACAGCCCACAGAAGTGGCAACACGTAAGTCCACTCTGGGATGTCATATCCTCGCAGACGGGTGGCAGACGTCGTTCGATGCATGACTGACAATGGCACGATGCTGCCCATCCTATGCACTTCCATTAAAACAGCTTCAGTTAAGGGAAGGCGGGTGCGATCGCTCGATGAAGGCCATCTCGATTCCAGTAATGATCGAATTTCTTCTCGGACTCGGGCCTGTATGTCGGGATGTTTGGCCATGTAATATACAGCCCAGCGAAGGGTGCTGACCGTCGTATCCGTGCCAGCCAGGAACAAATCGAAAGTTGTACTTCGTAGCTGCTCGTCCGTAAAGTATTGACCGATACCAGTCGCCTGGGCTTTCAAAAAAGCGTGCACAAAACAGGAGGGTTCGCCATCGATGACAAATGAGTCTTTGCACATATCGATCTCCTTTTGTAGGAATCTCATGATCTCTTCACCTTCTTCGATAAACCGCTTTAACTGACGCTTCCCGGGCGGATAATAATGCTGGTACCAAGGGAAGATGGATTGGGCGGAGAGAGTGTTCCTTTGGCTTTGCGATGCTCGATAATTGAGTCTGTCCAATTGATCACGCAATTCACTGTCGAGTGCGAATCGATGACCGAATACCATTGAGCAGATCACATTCGACACGGCATTACTGATCACAGGGCGCGGGTCGAATGGTTGACCATTGATTGCATCGATCGAGTCAAGTAAATATTCCGCCTCTTGTAGAATCTTCGGCTCTAGTATTGGTCGACCAAAACCAAAGTCTTTTAGGGTATTGACAACGAAACGACGTTGTTCTTTCCACAGCGGGCCTTCAGCACTGTTAATACCTGGAGAGAAATCGTAGAAGTGTTACTCGAGTGTTAGTGATTGAGAGAGATTGACCCCGGATTAGATAGGATGGACCCCTTATCTGGCCAACTACCCACTGTCCATGTCTCCACAGTAGGCCAACATTGCTGTCATGAGATCTACAGTTCGACACGTGGGTTTTACTAGCTTTGCGAAAGTCAAGGCAAGCACACAGGAACTTGCTTGGTACTTGGTTACCAAGCAAGTTGGTAACTTGTAAGTATCAGGAAGCAGGGCATGGAATCTATCCCCACTCTGCAAAGATTAAGGCGTTCGGCCCTGGAACTTCAGTAGATAGATCCAGCAAGAAATCCAAGCTTCCAAAACTACTCGTACAGTATGACTCATTATGACTACAATAGCGCATACCATGTTTAGGTTTCATGGTCTTTGGTCTTATGCCCATCAAGAATGGTCTTCCACTGAACACGTCCGACTGTTTGACCAAAGCTTCATCGATCACGTCCGCATCAGCCAGAACCACCACCAATTTGGCACCTTGGTAGAAACTGAACAGTTTCCCATATTTCTGCGTCCATTCGGTTAGTGTTTCATGAGCAGTCCATGCTTTGACCCAGGGAAAGCAACCAACGAAAGGAAGCCCAATGGGACCAGGTGGCAGGTTCTTGGGTATGGTAATGTACCACCACAAGGCATAGCAGACAAGAAGGACGAAGGAGAAAAGAATCAAGTATGAGAGCAATGACAAAAACATTGCTTCTTTCCCTTCGTCGACAGATGATAAGGTTTGCTAGCAAGCAGCTCTGGGGCGAGAAATCGATGAGAATAAGATTTGCGAGGGCGAAGCAGACAGCGGCTTGTCACGCGTGCAGGTCCCTGCATTCCCAGTGCAAATTCGACTTTCAGAACCCTTCCCCCTGCGTGCATGATTGACTAGCCTCATGCGTCCTGCAGGATTGCGTCGCTGAATAAAGTGTTGACAGACCATAGAAGGGCTCGACTATGCAGCTGCTCGTAAATCAACAACGTCCTCCAATCACATTATTCGACTGTATTGTAAAGTACGTACGTGATAGCAAGGACAAATTCTCAGTATGGCATTGTTGGGTCGTGAAGGCGTGTGGTACAGTTTGTCGACTGAAGAGCGGGATCGCAGGGGTTGTCGACCTGTGTTCGTTTGTTGCAAGATGAGCAAGGAGCTGAACCAAGTCAAAATCACACCAGCCGACGCGGTGTCGTTGAAGCCGAACGCAGCAGTCGAAGTTTGCATCGAGAATACGAGCAAGAAGACGGTGGCGTATAAGCTGAAAACGACGCGCCCATCCAGCGTGAAACCAGCCAAAACTTTTGGTGTGGTCAAGAAGGGCGACAAAGAGAAAGTCAAGTTTCACTTCAAACCGGCAAACAACGAGAAACCGTTCCTCAGCGAAGACCGAATAACGATCATCATCAACGTCCTGCCCGAAAAGTTCACAGTAAGTTATGTCTGGGGTCATTAGGCGACAGGGAATCCAGCTTATCGGAATTGCCCTGTCGCCTCTTGGGCTTCTCTCACACGCTCTTGTTTAGACGGCGCAGAAATTTTGGAAGTCGGCCAATGCCATGAAGGATTCGAAGCGAATCGTGCTTAAGCTGCAGAAAGCTGGGGAAAAGCCATCACCAAAGAAGAAGAAGGCGAAGGAGGAGGAAGAGGAAGAAGTGGCCAGTGAAGAGAGCGAAGCGGGCGAGGAAGAGGAACAGGAGACGGCCAGCGAAACTTGAACACGTCGGCTAGCTTGGTGATCTCTGATACGAGTGGCTCGTGATTGTTGCCTGCGATCTGTCTTGTCTCGCTTCCTTCTGCATGCCTGGTGATTTGTGCGCATTCGCGGGAGCAACATACTGTATGAGAGAGGGCCCAGTGCAGGCGACTAAAATGCAGTTTCTGCTTCCTGGTGCTCATGACTACTGCAACAACTTCACAAATTTAGTCTACGCTAGGTATGTGTGCACGTAGACCTACGAGTTCAACTCTGACCCGAGAAGGCCTACACACAGTACTTGTAGCGATGTTTCCCTACAGAAGAGAACACAGCAGAATAAATGAGAGTGCGCTAGAATGTACATGTGGGAAACTGGATTGTTTCAGGAGAGCCGTGAGAAAGGTTACTGTGTTTAAAGGTGATGTGATGATTCAATGAGAAGAAGGAAAGGTCATTATCGCGAGAGTCGCGACAGTACTCGCTAACGCCAGCCAGAATTGCTTTCCGCCGCCCCATTCATTGGCCTCACTTGATGTTAGAGGCGATCGGTAGGAAGACCAGCAGGAATACCCTGCTGGAAGTGTATCCTGTCTACAGTAGGATCTTTTCGTGCAAGCTGACCATTTTACTGGCAGCCAAAAGATGAAGCTCACTCAGGTTATCCAGGCACCCTTCGTTTCGAGTACTCTCTAAGCTCGACAACGCCAATCCATATGTTTTGATCCATTAGCTCATATTAGCATTGTTGACCATCCTCGAAGCAGGAGAATCAGTAGTCTACTGAGCAATTAGCAATTTTAAGTTTGTCAGATATCTAAACGAAATAAATTGTCTTGTTTTGGTGGAATACAAAGAGTGCCACTAGATGCTGGAGGCATACTTTTGATGGACGTGAGCTCTAATTGGTCCAGTTCTGGCTCCTTCGTGCTCACCTAGTTGAGTATAATGGACAGGAGGGCGGAGTGGCATCCTTTCATTTTACGTGGGATATTTTTGGCTGAGCGAGGGGAATTGATGACCCATTTGGCATTCGTCTCACGTGGTACGAGAGAGAAGGTAAATATGGTTAGGCTCATTTATTAAATCCGAAATGGAAAAACGAAACGTAGGCGCAGTTGCGCAGTTGCCACAGGCGTCATTAAGCTAGGCGAAATTGCATCGTACGTCAAAATTGCCAAACCCCATTTAGGATTTCCTCCAAAACGGCTAGTTGGCTTTTTCTTTTGGTACCGGGCTATCAAAATGATTCGCTCCTTAGATACGCTCGTTTGACTGAGATTGGGCCGGACATGAGCCGAATATAAGATATTGGAGAGTAAAAAGATTTCAAATGTCTGTTGGCATGACTACATTCGCCCACGACCTTTGAGAAATCGCTCCCGACGTGTACTTCAGCCTACTTCACCTTCTTGCGCTATTCGCCCTCTTTTTAGCATCGCTTTCCCTTCGTCAGACTGTTCGCTCTCCCAGGAGCATATTGAACAGTCAGTCAAATATCAAATCTCGAAGAAGGTCGGTCGGCTTGAACGAGAGGCGCAATGTCAAATATGACCAGATTTATCCTTCTTTTTCTTTTATCGGCAATGGTTGCCGCAGAAGCGCAAGTAAGATGTAGCATATGCGGGTGGTGAGTGTCCATGTGATCATAGCCTACGCTACCAATACGAGCGAAAGAAGCCTGAGAAAATATCGTGAAGACAGATAATAAAACGGCACCTCTCTGTCTAATTTTTTGATGGAGTCACCTCCTAGAGCTCTCGTAACTGATTCTTGGCCTTTTAGTTTGACAATCAAGATGAGTCGGCAGGTTTTGGCTCAGCATCAGCGGAACAAACTGGTGATGATCGCCCAGGCCGAGTGCCGCTTTTGTTCGACCCAAACACTCGGCGTTTGTTGGCTTATTACGTCTTCACACCCCGACAAGCCAAACGCGCCATTATTGACCCTCTTGGAGGTGATTACTTGATCAGAAAAAGGAGAGGCGCCATGATGCCGATAGCGGATAGTCAAGGTTGAGTGTATAGAGGTTGCGGCGGTTGGTAGCTGTTCCGTATGCATGCATTTCTCAATGATGGACACATGCATTTGATATTGTCAGTTGCTGTATTAAATTGACATCGCCCTGAAAAAAAGCACTGTTGGACTGCTGTGCCACTGCCTCCCTCATTCAAACGTGGAATGATCTGACCGCGAGGACTGCTGTTCCCCAAGTAGTAACAATGTCTGGAACATTTTTGAATTGTATACATCGGCCTACTTGAGCGGGGTCCTTTTAGCCGAAAGCCGGCCAGCTGTCAACGTGCTTAGCAAGTCTCCGTGGGAACCTCGCATATGGCTGTCCCTCAGTTTTCGCACCTTCACAAGGGGCATCCCTTAACACCGATTTCCTGCCGTTGATTGGCAGTTCAAAACGTTCCTGTTTGGTTTTCGGTTTTTTACTGAAGCATTTCTTCGGTATTGAGTGCCCAAGTGATGCACAAGTCATACATGGTTAAGCGATGTGTATGGTTTTTCCAAATCGCTTTGTCGCCGGCTCTGGGATGCACTCGTATACATACTGGGTACAGTCGCTTGCTTTCAAACAATGAGGCTAAACGAACAACAAATAAAATGCAAGGGGTGAAGAGTTCAGCGCTCTTGTCACAGAAGTGTAGCCCGCACCTCATTGTGTAAGTGTTCCTCTTTCGACGGTACGGGTTACAGTAACAAGGGAAAATCCTCTCGAGGTTGCACCACGCACTTTGCAAATATAGTCGTGCCTTTTTTTATCTGTAAGTAAGTGGATATCGATTCTAACACTATCGATTATTTAAGGGGGAAACGTGAGGTTGCGAGATTACTTCTATCCATACAAGCGTATGTACTGTAATGTGTATACCTGAGAGAAGTACATTCTCATGCCATATGCAAGCACAGGATGTCGATCAGCGCCAAGAGAATAAAAAAAGTGTTTATTGGTTTATGCATTGCTATTTCTGGTTAGTATATACAATTATGCTTGTCACACACCATCGTTATCATGAAATACCTCCTCTTTCTTTCAGCATCTTGTTCCTTGTCTATCCTTATCATCCATCATCAACAAAACCTCGCAGCATTTGCGCCATGCTTGCCATAAACCAGACGATGGCACTTTTATCGACTTCAAGAAAGTGCTATCTTCTCCTATATTCCCACCCTCTGGGTCAGGGTACGCCCCCCTCCACAACCCATAGCTCGCTTCCACCCACACCGCCTACTTTTTTACTGCGCATGTAGGTGTAAGCTGTATGACATTCATTAGCGGGGCGTTCTTCGCTTCAGGAAAGAAAGAATAGATTCTTTCCATGTATTAATCTTAATTTATTATTCAAAGAATTCAATCCCCAATGCTTCCTATTTCCTTCTAACACTATTCACACTAGGGAGCGTACGAGCCTATTAAGCACGCGCCACAGGACCTGAGAACGCGTTCTCAAAGGGTCAGCCTGGATGGTCTGTTCTAAATACGTCTTTGTCTCACATCGACAGAAATCTTGTGAGAACCAAACTTGAAACTTGCTTGTACAGAATCGAAGGCCTCGGAGCCGTTTATATCTCGGCGGTGCAGATCCGTGCAAGATAGACTGTATGCGAGGCAAGAATGGACAAACGTCGAGAAATATTTCGAAAGAAATTCCAACGTTCTGGTAGTTTGGGCATCCCGTTCGTGCCCGAGAACGAAATAGCCAACATAAAAGAGTACTGGAGCTTCGACCGAGGAGATAGCACGCAGCCTGATCATCTTCGTCAAGGTGCACTGATCGTGGCCATACCGAGCAATAAGCCTGCAAAACTGACATCGGCTTTGCAGTTGTTTGAGGTAAGGGCTTACATCAGCTGGAAGAGGCAAGTGGAGATCCCATAACACCAACATGGTGCAGTACCGCGAGTATCAGAAATTAATTTTTATTCCCCACTTTGCATATGCTTGCACCATTTGTAAACAATGGCTAATTCTATTCTTACTGACCTGTGCTTCGGTCAGTAATTTCTGTAAAATATGCAAGTGCTGCAAGTAAATGGAGCCGGAAGAAATACAATATGTACAGACATAAGTTTGCTGTGGTTGGCCAGCATAAATTGCACGATTGACATATGGACGAATGATCCTCGGAGGGGTCGGGTTTGGTAATTTTAGCATGCATATTACTCCCTGATTCGAGCATTGTGTACTATGGGATAGGATAAGTCGACCATAGCAGGATAGAAAAGAGCAGATGAGGGAGAGCTGCTAGCATTTGCACAGTATATTGGTCCGGCATGTACATTACGTATGTGCACATCTCATCTTTTGTTTTAGGACAAACAACTCGTGGTGACGCATATAGAAACCCGTGAATCGAAACGCAAAAGGGGCGATTTGGAAGTATTGATACAATTCGAAGCACTCAACTTGACCGCTAGTACGGACTCGACGCGAGATATTCTTGACCACCTGAAGAGTGACGGCTATGTGGCCGCTGAAGTAAGCATGGCCAGTCAAGAGAAACCCGCTGGAATGGCCAACGGACGAATCTTGGAAGAGGATGAACTTGTCGTTTCCAATGCTTCTATTCAAGGTATCAAGGAAGGCAAAATGCTAAGATGTGCTCCTGAGTAACACAAGGCATTTTCAGAACTGATTGGTGACGCACCATGGTTTCCACGAAAAATCTACGACTTGGACAAAAGCTCCAAGCGTGTTTTGATGTATGGCACGGACCTGGATGCAGACCACCCAGTAAGAGCTGCATGGTCATGGGGTGCAATTAACGTACCTAGCTACAGTAGATGCCAATAAGCAGCCTTGTCTGATGACGTGGCTGCCGATGCATTACGATTTGCTATCAAGTTTTGTTCAAGGTTACTATCTCGCTGTCTTAGGGCTTTAGAGACCAGAAATACCGCGAGCGGCGCCTAATGTTTGCTGAGATCGCATTGAATTACAAACAGTAAGCTGAAATTACGTCGTTTAGTTTCGAAAGTTTCCATCATAAGCTTCTATTTTTAGCGGCCAACCGATTCCGCGTGTCGATTACACGGATGAAGAAAACAAAACCTGGTAGGAAAATGCATGATGTTGACTTTCGGTTATGATAGTGCCCAGGCACTGATGAGATGAGATGAGGCACGGAGGTTGTACGTAGTAACTGTAACCTGCTCCATAAACCAGCAGCATACATTTAGGCCCTGTGTAATGTAGCTTGGTCGAGCCCCCATAACCCGTCGAGATGATAATCTCGCATCTTTGACATGTGCCAGAAACCGCTGCCTTTCAGTTTTATTCGGAAGCGAGCAAGCTTCCCACACTTGTCATTTTTCCGTTTATCGATTAGTACGGTATGATGCTGTAGGTCAGTGTGGCATAGGTGAGAGGATGATACTAACGTTAGGAAATCCGAGGCAACGCATCTCATGCAGTCTGTTACATCTCGTATGCCACACTCAGTGGTTATGCACCCACAGTTCAGTATGCAAAAGATACACTCAAACCAGTGCATTATTTTACCTCTGCAGGTCCACGATCTATAAGGAGCTTCGCGAACTTCACAAAAAATACGCCTGCAAGGAATACCTCGAGAACTTTGTTCTGTTGGAAAAATATTGCGGCTACAGCGAAAATGCCATTCCCCAACTTCAAGACATATCCGCATTCTTAAAAGGTAAGCAGGTATTAAACTAGTTGGTTGACACTAGTTTATTATTTCTTTTTAGCTAAAACTGGATTCCAACTGCGGCCCGTAGCAGGCTATCTGAGTTCGCGCGACTTTTTGGCCGGGTTGGCATTCCGCGTTTTCCATTGCACGCAATACATACGTCATCCGAGCGATCCTTTCTATACCCCTGAACCGTAAATATCAAGCAGCACTTACTGATCCCTTCACTGATAGCCGTACTCTCTTCAGGGATTGTTGCCATGAGCTGATGGGGCATATGCCTCTGTTTGCGGATCCCGATTTCGCCCAGTTCAGTCAAGACATCGGATTGGCTAGTTTGGGAGCATCAGAAGAAGATGTACAAAAGCTGGCCACGGTATGTGGATTTGGATGATCGTGATGAAGGCGTAAGAAATAGGAATCGGACGAGGAAAAGATTTTTAGCTGTATTTCTTCACGATCGAATTCGGCTTGTGCAAGCAGGAAAAGGAGATGAAGATTTATGGAGCTGGCTTGTTATCATCGATCGGAGAACTGAAGGTGGGTACTATAGTATTCTATCTTATTCCAAGATGTGGATGGATTGCGTTTTTTTGGTCAGCAAAAGCCAAAAATAGCTAATTTGAATCTGCGTAAGAGTTTTTGCTGGAGGGACTGTCAGACCAGCCATGAGATTAACCATGGGTATTCTGCTGTGATTCAAATGTCATAAAGGGATGCTTCCATCGAAGATAACCTGTAAAATATCGAAACTTCTGAACGTGAAGTTACAGTAATCATGCAGCTGGAGACCCCTGTTCGAGCATGCTATACGTCATCACGGAGGCTGCACTAACGGTTTTTTTATAGCACGCAGTAGATGACGACCCACAGATTCTGCCCTTCGATCCAGACCGAGTGATCCAACAGGAATGTCTTATCACCACATTCCAAACAGCGTATTTTTACACGGAAAATTTTGAGGATGTGCAACAGAAGATTCGGTACTTTGTAGACGCGCTCTTTAGCGGAGAGATGGCGTAGCATTCTCACTTTTCAGGCTATTCACTAGCCACATGAGACGGCCATTCGTCGTCCGTTACAATCCATACACGGAGAGCGTTGAAGTATTGAATTCGAAACGCGCATTGACTTCGGCCATCAACACGCTGCGAGCTGACGTGAATTTGATGGCTAGCGCTTTGCACAAAGTATTATAGAGCTATATGACGCAGTTGGTCGCTGCACCCAAATTTTAAAGATTAATGGATGAACTGACTTTGAGCGACAATACACCTTTTGATGTTGTGGTGGCTGCAGCAGATAGCACGATATAAGATAATCTTTTTGTCATAGCTGTGTGTAGTGTACCTGCTCTCAGTTATTAGAATTGGCCAGTGAAATAAACGTTGCTTTAGTCGCTGGTTCTGCGCATCTTCTTTCGTCGAAGTAGTCAATGACGTAAACTTCGAATTGGCCCTAAATTGATCATGCACAGCTGCTGCAGTTCGGCTGACAATGAGCCTCCCAATGATTGAGTGGGTGTTTGCTATTTTGGAGAATAAAAGTGAAAAGCAGCAATCTACATAGGCGGTCTGCTGTCAACGGTTGTGTGAGTTTTTTTGCAGGAATTCCATTCTGACTTGATTGCGACGGATCGAATGCGGCAGAACTGCATGCGGTAGTTGAGCATAAACAGAAGCACAAGAACAATGCAGAGTATTATATAGTAAAGAAACATAGGCCCTCGATGCGTTGTATCCAAGCTCCAAGGTCCGTAGAGGAATTAACTCGACAACGAGACCATTTCTAAGGCAAACATGAACTTAAAAAACAATGACGCGCTTTGTTCTAATGCGGTAACTAAGGGCTGAGTAGCTGCCACGGGACGACAGTCGCCGGTCGGCACCTTTGCTTAAAATTTTAGCAAAATGATCCTTCGCCAGCTGGCACCCTGGAGTTCTTGCGTGGTGTTTAGCAATGCTAAATATCTCATTCCGTTTCTACCGCTCGTTTTTCAAAGCACTTATATCTTGCGGGGCCTCTGAGGGGCGCTTTTGTCTCGGAGACAGGCGTACATAATGCTTGAACGTCCATCATCAAATGTTAACTCTGCAATTGAATCGCTCGCTCTCCTCGCTTTCTAACCGTGTGTCGAAAAAAACGAATGGTCAATAGGCTTAAGAAACTACATCCTCGCCGCGCCCGTCTCGGCTGATGCTGTTTTCACTCTCTGCCCTGCCCGCTTGCATTCTACCCTCCTTCCTTGCTCACTCCACTCCCGCCAGGGGCTACTAGTCGACCGCCGACCAGTGCCCAGGCATTATTAGCCCTGGTAGGCTGCGGCCACGAGATGCTAAAGTAAGTTGCCGTTAGCCATCTTTACTTAGGTTTATTGAGGCCATTGCGGATTGTAAACCTTACATACTCAACACGTCACTTTCCGAGGAACATACTCGAGAGAACGTTGATCGAGTGAAAAAGTGAACCGCTTTTCGTCGAGATCTAATTTGGTCCAAGGCCTTAATTGCTTTCGAACGGCGTCCGATTGCAACCTCTCTCTCCAACTCGGCTACTTTAAGCAACTCGAGGTCGCTCATCAGTTGGTCAACCCTCGGGGCCTCTTTATTTTCAGAGGCTGCACCCAAAAATAGCTCCTATCAACAGGTCCTTTCCGCCTATCTGCGCATATATGACCCGAATTTTTCGATCTATGTAAAATGACAAGGCTCGAAGACTTCATCACACTCCGATGGAAAGTCGGCCGAAAAATAGAGGGCACTTGATTTTGCGACCTTGTAGCCGACTCGTTGGATGTCTAAATTGTGGCTAATATTTCATGGGCATCCATTTCACCTTCTGACTTTGCGTTGAACGATATGGGATCGCTTCAGAAAAATCTGACTCAGCTAAATATGGAATCAAATGTATCCTTTTATAACGCTGGCTTATCTCCTCAGAGGTGCCTCGATGACACACAACCATATCTGGGGTCCATACTCATGGTCATCGTGCCCATTCTTGTCGTGGCTGGTGTCGTGGGCAACATACTGAATCTTATCGTATTGAACAGTAAGGGAATGAGGACCAAGACCAACTTTGTATTATCGGCAATGGCAGCAGCCGACTTGGCCCACGCCCTCGTCGCCATGTTGGTCAACTTGCATTTGTACGAGAGACTGATTGACTCTGAGGCGTTCAGTCGATTCTATCATCATCAGCTCAAGTTGATCACTATCGTCTTGGTGAATTGGATGAGTATGCTTAGCACGTGGTAAGAGCAGTTTTTGTGAAAATAGTTTATTTCCAATTTTCAATTTTCTGGAATCAGCTTTAATCCCCCTTCCCTTTTATAGCCATGCCCCACTCTCCTCTTCTTTAAAAGCATCACGCATCTAATCAAGACGCGTTTCAAAACAGGATTTAGCCTTAATGTTTTGCGGAGTTTGTGCGCTATCAACATGTGGACCTGCAGAAAGGTAGGAGTGAACTGTTTTGCTGAACAAGAGTCTTGTTTCCGAAAGGTGACACCTCATTAGCCAATTCTGTAAACATGTCAAAATGGAGAGCTCGTTCTTATAAGGCCCAGTTACCCAGAGCTAAACATGACTTGCTTCACTGGAAAGCACTAGGACCAGAAATTAGGTCGAAGTTGAGGGTATTTGAGTTTCTTGTAAATAATCCTTCGATTACATCTGGAAGCTTTTTATTGACTATGCAAACATATATTCTGCAAGCGAGCGAGGGATGGAATGCGGGAACAAGGAAACTCATCGACATGTGGTCCCCCTTCCAGCTGCGCCTTCGCTCAGAGTCTATTGCCAGACTGGTCTCTAACATCGGCATCCTTGAGGGTGCGGTGCGAATAAAATTATCAGCACAACTCTCAGACAGACTCGATTGGCCTATTGACTGGTTGATAGCCAGGAGGAACCATGAAAAGATGTCTGCGCAAAAACTCTCTTTTCCTCTCTGACAGCCTATTTTGTTGATCATTTCGGAACTCTGCCGGGCAGTGCCAATCGGTCGAGCCCCATTTGGTTCCGCCTAAGAACCCTTAGAAAAGTGCGAAGGTGAAAAACACAGACTGACCCGTCTTTATTGCTAAGAATGAAACATGCCTGGTTTTCTGCCATAAAACTAGCGAATGTTGAAAGCACTGGAATGGGATTAGGTCTGGAAGGTCAAGATCCAGTACATATCGTGCAGTCATAAAACTCAAATAGCTTTGTTTTTACCTTCAAATACGTAGTGCTAATTTCAGGTTAGCCGTGGCTGTTACTGTGGAACGGTTAATCGCTATTCGTAGCCCGTTGAAAGCACGATCCATACTTCGCAAGCGATACATAATCGGAGTGGTCGTATTCTTGGCTGTCTTCTCCCTGATAATCTGCTCCTATTATCTGTTTTGGATGCGCACGCGTGTTGTTGCCGATTGCCACGATCGTACACGTCGTATCTATCGCTTATTCCCTGATCGCTCATTGTGGTTGTACGGTCATGTGTCGCGCAAGATACACTCGGTCCTATGCTCGTTGGTACCAGTCGTATTGCTGTTTGTTTGCAATGGATCACTGGTCTATCACCTCCGACGAAATCATGCATCTATGGAAATGTTCAATGAAAATAGCACCGCAGGAAATGGGGCAATTTCTGGTGGCAATGATAGTGCGCCAATTGAACGCCGTGGGTCAATCGCGATCGATAGCCGCAGGGAATATCAGGTATCGGTTCTGTAGCGTTTCCAGTTAGAATCCTGTGAATCAGTTGTCATTTTGGCTTCCAAATTCATAGTTAGAATAACTGGCATAAAGATCCAGTTCAGAAGGCGGGAGATATTATTCTCTTGTGCACCTTCCGCTTCATAGCTCACATCTGAGGCTGCTAATTAAGTGACCATTACGGTCTAAGAGCTGTTACGGGCCTAACAGCTATCAAGGGCCAAACTACTGCGACGACAATTTCTATCTTTGCAGGTGGCTGTTGTGGTTATCGTTATCAGTTTGACGGCTGCCTGTTTGCTGCTACCTTCAGCTGCATTGGTAGTCTATGACGGAATACGCGTGTTCTTCCTGTCCTCGTCGGCAACGCCATGGTGGTATTTTGCTGCTGGCGATATCAGCAACGTATTAATTCTATTCGAAAAAGTTCTCGACTTTTTCCTGTATTGTTTAACTAGCGGCTATTTTCGCCGTCGATTAGTGGCCGTACTTTGCTATTCATCATTAGCCACGCATAAGAGGCGTCCATCCGCAGCCAATGGAATGCTCGGCTACGGCGCTGATACTCCCAAACCGCTTCTATCAAGAGCTATGCGAATGCGTCTAAAAGGCAAGCCTCCACTCTTAAAGCGGCAATCAACGCAGTCCACTTTGGCAACATTCGCCAGTGTAGCGGCCGGACGCCTGAGGCGTTTAACAGCGACGAGCACGACTTCGGCTTCATCGGGACAATCGGCCAATAGCAGAAAGATAGAGGAAAATGGGCTGATCGACACGGCCAGGCCCACACCTCCCAGGTTGCTTTCGTGCCATCTCGCCAATTCCGTGCAGGAGGAACCCTTGTAAGGTCTTTTCGTGCTTACTGTTGGTTTAGTCCGCTTTGATATCAGTGTTTTTATTAAAAAGATGCACTTGCCATACTTTCAGCCAGTGCAGTTTAACTTTATGAGGATCTAATCATTTACCCTATTCCTACAGTACTGTCACGATCAGAGACCAATTAGCCTTCTACAAACAAAATACAAAATTCTATACACACAACATGCAAAATGCCTTCTAACGTTATGTCGGGATTTTTCGCCTTTTCCTCCAGTTATCATAATCAGGATCATGATGGAAGAAACCAGGTGGTCCCAATGCCAGGTATGTCATGAGGCCACATATCTGAGAATGAAGATCATCTGTATATGCGCAGACAGGAACCACATTGGTGCGATCTTACTTGGCCCACTCTTGCTCGTACGACACAAATGCCCCCGAACTCGTGATGCACAAGGCAACAACCACTAGCACAATCTAAATTTCCAAAACAGGCAGCACCGTTGGGAGAGTTGGCGAACTGACGTCTAGCTTTGTCATTCGAAACTGCCTTTGACGTTTTATCAAGCTTCGACTCGGCAGTGAGGATGTTCTGTAAAAAAGTGATCTTCCGGCTAACAAGTCATTCGAAAATGAGAAGACCAACTGGCTGTGCCACCCACCTATTCGTGAAATGACGATGGCGCCATACGCTTGCTCCAGCACACAAGACAGGTGCATCTACTATACGTCCATGCACATACCCGTATCGTCTAATCCAAATACAGTAGGTAGGTACTTACCTCGGCGCGGTCATGTAGTGCAAATGAGATTGCAAGCGCCAATACTAAACTTCGACAAGGCGGGAACGAAGAAAATTTAACTGAGTTGAATTTCGGAGAATGAACAACCATCTGCGGAGCGCTGATTAACTGATGTTAACTGTGAACACTTCTTTGACCCACAGCCCGTGCAATTCTTTGTCAGCACATCGACTAGCCAAGCTTTACAGTAAAGCAAGGTACTCCTGTTCAGCGGCCTGCCTATCCGATATAATAACGTTAAATCGTGTCATCGTCGTTAAGCATATTTTAATTACAAGAGACGCAAGCTGTGGACATGTGGACACAAGTGCTACCCAGAGTAGGACCCTTCAACGCAAATATTTTAATTCGTAGGTCGGGCAGGTTTTTATCAACAATCAAGAAGGCAACAGGGTTTTGAGATGCCCCACTGGTCGTACCATGTCAGCTATGGCGCTATAGCTTCGACGCAATGACCAAATCTTACACCTGAAATCCTGGACTTTTACGGATTTGCCATTCAAAAAAAGCACAGTGCCTATATATGCAGGTAATCGTTAACTGCAGCAGGCAGTTTTGGTTTACTGCTCTATAACCCACCATACAACCAGCGAGAGCATTGAGTATATGTAATATCATTGGCATCTGCAGTCAATCAACTAAGCAAGGTCTATAATATATTCCCCCAACTATCCCACGATAAATATAAATGAACTTGAAAAACACAAGCGATTATGCGGACTTCTTTTTGCCAGGATATCCATCGGCTGCAGCTCCCGCACCGCCGCCGCCGCCACCACCGCCAGTACTGCCGCCAGAAACAGAACCGGCACCTCCTAAAAAACTAAAAGTTCGATGCCTGTGCTTGAGTGATTAAAATCGCATCCTGACCTCCGCCGCCACCAGCAGCACCACCGGCAGCTCCATCGCCGCCAGAAGCACCTGCAACACCGCCTGCTCCACAAATGGCTTCACAGTCGGCTTTGGTGCGGATAGCTGTACTGGATTTTTGCTCGTCTTCGCCCTTACAGTGGCCGAATGGATAAGAGCAACATCGGCCATCCTTGAGGTACCACCGCAACGAATACTGACTGGGCAGTCCAGTACTGCATGTCGCTTTGAATGGCTGTTTCGCGCAACTTGGTTGAACAGTAGCAGCTAATAAGACGAGGATAACTTTCATACCCACACAGAGTTATGCAGAAGATACAAGAGGCACATGGCGCAATGTTTAGAGAGGAACGTAAAATATAATTTATTTATCAATTTCCGAGGCCACCAGGGGAATAGAATATGCTGCGCAGCTAAACATTCTGTTGCACATTGAAAGCAAAGAGCGTGGGGTGAAAAAGCGATCGACAACGGACAGGGACTTCAAACGAGCAAAGACACAAGACAGTGGACAAAACAAACGAACAAGGTAAAGTAGCATCACAAATAATAAGGCATACATGAGTAAAGTAGCATACATGAGTATGCTGATAAGTTCGAGCCAAGAACATTGAATAAGACGTTCTTTGTATACTTTGTGAGATGTGCATGTAGAAGCAAAGAAAGCAAGATCTTAGCTGCGGAGATAACCACCCGAATTACCTGGCGTAGCTGGTGCTGGACCAGATCCTGGAGCCGGACCTGGTCCTGAACCTGGTGCGGGACCGGAACCAGGGGATGGAGCTGGATAAGCACCTCCGCCACCTCCGCCGCCGCCGCCGCCGCCTCCTCCTCCTCCGCCGCCGCCTCCGCCACCTCCGCCGCCGCCTCCTCCACCACCTAGAAGAGGAGTGATGAAGTACTATTAGGATTACTTTATTGGGTGCCCGTTTACCTGATGATCCTCCTCCTCCACCTCCACCGCCGCCGCCGCCGCCGCCGCCTCCACTCCCACCGCCGCAAACGGCTTCACAGTCAGCTTTGGTTCGAAGCGCTGTGCTCGATTTTTGCTCATCTTCTCCTTTGCAGTGGCCAAACGGATACGAACAACATCTCCCGTCCTTCAGATACCAGCGGAGTGAGAATTGGCTGGGCAAACCAGTGCTGCACGTCTGCTTAAATGGTTGACGAGCGCATGACGGAGTAACAGTGACGGCTGGTGGTGGTGTCGGGCCTGGAGCAGGTCCACTGGCGGCACCAGATCCACCGGCGGGTGCAGGTCCGCCAGCTCCTGCTGGCGGGACTTGACCAGGTGGACTAGGCCCTGCCGCTGCTGGTGCTCCTGGTGATGGAGCTACACCTCCGGAATAGGATTGTCCTAAAATAAGGATGGTTCATTCCATGCACATCGCGTGTTCGTGGTGCACCTTCTTACCCCTGGTTAATGCCACCAATGCGACCAGAATCAGTCCAATCCATGTGCCCATGTTGATGTCCGATAGCCTGAAAATTCAAAAGACCAGTACAAGGCATCAGATGCCATCTATCCGCCACATACCGAGAATAGCCGCCCATTTCTGGAGCCCGAAACGGCAGCGAATGGAAGACAGCGAACTGTGAGCGCTGCCTGACGACTATATATGCAGTGGCGGGCCGAGGGGAGAGATGCGTGACAAGACGAAGTAGAACTGTCCATTTTTTCGCGCCTTGGTTCGACGGTCAACAAACTCGAGACGTTTTAATCAAATATGAAATGGTGCCCTAAGAAACGAGTGCGAGCATGGTTCAAAGGGTTGATTGAACATATGGAACTTTTTGGTCGTTCATCCCGTTATGATTAGTTACCGTTACCAACGGGTCGCGCACGGGTCGGCTATAATCATGTTCGTGCCCTAACACCCATTACGGTGTCGACCCGTTTGCACATCGGCGCGAGAAACATACTAACCCAGTGCCGAATCTAGGCCGTGCTGGCAAAATTTATCACCCTCATGCATTCCCATCTATTGTCAGTTCCTTTCAAAAAATTTTCATCCTAGAACGAGCGTTTTGACTCGTTAGGACTCTTTCCCGTCTTTAATAAGACTACGCCTATGTCACATACAACATACAATAGGACACCCGCATGATTTTTGCGTGCAGGATAAATAAGTAGCGCAGCGTAGCCGTTTGAAAAATAATGCTCCTATTCAGTGTTACTGTGCCAGTTCGTGTCGAAACCATTTCTTAGAGTGTTTACTGGTGTACAGTTCTAATTTCTTTATGTCGAAACAAGACTCATCATTTAGATCTCACAAATACCGTGTCCTTTAGACCCTGTAGCCTGAAGTTCTCACTGGTCGCACTCATTAGACTCGCCTTGAGAATATAATATATAGAAACCATTCTGTCCATTTCGAAATCAGCTGCTTTTATGACATTAGTCTGAGCATCTAGTCGAACTTCGTTCAATCCCCAGCTTGCTATTGTTGGGTGTCGACCTGCGATCTACTTACGATTATACTACGTGACGAACGTGAGACATGAGAAAGGCAGACGAGAAAATATCGACGCTGCGTTATACACTCTGCATATATCGACTCTGTATAATCGAGTATATATAACCAATAGGAAATCGGTCCTGTGGCTGATACTCAAGATTGTTTTCGGCTACTGGAAACTGCTGATGGCGCAAGTAGTCATGAGCGGAAATTGATTTGGCCCCACTTTAACTCCCCGGGCAGCTTACGCAAACACACTGGATGAATGTGAAGCCATGATTAGTAGTAAAATGTCGTATCTCTGTCCGGAGCTCGTCTTATGGCACGCAGTGAGTGAACAACTGCTTGAATACAAGAATATGATGCAAAGGAAGAGCATGCTGGAAAACACCTGCTGGCGTCATCACGCTTCCTTTGGCGAAGCGCTGTACCTAATTCTAAGGAAAGCTTTTCGATCTTCGCTTCGTCTAACCCCGTGAAAGGAAGACGAAAAAAATCGACCATCGCATTTGCACTCGGCTTGAGCCTGGCATTGGCGGTAGCATAAATTTATGCTATAGCAAGGCGTATGAGAACCCATGTGGTAAGGCATGCTAAAAATTAGCTCGTCTCCATGAAGTCCAGAGCATGAAGAAGAGCTTTAAAAGAGCCTTTTGATCTACTCGCACAGCCTTTCACTTGGCCCCCGCAGTTTGGAAATGAGGCGAATGTGCGTGTTCGCCAAAGACCCGCCACTCGATTGGTGAGAAAAATCGAATTTTCATTCTCAACTTTGTCCTGAGCTCGTCGGAACAGAAGCTCGTGAGAATGAGCCCTGTCCAGTGTCTACTTCATCGACCATTCTGATCAACAACATCGTTCTTGGGTCCCGACCGAAGCATGTATTTATACTAGGCTCCGTATCCCTTGGTTCCGTATCCATAAATTGGTTGGCTATGCAATTTCTTGTGACCAGCCGAGCCTTAATTACACACTATAATTCATTTTGATTCGTTTATTCTTGCAGCAGGGCCGGCCATTAGGCCTGATCAGGAGTAGACATTCCGAGGGAGCAAAAGCCTGCTGGCACGCAGCCTCGGTCTGAGGAGCTAACTGGATTCGTTGATTTCCCGTTTCCTGGTTTGCGCCCTTATCGATTTCACGATTGGCGACACTTGTTTTTTCACTAAAGACTTTCTACTTGAAGGCTAATTCTATGCGCAAACCAGATTTTGGACGATTGACCGCTCTGTGGCGTTCAAAGCGAGAAAAAATTATGGAGAAGGAAGGAAGTGCTAAAAGACCAGTGGGAACATGTTAAGCGCCTAGTGCTAATTCACGGTTGTCCATGGCCATGTTGAATCGGTTATACCAGGCACATTCCTAGTTGCCTTGGTGCAGCACCTTATTTACTCTTTCGTTCTACTCTGCTAGCCATCTCTTTCGAGGGTTAGTAGCCAAGTGACTACACAGTAATAGTCGTCTGAGTTTCTTTGTGCCAAATTCGAAAGCGAGGTCATTGCTTATTTTGAAAAAGTTGGAACTGGTTATTACTCGTGCATACACTTCTTGGTAATTTCATAGTGACTCCTTCTGGCACACTTTTTCCTAATCAAGTTCCCATTTCCCTTCTTTTCGCTGTCGCTTCTGCGTCTAAGAATTTGTGAAGCAGCATCCAGAATGGGACGGGCCTGCGGTCCCATATGCGTCTCACCCAAATAGAAGAAGCTTCGGCTTGTTGCGGCCACTTATCCCGATTTATTTCCTTCGCTCGACTCCGAACCCTAGTTTCAGAGGAGCATGATTCTCTTTTTCTCACTTCTCTGCTAGGATTTACATCGGACTATCGAACCTGAGATGGCGTGTCCATCTGGCTCTCCTCTTTTTTCATTTGACCTCAACTCCACTCAACAGATTATCGATCGTTTGCGAAAATTTCGGGAAGCCTACGAGCCTTGGCATGGATACCTGTGCCTGATAATATGTACTTTTGGTGTTCTGACAAATATCATCAATGTCATCGTGTTGACGAAGAGGCAAATGCGCACGTCGATCAACATGCTACTGACTGGTATTGCTTGTTGCGACATGGGCACCATGGCCTCATATTTAATCTATATTATACACTTTGTCTTCGAAAAGCAATCGTGTAACCCCAGCTTATATTCTTACCCATGGATGCTCTTCCTCGTCTGCCATATCATACTTAGCGTAGCGCTGCACACGACGGGTCTGTGGCTAGCTGTGGTCATGGCCTTCATTCGGAATATGACATTGAAGAAAGCCATGAATGGATCCAAGTGGCTGCAGTCAGCGAGCACATGGAAGATATGCGTTTGCGTGTACGCTCTCGTCTTTATCTTGTGCATTCCGAGCGTGTTTGGGAGTGACATCGTTCTCTACGCCTCTTATTTCAACGACACTTGCCACGGAGAGCAACAACACTTAGCTATCGACTATAGCCGTCGTTACACAGTGTACACGATTGGGAACGAGCGTAACTGTATAGTGTACACAGTTACGCTATGGTTGACAGGGACTGTATTCAAGATAATTCCATGCATTCTTCTGGCATTCCTTATCATTAGTCTTCTTTGGACAATCAAGAAGGCCGAGAAAAGGCGTCGAGCATTGTTCAAGTCGAATTCGACCAATCGAGCTCGCCTTCGATTACGTCAACAACAACAAGCATTGCACGGCACGCCAGCTGCGCCGGCTACCCGCTCTGATAGAACTACGATCATGCTGGTTGTCATACTTATGCTGTTTCTACTGACCGAGCTTCCTCAGGGCGCCATTTCCATCCTGACTGGCATCTACATGGGTGATGTGCGAGAGTTCGTCTATCCTAACTTGGGCGATATGTTGGATTTACTCAGTCTCATAAATAGCGCGGTCAACTTCCTCCTTTATTGCGCCATGAGTTCAAAATATCGACAAGTATTTTGGCAAGTTGTATTACCCAGAAAGATTTATGTCAGTCGATTCTTACGACCTCGCACAACCAACGGCTTTTTGATGGCGTCGCAAGAGCCAGGCCGCGGCACAGCAGTTGCACTCGGGGGCACTCGACCAGTAAGGCCAGAACTAAGGGCCCTGGCCAATATGGCCAACAGAGCAGAGGAAATGGATGACCAGGAAGAACGTGATTCTACTGTACTGAGCTTGTATCAGCCGGCTAAGAATGGGCACGAAGAGGAACTCTCAATAATCACTAATGAGTCAGAGGATGATGATGTAGCCGCGCCTAGCTCACGTACCCGCGGGGCATCGGTTGTGGGAAGTATACGCAAAAAGAAGAGCAGCGATTGCAACTTGCGTCGTAACGTGTTGACTAGAGCGGCGATCTTGGCCGCCACTCCAGCTCTAGCTGCATCGGCCTCAAACGGATCGATCGCGTCGATGTCCAGGGGTGCTGAAGAAGCACAAACGAATCAACAGCCCGTCGTACCTAATTCGCCCACGTCTCACCATCAGAGCCTTGAGGAGGAAGAACAAGGCAAGCAGAAAAAACAACGTTGGCTCATTTCGTGCTCTTGTTTGTGCAAATGCGCGTGTCGAAGTGGAAGTGGATCGGAAGGTGGCCGACTCGATCGTTCTAATCTAGTTAAGCGTAACTCGATACCTCCGACCGCAGTGATGGCTGCCAAAGATGACTTAGGCTCACCAGCCATCGAATCCAACATGCGCCATCCTCTCTGCCCATCCATACCCCTTTGGCGCCGATGCTCGAATCCGAGCCAAACTAAAGAACACGTTTTCGTATGACTTTGATTCGTGATTACATTATTTCTGTGTGTGGTATTTTCGTTTGTCGAAGAGTCTTCCCTTCAATTATAAAATCTTGAATCTACTATATGCTTCTGGTCCATCGTTTTTCTCCATCCTACACACCGCTTGCTACATCACCTTTTTCGTGCACTTCAAGAGATCTGCTTGGACTCGAGGGTAAAAACAATAGCTTGTATTCAAGGGACAAGCGGGAATGAGTTGATGCTTAGCGACATTACGAATATCATCGCCAGCTAGTTATTGTTAACCATTCATGCCAGTATGGATTTCCGACACCGCAGGTCATTAGTCACTTGACGCGGGTTCATGGCTGACGTCGGGCCATCGGGGCCCAATAGACATTTATCAATTTTGTCTTTGTACGATGTTCATGCACGTTGGGGACGGCCTAACAGCAGTACTGCGGGTTAGGTAAAGCAGTAGTCGAGTGATATATGAGGCGTGTAGTCGACCACTACTTTACACCCACATACGCAGCCATTATACTGAGCAATTGCCTACCAAATAGGGAAACACCCTACGATAATGATAAGAATGTTCAGTCACTCTCCGCCCATTCTGTGCTTGCTAGGGCCTTCAAGCACGTAGCCAAAGTCTCTGCACACTATGTTACCCTGTGTGTGTTACACGACCCAATCTATGCTGGCTGCCTTATCGTTAGGAATGTTATTGAATAAGCCCAAGTGTTTCTGCATACTGACTTGGATATCATTCAAAATATTTGTCGATGGCCGTTTTCCACGGGCTCCCATGACTATGCTATCGGGCACTTCCTCTGCGGAGTGCTCGTCAATAGTTTATAAATGACTTTTCTTTGATGACTGATTCTCATCGGCGATAAGTTCCTCGTTTCAGAACTCAAATGCGAATGCGGAGTGAACTCTAAGCGGTATGGGTTTTTCATCAGGAGTACTACACTATACGTAGTAGCCCATTTTTCCGATCTTTACGTGTGCCAATAGATGGTTCGGGCTTTGCATAATTTACCAAGCTTCTGATCGAGTGACTCGTTCGTTCTTGACCTAATGGCGAACTTGCCCATTTGCATGCGCGCATCTGTACTTTCGGCGTTGTGCATATCGCGGAGACATATTCGCTGTTGTCATATGTAACACTCTGTTTTATAGATCGACTAATGTTATGCCATTCTTTCGACTTACAATTAGTGGGAAAACCTCTGTGGAAGCACGTAAGTAGGTAGAGTACAAGGGCTATAACAAATGGATGCGAAGCACTGATGGCAGTGACAACGGATCAAAAATCAGATACTCTACAGAGTGCGACTTGATGCATGTTATTGGAGAAGCTGCGATGCAGTGCATGCGCTTGGTGAAAGAAACTAAAAAATGTGCGTAAATCCACAAAACTGACGGGGTATCGTAAACAGCCTTATCCCTCTAACTTGCAATATACTGGGCAAAATACTGTATGCAACCATCGTAAACCACAGGAGGTGCAGACCTTGATCATAAAATCCTCGGCGGAGCGCCAGTTATATAGCTTGGTAGTCGCTGAAGCACTCGGAAATACGAGGGGCATTCGAAGAGCTGCCAGAATTGCACTATTAAGGAGCCACTCAACATAGGATTTTGCTTTTAAACATATGAGCTATCTAGGTCGAGGCACTTCTGCATACGGAGTGGCCATCGCTCCAGTCCATCTCAAGAGAAAGCAGCATCATTTGATAAGCGCTCTAAAACAGCATACTTAACAGACGAAATCGATTCTCACCGGGCTTCCTTATTGTGATCTTTCAGTGGCTTAAACATAAAATTCAGACAAGGGCCAGGTTTGGAACGTAGGCTGTGAAAAAGCCAACTTGGGATTTTGCAAAACGAGAAAAGTAACCCCCGCAAAAACTTGGTCTTCAAGACGCCTGATCGCCACAGCGAAAAGATAATGCACTCGAACTGTAGCTGGGAGGAAGTTGACTTGGCATATGGATCGTCGGATTACCTTGATAACCGGTTACTGGGCAAACTAGTCGGAATGAATCAGAATGAACCAAGGCGGCACCTCTACACGCCTTACAGTGATGAGAATGGGTAATGATCGAATAGGCCCAGTCTGCTCATATCTAGTATGATCTTTCCCTCCACACATTTTGTTTCGTATTAACTGATCCGTTGTTTCGTGATGTTTCTTTTTTGTGTGCTCAGTTACCTGCAGGGCAAAGAAACAATAGATACCGGTACAGAGACAAGTACATGTATCATAGATCACACATATCATTAACTGAGAACCCACATTCCGATCAGTTCGAAAGGCCGCCCTTAGGAGGTGCTGACTATATCGGTACACCGGTCGTAATTGCGGACGATGATTCTTGATTGAGTACAACGGCGATCACAACGGTAATGCACACAGCCGCAATCACAATCGTGATCACAATGCCGATCAAGAGCCACTTTCTCATTGCAGTACGTTGAGCCGGCGACTCCATCATTCTTCCCTGCAAACCTTTTCGTTTCACTGGGGACGGTGTCGTCGAGTTGAGCATGGGTGTATTGAGTATCGCCTTCAGCTTTGGCTTTTTCCTCTTGCCTTTCCTTTTCTTTCCTGGACCGATTTTCTGTGGAATTCCTTTAGTCTTGACCAAACCGGCCGCCGCCTTGACTCCGACCGTTGGTGCTACCGACACGGGCATATTGCTGGCCTCGACTTCGAGTTGTGGTGGCACGTAGTTGGACGGCATGGCCATACTGCTCGTTCTGGATACGCCGGTCTCTTCCTCCTCTTCCTCGCCCTCCTCGTCTTCATCCTCTGCTCCCGCCTCGGGCCGCGCCGTTATTGGGGCTACGGATTCAGGCTTTACTTGCTTGCTGGCTCCAACCGTCGCAGTACTCTTCGCGTCCGCCTGAACCGTCTTGGCTCCGGCTTGAACGGTCTTAGCCCCAGCTTGAACGGTCTTAGCCCCAGCTTGAACGGTCTTGGCCCCAGCTTGAATGGTCTTGGCCGCAACTTGCGTCGTTTTGGCCCCACCTTGGGTTGCTTTTGTGGCCACTTGCTGTGTTTTCACACCGAGGGGTGCTTTCGTTGTCGTTGCCATCGCATCAAACTACTCCAGTCACGAGTCAACCGACCAAATGCCACAGACCCTTACACTAGTTAATAAGCAGAGAATGAACTTACACTGTATAGCGTGTAAAGGTGAAATAGTTTACACTATATCGTTTACACTTTATACTGCATAGAAGAAATTCGAAGGAACTCCTCTGCACTTGAACGCCATGCTGGAATGCGGCCAAGCCTTTCTCAACGTCTACGAGTACGCCACCTACTACGAGCTGAACATTTTTTTACTTTTTGGACTCCGCCCGCTTGAGCTGCACCCGTTTTTTCCTTATCCGGCCAGCAGTCAAAGCTTCCCAAGCGAGGTCGTGCGGGAACCAGCACACGTAATAGTGTCCTCTGTCGGTCTCCACTACAGTAGGATCACCTCCACATGAGGGCATCTGTAAGCCCGCACCAACGCCTCGGAAGATATGAATGAGAGACTGAGTTTCTGTTACATAACTCCGACTGGAGGAGGCAAGTGTCTCGACTATCCCTGCCGCTGAAGCATCAACAGGAGTGGTTGACCGCTAGGAATGCTGGTTACACATCGTGCACGGCTTCCTCGAACAATGGCGGGTGGCCTGTAAACCCTGCTGATGTTCGATAGCGAGAATGTCTACTCATTTGGTGTCCGCCTCTCCACCCAGAGCACCTCGCGGTACCGGGTGCGTGCAAAGTCAGCGAGGGTTTATGATTCGCAAACCGACTTCCGTCACCAGGGATTGAACCCAGGACGAGCCCAGCCACAAGATACCAAGGAATACAGGTGGACGAACGTAATCACTGCACCGCCGCAGCCACACTTCGAGCTGTACATACACGCCAGGTGCGCCGTAGAGGCTGCCAGCTTGTACAAGCTACCATCGAGATCATCCAAAGACCATGAACGGTGACTGGTATCAATTCGCGAGCAAAATTTACAGAGAGCGCGGGAGAGATCGAATGCCCCCAAGGCTGGAATCGACAGTTGGCGACGAAGTCTTCTGTTTGGAAAAGACTTATCGGCTGTGCGATCCTAATGCGCTTATTATCGCAAAATTATCAGCAAAATTTTCCGACAATTAGCTATTTCAGAAAAAGCTGACACAAACGACGTCTGCACAATAGTCCAATCCTTAAAATTAAATATAAAAATCTAGCAATTGCTGTGGCTGCCATAGAAAACACACAATTAGACATGGATTATAAAGTCAATGACAGTCACTGGTTTCTTCACAAAACCGGGAAAAATTTTGGCAAATATTCCTCATACAGTTTCTTATCAATATCGAGAAACAAGCAAAAAATAATGCGGTCGATCTAAAATCAGAACCTGCCAAAGGGACTTGACAAAGGGATAGAACGAAGTTGCTTACCACGTCTGCGTTCTTATCCGTTTCCAACCAATCACGGACCGTTTTCAGCACCACTTTTGCCGCACCATCGTTCGGATATCCATATATCCCAGTCGACACGCAGGGAAACGCCTACGCAAAAAAGATGAAGGAAAGGAAAGGATAGAACGAAGAATTAGAATCCGCATTTTACCACGCTTCGAATCGAGTTTTCGCGGCACAGCGTAAGTGAGCGCAGATAGCAGCTGGACAATTCATCAGGTTTTTCTCCAATCGGCCCGACCGTATGGATAACGTCTGCAGTAACGGCATTGGTGGATTCAAATACCTATATCGTGACCCTAATTCTAAGTACACGGTATCTCCCCCAAAAAGGGCTGCAGTTCCCATCACCTACGCGCAAAAACCAAAATATCTTTTGTGCTTACATTTCGCAGGTAGCTTATAGCCGAACGTAATTTTTGCATCTCCCGATCGACACCCGTTCAATAATTTACACTCGGCTTTTAATTCTGGTCCAGCAGCTCGATGAATCGCGCCATCAACTAGAAAACAAAAACAAAATTTTCAACTTTTAAAGAGGGAAAATAGAAAAACTCATGCCTCCTCCTCCACCCAATAATGAACTGTTAGCTGCATTGACAATTGCATCGATCTCCAACTGTGTAATATCGCCGAGGAATACGGACAGCTTGTCGTTGAAGATATCATTTTTCGGATACAAAGGTTCTAAAAGATTGGAAATACATTACTCACTTACAATCACAAATGACGAAGCAAAACGGGTGGATGAGTTTAAAAGGAATGCTTACCAGATGCTTTTAGATTTTTAATTTTAGCCAGATCGCTCCATTTTGAAATTTCATCCAGTGTGTAATACTTGCCAGATTTGTAGAGCTTTCGTTTTTCATCAAGAGACATCGCGGCATATTTTGCTGAAAAGTTTCTTTTTAGCGAAAGGCATTCTATACATTGTATGCTTACAACCGTCAGAAGGGGTATCTGCCCATATAAGGAACGGAAATCAGGAGCGGCGGGTGACGAGTCAAAGAACTGATCACAATGCCACCAACTTACGAGTTCATTAGAAGACCTATAAAAGCTTAAGCGCAGCAGTAACTTCGTTCGGAAATCAGGTGTCTCACTGGCTTGCAGCTTTGTAGCATGAACTAAAAGCTCGCATTTTACTAAGACCCGTGCCGCACGCTAGGAAGAACATGCCATTAGAATCACAATGTGCGCAGGTCATACCTTAGCTACCAGCTTCAAACAAGAAAAATTCGAAAAGAATCAACACAGTCACTTTTGCTGATTTTTAGGGCAGTCGAAAGGATTAAGGAGAAAGAGTTCGGTCCCATAGACGGTCGAAATGGTATACAGGTATGCGTGACATCCTTGAGCCACAACCGAAGGAGGTGCCGTTGAATCACTTGTTCACACAATAGAACATCCATACCTTTCTGATTTTCGACATATTGCTCAGCATCGCGAGATTCTTCGTCGCTCGAACTGCCCGACATGACGACCGATTTTTTGAGATTGCGAACTGGTATTAGACTGAACAAAGTTTCTAATCTGCGGACGACTTTGCAAGCAAGCATAACGGCAAGCACCGAAATGGCCGCGGCTTATTATTGCGCTGCCCTGTGGTACTGTGCTGTGCAGTAATCTGGATTTACCAACTATTGCAGACAATTATGGCTTTATTACAGAAAGCGCCAAATTCAAATTTTTACGTTATCATATCTATGTAGGTGCGTGTAATAAGACTATGATTTGAGCAGTTACACTGGCAGATAGAGCAGTCGAGCATTTTTCGTATAGGCACAGATTTCACATGGTTTGATCATCGTTTCCCAGCTCTGACAATGACTGGCGATGGGCCAAAGTTCTGTGGAAGTACAGCACTGTTGACATTGCCCACTGGTACAGCCACTGGGGATGGTGCTGCCACTGCTGAACCAGCGCCACTAAAGAAGCCGCCTCCTCCGCCTACAGGGACCACAACGGGGCCTTGAGCTCCTAAACATGCGTGAACAATGTCAACGAAACCTACTGAATGGAAAATTTCAACAAAACGTACCCCCTGCAGTCGGGAAGCTAAACACACCACTGCCACCGTTAGCCACTGGTACAGCGACGAACTGACCTGAAAAATGTATTATGCAATAGCAGCCCCATGTAAGACCTTGCATACTGTACCTCCGCCCTGCAAGTATGGACATCCCTCAACGTTGACATCGACTCGACAAGTTTGGAAATTGGATGCTATAAATAGGATCAGTCATTTTGATTGAGTAGCAAGGACTAATCATTTACCTTTGCAGCCGCAGGTGCCGCAAGACTTCTGGCACGTGGTCCTCATCCAAAGTGCATTGCGATCGCATTCGGTTCCTAACGCGTGGATGTTAGCGGCCCAGAAACAGCAAAGTGGGTGGCCGTCCTTGCAATCTGAAATAAGCATTCAAGTATAGGAAGGGTGTGTCCCGTGCGCTCATCATAAGATGCACTTGGTGGTTGGAGAAAACTGTAGACAATATGGAACACCAGTTAGGCGCTGCCGTTAAGCCCATTTTCTGCTCAACATTTCAGGCAGTTGGCTGAGGTTATGGAAGAGCTACAGTATACTGTAGTTATATGCGCATATATGCGGGTACACTGATACATCTGATCGTAAGATGCGTTCAGTACAGAAAAGGTCTGATGAGTGGAATGGATCATCACGAGTCAAAGAGCAAACCAAGCCATGGTTCTTACCATCCTCGGGTTTCGCAGGTGCTGGCGGTGGTCTGACCACAACTCCAGCTCCTCCTTCTTCACCCCGTGTTCTATCTAAGCGAGGCTGCGCTGGCCCCTTTGGTCTAGGTCGTCTGGTTCTCACAGTGACAACTTCTTCCGAGCTGCCTGCTCGTGTGGTTGTTTCAATTTCGGCTTCTTCCGTCGTCGCTTCTGTCGTTGGTTTGGTCTTCTTAGGCTCTGGTGTTGTGATTTTGGATGTGGATGAAGCTGTCGTCGATGGTTCAGTCGAAGTAATATTCAATGAGGATGTTGTGCTTTTAAGTTTTGTCGTAGATACTTTATGACTTGGCTGTGCGTGGCCAGCTTTGGTAGTACGAGCGCTACTGGGGTTTGGACTGCTGCCATCAGGTTTGGATGTTGTGCTCGATTGGGCCTCGTCTTTGGCCAGAGCACGTTTGCATTCGTCTGACACTGAAAGAAGAGGATTGTGACAAGCTATTGATAATAGTGATAAGAGCTGCACTGGAGGTTTGGTGTCCTATCCCACTGACAGGCACTTCACATCAGTTTTTCTACAAGCCGCGATAAGCGAATCAGCAGCACCCAACTTACATTTCACGCAATTAAATTTTGGTACAGAGTGGGAGCTGGACCTGGCGGAGCACCATTCTTGAGGATATTTGCAGTTATGGGAGCCGCAAGAATGTCCAGGGGCAAGTGGAGCCCATATGCCACCGTCATTCGGGTCCTTGCCTGAAAATGTGCACAGTAAGAAAGGCTCCAGCACACCAACCCAGTCCTACTCACATTCTTTCGGGTGCTTATACAAGGCATCAGCTATTTCCTCGCCCGATTTTTTCTTCTGGCATTGGACAAGAGGAACCAAAATGACCACTGATAAGAGACAAATGTAGAAAGTCGACATTCTTTGTCGAAGGAAACCCAAAGAGACTAGACAGCCGCTGAAAAGAGTTTAGGGCGCCTGGTACCGTGCAAGACGACGGACCTAATTTATTTTCGTAGGGAGTGCCTTACATTTCGTCTTGTCTCTTGTAACTGGGGATTGTAAATGGCACTCTGACACAAATACACTCGTCATGTGGTCCATCCTATTTCCGATGAAGTGGAACGGGGGTTGCAGATCACGGAAACCGTTTGTGAGAAAGGGAGTCGGTGTGACAGGCGAGCCAGAAAGGCATAACGTAAGCGACAAGAAAAGGGCGTGGCGTCTCAGATGGTGCGGAAAAAGCTAATATGCGAAAAGGAAAGAAAATTACTTTAGAACATTTTATTGCCTTTTAACATAATTTTTTGTCTTATATGTATAGCTGGTTTATAGTGTGCAATGATCGTCTGTTTTCGTCCGACTAAACCCAGAACAATCGCTCGAGGCCTCAACTTTATTCAAAGGGCCTCTCTTTTTCGCCTCTCTGCCTCTTTGGGCCCTTAGTCTGTACACGAGTGTAAGCCGCTTTAAACTGGTCTGTACAAGCACATCGTACCATTTCTAGGCTAGCTTCAGCTATGAATAAGCATGCGCCCGCCTCCAAGGCGCCTACACAGCTATTAATCACTCAAAACTGACCAAGCAAAAACCTATGCCTCATCATGGCGCAAGTCTTACATAATTTCTTTACACTCATTACAGCTCTTCTTCATCTTGCTCTCCATCGTGCCGGCCACGACACTCCCGCGCGAGCAAATCGGCCAAGGCGGCTCTCGCCCTTTCGGCTGCCTGTCGAGTCGAACGACGCGGGCATTGGCTATCCAACGGCGGGTCCTCTGCTCCTTCCTGGTCGGAAGACTTTGATACTCTCTCTTCCGCGTACTCCAAAGGACACAAAAAATTTATTGGTCTTTGCAAAGTCTTGTTGCCCTTCAAGCGAATAACAGCTGACCGAACAGCTCCATCCGATCCAGGATTGAGGTTTTCAATAAGCCCAAGTCTCCACTGCCCGCGTGGTAAAGTGTCCTTACATAAAACTGGCTGTCCAATAAATGGCCTCTGCTTTACAGCACCTTTCCGTTCCTGACTCAATCGATATTCTCGAAGATTCAATAGATACTCATTTCTAAATCGATTCCAGAATTGATCGAGCAAGGCTTGCCCCTTTTTCCATTTCTCCACTAGAAAACTAGCGGTGTTCCTTTTAAGCCCAAATTCAGGATCGTCTAAATCAATGTCAACATGCGGAACTCCAGATTGGCCCATAGGACCCAAAAATGCCCTCGGAGTTAGAACAGGTGCGCTGTCCAAATCAGAGCCGACGAAACCCAATGGCCTCGCATTCAGAATAGCTTCTGACTCAATCACTATTGTCTCGAGCTGTCGAAAAGTCATGGCCTGGTTATTGAGTGTCTTTCTCAATGCTCTTTTTACGAGTCCAACTAACCGCTCATAAAATCCGCCCATCCATGGGGCTATCTCGACGATGTACTTCCAAATGATACCTTCTTGGGCCACATAATTCAAGACAGTAGTATCCGAGACAACAGTAGCCCAAACTTTTTGCAAGACAGCATCAGTCAATATAAACTGTTTCGCATTATCCGAAATGATCGTATGAGGTTTGCCCCGTCGGGCTATAAAACGACGTAAGCTTTCTAAAAAGTCCTCAGCCGACATAGACGGCACGAGCTCCAAATGAATGGCTCGTGTAACGGCGCAAGTAAACAAAATAATCCACACTTTGACGGATAGCCGTTTTTCATTCATGACGAAGAGTGGCCCCAGAAAGTCTATCCCACAGTATGTAAAGGCGGGCGACATGGCTAATCTCTCCTTTGGTAAGTCCGGAGCCTGAGGTAACTGGAATGGACCCCCTTCTCAACGGCGACAAATCGTGCAACGACGAAGTACTGATAAAATCAATTGTCGGGCTGCAGGAATCCAATAGCATTGCCGAATTCACTCAAAATATGACGAACACCCGCATGCATCAAACGCTTATGAATGTCCATAATCAGTAGCCAGCTGTAATGATGACTCTTGGGCAGAAGCAAGGGACAATTTACAGGCTCTAAAATATCCGCATGGGGTAGGCGACCTCGACTTCGAATCAAGCCAGAATCATCCAAATAAAGCCGCAGCTGCTTGGTTAGACCACTAGTGTGACCTTTCCCAAGCTGCTCAAGCTCAGTAGCAAAACATTCCCTCTGCGCTCTTCTTACCCAAAATAACCGAGCAATATTCAATTCCTCAGCAGTCACGGGTCCCTGTAACTCGTGTATTTTTCGAAATGCATCTTTAGCGCGAAAAATATGTGCAGTAATCCGCAATAATTTTTGCAAAGAGGGGCACCGTTGCAGTAACTGCTCGAATGCATCACAACTGTCTCCCACGGCCAAGGCAACAGTCGGAGCCCGTCTGGCCTCCAATAAATCAAACTCTTCCCTTTTCTCGGAAAGCAGGGAAGTGTCCTGAGTCGGCCACTGTTCGCTTGAAGTTTGAAGCCAGGCAGGACCTCCCCACCACAAAGTGTGCCCGTGTAACGATGAGGCCGGCACCCCGCGGGTAGGTAAATCTGCGGGATTATCCGAAGAGGGGAGATATCGAAATACGACAGTGGGAGCTCCAGCACGAATCTCCTTGAGGCGATTTTCAACAAAAACAGTTTTGGGTTTTTGGCTAGAAATCCAATGCAATACGCATCTAGAGTCCGTTCAAAGATACGTAGCACTAAACGGAAAAGTCAATTGCGCTCGCAAATAAGAAATCAATCGAACGCCGATGAGAACACCAAGTAGCTCCAGGCGTGGGATAGTCAAAGATTTTACAGGAGCCAAACGGTGTTTAGCAAATACCAAACGAACGGTCGAACGATTGGAATTAGTAATACGCAGGTATAATACGGAGGCATAAGTAGTCATTGAAGCATCGCAAAAACAATGCAATTCCACAGAAGCGCCTGGGGCTGTACACTCGGCACCAATAAAACGAGGTACATGTAAATTTTTAATGCCTCTCAAATGCGACATAGCTTCTTCCCAGTCTGCCAAAAAAGAGGCCGGAACCGGGGAATTCCAAGGTAAACGCACTTTCCACAAGCTCTGAAATGCAACTTTCGCTTTGACAGTAACGGGGCAAAAAAGGCCCAAAGGATCAAAGATGCTGGCAAGAACAGATAAAAGCGTCCGTTTCGTAAAAGGCTCCTGGGTGGCTAACTGGACATGACGCAAGTTCAACGTATCCAACGTGCGATTCCAAGTCAAGCCAAGTAATTTCAGAGTCTCATTCGTCAGTCTATCCGCAGGAGCGATGTAGGACATTAATTCAGCCGAGTTAGAAGACCATTCCCTCAAATTCATGGAGGCGCGCCGAAAAATTTCTTTCGCCCGGTCATAAAAAAGCTGCGCTTCCTTTACAGTCTGAGTAGATACGGCCACGTTGTCAACATGAATATTCTCACGGATAGAGCTGGCCACAACACAGCCGTCATTTTGCAAAGTTTCATTTCGCAAATGTGTATCGACAGTTATAGCAAGTAAAAAGGGCGACGAGATCACTCCAAAAGAAATCTGAGTAAAACGATACGTCTCGAGTTCGCCCTGCTCATTCGACCAAATAAAGCGACTGACCTCACGGTCTTCCAAGTGAAGACCAATTTGCAAAAAGGCCTTCTCAATATCACTCAAAATTCCGATAGGGCCTAAACGGAAGCGCATTAATAATCCGCATAAATCCTTTAGTAGGACGGGGCCGCGGTACAGACAGTCGTTCAAACTGTTCAAATTTTTTTTAGCTTCCGAGGATGCGTCATACACAATACGTAATTTGGTCGATACCGCGTCAGCCCTCGTAACTCCGTGATAAGGCAAATAGTGCAGTTTAGGGCCAACGGGAGTAGCGGGAGTGACCCTTTCAATAATTCCTGCAGCAAGTTGTTGCTCAAAAATGTGGCAGTATTGCTTCCGAATTTCTGGCTGCGGATTTAAACGCTTTTGCAAGGATCGCAAACGGCCAAGGGCCAATTCTTTATTTTCTGGCAGATCGAGAGCCGGCTCCTTCCAGGGAAATCGAACATGGTATCGACCGTCAGTAAAGGACATAGAGTCAAAGACTTTTTGCAGGGCAATGTCGTCATCTTTGACCTGGCCCGAGTCATGAATGCCAATGGACTCCAAGGCCCAAAACTGCTCCATCATGGAGTCCATTGGAGTAATGGAAGCGGACTGAATAAGCAAAGTCACCGCAGGAGCCGGTTCCTGCGAATCAGGAGCGTCGACCCGGCCTGATAAAATCCACCCAAAAACAGAGCGTATCAAGTAAAGTCCGTCACAAAGTTTTATGCGGCTCTCTCCGACCACCTCGTGGTAATAGTCGGAGCCGATTAGCATATCCAATTCGAGATCCTCCGCATAGTCTTTCAAAGGCTCAGCCAAGTCCATGCCTTCAATAAACTTGAATTTACTGATGTCGACCTTTTCTTTGCGAATGGGTTGCGAAAGAATGTTTGAAATGTTCACAGTCATATCGATAACTAATCCGGATTTGGTCCGGACTCGCACAGCGGCGACGAACAATTCGTGAGTCTTACTAGTGTCTGATCCGAACGTCCCCATACTCACGGTTTCTGTGCCAAAAGACTTCAATTGTAATTTGTCAGCTAAGCGCTTGGTGATAAAACTCCGCTGACTGGCCGAATCTAAAATAATCCTGCGAGAAACCGATTTGGTCTTCCGTGCCTGAGACTCGACCATGGCCATTGCGGTGGGCATGATGGTCCTCTGGCTAGGGGCCAATAAAGTCACCACATGACGTGTTGCTGATTTGGGTTCGTAACGAGACATCGATTTATAAGAGCTCTCTCCCGTTTGGGAGTCAGGCCGACGCCTGCCTTTACCAAATGACGCTTCTCCCTTATTCGGGTCCGACCTGCGTCGGTCTTGACCAAATCGTTTCAAGCAAAGACTGCGGTGATGTTGGCCTCCACAAAATGGACAATGATGGTATCTGCACGTTCTGACTTTGTGCCCAGGGCGCAAGCATAAAAAGCAATGATCAGAACCGAGGCGTTGTCTTCGACTCTCCACATTTGGATATGTGGTGCATTCATCCGCAAAATGTTGACTTCCGCAGTAAGTGCACTTAGGACCAGTCTTACCAGCGTTGCGAAAGTTCGAAACCAAAGCACTGGCCGTTCTCAGATAGTCCGATTTTCTACCAGTGAATGGTTTATTAGCTGGTCTGTCCAAGACATCACGTGCACTTTCGCGAGCCGTCACTTCTTCTTTCAAAAGACTCCTCAAAGTCTGTAAATCCCAAGATGTGGCGCCTTTTTTCCGATTCAAAATTATCTTGACCTCCTCAGGTAACTTCTTTAGCAGCATTTGCACGCATGGCTTATCGAAGGAGTCACTCGCCAGTCCCAATGCTTGAAGGCATCTAATATGTCTTTCCATCGTGTCGTAAAACAGACGCAGTGCGGTTGTATCATCAGAAGTGACTGGTAACTCCATAATGCTGTCAAAGTGAGCAGCCATAATCACTTCTGGATTTCCAAAACGTTCTTTGAATTGGCCGATTGCCACGTGATAGTTAGTACTCGTGAGACTCATGCCTTCAATCGATCGCAGTGCTTCACCCGATAACAAAGCTTTCAAATATGTGAAGTGCTCCATATCCGACAACAAAGCGTGATTGTGAACCGAACACTCGAATTGCTCCCAGAACTCCTGGAAGCGGAGCGGATCGCCATCGAATTTGCTGATTTCCAACTTAAGGCAACTTAGGATGCGACCTCTGTCCACCCAAAGCTCCGACTCCAGCTGCGGCTCCGACTATTTGTTGGTGCCCACTGACGGCCTGGCCAGCACCGACTGTGGCCACACCAACTCCATCTCGACTCACTCCTCCAAGCAAGCCAACCAATTCTCTGACCGAAGTCTTTAATTGGTCCCGAATCCGCTCCGACTCGTTCACATCCGCCACCATCGCCCGCTCATTCAATTCATTCTGGATAGCCTCATCGAAGCTTTCCAATTCAATTCGATACTGGTCGAGCCTGAGGTGGTGAGCTTGCAAAGTCTCAAAGTCTAGCTCTTCGATTTTCTTCTTTTTCTCCACCTCAGTCTCTCGCAGCACCTCTTCGACTCGTTCTCGGACATAAGTCCTTCTAGCGATGGCTCTCGGCAGATTCAGCTTCTGCCTCTTATCTGGTGGCTCCGCCGACGTGGACGAATCTTCCACGGGCACAACAACCGAAGGCACTGTCCCTTTCTTTCTCGAAGCCACCACAATTCTCTGCTGATCCCTCTTCCGTCTCGAAGGCGAAGACATGGTCTCACAAATTCGAAGTAAAATCAAAGGTTAAAATTCCAATGCAAGCCGAAAAAATAACCGTAATGTCAAGGAACCAAAGAATCCTGGTCACGGCACTGTGCAATGATCGTCTGTTTTCGTCTGACTAAAGTCAGAACAACCGCTCGAGGTCTCAACTTTATTCAGAGGGACTCTCTTTTTCGCCTCTCTGCCTCTTTGGGCCCTCAGTCTGTACACGAGTGTAAGCCGCTTTAAACTGGTCGCGTGTACAAGCACATCGTACCATTTCTAGGCTAGCTTCTGCTATGAATAAGCATGCGCCCGCCTCCAAGGCGCCTACACATAGCTATTAATCACTCAAAACTGACCAAGCAAAAACCTATGCCTCATCATGGCGCAAGTCTTACATAATTGAAAGCTCGGTAGCGCTCACCTTAGGAATAGATTAGAAAAAGTATAGACGAGGGGTGGGGTGCGTATGTTTTGAGTGTGTGGCCTGTGGAAAGTACAGATCAGCCTTTTTCGCACCGCCCGCGCGCACGTGGTATAGCACGGGGGTATGCATGGTCACGTGTTGAAGGCGTGGCGGCGGGTGGCAGCGAGGTGATGTTATGATCAGTGTTTTCTCGAAATTTTTAGTGATGACATAGGTATCTTATGGATGAAGTGTGTGGAGTATTTTGCGCTGGACAAGATAATAGTAATTTGGAGGTTTTTCTAGGTGGGATGAGGTAAAAAAGTGAGAGGAAGGGGGTTCGTGGCGAGACGCGATGTAGGTAGCCGTGCGTGTTTGTTATAGGCAGCCGCGTTGCGGTGCGTTGTGCAATTCAATTCATTTTACGTCGGGTGAACGTTTGGAAGTATGCTCGCGGTTTGATGTCGCCGTGATTGTTTGTGGCAAGATCTGTTTACTAAGGTATAACGTTTGGTTGGTTAGTTATTTCACAATTTTGGATATAGGGGTAAGTTTTTAAAAATGTTTGGAGAAGTGTGTGTGTGTGATGGTTTGGGCAATTCTTCGGAATAAAGGAAATTTTTTATTGGAGAAATTAGTTGCAGTATGGGCCAGGATATGCCGAAAGTTTTGAGTTTTGTTGTGGAAAATGTAGGTGGTTGTGTGACTGTTTCAAGCGGAAAAGAAAGTGTGGGCGTTGCTGGTTAGGGTTTTTTTTAGGCATAGCAATTAGTACGAGTTTTAGTAGAATTATGAGTCATGTGTATTGCGTAATAGGGGGCAATAGTCGTGTTCGTGGGCATAGGTAGGCAACAAGTTGGTTGTGAAATAAATTATCGAGGTAAAGGAAAGTATGCAGGATTGTCGATGGGTGTGAAATGTAGGAATAGGTTGGGTACTGCAGTGCTGTGTTATTGGGCAGTATGACAAGAGTTTCGGGGTGTGGTGGGTGTACAAACAGGTGGTTATTTCCCAAGGTGTCGGTCGAGTGAAATATGATTATTATTAGTAGTTTTGTGACGAATGTTTTAGGCTGTTTTAAAGGGGAAAAAATTCTTTAGGTGGGTGCTTAGAATGTTAGTCACATTGCGCAATAGTACGAAATGATCGTATTTCTGTGCATCGGTGGTAGTTAGCCTGTAGAGCAAGCTTTTGGAGAAGGGAATATATTGTGGATTAGTAATCGGGTTTCTTGGTTATTTTGAAATGCCAGCATGTTTTAGTGGAGTAGGTTACAATTAGGTTATATATGGAATTTTATAAATGTTTTCATGCATTGTTGTTAGGTTAGGTAGCAATTTTTAAAGGAGTAGAATGTGTTAACGATTTTGAAATCATTTTAACGAGTTTTTCAAGTGTAAGTAGATTTTATTCCAGTTTTCTGTCCATTGCAAATGATAGGAAATTTTTTAATTTTGCCAGTAGACGAGACCCCCCACTAAAAAAGGTCCATGAAATGGACCAACCCCTAGGTGCTTAGGAATAGAGAACACAAACCTGCCACCAAAAAACCGTGCGAAAAATTTCCCCTCTCCACGCGCTTCTCTATTCCTAAGCCCTGACAAATGATACCGTTGTGCGTTGCTGCAGGAACACTGAAGCTTCGTGGCATGCGGTCACTACACTCACGTTCTATGTATAACGTGAAATAAACATTGCGCAGGAAGCTCTCTCTCTGACACAATGAGTAACCGACACAGCCATTATATCCGGACACTTGGCTTTCTATTAATTGACCTACAGCTTGCAATCGTAACATGCCTACAGTTATAGTGACATAACGCACTGTCCATTTACAAAATGCATAGTTTACTTGAAAAAATAAACGAATCACTGCACCGAACCCATAACAGCAAAATCTCATGCCTCCAACCATGCAAGCAATGCAGCAAATGCTTTTATGCATTATGACTCGGCATGCAATGTATTCTCCACGCTATACCTAACGCAAGCGTATATCAGGGCTTAGGAATAGAGAAGCGCGTGGAGAGGGGAAATTTTTCGCACGGTTTTTTGGTGGCAGGTTTGTGTTCTCTATTCCTAAGCACCTAGGGGTTGGTCCATTTCATGGACCTTTGTTAGTGGGGTTTCTTTACACTCATCACAGCTCTTCTTCATCTTGCTCTCTATCGTGCCGGGCACGACAGCCGCCTTTTTGCAAAATATCTAGGTGGGGCCAGTTTTCTCCCACTCATACAGTTGTGTAGAAAATGGCAGAAAATGTAGGAGTATGCTGTACACAGTCACAACAGGAGAAGTAAAAAATAATTTTTTCCATGCGGCAATGATTTTTAAAGACAAAAAAATGGCACCGCGACTTTAATCATGAAAAAGTCTTTTTCAGCTATACTTGCAGTATCGCGTGCTGACACGAATCACTCATCAACTGATACCGTTTGGAAGTTCGACCTGTCCGATTGCGGTACCAAGAAAAGATGCTGGTTTATGCCGGGTGACTGCGACACTGGCACCAACGATCGATACACCAAATGCCAATTTATTGTCACACGGCATGTAGTAAAGAATGCGGCAGACACACGCGACTTGATCATTGAATTAGACACACGAACTGATGATATGGGCCACACGTACTTGGGAAAATATGCATCTGTGGGATTTCGACCGAGTAAAAAATGGTAAGTGCACTTTTCTGACGCATTTTATGCATTAAAATTGATGCAGTTATGCAAAAACAATCGGGTAGCTAGGCAATAAAAAGTGACGCTGGCCTAGTTCGAGTGACGCCTGAGGAGGACCTTGTTTTCAGGGGGATGATTACGTGATCGAGTGCGTGGCAGATTTAGCTGGACATGTCCGTGCCTACCTCTCATTCAACGATTTGACGTCAAATTTCCGAAATAAAGAAGTAAGTTAAAACTTTTTGAACTGTTTGGTCAGAGGTGGGGGATGACTGAGGATACAGAATGTGAGTGGTGGAGTTCTGACCATGAACGCTGTCTGCAGAATCGTTGGAAAAGGTGGGATTACAGATTATAAATTAGCTTGTAGTTCTCACAATGAGTGGACCTCATATTCTGCACGACTGTCAAGGGTCCCAACAATGAACACTAGCTTTGTATTTAGACGCGGGAAAGAGCGCAAGAAATTGTAGGATTACAGTTTATAAATTAGCCGTGGTTAGCCTGTAGTTCTTATATTCTGCTCATTTGCATATCAAAGTTAAACAGGTTTCCTGTAAAAAGGCAAAAGAAAGCTCGACTTCGCAAAAACACTTTTATCCTGAGAAAGAGAAGAGGCGTATTTAGAAACAACTTTTCCATTTTTCGCACAAAATTTTTATGGGTTTGGTCTGGTCGTTTACGAGATAAGAGAATATTTTTTGTTTTACCGCAGTGTGTTAACGAGGATGTTTTTGTTTGGGATGATAAATATAGATTATGAGAACATTTTCTTTAGACAGCGATAAATACACAATTTCACTGTGAAAAATAATTGATGTGCACACCGCAGTGAACGTTTTGTGACCACTTGCTGTGTTTTTTTTTTTTGGCGTTTCGCCCTTTTTTTTTTTTTTTTTGCGGGGGGGAGGTATGATGGCTCTGGTGTCTTTGCCCCGCTTGTAGTAGGTGGTCATCTTTTTTACAGTAGCCATGCGCGCGCAGGGAAAGCGGGAAATCAAACCTTTCAGTAGAGCAGTGCGAACACTTGCGTTGAGCCGTTTGTGGTTATTTTGTATCAAATGGTTGTAAAACGATTGGATCGATGAAGAATGGCGGAATATAATCGTTGGACCACTGCAGCTTTGAGAAAAGAAGCGATTCGGTTGATTGTGACGAAAGCGAAAAGCTTACAGCATATTGCGTTGGTTCGACTACTCAATGTCTTGTTATGGGATTTTGGGCTGTACGAAAACGAACCAGTCATTGCAAGTGAAGATGATCGACGTCAGCTGTCGGAGAATTTGCGCCAACTGAGTCACAGATTTTTGGCTCCTGAACCCATGGCGATTGTCGACGGTTGGTCTTTAAAAGCAACCGACATTCCTCGGATTAATTACGGGGACATATTTGGATATTTGATTGCGAGACCATCTGTGTTGTACAATAGCGGCTCCTTATCTGCTTATAAATCTCTCGAAGCCTATCAAATCGTTCATTGTGGAGATGTGAGAGATTTCAAGGTATACAATGCTCTGCCCAGTGACGTTTGCGATGGCCAAAGTGCATGCTTCACATCTGTGCAGTGCACATCTGGCCAAAGTGCAGTGCGTGCTGCATCTGTTGATTCAGTTTGATCAAGAGTACTGGGACGAACTGATGGACAATCGCTAAGTTTTGTTTTGATTACATCGTTCCTAGACTGGCCCTGAATACTGGTTCAGTTTAGAGCTTTGTATTCTTTGCATGAAGCGCTATTTGTTTGGCATAATTTATATCAGCTGAACGCAACCACAAGGTAGTTTTTTCTTTCGGCAGAATGAATGAATAATTTCTGTGCCTGAACCTGAATGAGGTACACATTAAAACCTGTGCTTCGCACATATTTGTACTCAAACGCTTAATAATTACCAATCACCGTTCCACTCTGTCAACAGTTTTTATATATTTTTTAACATTGCGACACATACTGCCCTGCTTTTCAAGGAAAAGCGCTAAGCTCAACAGTACAGTAGACAAAGTCACAAATCATCCGTATCTCCTCCAAAAATTGCATTTGCATTGAATTGCATTGTAAATACCGCCGTATCACCTGACAAGGTACAGTTAATACACTACCTAACGAGCCAATGGTGGCCACATATTTGTGATGGCTACAATGATCACAAGGATGTCTTCCAAGTGATACATCTTTGACAACAGAAATACATGTTTTATGATTCGGAAACGGCGCATCTGACCAATGCACCGTTCAACGTGAACCCTCACGTTTGACTTACACCAACAACTTTCAATCTGCTTACCAGCTAACTGCTTACCCTGAGGCAATATAGGAGGCATGTTCAACAAAGCACCATTTAAAGCAAACATAACTGGAGTTTCGCGAAATACCACTTCTTAGCCAGTGTAAACGCAATTTCATTGAAACGGGGATCTCGAAAAGACGAACGCCTATCGGCCAAACTTCAAAACGCCTCGACGGCCAAACTTCAAAACGCAGCAATATTTCTGCGGCATGGGTCAGTATCGATTCAGCAATCAGATATCAACACACAAAAGATAGTAACAATGCACACAGTTTGATTTCCCGCTTTCCCCGGCGCGCACATGGCTACTGTAAAAAAATGATCAGGTACAACCACCTACCACAAGCGGGGCAAAGACAGCTTTTCAGTTGTGAGCCAGGTCTATCCTATAAATGCTGCATGGGCGACCCCGGAAATTCAAACGTTCTAGCTTGTAGAAACTGCGAAATTGGTCTATTGAAGTAAGCCACTGTGCCGAGTGGTGAAGTTTTTAGTTTTTTTTCAACCTTGGGGGCCGTTAAAAAACGACGTCGTATGCAAATCAGCAATTTTTGACCCCCCTCCCCCCTATCGTATTTTGTCGTTTTGCGCCTGACGCCCCCTTTTCGACGTCGTACAAGCCAATACCCCCCTTAACTGCAAAGGGGGGAGTAAAGACATACTGTTCTTCAAAAAATTTCACCCTGCCGCTGCTCATGTCCATATTTTGTACGAGTCCACATGTTCCCATCCTCATATTGGTATACATTCCAACAATGTTTTTTCGGAATGTTTACAGCAGAGACATTTAGTAATTTGATTTTAGTAACAATCTGGTAGAGGTAAAATGTGCTGATGGTTTCACAGCTTGACTCTACGCCTTTAGTTCATAAAGATTGTCTGTCAATTTCTGAAATGCACTCGTCGAACGTCGAATAGCAGTATAAAAACAAAACGAATAACTCTTTATGATAGAGCACATTTTTCTTTATCAAACTTTAACTTTTTTGCTTTAAAAAATGTTTTTGACTGAAGCCCGTTTTTGCCTCCAGCTGGCCAGCAGTCAAACCTTCTAAGCGAGGCTATGCGGGAACCAGCTCACACACCAGCTTCCCTCTGCGCGTCCCCGCTAGGAGCACCTCCACACGAGGACATCATCGATTGGACACCGACTTTCTTGGACGATGGAGGGCTGGCTTCGAGCCTTGCCCCTTAGACTGTCTCCTCGTTTGGCTTCCGTCTCTCCACTCGTAGCACCTCTATGTTACTGGCTGAGCTCCCACGCCCTGGTGTGCAAGGTCAGAGAGGGTTCATGGTTCGCAAACAGACCTCCATCGCCAGGGATTGAACCTAGGGTGAGTGCAGCCGCGCTACTGACTAATAAGGAGAGACAAATGCTAAAACGCGCCGCACCAAGGCGGCCGCTTCCTATAACAAACTGAGTCTGGCCAATGCACATTATTATAATCAAAACTATTATAAATAGGTGACCCAAAAGTGGCGGACCTGTGCTCATCTGACCGCAATTAGGCTCTAGCAGAAGAGTTCGAAAGGAAGGACAAATGCTGGAATACCTAGTTCAAAAACGATGTCGTTTTGCCTTTGACCCCCCTCCCCCCTTGTCGTTTTTTGTCGTTTTGGTGCTGACCCCCCCTCCCCCCCCCTGGCGTACGACGTCGTACTTGAACGGCCCCTTGGAGAAAGCATTTAACTGGATGTGTAGCAAAGAAGCCTTTATCACCAATTGACTGCACCAACTAGGGAGGCCGCCACTACTAAAGAAATAAAATTTAACGAGATTTACGTCTATAATAGTCAGGTAAGTAACGAAACGGTAGATGGTCATGCTTCAATTTTTCACTCACCGCGAACTTTATGTGAAGTCGATGAACCCATGAGTGGTGAGAGTGACCTTACAGTGTTTCTTGGGCAAACTTTTTTTTCATAGGATTAATGCGAAAAACCGCTTTTTTCGAAAATGGCTAGGCGATATCCGCCATAACTCACTAATTGTTAGGTCTTATTCGATCAGCGGCACATCAGCGTGTTGGAAAATTAATGAGGAATCGAACAATTGTCATAAAAGTTTTTATCTCTCCCATCTCGAGATATTGGGCACTAAACTAAGGTGCCCACCAACTTGACGATTTTCAGCCCCACAGAAGTTCCCTTGTGGTAACTAGGGGACGGGGTATGTCGAGGTTGAAATATGTTCAATCTACTGCTTTTAACGTGACCCCCCACAAGGTTTTAAAAATTTTTTCTGAGAAAGCTGAATTTGCAAACACGCTGATGTGTCGTCGACCCAATAAGATCAAAAGAGCTATGGCTGATATCGCCTAACCACTGCGCTCATGGGTGCATCGAATTTTCTCATAAAAATGGGGGTCAAGATCTAAAGCTTGACCACTCGTGGGTCGACCCTTCCAGAAAGCCTGTCTTCATCTGTGGAAGCCCGATAGTTGCATAATGATTTTTATATGTAAAAGCCAATTCATTTTTTTGCACCCGTGCAAGTGAAGAATTTTTATGCCTTTCACAAACGCCAAACCTGCACTTAAATTTCTTCAACATATTTTATGCCATGCCGTACGACTGAAATTTATGGAAAGATTTGTGCCAGAAAAAAGCATCGACCGTCATTGACCACATTGTCAAATACTTCCGTGGGTACACTCAGTAATCAAGCCTGTGATGTGAAATAACAGTGTGGAAATTGACTGGTAAGTCAATAAATTTCAAGAAAAGGGCTTCGATGTCCTAAAAAAAGACTTTAATTGGAAATCATTTGAAACAACACACCTTTTCGCTGCATCCTGTGAAAATCCTGATCTATTATGCCTTTGCCCTCCTGCTGACCAAAGGTGCCACGTGCTTAGGACATGTAAAACTTAGATTCATGTAGAATCGTCAAGGGTGCAAGGAATCGATCAGAAATGAGTAAGAATATTTTGTACCTTCGCCGGCTTTGTGATGTTAGAAATGCACTTATAAATGTGGAGTGTCCAATATATACGACTACTTAAAACTTGGAGAAGACAGCTCGTTTTCCCGCTGTCAAGTTCGAAATTGGTGGCGGACAGATCTGAAAAAGAAACATCTCTGTACTTTTGCCTATTTCGTATTGCATTATGTATAGAGGACACCCTTGCCCCATCCTACTGTATAATTTTTCGCCGACCCAGCCCAACACCCTTGTCCAGCATGGCCAAAGACATACTGTAAACCGGAAAATTATTCGCGGCGGAAAAAGTTCGCGGTTTTTAATTTTCCGCGAAAATTTTCCTCCGCGAAGTTGTACACACAAAATGATATGAGCATCAAAACTGTCGGTTGGGTGAAAACTGGTATCATGGACGCGGTTAAAAATGCTTTATGCATGGATTAAAAAACGTTTCTTGATGTAAAGTAAAAAGTAAAGATGTCTGTGATGGAACGATGTACGGTACGAAGACTGTTGTGAAACGGTTCAGCAGGTGTTTTGGGCTTGTCCGCGAAAATTTTTCTCCGCGAAAAAGCCATATTAGGGGGACCCGCGAAATTTTTCCGCCGCGAACATATTCCGTTTTACAGTAAACGAACCCTACTTGGTGTTTGTGGCCACAGGACGGGCCCTGACGTGAGTAGGTGTTTCATCTCTTAAAGCTAGTCATACGTCTTACCTGCTTGAGTGCTAAAGTCGGGATACATCTCGGGGCCCATGAAACTGCACAGTGTCCGCTTGACGGAAGCAGCTCTCTTTGCTCATCGATTTTCAGACAACGTCGAAGAATTCTGATGTACATCTTGTTTTTCATGCAATATATTCCTCATTGATCGATAACAGAACGCGCCGTTAACCCCAGCCCGTAACAGCACACTTTTGCCACTGAGCACCTGCATCCAGCGACCACTTACCTCAAATGCGGGAAATTTAAACTTCATATTCAGCGTTGCGTGTCGAAAGACAGTTTGCCGCGCTTTCCATCAACGCTGCTTTCAATGGTCTTTCTGTCGTGTCGTGGGGAGAACACGAGTACATCTGCTCATATTTACCCTCATTTTTCCTCACGATATGCAGAATTATTGAGAAGAAGAGGAATAAGACCACGCGTCGCCTCATGGTCGACCAATAAACCCAAGAATGAGATGCTTTCGCAGTTGTCTGAAACTTTGAAGCTCACAAACGATCATAATTTACGGCTGTGAAAGCAACGACAATTGGGTTTGCGACAAAAGCTTCATTTGTAAGCTAAGATGTGGGTGTAACGCGTGGTATGATTGTGTAAAATTGATTTCTGAGACAAATTATGGTAGAAAAATCAATTAGCATTGTTCTCTCACATTTTGTCGAGCGAATACAAAATGTTGGTTATTGTAAGTGACCAGTCGACGACGACGGAGAGAAGCTCAAGTACAACGGCATATACGGCGAAAAATGAGTTGGTAATTGTGATGTTCATCAATAATTCCTGTTGATATCGCTCAAGGCAAGTGGCCCGGCCACTGTTTGCTTTAGTCGATATCAATTCGAGATCCCGCGGCTCTTGTGATCAACTTTTACCCCACGTGCGGCCGCAGTGCTAATCAGCTTTTAATAATTTACCCGCTATCGATTATGCGCCTGATTACTACTGATATGGGAAATTCTGATCATCAGCTGATCAAGAAATTCGACTGGCTAGCCCTTAGCCAGGTCTCTCATGAAACCTTTCCATGTCACGACTACGTAGATGTGATATAGAATGAGTCAGAGGGGCGAGCTGTTGGGGGGGGGGGGGGGGGGGGGGGGGGGGGGGGCGACTATTCCGCAAGCCTTCATAGCAATATATCAGGCGGTATTACATGGGCTACATAAAACTGTTTGGTCACTCTTACACTTTCCATGCAACATTACCGCCCAGCATTCAGGTTGTGGCCTAGACGGTTAGGGGGTCTGCCTCTCACGCTGGGTACGCACATACAGGGAAAGGTTTCGAATGCCGCCTCGGTACTGTAAAACATAATGGTCAATTCATGTGTCCCTCGTGGCTATGAAAATGACGGCAGCGTACTCTCCTAAAACGGCATACATGTGGGACCTTTACAATACAAGGGCTTACTATCATGCTATCAACGCAAGCAATTGTGACGAAAGTTTCGTGAGTCATCAAGGAACTCGGTTGTACATTTTTGAGCCATCTGGTCAAATTCAAGTCGATTGCATCGCCGCCAGTTGTGATATTAGTAGCTGCTGCGTCACGGACCATTTCCATGTATGGACCTGCGTTGCTGTAAGTGGGTCAGAACTTGATCATCTGCGCAAAGAAAGTACATACTGTATATTGTCTCGTCTTATAAGAAAAATATAAATTTCTCACCAGGTAATTCTTTATGGCGGTAAAATAATTCGTTGAGTGTATTTGAACCAGTGTGGCGTTATATCTGGCACAAAGTTGCCCCGCGCTCGTAAAATCAGGTTTTGTTATATTTTGGCCGCCAGCCACAAAAAAGCAACATCCCCCGTTGGTGAACCCTTCGTATGGAAATTTAGTGCACTGGTTTTCAAATTCATGTTGAGTATACTAACACTGTTGGCCTAAAAGTAAAAATGGTCTTGAGAGGATTTTGAAACGCGGGCGGGAATGAGTGCTAATGGCTGCTTTCCCATACTCTTTAGAGGGGATAAGTTGAGAAAGTGCTTTTTTTCTTACTCACTAACTCATTCCTGATCATTTGCAAAGTAATAGCAAAAAGTAGGAATACGAATCGTCGAGACATAATAGCCCGCTAGACGAGCAATATGTCAAGTTTTCGGACCTGTTTCGAACAATTCAGAGCGGACAAAGGAGAGCACTTCGACAACTGGCTATTGCACCGGGGATAATTCGAGCCATGACAGAACTGTGTGAGTAAGAGCTCTTTTGTGAACAAAAGTTTTCCTCCAATGGGCGTAACTCGAAAGATGATTGTTTCGAATTGATTTTCCTTGACATTGCGCGACATTTATCATTGTTATGAGAATAACTAATTATTTTTGCGAATTCCCAGCATAGAAGTTTCTTGTATTTGCTCATTGCGAAAGCAAATGCATTGGGGCACGACAAAATCGTTCGATATTCAGGTACGCAGGGCAAAGTTGAATAGCACACATGCTACCAGGTTTCGATTTTTATAATATAAGTGCGTACTGTAAAACAGTGTGATTCCGTGGCAAGAAAGTTCGCGATTCTTCCTCAGGGATTTTCAAATTTACCGATGCTTATGGCAGTCGCAGGCGCAGTGGTTTTTTGGTCGAACTTCCCGTCGATTTTAGTGGAGGGCATCTTTTTTGACGGAACGCCCCCTTTCATCGCTGCAAAAGCTAAAATGTTTTCGCCCAGTTTTGTTTGGGCTCGATCTAAATGAAACAATATACATTTATACTATAATATACTCCCTTCTGAATTCTTGTTGCCAGAGTTTGGCGGAAGTGTAAGATTGGAAGGCTAGTTCATTTTTTACCGATTGGGACACGTGAAACGCAGAGGAACGAAGGCTGCCAGAAATTTTCTAGACTATTTCGAATCGGTAGGAAGACATAGCGCATCGTCAGTCTGATTCAATCATAACACACATATACCAGAAGAGCTGATCATAACTTGGGACCAGAATGCTGTGAACATGGTGCCTATTATCTGGTTTATTTGGGTTTGTGCGCGGCCATTTGGTGCAAGTGGCTCGCCTCATGGCTATCAGCATAGACCAGCCAACCAGACGCCTAATGCTAAAGGACGATTTTCGCCGGCTAATAACTCCAGAACAGGTGGACAAAAATTTTTGATTTTTCGCGCACTTCAGAATTGGCCGAGTCTACAATCGTTGCCACTTTTTATCAAAATCCGTCCAGCCGTCGTTGAGTTCCAGAATACGCGATTTTTTGTTGAGGGGGAGAAGAGGAGGAGGAGGAACAACATGTGCCTAGATCAACAACCAGAGGCCGTACAGTTGTAAATGTTAGTTTTTCTGAAAGCTTCAACTTTCGGACTCTTCCTTTTGACGGTCATTTTTTTAAAGCTCCAATCTCTGAAAAGTTATTCCTTAAAATAGTCACTGTTTCAGCTGTTTTTATCCGTCGCTCGTCGGGTACTGCAAGGATTTCGATAAAAATTGACGCAGTTGCTGATCTGACCCATCTTGCAAAGCATGCGAAAAGCCAACTTTTTTGGTTCAGTCATTCTCTAGTTATCGACTATCGAAAGTAGTTGGCGCTGGTTTTTCTGTTTTTTTTATTTTCGGCGCGGAGCTTAGGAACATCAACTGAACGGGTTGAGATAGCGACATTGATTGGCTAGGCTCAGCGGGCTCTAACGAAGATGGGTTTGGTGCACAGCAATAAATTTGCTGATGAGAAATTGAGAATATGCAAACGAATATGAATTATTTCCAAAAAAGTCTGTTTTCACAGACTCAAAACTTTTAGGCCAGCCATGCACACATTGGAACCAGGGCTCAGGATGGCTGGTCTTCTCGGCCACGAGGAAAGGAGAGGTGACCTGCACAGCACAGTGTATGATCAATCACTCGCATACAGGTGCATGCTGATGTCAGAATCAAATCCAACATGCTTCTGTGCTGTGTACTGCTGCTGTTCAGACAGGCTCCCCAAAGGCAGCTGTGCTGTTCCACACAAGCAACCTAGATATGCCAACGCTGTAGCGCTGCGAGTAAAGTGATGTGGCTTATCGTTAATGCCCATGCCTCGAGGGAAACTGAAAAATCTTTTTTCCCTCTTCCAACTTTATGTTCATGCTCATGGTTTATCACATCAGTATTGACACTTCATCGAGGACGAAGGGACACATGACACAAAATGATTTACCTAGCCGCGGCTTGAACATGACCTACCATGAGCATATGCGCGCATAGCCCGAGAGTTCGACACTCCTAGCCCACTATAGTAGACCACGAGCACAGGATTACAGGACCCTCTGCTCGTTGCCACGATCAGTCGTCCCGTTGATATTCATGCAGATAAAGCAGCTTTTGCCCAGACATTTTTCCTAAAACGTGGTAGCGCTTAGCAGTAGCTGAGTAGACCAGCCATCCTGCCCTGGTTCCAATTCTAATCTGTGCATGGCTGGTCTAAAAGTTTTGAGTCTGTGATAACAGACTTTTTTGGAAATAATAAGACTGTTTTTGGATTTTTTGCTACAAACTAGTTTGGCCCAAAACACTTGTCCCTACATCAGATCAACCCATATCAACTGAGGGAATTGGGTAACTGCCATACGCCTTCTTCCAAACCTCTGAAAAACATGAACCTAGAACGGAACGTGAACCCCAACTCTTACAGATGAACTGCACCGATTTTTCGAAAATGTATTTTTATTTACAGGCGGCAGGAAAAACAACAAAATTACTTCTTTTATGCCTCTATTGAACTCGATACCTTATCTTCGATTGCGCAAAAAAAATCCAAGGCTACCAGCATATTTCTTGTTCACAATAAAGTTCCTTTGTCCAGTGGAAAGAAGAGAAACAAAAACCAAAAATTCTAACGTCAACGAGTCGAACAGAGCCTCATGGTCGCGAAACAAACGTGTTGTCGGAAAGCCACTCTCTGCCACAACTCACTGTTCACTGCCAAGAAGATGCAGAATATGCAAAAGGCGAGCAGATGCAAGGAACAAATGGGACATTGAAAATTTGTCAAGCCGAAGCCAGCACAAGGATAACTAGCTCATGTCCAGGGTGGTCCTAACTTTTATTTTCCCAGAGCATTCCCTCTGAAGCTAAAACAGAACACTAATCGTAAGGATCCTCAAATCGTATCATTATTTGCACGAATGTTTATCAGCAATATTACTCCACATCTAATAAAACATGTCCTGCCTATGGAAACTGTGTGCACATCATACAGATTCGCTCACATATTCTATCGGCAAATTTATTCGGGTACACCGAACCTATCTTTTTGAGAGCTGAGGGCGCTGATCCGGTCGTGAACCGTAATTCTTTGGGAGAGAGATATACTCGCAGTGTGACTCGTACTATGGTATGTGGTTGCAAAAACAACAATTTTGTGAATTTGGCGCCAATCAGGTTTCCATCGCTTCTATCTGCTAGAATGCGGCAAGCTGGCTATGTTGCGCAGCTGCGTACAGTAGGCCTTCGAACCTGATTGGCGGCAAAAAATGGTTTTTCCGCCCTAAAGGAGATGACTATTCAAATTGTCCACATTTAAATGATTTGATGCATCTTGGCACTATTCATTTGTAATCATTCCTTTCCGGGCTTTCATGGAGAATGCAGACTCCTGTGACTGATTCACACCAGCAGTGAGGCTGGTGAGGCAGGGTGAGGCAGACGCCTAACCCACCGGCCTCGTGGCCTGGTGGGTTGGGCGTCTGCCTCTCTCGCCAGGTGCGCAGTTACGGGCGAGTGTTCGACTCGCGGGCGGGTAAATCATTTCGTGGTAAATGTGTCCCTTCACCCTCGAGTGCGCATCAGCGTTAGGTGATGTGGTAAAACATGAACATGAACACCACAGGAGGCGCGAGCGTCGGTGCGAGCCAGTGATTTATCACATATAGTATCATATCCAAAAATGTCCGTGATCGCATCCATCAACAAATTAACGGCTACGCCCTCAGCCGCCACGATCACGTCGACGACCGCGGCCACGTCCTTGGCCACCAGAACCACGGCCAGCACCGAAACTACGGCCCCCACCAGATGAAATCTCAGCTGTATAAGGATACCAGAAAAGCTGAATCAGCTGCTAAATTTGAGCCTCTGAATCAGCACACTGCAGGGCTAGAATAGGTGGTAACCCAACTAATCGAAATATGAAAACCAAACTCATTTATGACCACTTAGTCAATAAAAAGGTATCGAAGGAAACCAGGGCCATGCAACAATACTGGACTGGTGAGTTTAGAGGCGAACTAGGTTTTGTGTGGTGCCTGCATTGATTTCTGATTGCTAACATCGAATGTGCTTCATATGCATCTGTCACGCCTGAAACCTTATCTCTGACTGGGCAAAAAAGTCAAGGACCACCCTCATATTCCTTCTTCGCAATAACGTTCCTCTGTCTCGTGGAAAGAAAAGAAACAAAAAACAAAAATTCTACTCCGTGAAGGAGTCGAACTGAGAGCCTCGTGGTCGGAAAACAAAAGTGCAGTGGAAAAGCCACTCTCTGCCATAAACAAATGAGCTCTAAATAAACTATGTAAAAAGGGGCAACCTATCGGAGACTGAAGCCAGCCTGAAAATAACTGGGTCATGCTCGGGGTGATCTGAACTTCTGTTCCCTCAGAAGCTGAAATTAGGATCCGCAACGTTGTCAACTTACTTTTAGCTCGATTTTTCTCAACAATATTACCTCCGCATCAAATAAAATTTATTTGATGCGGAGCATCAACGCGGCCACGTCGCGCCAACACGGACGCGGCCACGTACTTGGCCAACAGAACCACGGCCAGCACCGAAACTACGGCCCCCACCAGAGCCCCACCAGATGAAATCTCAGCTGTATAAGGATACCAGAAAAGCTGAATCAGCTGCTAAATTTGAGCCTCTGAATCAGCACACTGCAGGGCTATAATAGGTGGTAACCCAACTAATCAAAATATGAAAACCAAACTCATTTATGACTACTTAGTCAATAAAAAGGTATCGAAGGAAACCAGGGCCATGCAACAATACTGGACTGGTGAGTTTAGAGGCGAACTAGGTTTTGTGTGGTGCCTGCATTGATTTCTGATTGCTAACATCGAAAAAATATTGGGAAAAAATTTATGACTGTAGCCATAACTTCAAATTATCTTAAAAAATGGATATTTCCACTCCTCACTCACATATTTCTGTCGACTGACTCGAAACTATGTATTAGCAAAATCAGAGTCATCCATGTTTTCTCTGGTTTCTAATAATAGTAACGACAATATGACTTGTAACTCCATTTGTGATCAGGAATAAGGAAGTATCAACGCAGAATTTTGATCACATCTCAATCATAACACTACACAGGGGTTCGAGAAAAATTTCAGTTAGTTGTTTGAATGCAGTTTTCTAAACGCCATTAACTCGGAACTTCGGATCGGGTAATTCGAATCGGATGATCCGATCTGAACGGATGGGATCCGACCCGATCCGGCCATTAATTACGGTGCATAGGCATAGTGCGCACAACCAGTCACATTTTTCGCCTTTTTTGGATTATTCATATAATGCCAGGAGAATAATTCGCGCGTGCCATTTTGCCAACGCCACTTGAAACTACTAATTGAAGATCCGACTGGCGCACACTGTTGCGCAGTAATCGGGTGATCCTTGAACACAGACGATCTCGATGCTAGTTCTGTCATGCATTTCGATAGGGCAAGGTTGAATGTTTGGTCCAAATCACAGGTTAGATTGTATTTCTAGTTAGCCGTGCTTATGTTAAGCCAAGTTATACTGTAGCAAAGGAACTTTCCAGGTGTCTTTGGGAGCTAGCATCTTGCATTCTGTAGTTTTTACCTACATCTCGAATTATTTTTTCAACGCTAATAAACTAACATTTATTAGCTTCGAAGCTAACAAATGTGGAGGAATCAAAATTAAATGTTTAGCACGAAACTCATGTGAACAAAGAAAACATGGTTCATTGTAAACGGTGCACAGAGCCACATTGGTAGTATCATCACAGACGGCATCACCAATGCGGCTATGATTCGCGAACAAATCGTAGCAATCGTTGTTCCTAGCAAACGTGTCATCCTTTTCGCGCGTCCTCAGCCAGGTGTTGCCCTCACTCAACATAGGATTGGGGGTACTTGCGCCATCATGCCATCGAGTTCCATTCAAATCAACGGCGCAATTGCAAGGCAAGGATTTGATTTTTGGATCATGAGTTATTGGAAGCCACAGGCTTGGATCACCTGATGGGAAAACTCCTATCGTTAACAGGACGCTTAAGAAAAAGACAATTTTAGACTGCAATATTCTTTTATACCATGTAACTTGACTCCCTTCATTTCGTTTAATGTATGTATTTGGGCCATTGTGGCATTGTGCCAAGTGCGTTCTGCCCAAGCATTTTTCCGATTCAGCTATTTTGCTGCAGACAGGTTGAGCACAAAAAAACAATGGCCACCAATGACAAAACCCTTCAAATTGTTGCATAGCTTAGCGTTAAATAACAACGTTGGCCTGAAATAGTAACAAAAAATAGTTTCCGTTGTCTAAAAAGCTGCTTGAGTTCAAAAATCTTGGGCGAAATTAATTTTAGAGAGTATTGTGGACGAAAATCTCATGTCATGTCATAGCCAAGCGTACTCGAGGGCTATAGGACACATACAGTAATTCACAATCTTTTTGTACCGAGGCGGGAGTCGAACCCTCCCCTGTAAGTGCCACCCAGCGTGAGAGGCAGACGCCCTAAACCGCTCAGCCACGGCCCCTGTCGCATTTACTTCATCGAGCACAGAGGTACCATGTTGGAGAAGAGTCACTTCGTCGCAAAGAGAAGTCATCGATAGTCACATGTACCCAAATCAATATGCCCCTGTTGCGCAATAAATTTTTTCTAGGTGTGCTGTACGAATTATGCGAGGCATAGTTAATAAGCTTTTTAGATCCAAACATCTGACCAATCGGTCAATTGCGATCCATTTTGCACCGCTGCATGTCTGCTAAAGCCCGTGAAGCCAAAATTTGAAAAAAGCCCGTGCCCTTTAGATTTCCACTACACAAATTCCCGTTAGGGATGCAAGACTTACTAATATGAAATGGACCAAAAATGGGATATATACACAGGTTGCAAAGAACTTGGTTGAGTTGAGGAAAAAGGCTTATGATTCAAAGAAAAAACATGTTTCATCTTTCCTGACACACCATTGTGTCGGATACGTGAACCTGTCTCGCTATCAGGGATTTCTATTCGGAGTAATGGAGTGCGTGCGAGCTGTAGTAAATTTACCAGTTCACCAACCTTTGTCATCACGCACTGCCGGAACCTCAATTTATAGACAAAAAGAGTTTCGACTAGCAAGTCTCGCGCATTTGGTGCGTGGTACCCGCGCATTCGAACTGTTTATCGAGGATATGGATCAGAAAGTCCAGCATTCCTTTGTCATTCGTTGTAGAGGTGCTGCAAGATACTGGAGACAGATTGCCAAATTATCAATCGCCTGATACATCCCTGATTTTCGGGCCCGATTCCTCATTATAACATATTTGGAAGTTGGCTTTTACATCAATCTGCCAAAATTGGAATGAAATCGGGCAACGAGAAAATAATTGAGTTGAGCGGTAAATGAAGTTTTATACAAGGAATCCAAAAAAATGGGCCAGGGATGGTGTTTTTTTGCTCTTCACCATGTAGATCGTGTTGCAATATTCGTTGACCGTTTTCGGAAACATGGATTTTTCTATATTGGTGCCCCAACAATCCAAAACCACTTAGAAAAACTCACCTCAGCAGACGCACGTGTCGGGGTTTCAGGGCGGAGGGTTAAAACCTACTAGTTACACGCGCTGCGAGCTTTCTAGGGGGGGGGGGGGGGGGGGCCCCATAAAGGGCGTCCACAAAAAACGCGTTTTTTGACTCCCCTCTTCATGGCAAATATTTACTCTAAAAAAGCATTGCTCACAGCGTCGATCGATCCGCTAAAGTGATGGGAATCGGTATTCAGTCTGATCCGACTGTTGCATCTGCTGAATTGGCAATTAAAATTTTTCACACAAGTTTTCTCCTAAATTATTAAATTTTGCTTTAGGTGCAGGTCAATTCAGCTGAGTTTTTGAAGTGGTCAAGAAAATAGGCTCGCAGGGGGCAGATTGGTGAGGACGTAGTGTCAAAGACGTCACCCCTTTTATATCTTATTCTTTGAGTCGGATCAGTCACATCGATATCAGGGGCCACGCCGAGGGTTGGATCTGTCGACGCTGGCATTTTCAGCATCATCTCTGGCATCCTAATGACATAGCAAATAAATAAATGAAAGCATTGATTCGATGTAACCCTGACGCCAGCTGATCATTGCGAGTGGGGGAAAGTAATAGATCCCCTGGCTGCATGGTCAAACCAAACCGGGTTTTGCGGCTGAACTGGACCAGACCAAGACTGAACCAGGAGATAAATAAAACGCAGTTATCCTGCCGCTAGTCAGGGTGAACTAGACATGTTTTGCAGCTCAGAAGCTTGGCTGATTGCAGTGAAGATCAAAGAGACACCCACAATAATTCCTAGTTTATGAATATTCTTTCACCAGAAGCTTATAAGTGATAATTTTTCTGTTTTTGCACTGTCAGTCAGTGTGAAATAGTGCCAGGCTCGCGGGTTGGCCTTAATTTGGCTCCTGGTCCTGGCCTTTGGACCCACAAGGCTTACTGATCCCAGACGAAGTGAGGGCGGGTCAGCCACCACCGGGCGTGCAAGGCGGCCCCAGAACTTCAGCCCCCACAGTCTAAAACTACCTAGGAAAATTCACCTCACTACAGGAAAGGTGTCGGTTTTCTGGCCAGACGAAGTCTACAAGACGCGCTGAGTTTTGAAAAGCTGTGTGCTAGAGCTGGAGCGTCTGCCTCTCTCGCTAAGCGCTTTTGATAGTCTGTGGTTGCGCCATAAAAAAAACTGATGGAGAGTGGTGCATACATGCTCAGTGCACGGTTAGACTGGGGTCATGGCCTAGCGATAGGGTCTAAATGCCGTCCGTTTCTCACACTGGGTCCACACTTACAGCGGAGGGTTTGACTACCTGGGTGAAACGATGGTCAAATATGCGCTCCTTAGCCTTCGAGTTCGCCTTATCGTGCTTGGCAATGGATAAACATGGCATGGCATGACTGCACTGAAGCTGCAGGCAGGCTTGACCTGATGATCACGCTCTTATAAGTGATCACGCTCTTATAACTGATCATGCTCTTATGACTGATCATGCTCTTATGACTGATCACGCTCTTATAACTGATCGCGCTCTTATAACTGATTACGCTCTTATAACTGATCACGCTCTTATAACTGATCACGCTCTTATAACTGATCACGCTCTCACGACTGATCACGCTCTTATAACTGATCGCGCTCTTATAACTGATCACGCTCTTATAACTGATCACGCTCTCATGACTGATTATGCTCTTATAACTGATCACGCTCTCATGACTGATCACGCTCTTATAACTGATCACGCTCTCATGACTGATCACGCTCTTATAACTGATCACGCTCTCATGACTGATCACGCTCTTATAACTGATCACGCTCTCATGACTGATCACGCTCTTATAACTGATCACGCTCTCATGACTGATCACGCTCTTATAACTGATCACGCTCTCATGACTGATCACGCTCTTATAACTGATCACGCTCTCATGACTGATCACGCTCTTATAACTGATCACGCTCTCATGACTGATCACGCTCTTATAACTGATCACGCTCTCATGACTGATCACGCTCTTATAACTGATCACGCTCTCATGACTGATCACGCTCTTATAACTGATCACGCTCTCATGACTGATCACGCTCTTATAACTGATCACGCTCTCACGACTGATCACGCTCTTATAACTGATCGCGCTCTTATAACTGATCACGCTCTTATAACTGATCACGCTCTCATGACTGATTATGCTCTTATAACTGATCACGCTCTCATGACTGATCACGCTCTTATAACTGATCACGCTCTCATGACTGATCACGCTCTTATAACTGATCGCGCTCTTATAACTGATTACGCTCTTATAACTGATCACGCTCTTATAACTGATCACGCTCTTATAACTGATCACGCTCTTATAACTGATCATGCTCTTATAACTGATTATGCTCTTATAGCTGTAGGCAGGCTTGACCTGATGACACAACCCTGCTCTTTATAACGACGTAGTAACCCTGCACCAACCTGACACGTTTGACTGCAACCATCTTGAAATAATTCTGATTCATATTTATATTCTGATAAATATTTCTCGATCCCTAGATTGTTAAATATTTCTGATTCCTTCACTCCAGCATATAAAACCGATATGAAAACATTTACTTTGTACCTTCAAAATGTCGAACATTTATTGTACATAAATTTTATAATATAATATTCGCTCAGGTCCACAACAAAAACTTGTTTTTGACCCTGGCGCTTAGAAATCAAGCGAATGCGTCAATGCTAGACTATTTTGTTCATTCTCACGATCAGACACACACCCACGTAGAAACCTGAAATCTAATGAAGGAAGGCAATATACTCGACAATTCAGTTAGCAGCCCTCTCTAACGAAAAGCTAGCCTTGAAACCTTAGGCGGCTCTGACACAGACCATTTAATGGCACTGGGTAACGTCAATATTTTTCTAGGAAAACTTTTGTCCGGTGATCACTTTTACCGCTCCTGTTACGCACGTGCATCCGATATTGGCGCTGAAGTATTTTTTTGGTTACCGAACTGAGAAAAATGAGAGAAGCAATGCACGAACGACAGAGTCAGGAAGTTATTCTTGATACATTGAACCATTATAGTGCATCAAAAAAGATATTCTGTGAGAGAAACGTTTGCTCAATTGACACTGCCACCTCTGGGTTCAGCATTCTCACGGCGCATCGTACAGTACAAACATTAGGCGTGGCCTGGTGGGTTAGGCGTCCGCCTCTCATACCAGTTGCGCAGTTACGGGCGAGTGGTCGACTCGCGGCCTTTGAAAAAAATTCTTGCATGGTGTGTCTGTTCACCTTCGAGTGTGCTTGGTGATGTGGTACACCAGGAACAGGAACAGGCGGAGGTGGCGCTATCTTGTCAGTGCTTCAACTCGACTACCTTTGTTCTTCACGTACAGGCCTGCTGTTAAATGAGATTAGAGAACAGAAAGGTCAACATCATCCTTTTATTAAATTCTGACCCTTACAAGAGTATATTTAAGCCATCGTGTTCGATCTATTGCCCAGTGTCTAAAAAATAAAATATCTGGTCATGGCTAAACTCTGTTTCAAGCTCGTCCTGCTGACCCTACTTTGTGCGTTTCTGATCGTTCACACCAAGTCCGTAAATGGAGAAGATGTGAAAACAGTGAGTGTGTGCCCTTCGCCGTGGCGTTCAACAAAATGTCGGGTCATTCAGTTGTCTCGCAATGCGAACAACCAAAATCGAGGCAACAAGTAAGCAGTGTTCTTGGGAGTAGTTTTAAACGTGGGAGCCACAGAGTGGGCGGCACATCTGGGAGAGGCTGCTTGAATCATTGTCATCCGTCAGAAAATTATGGCATGCTCACGATCAAGAAAAGGGACTGGCATAACAGGGCATACAGTAAGTGAGAGATAGGCTTACTGTATGATCTTGTCCATGGTCATAATCTGCTGTGATATTGGGCGACGATCGCAGGAACATACAATAAGTTCTCTTAACTGTCTGCTTTGTAAACTTGGGGCCAACAAACTGCAATAAAATAAATGGATAAAGCTTTCCAGTTTCAAGAAGTGGTCTATCATGTCAAAAACTGTTCTATTGAGCTGCATAGAAATACAAGTTGCGAAAACATTGAAAGCTTGGAAAATGTCTTCTATTTTAGCTCATGGTACAAGGCTTTCCCGATTCAACGAGCATTAGTTGGATGAAATGCTCTGCCTGCGCAGGCAGGTAGATGATATATGGCTAGGCCAGCCCACAAGTATGTACTGTACGCCTGCCGTGTCGCTGACAGTAAAAGCTATCTAGAGCATGTTAGCGTAAAACAACTGCGAGGTTGGTACTGCAAAAGTTTGAATGTCCGTGCATCGAAAAAGATGCTCGAGGCAGGTGCCCAAGTCTTACAGTAGGAACCAGAGATCATCCCGTGTATCGATCGACCAACGAAGGCGTGCCGATACTCTGCTCCGTGCACATGGCGGCCGCTCAGGGCAACCAAACCCATATTCCCAGCTCTATGAAGATCCACTGTGAATCCACTGATATCCACGCATCCCCCACACATACAGTACACGGTTCTCCCACCGGCCAAACGCAGGTTACAACTGTTCTCTGCATCGATCTCGAAGGTCATGTCATATGCGATACTTAATTTATGGCCAAGCACCATGAGGCGCACTCGAAGTCTAAGAAACACATGATTGACAATCATTCTGTACCGAGGCAAGAGTCAAACCCTCCCCCTCCCCTCCCAGCATAAGAACCAGAAGCCTCAACCCGCAAGGCCACGACCCCGAATTTTACCCGATTCCTGAAATCCTCATCTAATACTGCGCAAAAAGTATTTATGGCGCTGACAAATAATTCTAGAGCCTGATAGTTTTACGAGTTCTGTACTGCATAAACAGTACTGCAGGATATGCACATGTGGTTAGACAAACGCTGAAGCGCACTCAAGGTCCGAGACATTCCAAGACATCTGAGACTCGGACTCAAGGTCCATTCGGGTATAAACACGCCAAACAAATCACAAAGAAAATACAAAAATATAAAAGATTTGAATCATAGCAGTTAAAAAATGATGACCCCAACAATCGAGCAATGGTATCTTTGTGACTTCGGTTTGTAGAAAACTGGTCAATACATGATACCCTCGGTCACAATAATGCCTGCGAGGGTGCTGCCTCAAATTTGCATCTACGCCTTCAATGCGCGAGTTTGAGCCGCTCCTTAATTCCAGCAGATGTCAGGGAAATAAGGATTATTGACGTTTGAACAAAACTGCCACAAGTAACAAATCACTAATCTAACCTGTTCTGGCCAGATCTTATCTGATTTCGATAGAGGGCGGGGCACGAGAAAATACTGGCGCGTATCGAAAAGGAACACCACACCATCATTTGAGGTGTGGGTGGCACTATGACGCAAGGCCGCAAGACACAAGGATACAGACAAAATTCGCAGGGAGATTTCACATATCCGGCAGCTCCTGGCTCATGAGCAGTTGTGTCCAGACTCTCGAGGAAAACAAACGCACCCACCATCAGTGACGATTGCCAATATCCAAATCCCAGATGACTTAATGAGAGGCAAGGATTGGAAGATACTTGTCCCGGGTTCGATCCACGGTGATTGAGGTCGGTTTGCGAACCGTAAACCCTCACTAATCTTGCACGCCAGGCCGTGGGTGACTCACCGAGTACACGAGAGGCGCTCCGAGTGAAGAGACGGAAGCCGAGACAGTAAACAGTCTTGGCTGCCGAACACAGACATTGTCCATGGAAATCAGTGCGCAGTCAAGGATGCCCTCGCGAGGAGGTTCTCCCAGTGGAGACACGCAGATGGACGCTGCCGTGAGCTGGTCTTATCACGGCCTTAGTAATTAGTGCTGTAGTAATTGCGACGTCTTTATAGCGACATTTCCAGAGGAGCAAGAAAACCAATAAATTACTCAAAATAGGCATTATTTATTTATGTTTTAGACATTCCGTCTTATCTTAAGTCATCATCAGGAACTGATAAACACATCGCTAGGCGAGAAACACATCAATGATCTGGATGCTAAAATGCGGATTTTCAGGCATCGAAACCTGAAACTCAGCATTCCAGCTGCCGAAACCATAAATAAATAATTTCTATTATGATTAATTTATCAGCTTTCTTGCTCCTTTAAAAATATCATGCCATAACTGCTAGCTGACTAAAAGCACGCCTCTCACGCCAGGCGCGCAGTTACGGGCGAGTGTTCGACTCGCGAGCCTGTAAATCTTTCATGTAAAATGTGTCCCTTCACCCTCGGGTGCGCATGAGCGTTTGGTGATGTGTTAAAACATGATGATGATGATGAAAGCAAACCGGTTTGGAAGATCCCTGGAGAATCGGGGCGGCGCGGGGCCCAACTCACAAAAACTAAAAAAGGATGGAACGATGATTTTTAATTCGAGACAAGTTTTTGTTCCATGATTCTAGGGACCAACCATATATGACTGCTTTTTCCAGTTGGCGGTGAGCAAGTCTTCAAATTGCTTCCGCCTTCACCGCAATCTAGCCAGCTGTAAACATCCCACATTTTCATTCTGCGTAACTTCTGAGTAAGTCAGAATAAGATCTGACTTTGGCATAAATTTTTGTATAAGCATCTATTTCTGAGTAAGACTTCATAAGTTCTCAGCATCGCTTCATAGTTTACAGACCCAACATAAATCTGAGTAAGACTTGGTTATTTCTTAGTATTCCTAAATAGTACATTAGCTGAAAATAAATCTGAGTAAGACGTAATAATTTCTTAACAAGTCAAAGTGAATTCAGTCGCAGTCATGAAAGTCAATCCTGATTTGAGATGCGCATGTTTTTTTTTTTGTCGGAGTCAGTGGGAAATACAAGCTACTGACAACTTTTAAGCCCAAAGTATAGTTCGATGCGATGCGTCAAATAAGCGTGCCATGCGACACTTTTGGGTCAGCTGACAATGTAAACAGGTGCCTAAAACGTCGCATCGCAAGCTTATTTGACGCATCGCATCGAACTATACTTCCAGCTTTACTCGACCATCTAGAATTCCGGCAAAGTTTAACTGTATCCAAATATTATACATTCCTCCTTCACTAAAATCATTATGACAGCGTTTTTGAAGCTTTGCAGCTCCACAATTCGGTACACATTTCTAAGTTGAGTAGAAACATTTTCTTGTAAGGGCGCGTGCATACCCATAAATAAGCCAACACTGTCACACTGTGCACATTCTGAGACACTGATGGGTCGTGTCAAAACTTAGACGCGGCCAAACCAACAGCATAAAACAAGGTGTGCTCATTGGGAGCCAACATGGGAGCCAACATGGGGTTGGGAGCCAACATGGGAGCCTATTTTGTTTCCATCTTCGAAACCTTGAGTTCTCACTGCTGTCGAAAATACTGCCGCACTGACCACTGTTGATACATACTGTAGCTGGAAACTTGATTGCTGAAGGGTGAGGATAATGCAGACTTCTCTTAGCCGTCCCAGGGTGTCACCATCCGCTTTCGTCAATATCAATTCGTTGCCCCGTTGCCCTTTAGGTTTGGGAAGATATTTTTTTGATAGAAGTGTCCACGTGAAATATGTCGCAAACGGCGGTCGACTTCGAACAAAATCCATTTTGAGAATTTCGTGGCCATCGAGGGTCAGAATCGATTTTACCTGGATTTTGATGACAAAAATTTTTGGCATTTGTTCCTGGCAAGATTTTTTTGTCGACCATGCTTACATTGCCTGTTCAAACTCATCGTCTTCACACTCCGCCGCCACATCGCATTAGTGATTCTTGTCCATCTCACGCTTTACAATAAATGATTCGTTTCGCAACACAATAAGGGGCCACATTGAGTTGGCTCAATACTACTTTTTTTCGCACACAATTTGTGGCGCGTGCGTAACTGCATCTTATAATTAACACACATCACACAAACTAATTCCGAGAACAAATAGGGGTAAGTGAAAATGTCGATAAAAGTGAATACGATCATTACAGTGGCTTGCTGGATGCACAGACTGTGTAGTAGCAGGTACGATTGATGTTATCAGTCTTTTCCGGTCATTCTTTCAGTACCGTCTCCAGCAGACATTAACTTGCTGACGTAAGTGGCTTACTATACCTGCAGAGCGGCATATTTAAATTCTTAAAAAATTTAATTTAATTTAATTCAATTTAGGTGCCCGTTTTCAACGGCCCAGCTCATCCTATTTCCTCCTCAATTCCGTTGTCCGTTCTTCGGTATCATGCATATTCGTGTCACAAATAGGTAATATCATTCGCGACATCCGTTTTCAACACCGTGATGTGTCTAAGCAGTCGATCCAGCGCCTTCGGCGCACATAGTGTATCCATGGAACTGGTGGCCCGCTGAATAAGATATACCCCTGTCACCTCCTGCATTTATTACAGTGTATGTCCAACACCTTGGCGGACCACCAAGCAAACACGAATTCTTGTAACACACGTACAGCACATGAAATAGTCCATCCATAATCATAAACATGGTACCCGTATTGTAGTGTCCGAATTAACTTCACTTTGGATATGACAACAACACGCTTTAGACCAAACAAACTAAAAGATATCACAAAATATAGAAACAATCACAACCTAGAGCAACAAGATGACGCAATCTTGTATCACGTCTCACTGGCAAATGAGTATTTTTCTAAACTCTAATTGCTATCATACAATTTTGTCAAATGTTATTGTATTCCCTCCAAAAACTTACATATAACCAGCACCAGGCGATGAAGCAGAGCGTTGTTGGTACGTGAACAGTGGAATGACAGAGAACGAGACTGAATGAATTCGCATAGGCTTGTTCCCTCGCAGACCTCTGGCCATTCGAACCAGGGTCTGCCTCATTCTCTGGGTGAGAAGGGTGTAGAGAACCGGGTTGACCGCCGGGGTGCTGTAGTACAAGTAGCTTGTAACAAAGACTCCGATTAGAAGGTCGGTTCGCAATGTCTACCCCATTCGAGAAACGAAAGTGAAATAAATCTGACTTCCATATTCTTTTTCAGCAGGGGGCATCAAAGGCAAAAATAAGGTTTTTTTGCGATACACTCCAGAAGCCGTTTTGAAATTTGTAGAGAAAGATGTCATCAATTTTTATTGTCTCGTTGCATTTTTTCAGTTTCCAAAGAAGAATATCATTTTCTGGCTTTATGTGCTGCGTAAACTGGTGAAGGGAAGGGGGGGGGGGGGTAAGTAGGCGGTAAACTGAGAATAGTGACACAGGGTCAATTCGGGCTAAGGGCTCAGGTTATTGATTCTGTGCATCTAAGCAGCGAAGTGTCTTACCCAGTGTTAATAATATGAGATCAGAGACTGCTAGGCTCAGCAAGTACCACTCGCATATGGACATTTGATTGCCGTGCAGCACGCTGGCCACGATCACGAATCCATTGCCTACCAGTCCGAACAGCATGATGAACGAATAGATGACCATTGTTGTCACATAAACATCGAACGGAGACCATTGTGGTCCCAAACTAACTTTGACCAAATTTTCTGTTTCCTCTTTGTCCATGACTGCTTTTTCGACAACACTTCTGTCCTCAGGAACTCGACACTGTTGTGCGGTTTCCTTTCCCTCAATAGTGAAAGACGATTTTCTTGATTGGCTTAGTCAGTAGGAAAAAGCATTTGCAATTTGCCCGAATGATCAATGTCCATGATCAGATCGCCCACACTTTCCCAGCTTGTCGTCAATTACATTTCTTTCTAAAGTGCGCGCACTAACACCCGTTGATTAAGGAGCAGCGGGACAACAAGAAAATCAGATGGCGAAAAGAAGCCTAACATCTTTTCGGGTTTTCAAAAATTGTGTCCTCACTAACGATACTTTGGCGAATACAACCTTCCATCTGCCGATGAGGACGATTTTCGTGACTTCAGCATCTCGCCTCGATTCATTGAGAAACAAATCAATCGCCTAAGAAACAACTCTGCTCCTGGTGACGATGGTCTGACTGTTTCTATTCTAAAGAGAATCGCTGTTTCGCCCTCAGTCCAACTGTCCACTCTATTCAATCGGTACATCGATTGCGGCAGATTTCCAATGCTTTGAAAATGCGCAAATATTGTCCCGATACCAAAGGCTATGTTTCCAAAGAAACAAAAAGACCAATAAATTACGCAAATACGACATTATTTATTATATATTTATTTTCGACATTTCGTCTTATCTTAAGACATCATCAGGAACTGATAAAAACACATCGCAAGGCGAGCAACGCATTAATGAGCTGGAAACCTATGGTAGCGCGCACAATGTTGATTCTCAGGCAGCGAAAACCTATTGCAAAAGCGTGAGTGTTTCGAAGTCCTTCTGCTGATTTAAAGTAGGACGTTTGGTCACAATATGGATGGCTTCTTTGATCTTCTGAAGTTTGTCGGAATTTGCTCGATCGATTATGCAAAAATCGTCACAGCCAGCGTCATGTCCCGCTTGAAGCGTGCGATACAAGATAGCCGAATCCGCTGTGGCTCGAACACGTTTCCCCGTTCGGAAAGAAGTGCTTGTGTGCTCGCCAATTCTCACGCCCAAGTGTCGGATCGTCTTTCCAACATACGTTGCACTACAGCAACGACAAGTGAACGAATAGACGACGTGGGAGGCGAGTAAACGGGGCAGGCGATCTTTGATGTTGAAACGTTCACCAATTCTTTCGCACGTGGTGAAGATGAAGCGGAAATCGATCTGTGGATATGCTTGATGGAGAAGTCGGTACAAACGTCGGCGGATGATGAGACTGTGGTGGCCAACACAGTCTCGTCGAAGTGGATTAATAAGTGTTTGGCAAAGAGTAAATAGCTTAGCATAGCAACAGTGCTTTTTTCGCTCTGAACACGCGAATTCACTGGACAGCAAACACTGCCATGAGCTCCTGCTCTCATTTTCAGAGGTACTAAATGCCCTGGAACTGGTACGAGCTTGGTCCTCATTCGAAGTCTAGATCCAAGTCTGGGGTTGACGACTACTCTAGACTGACAAGCTGCGAGTATGTTTGTGCCCTGGTGACTTCCTTGATGGCATATTGGCATTGAGGGAGCTGCTGCATAATTGCCAACGCGGCAGTTGGACTAAAGACTGCGGATTAGGATTCTTTCCGCTCAATTTTTTACTAACATTTCCGCTTGGATTGACGCACCATCAGCATGCCTTCCCTACTCTTCGAATCAGGTTTAGCTGTGTTTTCCAAGTAAATTATGTAAAAAACGCGAAACTAAGCTAACTAAGCTGAGTAAATGACTTGCAAATAAATGTGAGCGATTATCGAATTATAGAAAGAAGGCAGGGCCAGTAATGAACCGGAAAGAGATAGGTATGGTTTCAGGCTTCAAGGCTTCAAGCAAGGTCAGGATCGTACTAAAGCTTGTTATGGTTTCTTGTCTTGAGTATTACGAAATGACAGCTGTCCAACATGCATATTTTCCGAGCAGACTGACAAAAAGTGAAAATACTTTATTTTGCCCCATACAACAGATAATTCATAGAGCAAATATGCTACAGTCACATTAGCTTAACAAATTTTAACACCGACGCTGATTATTGCACTTGCCAAGTCGTGATCAGTCTGCAGTGCTAGCTCTCCGGGCTATCAGGACGGTCAGAGAGCACAACAGCCACCATTTTAGGCACTGGATGCAGAGGCATGTTTACTAAGAGAACAACGTTAGACCTTCTGAACATTTGCGAAAACGCGATGTTGAATATGCCATTAAATTTCAAATATATGAATAAATGGGACGCTGATCCAAGTAGCACAACTCCGGCCACAATTGGTGCCCAGAAAATAGCGTTAGTAAGACTGCGCCCACGTTCCGCAATCGACGAGATTATCATGCCAGTGCCGTAACCAATGCACTACACCACACTAATTATTGCCAGGGTTATGAAAACATCAAACTCCATTCGCTTTTTCCACTCTTTCTTCACAGAATCGTCAGAGAATATTTTTGTTTTATAGCGATAATACATGATAGAACAAGATATGAAATGAATCAATGCAGTGGCACAAGTCGAAACATTGGTTTCAGTGGTCTCATAAAAAGTAAATTTAGAATCGAAACTGGTAGCAAAAGTGCAAACTGGAAAAATAGTTTTTTTTGTCCTGTATCCAAAAGGCGAATGGCAGTTTCGCCGCTGTGAGACCACAAACTACTAAATTAACAAACAGGACATATTTTTTCGGATTTAGACTTCTGTGGAAAATTGGAAATGCCAAACTCAAAAACCGATCGCAACCTAGCGCCAATAAGAACATTTTGACAGCACTGGCAAAAAAAGTTAATCGAGCCTCTTTAAAAATGCAAGTCAACTGATTAGAAGTTTCTGGTTTCTGAAAGAAATAGGCAAGATAACGAGAAAAACCAATGCCCAAATAAGCGCACATAAACAGAAAATCTGCCACTGTATGACTAAGGATCAGAAATTGACTTTTTGTATGCAGTTTCTTCAAGCAGACAATGGTCAGGAACACGAGTAGATCAGTCGCGATGGTGAAGCTGGAGAGACAAATCCAGCAAATATTTGTGGTCGATTGCTGAGATAATAGTCGCAGAGACTCGTTGTTCAAGTACGAATAGTTAATGCTCATTTTTCCGAGAGAAGTTGCACGAACAGAGTGAATAGTGCAGAGAAGAGGGGCTGGGACGGCGCGCCAGGCAGTCTATTGAGCATACGCCTGTCAACGAACTCAGTCCTGATGACGCACACATGATTCGATAGTGCCGAATGCGGGGGATCTTGTCGAATTAATTGGGAAGAAGCCTATTAGAGACAAGTCGCGAGAGAAAGTTTCACTAAGAGCTTTGAACTTTCTTTGAATAGGTGTTTGATCGTGATCAAGAGTTACTGGCCGCTCGAGAAAATTTCGCATTTGTTAACTCTACGACCTTTTCTTCTGGCTGATGCAGGACCCTAACAATCGCACATTTCGGCAATGTATCGCTTGAATTTCCCCCCAAGTAGATAAAATGAGTATCATCGGGCACGAAAGAGCGAGAGTGTGCTCGTTTTTCTAGAAGAGTGCGAGCACAGTGTTTATTAGGCATTAATTGCAAGGGTGGTTAGTGCTCTAACGTCATAAGATCTAACGAAAACAAGTTAGCTCAGGTTCATGCGCGCAGGCGGATGACGCATGAAGCCACGCATCTCTCGAAGTGGGATACTAAAATATGTAAATACATGTATTTGTATTACATGATGCCAAATATACCTCAGCCGATGGCGGGTCAACAGAAAAGTTTGTGGAATGTGCGTCTTGGTGAAGCGATGTATCAATTGCTTCTACGTAGGTAGATTAATCGATATAGTCTAGTCTAACAGGTTTTTGATCAAGTCGCTCGTAGAACATCTTTTCGACCCAAAAAATCAAATAAATGGTCCACTTTGTTGCATGCATGCATCTTGGAAGGTTTACCTGTTTTCTTTGAGGATATTCACGCGCTTAAGTGCCGCATATCGCTGTGTGTACATTCTTAAGGAAAACAGATAGTACCTGGAGTTGATATTCTAGTGCGCAATGCCAAGCCACAAAATCTATTGACAGGATTAAAATTTTCTCTGTACTCTAAGTTTCCCTATTTTTTACGATTGACTGTTACACGCAAAAGTTCTTTTCGAGAAACCTTTATTGGTTCGTTGATATTGCATGCAGGTTCCAGCTAATCAAAATGGGCTTTTCCCATGGCTGACCAAACGGGCTGCTTGTCTGACATTTATGTCATCGCCGCCATCTTTCGACTGGCTGGTACCTGCACTCGCTTTGGGTGATAGGGGCCACAGTGAAAGCAATTAGCGTGCTGACATCTAATATCTCTTGAGCCTGCCTAATTGTGCTAGCTGACGAAAGCTGATGGCATAAACTCTAGGATGAGGCCGATTTTATGTATACGTATTGTCACCAGTCGTTGATGTAATATCAGCACATTATTCATTGTGACCACATACAGTATATAGTACGAGTGAGTGTTCACGGAACCCGACAGTGGCTTCATCTTTTCAAGATAAAGTACGCTCCATTGTTCGTGGCTCGCATGGAGTCAACCAACCAGTGGGCGCCGAATCAAAAATGACTTGCACCCTTTCCTAAAAAAGGGTTTATTGACACATATTGAGACGAGCGTTTGAAAAAAATGCGAGTTGTGTGGATTTCGCATTCAGTACTGATCGTGAGCTTAGCTTCAAGATCCGAGAGGGATTCGAACTCGCGCCTTTGACATTGCAGTCGGCTGCTAACCACGGGTCAGCGATCAAGGCTCTCTGAGAGTTTTTATCGCATGTCGGGAGGGAAGAGCGGACCAAATGCACAAATTTTTGTCCACAATGATTGCGAATAGTGGCTTAAAATCATGAAATGCACAAAAACAGGGTCTTTTTCTGTTCCCAGCTTTACTACTGTATTTTAAATTTCCCGCGAGCGTTAGCATTCTATATCAAGTAAACTCCTCTCATCAATGTCCTGTGCGACCAAAACGCGCACACAACGGAGGAAACATGCTTTATATCTATTATATTTCCAGAACGGTCATAAGAAAGATCTTCCAATCTTTTAATTTTTTTGTTAACTTTGAAATGTTTGGTTTATTGATGATTGCTTTTCAGGTCAAAAGCGTTGTTTGTTGAACAAGTTTGCTGAACTTCGCTTTCATGTACTTACTTATCATTTTGATCTTGGACCTTCTTGTCTGATCGTGAGTGTGGAGCAGCTCGACAACCATCGGATCCAAATCGCGATGGACATATCATCACGTGGTCCCTGTGTCCAACCGGAAGTGGCTCGACAGAAATAATGAGACACAAGCAAACAAATAAGACAGCAAATCGTCCAAATACTGAAGCCATTATCACCTCAGGATGTCTTCACTTCACTGGCTAATTGCAAGTGGCTGTTACTTTGAAAACCAGAGCCTTCCTTTTATACAGATTCTTTTGACAAATTGAATGAAATCGAGGCTGAATTTTTACGAATTGGAAATCGAAGTTTAACAAAAGATGTTGAGCAGAATTTTAACCTGAAATTCTGGGGGCGTGATACAAAGTTATCCTCATTAAAAGACATGATGCATCGATAGCTAGTCTTCAGGTTTAAAAACTGAGGTTTACGCGCGCCCCTACTTTTTCGATTGCATAATTGATATTGGAACCGTTGCATAATGATTGGCAGTTTGTCGGTCTAGACTGACAAACTGCAGATTAAGCTTTTGCGCTGTTTTTTTTCACTCGCGAAAAGGAACCAGACTCGCTTCAAACTCGAATGTCCAATTCAGCACTTGGATTTCCAATTTCTCTGAACCGCCTGCACCAGCTGTGAGTTGACCAAGGGAATTATGTAAAATACGCAAACAGTAAGTGGGCGAGGGGTGAATGTGACTTTCGCAACTAGATGGGGATGAATAACAAATTATGGTAAACGATCAGGGCCTGCACCAGCAAAATCGAAGGCTCGTACTTGCAAGCGTGCGATCAAGTGCTTGGAAGTTTGTATGAATGAGGCGGATCTTTGGAGTCACTGAGTGAAGTGAGATGAAATACAAGACCCACCTGTCGCTGAATAAGATTCACCTGCATTCAACTCCTACTTGACCTTACTGATGCAGTTTATTCGCAAGCCGTCTTGGCATAACATGCGACCTGCAGTGCACTTCATCCCACTGTAGGTACTGAACGAGGAATGATGTCATCCAGGCACGAGCATTTTTAAGGAATCTTAGCAGTAATAGCACTATTTGAGAACAATAAAATTAAAGGATTGCAAAATTATGACAAAGAAATCAAAAATCAAATGTTAGGTTTTCATGTCTTCACCCCACCCCGCTTCGGACTTAGGGAAGGGGGGTTCTTCATGAAGGTTCCAAGTGACACTTTAGGAAGTTTACATATACGTACCTACAAATGTACTCTTACGAAGTCCTAAAGTCCTATTTGATGAGTTCTCGCTACTTCTAATGAAAGAGCTTAGGCTATAGCGGGCACGACTTGAAAATAGTTTAACCGGTGCGCCGTGTCACCTGTCCTTGAAGACCCTCAGTGTTCGCCAACTTCTCGATCGGTTCTAAGCAGACACCACGTGGGGTGGTGAAAGGATTTTGCCAAACACTGCGTACATTGGCGAGAGTGTAGCTTGATCACCCATTTTTGTCGGGCTTACTTTAAAGTTATGGCTGCTGCATATTCTCAGATGTTACCACTTTCTCGACATGACACTCATTGTCAGCATGACCTTGTCAAATAAAGTTTTATTGGTCTGCTTATATCGAAGTGGGCAACTTGCATTACCCCGGCACACGTGGGGAGGCAAGCAGTTCTAGCAAGATCTAGCAATGACGCGACCAAACGCAACTGTTTTCAATGGTCAAAAAAGTTTTACCAAAATAGCGCGGCACTATTCGAATATTCGAGCTCACAGGCAGCTTGTACCAAATTAACCAATCAATGTGAGCAATTTTTTAACAAGAATTCATCACCAATTCAGCCTTCGTGCAAAACAAGCATCTTATTTGACATGCGTGACCAGGTTGCCTGGCAGTCGGGTGATCCATACTCCCCTAGCTCCAAGACGTCAAGCCACTCCGGTTGATGTTTCAGCGGCAGATTTGCCCAAGAGACTCTTGTGACAAAAGTCTTTTGGGCAAATCTGTACTAAGGCAAGTAATATATGCTTCTTGTACCTTTTTATCGCAAAGTTCACTTTGGACAGGCATATTGTGCACAGATCCTTACCAGTTTTTAGGATCCGGACAGTAATGACGGCTAACCAGCCAATTAACCACCTTTATTATCTCAAGCACCTTTATAAGCAGACTTGATAAGATATTTTATTATTGCTGCATGCAACAGCCAATCCATAGGCAAAATGATTCAGTCAAATTCAGCAAGCGAATTTCGACACAGGCCCTATTTATTGCATTTGCCAGTTCGTGCCCGGCCTGCAGTGCAAGCTGTGCCGGCTATCAGGGCGGTAAGAGGGCACAATAGCCAACATTTCAGGCACTGGCCGCAGAGGCATGTTTACTGGGAGAACAACGTTAGACCTTCTGAACATTTGTGAAAACGCGATGTTGAATATGCCATTAAATTTCAAATATATGAATAAATGGGACGCTGATCCGAGTAGGACAACAGCCGACACGATTGGCGCCCAAAAATTAGTGAAGGAAAGACTACGCACACGCTCAGCAATCGACGAAATTATGATACCAGTCCCGTAGCCAAAGAGAAAAATCACTGCGATTATTGTCAGGGCAATGAAAACATCAAATTCCATTTGCTTTTTTTATTTTTTTTACACAGAATCCTGAGAAAATTTTTTCGATTTATAACGATAATACATCATGGAACAAGATATGAAATAAATCAATGCAGTGGCACAAGTCGAAACATTGGTTTCAATAGTTTCATAAAAAGTGAATTTCGATTAAAAACTTGTAGCAAAAGTGCAGATTGGAAAAATAGTTTCTTTGTTGTGCATCCAAAAAGCGAATGGCAGTTTTGCCGCAGTGAAACCTCAAACAACTAGATTAACAAACAGGACATATTTTTTCGGATTGAGACTTCTGTGAAATATTGGAAATGCCAAACTCAAAAATCGATCGCAACCTAAAACTAATAGGAACATTCTGACAGAGCAAGAAAAAAAAGTTAATGGAGCCTGTTTAAAAATGCAAGTCAACTGATCAGAAGTATCTGGTTTCTCGAAGAAATAGGCGAGAAAATGGGAAAGACCAGTTCCTAAGTAAGCGCACACGAACAAAAAATCTGCCACCGTGTGGCTTAGGATCAGAAATTGACTTTTAGTATGCAGTTTCTTCGAGGACGCTATGGTCAGAAACACTAGAAGATCAGTCACGATGCTGACACTTGACAGACAAATCCAGCAAATATTTGCGTTCGATTGCTGAGATAATAGTCGCAAAGACTCGTTGTTCAAGTACGAATAGTTGATGTTCATTTTGCCGAGAGAAGTTGCTCGAGCAGACTGAATAGCGCCGAGAAGGAAGAGTCAAAAGCAGAGGACACAGAGCGCGTGTCTTGGCAGTTTAGTGCGCATTCGCTGGACAATGCAAGCCTCTGTCATCCTGATGACGCACAGATGACTCGACAATGCCGAATGAGAGAACTTTTTCGAATGAATTGAGGGAGAAGCCTATCGGAGACAACTCGTGCAAGGCAGTTTCTTCGTGACCTCAGAACTATCTTCGAAATAGCCATTTGATTTTGATGAAGTGTCATTGTTCACTCGAGAAATGTACAGACTGACTGGCGCGCTAATTATATAGCCTTTTCTAATGGCTAATGCATCCTTATCGGGCCGCGAACTCTTTCGAGTTGGCGGCTGTCACGCGATGGCAAAGCATGAATGCGCATTGCCCCTATTTTCCGCCCAACATAAATGTAAACGTCGTCCAGCCCAAGCTTTTACGGTCGCCTTCTAGCACTAGACCCCGTTTGGGTCAGGTACTTTCGGGTCGGGTCGGGTCGGGTCGGGTCAAAATCGGGTCGGGTCACTTTTTTGAAAGATCGGGTCAAACGGGTCAAAAATACAAAAATTTTGCAGGTTACGACTATTAGCAGCTACAGAAACCTTTTCAAAGCTGTTCGACTCCAGGATTTGCAGAATATGCTTCATGCAGGCATGCATAAAGTCTTTCATTCCACGTTTTAATTTTGCGTAACTTCCAGGAATGTCAGACAAATTGTAAGCTGTGAGAATGACCAATTTTTCATAGTAATTCCCGCAAAGGAAAGGGTCCATATGAGAGAGTTCTTATAAACATTCTTGTCGACTCTGATGAATGGGGGGACTGACCATTTTTAAAGAAGGAATTGATAATTTTTAGCAGGTCGTAGGAGTATCTACAATCACATTTGATTTCTGAATATGACAAATAACCTCCTGCAGGTATACCTAGCTGGAAAAAAAAAAGTCTGTAACAAACACCAAATGTGCACCAATGACAGCCCCCTTGGCCACCATCCATGTTACCATTGCAAAACAGTTTACTGTGTTCAAAAGTCACAAGTACTCTGCATTCCTCCATCAGTAGTGGAGGTTCAAACACGAGCTAGTGTCCAGCACGACATGACTTTGTAAGCGATACCTTTTGTGAAGACGAGATGCAACTCTAACGTGGGGTTCATATACATTTAGGTATTCCTAGTAGCCTGTCTCGGACTCCGAAAGTTATGACATAGTTGTCTTTATTAGTCACGCTTATTATTCGGACTGGTTAAACCTTGTCTCTAGTGGACAAACCCTAGTCGCTTTTATTTTCACCGAGGTTTTTAAAAAATTATTCGACCATTATTGTGGGAAATATGAAGTAATGCTATTGCATTTACTGAGGATAACTAGGGACTAACAAAAGATGAAAGTTCGCGTGCGTGAGATCTCTCCATCTCATTTTTTTTCACAGTCACCTTTGCAGTAACGCCACCACGTTCTCAGGATTTGTGAATGATTTTAATCGCTAGGAACTTCAGCTACTTATACCGAATTCGGGTCAATCCGACCCGAAATTTCGGGTCAGGGACTTTCGGGTCGGGTCGGGTCGGGTCGGGTCGGGTCGGGTCAACCCGACCCGTCGGGTTGAACCCGACCTGATCCGGTGTCTATCTAGCACAGGTTGTCGAGTGGCAAATGTCAAAGTATCGCAGTGATATCCTCGAAGGATTTTTCAGTATAACAGAATAAGAGTGCTCGCACTTTTGAGCGTAAACAAAGTTGACTGGCCATCTTTGCAGGAGTGGTTGGGTATGTCGGAGGCAGAGTGGCTACAGATCGATGGCTTGTCCCTGTGGGTCATACAGTCTAATGGTTTACAGCTTCAGTTCTCGTGTACTTGGCAAGAATAAGGGTGAAGCCGCAACACACAGCTCATAAATGGATGATATTTTAAATAGCTATGTAACTGCGTACTTAAGCTGGAAGTATAGTTCGATGCGATGCGTCAAATAAGCTTGCGATGCGATGGTTTAGGCATCCTTTTACATTGTCATGTCACCCCAAACTGTAGCATCGCGCGCTTATTTGACGCGTCGCATCGAACTATACTTCGGGCTTTACTCAAATGCCCAGAATACCAGTTCGATTGGAAACCTTGTGGAGTGCGCGCCTTAGTGAACCGATGATATTGCTTTAAAATGTATCCTATTTTCACGAGCATAGTCTGAAATCAGCCTTCGTGTGGGATATCGTCCTGAATTGACTCCTTGTCAAGTAGCAACCAATTAAAATAAAACAGTCCCCATCAATGACACATTCCATCGCATGACAAGGATGATGTTTGGAGCTGAATATGGTCGATATTTTTTTAATGTGGAAAAACATCATTTGCAATTTTTTTGGCTTATTCGCCAGATCTCCTGTGAGAAGCAGTTTTAAAAAAGGGGGTAAGAGCTTTCCCTGTTGCTTGCAGGTTTGTTCTTTCCCCGTTGTTGCATTGGAAAATAGGGGAAGAGCAAACCACATGCAAAGTTTCATTGTTCACCTGATAAACGCAGACATGATAGCAAGTGGTTTAAAAAACAGATCAGGTAAAAATGACCAAATTTAGTAATTCAATTTTTTCCGCCCCTGCAGTTTTAGGCCACTAAAACAGGACTTTGTCTTTTGTGCACCAAAACTCAAGACAGCGACCAAATAAATAATTGCCCATCTCTCTTCGGAAAGAAATTCTGATAAAAATCATGCAGATGCATGACGAAAAAATTATTTTCACCCTCTAAGGCGGCTTTGCGGTCCTAGACAACAAATTAGTTGGTTGGGCTAAGCAGCGATGGAGTTGTCATTTACATGCGGCTCATTTTTATGAAGAAAGCATGAGAATAACGCATTCGCCAAACCACACTGTGGGTGAATTTGTTCACTGGCCACGCAATTTTTTTTTATCCAATTTCTGCAACCAAAGCGCTAAAATTGACTTTTACCCAGAACTCAGACTCAAAACTGTTAGACCAGCCAATGCACAGTGTGGAACCAGGGCTTTGGATGACTGGTCTACTCGGCCACATGCAAAGAAGAGGTGGCCTGCACTGCACAGTGTACTGTATCATCACTCGCACACGCTTGCCGATGGCAGAATCAAATCCAACATGCTTCTCTGCTGTGTACTGCTGCTGTTCAGATAGGCTCCCAGAAGGCAGCATCATCATCATCATCATGGTTTATTCTTGGCCAAACACTGACAGTGCACTTAAAGACAAGAAACATACACGGCTATGTATAGAACGTCAAGAAAGAAAAAAAGAGAACACACGATATGGAGTCTGTCATACAATTTTTTTTTTCTGTCAAATATGCTCTCGAAACCAGCCAAAAGTGCCCCAGGCACATTCAACGGCAAATCATTTCAGAGAGATATTGAAGAATGTAAAAAACACTGCTTATACGACTCCAGATTATGACGCGGCACAATAAGATGGTGATCAGTATCGGCTAACCGATTACTGGCACGAACAGTGGAATCCTTATGAATGAAACAAATGTTACAAAAGTCATGGTGACCATGATAAAATTTATAAAAACTAGCACAGTTTTAATCGCTTCCTACGGTTGGATAGAGATGACCAGCCAGACAGTTTCAAAGCGTCATCATAAGAAATCGTAAAATTGTTTTAAAAAAAGGCGGACTGCATAAAACTGCACTCGTTCCAATTCATCAATGTCACGCTTTAAGACTGGATCCCAGACAACACTGCCATACTCCAATACAGAACGTATACATGACTGGTAAACTGATCCAAAAACAGTGGGAGAAATATTGCTACCCAGCTTACGCCTGAGAGCTTCGATCATGTTCATGCATTCGCGGACCAAATTAGAAAAATACTCAGAAAATTTCATATCCCCAAAAAAAGTAACGCCAAGATAGGTTACCTGATCAAAAAATTCCACTTTTTGCCCACGTAAAAAGAAATCTGGAAGTCGAGGCAGTTTGTTATGGCCATATCGGAAAACACTTGCTTGCGATTTTGTCGCGTTGAAATCCAGTCCTGATGCACTGACCCAGGCTTCAATAAAGTCAGTGGCTGGCTGGACCAATTCCGCGGCGTCAGTCAAGTTGCTGAGTGGAATAAATAAACCAGTGTCGTCGGCGTACGCCTGAAGTAAAAAATCTGGAAATCGAACTTTGAAGTCACGGAGTAGCGCGTCGATATATGCCACAAATAACGTTGGACCTAATATGCTACCTTGGGGAACACCCGAAGTAACGTTCACTCGTTTACACCCGCAGCTGTGCTGTTCCACACGAGCAACCTGAATATGCTAAAGCTGTAGCACTACGAGTGAAGTGACATGGTTTATGGTGATATGACATGCCTAAACCTTGAGAGACACTCTCAACAATCTTTCCTCCCCTTCTTCCAGCTTCATGTTCATGCTCATGGTACATGATATCAGTAATGACATGCTCGAGGATGAAGGGGCACATGGCACAAAATGATTCACCTAGCCGCGGCTTGAAACTTACCTACTATGAGCATGTGCGCGCATAGCCCGAGAGTTAGACACTCCTAGCCCACTAGCAGACCACGAGCACATAATTCTGCTTGTTGCTACTACTAGTCGTCCAGTTGATGTTCATTCAGAAAAAGCAAACATTTTTCCAAACGGTGATTGCGCTCAGCAGCGATTCAAAAACCATTTTAAACTCTACATAACTGAGAGACTCGAGGTCGGAAAACAAAAGTGCTATCGAAAAGCCACTCTCTGCAAAAAACAAAATGTGCTCTAAATATTCTATGTAATAAGGGGCTACCTATCGGAGACTGAAGCCAGCCTGAAAAGAACTGGGTCATACTCGGGGTGATCTAGACTTTTGTTCCCTCAGAAGCTGAAATTCAGGATTCGAAAGTCTTATCAGGTTATTATTAAGTCGAATTTTTCTCAACAATATTACCTCCGCATCAAATAAAACATGTGCAGCCAACGGAAGCTCTGTCCGCATCATTTATATTCGTTCATATATTCTCTATTTATTTTCGGCAAATTTATTGCTGTGCACCAAACCCATTTTCATGAGAGCTTGCTGAGCCTAGCCAATCAAAGGCGCTGGGCCTCAACCTGTTGAATTGATGTTTCTAAGCTCCGCGCCGAAGCAAAACAGAAACACCAGCGACAGTCGATAACTAGAGAATGACGGAACCAAAAAAGTTGGCTTTTCGCATGCTTTGCAAGATTGGTCAGATCTGCAACCATGTCAATTTTTATCGAAATCCGTCCATTACCTGTCGAGCGACGGATAAAAAAAGCTGAAACAGTGACTATTTTAAGGAATAACTTTTCGGAAATTGATGCTTAAAAATTAGCGTCAAAAGGCAGAGTCCGAAAGTTTCAGCTTCCAGAAAAACTAACCTTTACACCTGTTCGACCTCTGGTTGTCGATCTAGACACATGTTGTTCCTCCTCCTCCTCGTCTTTTTCCCCTGAACAAGAAATTGCGTATTCTAGAACTCAACGACAGCTGGACGGATTTTAATGAAAATTGGCACGATAGTAGATTCGGCCGATTCTGCAAGGTGTGCGAAAAACCAAAAAACTCTCGTTCACCCGTTCTCGAGTTATTAGCCGGCGAAAATCGTCCTTTAACATTTGGCGTCTGGTTGGCTGGTCTAGCCTGCTGATGAGAGACAGCCAGGATTGCATTCGCTTGAATTGCACGAAATATTCTCAACAGGAATCACTGGAAGTACTTTGCCTGATTCTGCGTAAAACACTGTTTTAGCGCCTTAGTTGAAAGTTATACATTTTGTATGTGCTACCCCAGTGCTCGAACTGACGATAGGCGAGCTCATTTTATTCCATTGCAAAAAATTTTTATCGAAAAGTTCGTACACAGAGCTGAACACCATGCATCCTGCCTCCAAACATAGAAAAACAACATGAAGATATCCAAATTTAGAAGAATGTTTGGCCAAACGACTGCCCTTTCACGCTAAATGCGTAAAATAATTCGTGAATTCTGAAGCCCACACGGTATGGGTATGATACGTAAGAGAATTTGATACGCTGAGTGAGTTTTATCCGGAGATATAGAAGTATTCTGTCACTAACCCAACTTACCCATATGCAATTATTTTGGTTCTGTGTATTGGTGATTAGAGCCATATGAGATACGTAGTTGTTGCTTGTTAGGGATATGAGGCCAGTGTGAGGGTTGAATGGACGTTGAGAGATAGGGCTGGAGTGAGTGAGTCAGGATAGTTAGTGTGGGGTCAAACTTTTATTTTAGCCGGGGAGTAGTTGTGATGAAGCTGTGCTGGAATGATAGCGTGCGTCCGCGTGTATCCGAGTGATAGTGTAATGCTGCATACTTCTGGTCGGGCGTGTGCGTTGCTATGCTAGAGAGACTGTTGGTTGACTGTCACCGAGAGTAGTAGTGCGTGCGTTTCGGGAATATTTGTGTGGTCAATAATCGAGTATGGCTCATCGTAGTCTGTGCACGTTCGGTGAGTTCGGTTCCGGGTTGTGAGTCCTCATACTGCAACCCGAAGCCCCTGAGAACCCGAGCCCGTCGACAAGTGGTTAGGCGAGCAACATCGGGGATCGTCATTACATTTTTGGGGGCTTTGGTAATGTTCCCTTGTAAGCCCTCTGAAATCCAGTAGCTACAGGGTAACAAATGAGAATGTACTCGACATAAATCCCAAAGCGCTATCTGAAAAAATGCCCAATCGAAAATGTTCACCTGCGACAAGAGATGAAATTGCCCGCAGTCCCGTCTCCTTGACCTTCAGAGCCAGTCAGAAAAAGGAAATAGCGTCGTATCGATCTTCCCTCTTCGTATCGAGCGGATGAATTTATGCCTCTTTGTTCAGGGTCACAAAAAGGGAATGAGGCAAACTATAAAAATGCCGCCACAAGTCAGTCGTGCATGCACAAATATTGTATCGATTTTCGAACAGGACTTATAGATTGCTGTATGGTAAAAGGTGGGATTCGATGGAGGAGAATCAAATATAAGCACAATGGCTCTTCTCCAAGAGGAAGTACTTCACGAAGGCACAATGGTGGATTCATTTCAAATGCGGCAGGTGCGTCTTTTGGTTTGCCTTAGTAACATGTCGAGAGCTTCCCGACGTTACAATGACCATGACACAATGGTGGATTCACTCTAAATGCGTCTCTAGGTTCGCCTTGGTGTCGAAAAGAGTGCCCTTTTCCGATGTTTTGTGGAGCGCAGTGGATGTTGGGCGCAACCACTCGATCTTACATTTTACTCGGCACTAACAGGAAAGGTTCAGACAGTTGATAGGTGGTAGTGGGAATAGGGGTGAGTCAGAGATAGATGGCAAGGTTACAATACTTGCGAGACGCAACACTTGGTAACATGTCGGGATCTATCGGACATTGCAATAGCCACTGCAGAGAACACCAAGTCTTTTACTGTTCTCCAAAATCAGGTCCGGTCACTTCTTTTAAAGATCGGGTCAAACGGGTGAAAAATACAGCAATTTTGCAAGCTAGCACTATTAGCGGTTGCAGAAATCCTTTCATGGCTGTTCGACCCCAGGCATTGAAAAAGTCTCTTGGTGCACATTTAATTTTGCCGTGAAGAGTGTTACAGGATTAGGTGGAAGCAAAAATTTTTTTTGCAGCTGAAGATGTTCTTGGATGTTCAAAAGGCCTTAAACACTGCGTTGTTGCGCTTTTTAGGAGGTCGAAAAGCACTGAATAAAAAATTTACTGAACCAATCAACGTCTTTTTACAGCTCAAACTTAATTTTTTGCGGGCGTCGACATGGCATTTTGAAGCTTCTCATTTAATTTTTCAGTCATGATTCACACATCTGACATATCTTTTGTCTTTTTGGTGATCAGTGGGTCTAATACATTAATCATTTTGACTTCGACCCGTCACACTCTGCACTTGAGTCGTATTATCCAAACCACACTGACCCGGAAATATCTTGAGTACCATTTTCCTCATTCTTTTATTAACGCTGATAATGACGAAGAAATCGGCAGCGTCGGCGATCATGATCAAATCGTCGACTATCGGGCCGAATATGGCGATATAGCATCGAGTATAATCGAGCCATGTGAATATGGCGATAAAGTGAATTGAGTGAGGGACATTCGAAATCAGGGTCAACAACGATTGATATATGGTCAAACTCAATAAATTTTTTTCAGCTTTTCTTCTTTGTTCTTCCTTTTTAGCATCGCTACTTTAACATCGCCTTGAATCATTTGGGCAACTTTGTGCGAGCGTTGGCGAAAGGCAATGGCCATGATCACATTAAGCACGACCAGGGCGACGACTGCCGTCAGACGCATACTCGTTCGCAGGTATATATACGACATTATACGACATTTTACATTCGCATATACGACATTACATTATTTATATCAATGTTCCGATTCCCTGATTCTCGACAGCCATCTAAATCCTCTACATAGAAGTCCTGTATCCTAATCCCACGAGTCGGCTATATTCTGACATGTCACAAAATACCCGGTCATCACGAACAGGGACATCAAAGAGGCGGATTAATGAATACCACAATAAAATACTACTATCGATAAGACGCAGTGATTCATTTAGGAAAAACCGCAGCGAGTTAATAAAAAATTATTGCCTTAGGTTATTTTGCGATTGTCACGAATCTAAAAAGCGAGAATTTTGTTAATTTTATAAAAAAGCGGGGGTTGTTGGGTTAACCATTTCTGATCTCGTAGCAAGACATTGGCCTGCCTGAAAAGTGTGTAGATAAATATGTCACCCTTCGGCAATGTCGCCGCGACTTCCGTAATGTAGCTTCGATATCCAGTACAGTATTCTTTCATGGGTTATGAAACTAAAAAAAGAAAAAATCACGAAATATGCATGGTGTGTTTCATGAAAAATTAGGCACTATGCACTTTACAAGGCGAAGAAAAATTTTAAAAAGGTGGAAAAATGCTTGGTAGAGGCATTTTTCACCGTTTCTAAAAAAGCTATCTATATTTTGCTGAATAACACCCAAGTAAAGTTAAAAAAAGAAATCACTCACATCAATTTTTTCCGATCGTCGAGAAATTCCATTCCAAATGTCCGAGGTGATTGTGACAAATAGTTCCATCAATGTTTGACCTTTTCGGCTTTTTCATTTTTTCATGAACGATATAAATGAAAGGAGACTGAATATAATTATGCAGGAAATATGACCCCATTAGAATTAGGAAATAATAAAATAAAATCCTCGCCCAATATCTTGGATGCTCCATCACTAATTTTGGGGTTTGGTTTTACTCCCGACGTTTATTGGTGCTCGATTTTTCAAATACAAACATCGCTAATTCCAAAAATGTATGAATGGTATCATTTCTTGCAAGCATTTCCATTATTTACTCATAAAACCAGGTAAAGTAACAAACTTCGAAACATGGATACACTAGAATAGGATGGGGGGCTCGCCTGCTGTGCGAAAGCGACGTTGGTCGGCGGCGGCTGGTGCGATTTTTGCGAGAGACGGTTTCATTCTTTGATTCATTGCCTTTGAAAACTTCGTCGGTTTGAGTCAATTAATACATCATTTTAAAGCCGAGGATTCGGAGAATCCGACTGGCAATAGAAGTAAGTAATTTCATTATTTTTATATTTTTGAGGATTAGAAATATGTGTATAATTTGGTGTGCTAGCGAGAGGGTGCAGTTCTCTCCTAAATAATCCAGATCAAACCATCCCAGGCAATTTTTTCTCGAAAAATTGAATTCTCCGAACCTTTTTATGTAGAAATCCATGTTTTTCAGCCAAATATCGCTCGCCTCCGATTTTTAAAAGTCGTCTCAAAATGACACGGTTTTTACGTGGTTTCAGGAAAGAAAGTCGATTTTTGCGCAAAACTAAAAGCCTATATCGAGTCGCACAATCGGAGTCTTTTTAAGGGCGGAAGCTGAAACGGCCAGGTACGAACCAGCCAACAAGGCCATTCGAGCGGCTGTACTGTCGACCAAGGAATCATTGGAGAAGGAGTTTGTCAGACTGATATCGCCCACATGCAAATGGATAGAAGGTGATTCCTCATGTCACGCAGAAATTGTGGACGACGATCTAAAAAACTTATGGGAGCATGTCAAAAAGTGTCACTTGGAACCGATGAACCTGGTCAACCGCGATTTACAACCACTGCGCAGGCTATATCGTTGTCAATGGGCTGGATGCGGACGCATCAAAAATTTTGCGAACTTCCGACTGCTTTTAGTTCATGTTCTAAAAGAACACGTGGGCGACGAAGAGCAATTGACTGCCTTCCGAAATAGATTGAATGCTTTAACGAACATGAATCGGAAACCTCAAGGTCGGCGTTACAACATGGCGACAAGGAAACTTGCGTCTCGTCATTATCGAAGCCGTGCCTCGTGGGAACGAACTCGGAAAGTCGCGGCGATGCCTATGCCTTCTACGAAAACAGTGCTCAAGATTCGAAGGGAAGTTGCTGGTAAGGTTCGTGCTGGCGTCGAAGACGACGTGATCGCAAAGTTCAAGCAACTTACGGAATCCAAACCAGATTATCGTCACGGCATATTGGTGTTTGATGAGGTGAGTTACTGTGTAGACGCACAGTAACTTATAAGAGTGTAAGTGAGCTTCTGGATTCAGGTTGAAATCCGCGAAACCATTAAATTCAATTCGTCAAATCTCGAGACTTTCGGATCAGCCCACGATCAGCCTGAAATTCTGGCCAAGAAAATGCTCGTATTTCAATATACATCCATCTTTTCTGGCGTCCGGTAACTGCTTTCTTTTTATAATGCTAGAACGATGAAGAAGACAGTCAGTGAGGGTCTCTTTTAGATATGCGTTGGATATTGCTTGGTATGCGGTAGTGAAGCTAAACACGGAGACATTGCAGCAATGGTTTTGGGAAGTTGTGCATGGTCTGGATGCCCACGGGTTTACGGTTCTCGCCACAGTCTGCGATGGTGATGGTACAAATCGATGTTTTCAAAAGATATTGCTGGGAAAAGAAGGGATAGGTAAGCCTGCCTTCTCTGAAGTAGAATCGTGCAGCATGCAGCTTGCTTGTTGCAGGGGAGAAATGTGGACACCCAATTTGGCTCAACCTGGTCGAAAAATCTTCGTTCTTTCCGATCCCTCTCACGCTATTAAAAAGCTGCGAAATAGTTGGATGTCTAAAAAGCGCTCCCTTGTCAAGAAGGATGGTTGGATCAGGTAACGATTTTTCGCTCGCCATAGCACCATATTTTGTTCTTATTCATTTTTATCTTCTTTTAGTTGGGCATTTGTCCACAAGGTTTATGCCTGGCAGCAGAAACTTGCCGCCCGAGCGCAGTTGTTCGATCGGAGACTATCAAGCGACACGTGAAAATGAATTCATTTGGCCAAATGCGACTCAAACTCGCTGTTGATGTGTTTTCGCATCCAATCGAGAACGTCATGCTTCAAAAAGAAGCAGCGAACTTCATCGGTTCTGAAGGTAAATGAGCGCTTTAGTGGCTGTTGCAGGCAACTCTTTGGACATTTTTATCCTAGCTGAAACAGCAGCAACAAGGCAGTTCATGACAGCCGGACGGTCGATGTGGCTGATAATGAACAGTGCTGATCAGTTCAAATCGTTCGACGGGACAGAGCACATGCGCAACGAGCTGGAGACTGTATTAATCTATTTTGACGAGTGGAACGCTGAAATAGAAAAGAGCATAGACAACGATATGGAAAAATGGGCGGCTGAGCATCCGAATCACTCAAAGACGGCAAGAAAAATAGCCAGAGGTGCTAAGAGTAAGGTAAAAAAGTTGCGCTTTATCACTACGCAGTGTTACGATGATCTATCTTTGATTTGCAAAGGAGTGCCGCAGCTTTTAGAATATGTTTTTACCGTTTTGAAATTGAAAGTCAGTTTTTGTCCCAGATTTATTACTCAGGACCGCTTAGAAGGAAACTTTTCTATTCTTCGAACTTGGCCAGGCTCAGGAATGCATCCAACGTGTATGATGCGGCATATTGTCTGAAATCATTGAATTTGAATCGATCACCCTACTCTAACCAAATGCGAGGCGAAACGAGGTTGGCTGGGCTCCCTCGGCGGCGTTTGTAGGAAAATTGTGATCAAATAGAATTGCTACTGTCACTAAAAAAGTGTAACAGGGCGTCCGCTACCTTAGCCACTTCATTCAGGGAATAGAGAGATGGAAACACAAGGGCCGATGGTCGTTCTAGTGCTGAAGGTTGTACGGCCAAAGCTATTAGCATGCTAGCTCCACAGAAGCTGAATTTCCTGTTCTAGTATCACTAATCGTAAGTTGGTGCTAGATATACAGTACTCGTGCTGTCACGGCAGATGCAACCTTACCTTACCTTACCCGAACAAGTGTATTCATGTTGGTACTAGCCTTTGGTAAAAAAACAAAGAATAAAGTCCCGCAGGGAGTCGACCCCGTGACTCCACGATGCACCGAGTACATCACAGAGACACGCGTTGTGGTGTCAACATGTAATTTCTCTAAATCGGCAGAAACTCAAATATTGGAGCGCATAATGAATAGGCTCTGCCTTTGAGGAAGGTTGCAGTGTTGACTTACCTTGATTTAAATTGATTTTGCTAAAACATGTCGAATTTGAGGTGTTTCTGGCTGCTTCCTTCCCTGTTTTGAGCAGTGTCGCTCAGAGCCCTAGTTGAGAGGGGTGTCTGTAAAGCTTTCGGCGGGTGGCGTCAAATTAGAAAAGTACATTGTTCGTAATGCTGCCGGCCACGAGCCAACGAGCGTAGGGCGCACGATCAGTGTCATTGGTCTTACTGTCAGACTTTAGAACTTCTGATTTATGCACCTAAATGGTTTAACTCTTTTTGTGGGGCCCATGCCTGCCCAGTTTCCCAGGGCTAGGAACCTGCTTTTTCCAATAATGGGCCTGCTTGATATGATAAGCAAGGCTGTGAGATGGTGGTCTAAGATGTCGTGTAACTGGACTGTTTGTCTACTGAAACTACGAAAATTCGCCACAAAAAAGGTGACAGCAACTGCAAATACTCGTACAACCTGATGAAACCATGCGCAAAATATCCGTGCTTTTTGGAAAGTTTGGCAAAAAATCTAGTCCTTCTAAACTTACCAGTCCAGTATTATTTGCATGCCCCTGGGCCTTCGATCAGAAGAAACAAACAGCAAGGGCGCATAAACAGTACACTGACATACGCAAGTTTTTTCGGTCCACGAGACCTGTCTTCGTCAACAAATTAATCATAATTATTGGAACAAACAATTTTCTTTCTGCGCTTTAGAAACCTCCGTATAAGCAGCATTATTGTTAAAGCCTAGACAATTCTGATTCCTACATCACACTTTTTAATTATCTCCATGACTCAATGACCCTGCATCATGAGTTAACCAGGGACACTTGCTCGTATGATATCCAGGAGCTACGTTTTTTATTAAAGATTGAAATTAACTACTGCTGCCAACCTGATCTGGTCTGATCTAATATATTGCCCAGCGAAACGCAGTTGCACTAAATTGCGGGGTTAAGCGGTATATTAACCGGATACCGGTTAACATGAACATATACACCTGTACCGAGTAACAATAAATGGAAAGTCGAAAGAAGAATGTAAGACGTCGATCATTTTTAAAACGGAAAAGAGTGTACAGATTTCCTGACCTTGCCTGAACGTCGGTCTTGTTGGAGCAGTGGGCAACTTGCTACACAGTGCTTCGAGCAAAACATGGAAATGCACTAATCGAGAAAGAAATAGGGTAGGATGTGATTGATAAGGGCTGGCAGTGGTAGGTAATGAGGTATAAAAAGCAGCAAACGTGCAGTTCTCAAAGTATCTTTTTTCGTCTGGGAATGTGCGACTGTAAGCTAAGTGAAATTGCTACACACCTGGTGTTAAAACATATACGTGCTCAAGGCCAAAAGTTTTCTAAATCATTATGCAGATTGACTCTACTCTGTACTCATGTTGCAGCCGAACCGTGTAGCCCACATCGGTTAATATATGAGTCTAGTTTTTTAAGATTTGGAGCTGATAAATGAAGAATAGAAAACGTTAGACAATAAATTTCCGACTTGCAAACGATAGAAGATCAGGCGGCAAGCTTTATAAGCACACACAAATGCTAAAACGCCACTTCCAGTACCTAACATTCTAATGACGGTCACGCGGCGTAATTGGAGGCGCAAAACCAACAGTTCGGGCCTCGACGTGTGTTCGCTGTCTGATGGGCATTGCTGAACCGGAAGAACTATTTTTCTAAATGTCGAAATTGAAACGTCGCCTGGTTCGCCACTGCCCATCAGGCATGCGAACACGCCGAGATGTTGGGCGTAGTACATATTTTTGCGAGAGAAAAACTCGACACATTTCAATAAGCAGATTTCTACTGTACGTAAGAGAACTTCATTTACAGGGTCACGAATTTTGTAGTCACGACGTCGGTGAATTTTCTTCTATTGCTCACGACTAACTAGAGATCATGGATGAAAGACATCAGAACCGTTACAACGGGAGTGATACGTCCAGCATGTATCACATTAACGAGACCTTTGCTGATGACGAATCATCTGACGATACCGAATTATCAATTGGAAATGTGCCCCCGATTCCATCCCTGAACCCGCCACCTTCTTATCACTCTGTTAATGGAAACCAATTGCGCCCTGACTCATGCATCAACTCGGCTCCGAGGCGAGTGAGTGTCTGCGATCAAGCACCACATATCGACCATTACAGAAATATCATTTCGATGAAACAACATGGCGAAAAAATGATCAACCGCCCGAGTTTGGCCGAGTTGCATTTGCGAATCGACGAATTGCCCGAGCCTCCGCAACCACTGACTCGTGCTGCTACTGAAACGTCCATCGTAAAAGCTTCCCATTTTTCACTAACCCATTCCTGACCACAACAGCCTCTCATTTCAGGCTTCGGGTCCCGCAGATTCTGTCGCAGCTTCCTCTCCCCCTCCAGAGTCACCTGCTAAAGCGCCTGTAAAGTTCGGCTGGATCACTGGAGTCTTGGTCCGATGCATCTTAAGCATCCTAGGTGCAGTGCTCTTCCTGCGCCTCTCTTGGATAACGGGTCAGGCTGGAGCGGCTCTGGCTACCTTGATGGTCGTACTAAGTTACACAGTGACTACTATGACTGCCATCTCCATGTGTGCGATCAGCACCAATGGCGAAATTAAAGGCGGTAAGTGTGTTTGATTTTTAATTGTTGTGCTATCACAGAAGCCTTGTTCTAGGAGGCGCCTACTACATGCTCTCGCGATCGTTGGGTCCTGAATTCGGTGGTTCCATGGGCGTCATGTTCGCAATGGCCAATGCATTTGCTGCAGCCTTGCACACCGTTGGTTTCGCAGAGACGGTTCGAGATTTAATAAAGGTACATGAGATACTTGTGTGCTTCACAGATATTGCCGCAACACTGCTGCTGAGAAAATATTGCCATTTTATTCAGTCAGTGCAGTAGAATAGCAGGGAAATATTCGGTTTGCGGAAAAGTCCCCCCCCCCCGTCTCGCCCACGCACAAGTCGTCCCTGAGTCATTCTATATTACATTTATGTCGTCATGAAACAATTAAGAGAGGTTGTTTCTGAGAGACCCGACCGAGGGCTAGCCAGTCGAATTTTTTTTTCAGCTGATTTTCAAAATGTCGGTCCCGTGATCAGCTGTGATGAGGCACATAATCGATAGTGGGGTAGTTTTAAAGGATTGCTGGAAACTTGCAGATGATTGCTGTCTTACAAAAGCTGAAAAGCTTTGGAAGACCGCGAAAATTGCGCAAAAAAGCGAAAAGACTGCATCCTTAAGGAAGCTTGGAAATAGCGATGCTAGACCTTGCCGAATTTGATATTTTGGTAGAATTTTAAGGCTGAGTTATTTCTTCTAACATTTTCCAACAATGAACAAAATGAAAAAAAAACAATTTGAAGGCTGTGATGTCTGCGAACACAGAGATATGCTTCTTCGGGGTCGAAATTCGCCATTTTCGAAATAATCAGGCTCTCAATAAGAATATTTCAAGAGAGGGTTCTTAGAGAGACAGCCTACTGATTCGAAACTAAAATGGGCATTGGCAAAATCTCCCATATAGCCCGCTCTGATACTCGACACAAATGCTCAGGGGCGAATTGTGGGGGGGGGCAGATGTGGCGGGGGCTACTTGCATGGGGACGAAGTGTGAGGGGCGAGTTGTGGGGGGGGGGGCGACTTTACCTCATGCCGAAATTGTCACTAACTGCATGTTCTTTGCATCAGTGCGGAATAACGACAGCTGCTGTAGGGAGCTCAAGGTCACGCATCGTCAGTTCAATGAAAACTGTCTAGGCCAAACGCCTGATACTTGACTATCGAAGGAGTCTTTTGCCTGGCAAACAAGGCCGACGGACAGACCCGAATTGCATTTATGTCCAGTGTTGCGATGGTCCTGATAGGCGGGGAGGATAGTCTTAAAGCCCTCCTGGCAGACGTGCTAGTTGTGTTTTAAGAGCCAAAGGAATCCGCCGGACGGATTTCTCGCTTGTGGTGCATATCGAGCGGCCAACGATGGCAACTGATGGTAGGCATCTAAATACACTACATTGTGCGCAGGCCAAATACCTATTACACTGCCTTTTAGTTGTAGAGTAGCTTACAGCACTGAGGCGAGATGTGGCGGGGGCTACTTGTATGCTTTTCGTTTTCCAGAAACAAGGCTTCGCATTAGTCGACGGCGACAAGAATGACATACGCATCGTGGGTGTGGTCACTTTATGCCTGCTCATAGTTATTGTCATTGCGGGCGTGGATTTCGAAGCAAAAGCACAAATGGGCCTGCTCGCAATTTTGGCTATAGCATATGCAAATTATGTCATTGGAACATTCCTGCCAGTCACCGACTACAGGAAAGTCCGAGGCATCACGGGATATTCTTGGAAGACTTTCACCAGTAACATGCCGCCTGCATGGTCGGGGGAAGATTTTTATTCAGTCTTTGGTGTTTATTTCCCATCAGCTACGGTAAGCCATACAGTCAAGGAACTCCTCCTGTATCCACTGGGTGTGGTGAGAGGTGATATTTCGCGTTTTCGAGAGTTGTCCGCAGATACAGTAACAATTTTGCAATGCCAGCTGGTATGCTCAAACTTTAACATTTAGAATTCCATTACTTTGCATCCTTCAACTTTCGAAAGGGGATTCACTTTTGCGAATTTAGCGTAGACAGCGAAACTTTTTCTGGTGCAACCTGTAAAAGAAACGTGGGCTCGATCACAGCACCTAAAATCCGTTAGATCAAGTTACAGTAGAGTGCCATACTGGGGGAGGTCAAGGCTAGCTTCTCAACCTAATGGCCGGAAGGTTAGCATGCCAGCAAACCAGGCTTCGCAAGCTAGCTCGATCTACAGCGTAGGAGTATAGCCAGTTCCAAGAAATGCTTGAAACCAGGCACCACTGCGTCTTCCACACCAGTCATTGTGTAGGAAGCTGACCGTACTGTAGCTTCCCCAGAGCTATTGCGAAATACTAAGGCACACTATCACAATTGGCCTAACACATGTAAAAAGATGCACAGGATTCACGAACCCAAAAATTCTGAGGCTCTTGATTTTCCTGATGGAGTTAGCATTCGAGACCGTTACCAGTCAGAGTCACGTTTCACTCACCAATTCCTGGCCCGGCTGGCTTCTTTAGGTTTTAGACAAGATGTTTTCAAGCTCCATCAATCCTTCCCTCCTGTGATACAGACCCAGGCATACATGTATTACAACCGCGAAGTTTTCATGCGCAGAAAAAACCTTCCCATGCAGTAACGACAAATTTATGGGTGCTTCAGGGAATCATGGCTGGGGCGAACATATCAGGTGATTTGAAAGACCCTGGAGTAGCGATACCAAGAGGCACCCTGCTCGCATTGCTTATCACCTTCACCCTGTACATCTGCGCCATTCTAATGCCGGCGGCCACAGTTCTTCGTGAGGCGTCAGGAGAATTCCGAATGATCATGGATTTCAATGGAACGCTGCTGGACTCGCAGGGCACCGACGATGAGAGCATCGCCTGCACTGTGAACACAACTTGTCCGTATGGCCTGCTGAAACAGTTTCAAGTACGGCTAGACTGTGTTCTTTTCAAATACGATTGGCGTCCTTGCTTTTATTATAGGTAATGGAAATGCAAAGCGCCTTTGGACCCCTCGTCACTGCTGGAATATTTGCAGCTACGCTCAGCTCGGCCCTCGTTTGCCTTGTTTCCAGCCCAAAACTGATTCAGGTAAGAGTGCAATGCAGAGTGCATGCCACCATCTTATATGGGGTCAGCTGACAGCTAACTTGAGGAGAACGGTAGCACCAAACATCCCGTTTTGTTGACATCTCACTTGTACGAGTGCTACAGAGAGACTTCTACAAGGTGTGTGCATTCTGTCTTCTTTCCGAAGTTCAACCGTTGATGTCACCAGTGCTGTTACAGAAACCTCGACTTTTCATTACGGTCGAAGTTTTTTGATTCCCCGAACTCCCTACTGTGTTAGGCTGAAAATTTCCCTTCGTCAGGACCCTTCGCAGACTTTCAATCAAAACCATGCCACCACAAGGTTACATAATTGAAACCCATTGTCAGTTCAAAGCATGGTTTATAAGCTGCATATTGCAGGCTGTTGGCCGCGACAAACTTTTTCCCTATTTGGATCGGTTGGCCAAGGGATACGGCCGAAACAACGAACCACGCCGGGCGTATGTCGTGTCATTTCTCATTGCCCTGGCCATGATCTGCGTGGGTAAGTCCACCATTGGGATCACTGTCCTTGCACATCATTGACCATGTCCTGCTGCAGGTGACCTGAACGCGATCGCACCCTTTATTTCCAACTTCTACCTGGCCACCTACGCCCTGGTCAACTACGCTTGCTTCGACTGCTCGTTGGCCAAGTCGCCAGGGTGGCGGCCATCATTTCGTTACTACAACAAGTGGCTGTCTCTCCTCGGCTCCCTGCTTTGTGTGGCAGCCATGTTTCTTATGAGTTGGTGGGCTGCATTGCTGACTTTCCTGTTCGTCATCTGTCTCTATGTGTACATCCTTCGAGCAAAGCCTGGTCAGTTCCATGTCCAAAGTGTGCCATGCACCGGTATAGTAGATCTCGCTTTTTGCAGATGTCAACTGGGGCTCATCATCGCAAGCGCGGACATACAACGTAGCCTTGCAAGGAATGCTCAAGCTGTCAACGACAGAAGACCACGTCAAAAATTATCGACCCCAAATCCTGGCTTTGACTGGAAATCCAGTCAGTCGAAGCTCTTTTGTGGATTTCGTGAGCAGCATCACTCACCACAAACACTTGCTGATTTTAGGCCACGTTGTGAAAGTGAGACAAACCAAAAAATGTGTCAAATATTCCAGCGATTACACATTGCCGGTTATTGTAGGACCAACCAAGCGTTACCATGTATGATATTCTTAAGAAATACATGTCAAGCGTAGAAGACTGGCTACGACATCGATCAGTCAAAGCATTCTACATCCCTGTCGCGGCAGAAAGCATGCAGCACGGACTGCAAGCTCTGCTGCAAGCAGCAGGGTTGGGAAAGCTACGCCCAAATGTGGTCATGCTTGGATACAAGAACAACTGGAGACAATGCACGGCTGAAGAAATCGACAATTATTTTGAGCTGATTCAGTAAGTAGTGTCTGAACATTTGATTAGACAAGATTAGACAAGATCGAACTTCCATAAGCGGTACAACTTAGCAGTCGAGATTGTTTCCTGGTTGTAGTCGCATAAAGTGGATGACCGCTAGAAACACGCGGTCCGTAATTGCCATCGATCGATGCGATCAGGCCATCGTGTTCATTTCAGATCTGCTAATGTTGTCGACTAAATGGATGTGTACACAGCGGGTCACATACTGTATGTCGGTGCAAAATGGAAAAGTGTAAACGCGGTTTTCAGCTTGAAAAATGTTGTAGCGCAATCTAATGACAAGCACGACTCGTTTCAAAGAGGCTAAATCCATTCTCTAATGTCAACTTGATATGCTTTTTCCGTTTAAAGCTATAGCAGCCAGGGGGGGGGGGGGGTTATCTTGAAGAAGACGAGAGTGCTGCGATATGCAGTTCCCAAGTAAAATAAGGTTGACATACTTCATTTTTCTCAGATCCGTATCATTATTTTAAAAAATTCGAAAATCGAATTTTTCAAGTCCATCATCTCCACCAATGTTTAATTTTTTGAAGCAGATCAGTCGGATCGGATCGTGATCGGTGTCCAGGCCTTAGGGTAGGATCGGTGGATGCTGGCTTTTAGATAAGGGCGAAAAATTGTTAGGTCAAAGTTTTTATTCGGCATTCAAAGTTTTATCGAACCAAACCTTACACAGAAAACTTGTCTGAATGTATCCGCTGATTGTGACTAAGGCAATTAGGGAGTGCCGCGTCTATAGTCGGTTCAGAAAGGCGGAAAAATGTCTTGACGGCCAATTTCAGGACTTGCCTCCTGAGAATACGGCGGTCTTTGCCGTCTTCTCGAAATAAGGCGATCTTTTATTACAAGCAGGCGACGCTAAAGTATCGTTTTAAGAGTAACGCTAGGAGTTAGATTTTAACCAAACTGAATTCAAAAATAGTGAAACGGGTCTAAATAAGGACTAAAAAAATAGTTTCCGATTCAGTCACTGGGCCAGGTGGCCAGCGCCCATCCTTTTTGATAGCAATGATCGGACTTATAACAAGGAGCGAATGGATATAATTGCCAGGTGTGCGCGCTCGCGCGATGAACACCAAGTTTTTGGTTTTCGTGCGTGAATAGTTGTCTACGTTGCTAACAAATAATTTGGAGTTTCTTTACTTGATATGAGCAGTACTAATTATCTTTCTAATACCAGCGCACCAGAGCACCAGCGCAAATCGGCCAATCGGTTTGAGTCAAGCCGTGTACGAATCGCCTTGTTGACCCTATAATTAAACATGCCTAAAATCTGCTACAGTACATTTATTATGGATGGGGATGATGTGGCCAATTGCTCGTACACTAAGACGACAGCTACTACAAGTAACATGCCATACTACACCCTCTTACTGTCGCAGTAGAAACAGGTGCAATGCTATTCAGCGAATCTCTGGGAATGGACCTCAGATGTGGCATGCATACTGCCGCCATGTAATCATTCTCCCCTCTACTGCGCATACCTCATAAGGGAACAGTGTCAGATCGCCGCAACACGCAGCCCAACATTAACCTAGCAACTTCCTCCACCGTTCTGCAAGTCGCCTTCGTCTTTCTCCTAAAAATTCTCGTAGCCTCTCCTTGTCATCCGATGGCTCGAAACGGTAGGCCTCGGCGGTGAAACTTGCTATTTGTTGTGATCCAGTTTCGTATAACTAGATCAGATTCGATTGCCTGTATAGTAGAAAACAACGAGCTCATAGAAATAAACGGACAAATGTGAGATAAAGGGCAGCCAAAGGTCGCGCGAGCGCGCACACCTGTCAATTATATCCATTCCTGCTTGTACAAGTCCGATCATTGCTATCAATAAGGATGGGCGATGCTATCAATAAGGATGGCGTCACCTGGCCGAGTGACCAAATCGGAAAATATTTTTTAGCCCTTATTCAGACCCCTTGTACTATTTTGGAACTCAGTCAGCACTGCTTTCTCTTCACTATTTCAACACATCTTTCAGCGAGTCCTTTGACTTCCACATGGCGGTCGGTGTGCTGAGAGTGCGCGATGGCTTGGATTACATGGACGCCATGCGAGAAGAAAACATTGGTGATGCTCAGAAGCTCTACAGTGTTTCGCCAGAAATCGAGGCTTTGCGTATGCATAGCTCATCAGAGATAAACAAGCGACCAAAAAAAATCGTAAGGATCGACAGCAGCGCTTCGAGTCAGGGCGGGGATGTACTGCAGCGAAGAAAACGGAAGAAGAGAAGCTCCTCAATTTACACGTTGGGAACGGAAACTGTAAAAGCACTCGCGGCGACAGTGGAAAATTTTGACCTGTCTTTGTTGAACACGTCGCAATCACAGCGCCAGGTTTTGGCTTCCGTGAATCAATTCCAAACAAAGGTGAAAAAAGGAGTTGTTGATGTTTGGTGGTTGGCTGATGATGGAGGTAAGAATGTGCTTACTGGCAGAGGGTGGATAGTATTTGATTGATCATCAGTTCAGGTTTGACCCTTCTGATCCCCCATATTCTCACCCATCGCAGATCGTCTTATTTATACGGCAGTAAACTTCGCATTTTTACTGCTTCAAGTCGGAAACACTCGATACAAAGTGAACAACGGAAGTAAGATTGTTTTCGAGCACGCTGCATTGTCAGATTGTTCAGGTTTGTCTGTTATAGTATCACTGCTTTGCTGCAAAAATTCCGCATTGATTATTCAGACGTCGTAGTCTTGAATGATTTACACTTGCCACCTAAATTGTCTACATTGAGCGAATTCAATGAGTTTATCGCCAATTTCAAAGTTCAAGCAGGAAAAGAAAAAGGATCGTCTAAGATTTACATCACGGACGAAGAATTAGAATTGATGAAGGAGCGGGTATAGTTCGAAGAATTATGTGGTATCTATTTGTAAAACTTTATCTTTCAGACAAATCGTCATTTGAGAGTTCGAGATCTGCTGCTGCAACATTCTCAGAAATCGTCCTTGACTGTGGTCAGCATGCCGGTGCCCAGAAGGGGTGGAGTGTCGGCCTGCTTGTATATGGCCTGGTTGGAAATGTTGGTCAAAGACATATCGCCTATTTTGTTGGTCAGAGGAAACCAAGAGCCTGTGCTGACATTTTATTCATAGGGGGGATAAAACTTTCTGAGTGCTTTGCATTATGTACTTTAGTTATGTATGTTTTTATTATGGCTTTACTAACGCTGATAGAAATGTTTTTGCTGCATCTGTTCTTATAGCCCGTATCCATCCTTTGACTTTGACAGGGGTTGAGCTTAACTGCTCTTTTTTATTTTCAGGACCTGGTTGCCCCAAGTTTTTTCTTCAAGCTTGAGGGCGGTGAGCAATATATGCATAAAAAAGGGAGCAGCAAGTGAAACTCTGAATGAATTAATCCTATTAAATGTTAATATTGCTGGTATACTGTATTTACAATATAGTTAATTCATTCCAGTTTATAGTAGGCCACCTTTCCGGTTTTGTTAAAATATTATAATTATTCTGCTAATCAAATATGAAAAATCAAGTTCCAGAGTACACTATATCTTTCTTACCCATACCTAAGATAAATAAAGCATACATTTCCTAGTTGTAATTCGTCCTGTTTTACCTGACTTTGCCTAGACTACTGCCCGCAACTGTGATTACGGGGGGTGACCACTGCAGCTGGCCAGCGGTCGAACCTTACAAGGGAGTCCCTGGGTTAGGCTTCTCTCTGTTTTTTCGAACAGCAGACACGTGGTCCTTCTAAACTGGACACTGGCTACCTTTAGGGCTGTGAACCCTGTCAGTGCTCAACAACCGAGACCGTTAACTTTGGCTTCCGTAATTCCACTATGGTCACCTCATCTTTGTGGGTGAGTCAGCAATGGCCAAGGGTGCAAGGTCAGCTAGGGTTTATGTGCATATGGTTTTGGTTCCATCGCTGAGGGTTAACCAGGGACCACTGCAACATCGCCCCGAAAGTCATGACTGAATGCTATGATTGTTCTTGCTATTCAAAAGAAACAAAAGCCATTGAATCGGATTCGTAATTCATGTACGGACAAGTGTTAAAAATGTGCAAACGATAGAACATGTTCCAGAAAATTTTGCTAGCGATCACGATGCCTCTATGGGGTGTGCTATAAAGAATGATATTCTCTGAAGGCCGCACTTTTCCTCATAGCGCGGAGTCTTTGTCACTTTACACCGCCAGCACTGGATTCATCATAATTTTGTCTTATTAAGCCCTTTTTTGGTGGCAGAAAATTGTGCAGAAGATTGTGAAAAAATTTGAATACCTCGTGATTTCCATGTTTAAAAATGGAAGTGGTTCAAAGAAAATTTTCGATGATGTGGAAGGAACGGTTAGTATTGCTACAATGAAGCCTCAGGACACATTGGCCCTGAAGACATGGGACAGCGTGGTAAGAGATAGCAATTGGCGGCCGCGGTGCTGCAACGGTTCGGCATTCGTCTCTCTGTATTGCTTGGGAGCGAGTGGCTGGACTCGTCCCGGGTTCGATCCCCGAAAATGGAGGTCGGCACGCCAGGCCGTGGGTGACTCGCCCGGTACCGTCGAGGTGCTCCGAGTGAAGAGACGGAAACCAAACGAGTAGACAGTCTCGGCTGTCTAACACCGACAGGCTTCAAAGCTTGCCCGCCATCGTCTGAGGAAGTCGGTGTCCAGTCCAGGATGCCCTCGCGTGGAGGTGCTCCTAGTGGAGGCACGCAGAGGGAAGCTGCTGCGTGTGCCGATCGCCGCACAGCCTTGCTGTTGGCCGGCCTAGGTTTGACTGCTGGCCGGCTAGATGCAAAACAGGCTTCGACCCACAAAAATTTTTAATATATAAAAAAAGAGATGGCAATCGTGCTCGTTTAAATAGACGTGGACAGGACACGTTAGTCGACTTGGCAACTTATACTCTTAGAATTTTCTACGGAAAAATCATAGCTGAATGCTATGATTCTTTCCGTAGAAAATGGGTTCGGCTGGTTCTAATGATGAAATTCAGGTTACACTCGGTCGATTTTTTTGCGATTGAACGCCTTCGGTTTAAAAAAGGCTGCCCAAAGCGGCATCAAAGATTTTTGGTCAAACATTTGAGTTTATTTATTTGAATCAAACATTTGACAGACATTCGACCCACGGTCTGATCCATTCTTATTGGTGGAGATCGCCGCTTGGACACTCCCTGGTTCAAGCAATTACAAATCGACCATGTTCAACTCAAAGTTTGCATTTCGAATCCACCAACTGCCATTCTTCGAAAACTTGAGCACCATATACTGTATGTAGAGCTGCCTATCCTGTCCCTGTCCTTTTAGCTGAGAAACGGCAACCATATCAAGGTAGACTTTGGTCACTTCAATTACTACCCACGACTGACCGCTGGCCACATATGAAACTTTCCACAAGGGGTTCTACACGTACGTTTTTGTTATACGACTGCCCTTTCTACTGTAAGCTTACTAGACTAGTAAGATGAGAATATTTTTCGTGGCACACCCTGCTCGTGTAATTTATTCACCATCACATTTGACGCAGATCTTAACTCTGCTTTCTCTGTTGCTTCTGCCTTACTCGTATCTCTTATGTTGACGGCTAATTAGTTTTGGTACGTGCAGCTACTCTATTACGCGCGCCAGCAATATTTGAAGTGTGAGGATGCGTCAAGGCGCTCGCGATCAACAATGTTGTGTTCCAAGTAACGTCAGTACATGAGCAAAACGGCGAAGTTTCTGCGCAATGGCGACGGTGAACGTGCCGTATAAGAAGATCCTTGTATGTCCACCTTCAAAGTTCCGCCTCAATAGACACTTCCTTGTAAGCTGGTAGATACAACCCTCATCGGTGCGATTGGTATCTGAGGGAGCTTAGGGAGCTATACCCCAAAGTGCATTACTTATCCGTCGAATATCAAAGAGCTACTCTCGATGAGCACGTTATAAAAGAGAGATTATTTAATTTTAGAAAGAGAGTAGGAAGAATGGGATGATATCAGGCTTTGATGACGCAGTTGAAACCTATAGCTCCTCAATCAATCATGAAGATATGCACCCAACCATGGCCATACGATTCGAATCTGAATCAAGCAACGGTTGTTTACGGGGTGCAATAAAGCAAAGATTCTGCACGTGCACTTAATGACATGTTTGGCGGAGCATAGATTACTATTCTTTGCCGTCAGCCTGCTCATGACGCATGTCGCGCGCCGGAAACTAAAAGGTGACGTCTCTTGGGTGACGCGCCAGAGGATTATATATAAGCAGTCGGGATAAAGCACTACTCGTACATTATATCCGCCTGAGTCTTTACGAAAGGGCCGTGCATTGATACCTCATCAATCCCGAGTGAAAATGATCAATTGGGAATCCGATGCTCGCTATCTCTATCGTCTACCACGTCCAGCCATGACGAATTCGACTTCCGCCATCGATCAGTTGTTGAACGGGACCAATCGATACAGCACGATCATGATACAGCCCCAAGTCGGTTACCTCGCACCTGGCTGCAGTCATCAAGGGGCAATGGTCAAGAAAAGGTCAAAGTCAGCGAGTGTGGTTACCACCGAACACGGCCATCGTGGAGAATGATGAGGTCATGATGGTAAAACGGGGCTTTGCTCAGAGACATACCTTATCTAACTTCCGTGTTTTTACGAAATTGCAGTTTTTAAAGTTTACGTTTGGCTTTCAAGTAGGGGCGCCAATACAGTGTGCTTATTATGAAAGTACGAAAACTGGTGGCATAAAGCTGAACCTCTCGAAAGTCGTCATGCTGGCTGTGTCATATAACGCGGTATTAACACCAGAAAATTCAGCAGAGTACGAGGAACAGAAACGTTTCTAATTGGTGCCGCCTCAGTAGGTAAAAGGCATTTGTCCTCATGTTCATGTTTTCCCACATCACCAAACGCTTATGCGCACTCGAGGGTGAAGGGACACATTTTACACGAATTGATTTACGGGCCCGTGAGTCGAACACTCGCTCGTAACTGCGCACCTGGCGTGAGAGGCACACGTCTAACCCACCAGGCCACGAGATCCTGATTTGCTTGGATCCGGAAACTGGTCAGCCTTGGTTTGATCGCCGCCGTCAGAGGGATTTCGCGAAATTTTCTCAATGCCTCATATGTCCGGCGGTTGGGAGTCTCTCTTGGGTGGATAGACCAGGAAGGGTTTTATGACACATGTCTCGTGTTCTGGTGGCCTGACGTGCACGGGGTGGGGACAGACATCGCGGAGTGGGGACTGCATGTGATTTTGTCCCACCTATTCAGACGGTAATGAAATCCTAGGGAACTAGGATTAGCGAGTGGAAGGATAGTCCATACTATTTATTTACCTACTGTATTCATGTGCAACACAAGGGTAGTTTAGAGTCACAATTCGAGGATCAGCCGTACGTGTCTGTCGTAAGTGAGGTCATGAGGGCCCCAAACTGTCTAGATTGCAATTCGGACCAGCAAATATTCAGGCTAGGCGCTCAAGACGTCACGGCTCGTTGCCTGCGAACCATACCGGTCACTTAAGTTCTCTCTCGGTCTCGTCTGTCCCTGGCCCAAGAGAACCAGAGCAGTGTATAAATAGGTGCAGATAAGATACCCACGCCTATTACAGTAAGAGGCACCCCAACCAAGGCCCCTAGCCCGCAAGGAAAAGGCCGCAAAGCAATAGCCCTTTGATATGCGCAGACTTAACGTCACCAGCAGCAGCTGGAAAGGTCCCACCACGAACGACGGTGCCATCTTGAATGGTCGATGCTAAAAGTCTTGTGCAATCACATCCAATCGAGGCATGTCATACACGGAGGAGATGTAGGACGGGTGTGATTGCTTCGAAAGAGGGGATGTCAGGTGTTTCAAAAAAAAAACAAAAATCCAAAGATAGCAGTAAATACCGCCAGTTTTATTCACCCGTTTTTCTTTAACTGGAACGTAACTGGTAAGACTTCTCCCAGTCTCGTTTCGTTAATCTTCAGAGAATCAACTCAAGAAACTGCCCGCTGCCCGCTGGAGGCACAGATCCAGCGCTATGACGCTAAGGAACGATACGGACCAAATAGGACGAAGCGAAGAAACTAATAAGAGAAAGCACACTCTGCGCACTTCCGATTACTGTAAGCTATTTTTGATGTCCGTGTGTTAAAAAGTTTCATGGTCTGGACCAGCAAAGGTCCTCGGAATGACACTTGCTAAAGATAATTGTTTTGTGATGGTAAAACATCACTTTGGTTTGAAAACTCCCTCGTCCTACCTCCTGAAAACATGTCACAAAAATATGCTCGTGGCAGCCCCCATAGCTACTTGTCCCATTGATGCATGGAGGAGCATCGTGACGTGCGTGTGCATGACGTTATTACATGCGACGTCAAATTCCATCTTCAGTCCCCGCCATTCGGATGGACAGGAAATCTATGCGATCAATTAGGAGGAATCAGACCTGTCGATTTGAGGTTTCAGGCCATTTCGTGTACCGTGGATGGAAAATAATAATTCTCTTCAGAATGCTTTGCCCTGGAGAGTTCGGTCCCCCCTCAATAGTTTTTTAGGGTTTTGTGGCTCCAAGTCAGAGTACTTAGAGCAACCCGGTTCGTGGCCTGCTTTTCACACCCACAATCAGTGCGCGCGCATGTGCCTGCAAGTGTTCGACTTATGGCCGGGTACTCCGGGTTCTTGTATTACTTGTCCCTTCACCCTCGAATGCGCTTCTAATCGCAAGCTTTGGGACTTGGTAGACAAAAACAGGGCAGAACAGCATGTGATAAAGCCCACCCCATGAGCACCCTCCTTGACTTTTCAGACAGAAAAGAGGACAAAGGTAGGAAACTACTGTACGCCCAATGAGGGAATCCCATGCACTGCTACGAAGTCCGTAGTTTGGTAAGTCATCAGTAATGGTCGTTTGCTTCGGGTTTGCGCGGAGTTTCAGTAACGGTGGATGTGAGGCGCCAGGTCGCTTACACTTATCTTTCGCTGAGGTCCTCCTGTATCTGACTCGTGTGTGTCCAGTTTTTTCATCGACGGTGGTGTGCGATTGGGTGATTTGGGTATTACGGCTAAATTAGGCCTCAGAAACATTTGAACTGAAATTTCCCTTGTGTTAGTTGAGAGTATTTACTATACAGAACTTAAGTGCTCCCAACTCGGCTTATCTGAACGGAATCTACTGCACCAGTGACTGCTCTCTTGGCTGCACATTTTCTTGCCAATACACTATTTTCTTGCGGACCTTTTGGCAAGTGAAAGTGCCTACACTCTGTTAGAACTTTTGATTGAATATTATTAAATGCTGCGCCGATCTAGCATTCCTCACCCCCACCTCTGTAAAAGGAGAATCAGGTACTTGATCCGGAACGAAGAGTGTACACAGTACAGACATAAACATTCTCGTGCCACCTCGCGCATCCAAAAGATAAATGACATTACTCTTTTCGCCAATCCAAATTTGTGTAACAATTCATCATTGTAGATTTAGAATGAGATTGTGCGTGTGAGAAAAACATGTGTTCCTACACAAGCCTGATGACAAGAGACAAACTTGGTGATTGAACGATTTGCTGCTCATCACTTCGACATTCCTAAGTGCGGTACTAACAGGTAGCCATGCGAATCATAATTCGAAATTACTGACTTTTCCACGGCGTGAGTAGCTGGCATGCACAAAAAAGTTCGTGCGGAGGAGACAGCTACAGGCACATCGGCAGAATGCAATTGATCTAGCACTATGAGTCATCCTCTGCTTTTTGCCAGGGATCCAATAAATCTTTTAAGCAGAAAAATGATACAAAATTTTTATTTCCTAAACGGACCCCCCCCTTTTGAAACGTCTCCGAAAACCAAGTTTGGGAGGCATTTTTTTGGCAAGTAGGTGATACCATTCATCGAGCACAAGTTCGGATTAATAGATGCTTGGAGCAAGCTATCATGACACAAAAAGTTGCACCTTGAGCGGGAATCGGCCTCGCGAGCCGAGGTACAAGTTCACAATACCCTACCATCAAATAGATCCACGCTCCAGGCCTCACTGACTTGCCCTAGCTCCCGCTGCAGTAAAACAACTGGCCCTTTGCTTTCTGCAGACGCCGCTGCTGAGCACCCATCCTGTTAAAAATATGGGGATCTTGGCCAATTTCTCAGTCTCAGAAAGATTTAAGCCCAAAAATGCGTGACAAACAGAAAATAAAGCAGTGGACAGCAAAACATAAAAAATACGTCGCTAGGCATGTCGAATTAAAGTCGTTGCAGACACACTGGGAAAATGAATGCGGGTTCAGTTGGCACGGGTTTGTGGAGCGGACGGATCACTGTTATGCCCTCAGGCATTATTTTCCATCGTCAAAACGAAGGCGTCGCCTTGTTCGGCGTCCCGTTAGACATGAGATACACGCCAAGACAATGGGTGTGTTATATTTTGGCATTAGAAAACTGGTCATAGTAGAAAACACGGCCAAGAGGATTTCTATAAGAGATCTTGCCGACGGAGTGGAGGACAGTGTCGTCGATTCCCTTTGGTGCGCTCCATCGTTCCCAGCGTCTGCAATGGAGAGGAGGAAAAGGAATTATGTTAGTGAGAGTGATGTGCCCGGCAGAGGAGTGTATCACGTTAATCAGACCTTCGTCGATGATGATTCCTCGGATGAGCCCGATATATCCATAATCGGGAACTCAATACCATCGCCCAACTCACTTCCATCTTACCACACAGTCGATGGCAATAATATGGACACAGACGAGTCTGGTCCAGAAGGGCCGCAATGTCAGCGGAAGCTAAGTGTCAGCGACCTGGCTCCGCATATCGACCATTACCGGAACGTGCTCTCTGTGAAACGACATGGCGACAAGTCCGGCAGTAGACCGAGTCTTGCTGAGCTGCATCTGAGAATAGATGAATTGCCAGAGCCGATGCCACCACCACCCCCAGCACTGTCGCGGGCCATCACCGAAACATCGATGATATCAGTAGGTGTAACTGGCAAGCTGCTATTCCATCATTCGGTGATATTCGTGTTCTTTGTTGCAGAATCCTGACTTCCCTCCCGCTCCACCTCCAGCTCCTGCCCCAGAACCAGCGCCCGTTAAAGCACCCATAAAGTTCGGTTGGATCGCAGGCGTCTTGGTCCGATGCATCTTGAGTATCCTTGGTGCCGTGCTGTACTTGCGTCTTAGTTGGATAACTGGCCAAGCTGGAGTGGCTCTGGCAATTTTGGTCGTGGTACTAAGCTACTGCGTGACCACGCTGACGGCCATATCCATGTGCGCGATTAGCACCAATGGCGAAATTAGGGGAGGTGAGTGCACTTTGCTGTTCTGACAGACACTTTTACTCATTGTAAGCCTTGTTCTAGGAGGCGCCTACTACATGCTCTCGCGATCGTTGGGTCCTGAATTCGGTGGTTCCATGGGCGTCATGTTCGCAATGGCCAATGCATTTGCTGCAGCCTTGCACACCGTTGGTTTCGCAGAGACGGTTCGAGATTTGCTGAAGGTATGTGGGATACTGGCACGCATAAGACTCGAAAGCCTGACATCCTGAGAAAAATTTCAAGTCCTTGATCCAGTTTAGTAGAGTGACGGGCGGGCATTTTTCTCTTACCTGTCACAGTGGCAGTTTGTTCAATTGATTTTCTGCGGAAGGCGATATCTCTTGACAAGTCGAGGTCGATGAACCTATACTGTTGTTCAGAGGATGATAGATTATTGCCGCATCCCGCATAGTATATCCCTTTTTTCCCTTTCGAAGAACTTTCTCCTGATCACGGGCTTACAGCAGCACCCCTTTCTGCTGTAGACTCAAGGCATTACGCTGGTAGACGGTGCAAGAAGCGACATACGCATCGTGGGTGTGGTCACTTTATGCCTTCTCATAGTCGTCGTTGTGGCAGGAGTCGATTTCGAATCAAAGGCACAAATGGGTCTGCTCGTCATTTTGCTCATATCATATGCAAATTATGTCATTGGAACATTCCTGCCAATCACCGACTACAGGAAAGTTCGAGGCATCACGGGATATTCTTGGAAGACTTTCACCAGTAACATGCCGCCCGCGTGGACAGGAGAAAACTTTTATTCAGTCTTTGGCGTCTATTTCCCTTCGGCTACGGTAAGTTCCTATCGCAGCCACGATGCGTGAACACCCACGCAAGCAAAGGTAGACCCGTGTGGGTGTGTCTATCTCGAAGCACACCAGAATAGGTAGGGTCCAGTACGATAGGCGCGTGCAGTATGAACACGCACACCCCGGGACATCGTGAGCGATTTCTCACCATGACTTGCATGCAGTGCTGCCAACCAGCGCTCAGAATGAACTTAGGTAGACCATGTACGGTAGGGTAGGTGCATGATCTACCTTCCGCCGTCCACTTCCTACCTCCCTGTCGTAACTACTGGTAGGAACTGGCGAAAACGTATGTGATGTCATACCCTTGTCATTGTCAAAGCGCTGAGAAGTAAATCGAATCTGTACTGTAAGCGATGCAGATGAATGTAAGCAAGAGAAAATGGAGCTGTTCATGATGCAGATACAAAAACAGGAGTAAAAAAGAACAGTTTCCGTTAAGCTGGAAGTATAGTTCGATGCGATGCGTCAAATAAGCTTGCGATGTGACGTTTTGGACACCTTTTTACATTGTCAGTTGACCCAAAATTGTCGCATCGCACGCTTATTTGACGCATCGCATCGAACTATACGTTGGGCTTTAGACCACTCAAACAAAGTAGGCAGATCACTGGAGCCCCAGGCGCGATACCACCGACGACCTCTTCGTGGTGTACCTACGTCCCAAGCGTGTCCTCGTATACGTCGATATCCACGAATACAGGAGAACTCCTAACACTTGAGGCAAGATTGAAGGAACACTGCCGCGCCTAGTGTTCCTCGTGTGGACTAATGATAAGTCTTTCAGAGGAATCAACATCTCGAAAAAACTATCAAGGAAGGTTTAAAATCAAGAATCATCTTCTTATCTAGGGAATTATGGCTGGGGCGAACATATCAGGCGATCTGAAGGACCCGGGCGTAGCCATACCCAGAGGCACCTTGCTGGCCTTGCTCATCACCTTCATCATGTACATCTGCGCCATTCTAATGCCGGCGGCCACAGTCCTTCGTGAGGCGTCGGGAGAATTCCAAATGATCATGGATTTCAATGGAACGCTGCTGGACTCGCAGGGCACCGATGATGAGAGCATCGCCTGCACTGTGAACACAACTTGTCCGTATGGCCTACTAAAACAGTTCCAAGTACGTTGGGATTGGCTTGCTCAGAACGGAAAAAACACCCGTGCTTCCAATTAAGGTGATGGAAATGGAAAGTGCGTTTGGACCCCTCGTCACTGCTGGAATATTTGCAGCTACGCTCAGCTCGGCCCTCGTTTGCCTTGTTTCCAGTCCGAAACTGATTCAGGTAAGAGTTCAATGCACTATAGCATACGAGAAAACTGTGCAAAAAGTACCTGTCATCATCAGTGATCGGACCTCTAGAGAATGACCGAGTTGGGGAGAAGAGTGACATCACAACCAGTTTGGATGATGTTTCACTCGCATACAACAGAGAGAGGCTTCTGCGGAAAAGATGGCTCATGTCAGCTCTCAAGATAGCTCAGTCATCCAGCCAGAGATATCACCAATACTGTACATAGACCATCGAGTAATTAGAATTTCTGAACTCCTGTACGGACAACTGAACCATTCCTGTACTGTGGCGATCTGAAACATCCAACGCTGGGGTATGATGGCACTCTTTAAGAATAAGCTGGCCTAATATATGCTGTGACCCCTACCTATCAGTTTTAACAAGTGCGGTGTATAAGCTGCATATTGCAGGCTGTTGGACAGGACAAACTTTTCCCTTATTTGGATAAACTGGCGAAGGGATACGGCCGAAACAACGAGCCACGCCGGGCGTACGTCGTGTCATTTCTCATTGCCCTAGCCATGATCTGCGTGGGTAAGTCCACCATCAGGATCACTGTCCTTGCACATCATTGACCATGTCCTGCTGCAGGTGACCTGAACGCGATCGCACCCTTCATTTCCAACTTCTACCTGGCCACCTACGCCCTGGTCAACTACGCTTGCTTCGACTGCTCGTTAGCCAAGTCGCCAGGGTGGCGGCCATCATTTCGTTACTACAACAAGTGGCTGTCCCTGCTCGGCTCCCTGCTTTGTGTGGCAGCCATGTTTCTTATGAGTTGGTGGGCCGCACTACTGACTTTCCTATTCGTCCTGTGCCTCTACGTGTACATCCTTCGAGCCAAGCCTGGTAAGTGCTGTCCAAGTCGCGCCATGTACCGATGTAGGGGATCTCGCTTACTACAGATGTCAACTGGGGCTCATCATCGCAAGCCCGGACATACAACGTAGCCCTGCAAGGAATGCTCAAGCTGTCAGCGACAGAAGACCACGTCAAAAATTATCGACCCCAAATCCTGGCTTTGACTGGAAATCCAGTCAGTCGAAGCTCTTTTGTGGATTTCGTGCAAAACATTACCAGGCAGAAACATTTGTTGATATTGGGCCACGTTATCAAAGTATAAGTTTGAAATCACCCAGAAGCATCTGCTGCTCTAGAGTATTACTGAGTGGTTATAGGACCCGCCAAGCGCCACGATGTATGACATCTTGAGGAAATATATGTCCAGTATTGAGGAATGGCTTCGAAACCGATCAGTAAAAGCCTTCTACATCCCTGTCGCGGCACGAAGCATGCAGCAAGGACTGCAAGCTCTGTTGCAAGCTGCGGGGTTGGGAAAACTGCGCCCGAATGTGGTCATGCTTGGGTACAAGAACAACTGGAGACAATGCACGGCTGAAGAGATAAACGATTATTTTCAACTGATTCAGTAAGCACACGTTTCCTCTTTTGGCATGGCGCACAACCAAATTTCTGGCCATTGCGTTTGCGCCTGATCGATACCGTTGCGCCTGATTTCTGCATGAAATTTTGACGCAAAACGGATCGCTAAACAAAATCGATAAAATGGGGAAAAACAAAACCTGATAGCAACGCGGCCTTTTGCTCCCAATCCAATATTTATCCACTGGAAATATGTTAATGTTCATCCCACATTGGGCAGTTTATTTTCTGTTCTGTAGTCTAAATGCTTAAGCTATGCTTATTCGACTTGCTTAGCTTCCCCCAGCGAAAAATCCCATAAAACTACGGGGTATTTTTGCGATAGTGAGTAATATCCATTTTAGAGCACCGCTAGAGATTTTCTAAAGCGACTTTTTAAAGGACCTGCAGATAAAAGTAAATACATTATCATTTTTTGGGTATTTCAAACCGGCGACAGGGCTCGCGAGAGTGCACTGTACATATATCTCTATCGCAGCCAGAAATGAGCCTTCTAGTGTGGTGAAACATCGAAGTCACTAAATTTTCTTGCTGAAATACTTATGTATGCCTTATATTTCAGCGAATCCTTCGACTACCACATGGCAGTCGGTGTGCTGAGAGTGCGTGGTGGTCTCGACTACATGGAAGCAATGCGCGAGCAAAACGTCGGAGATGCTCAGAAACTCTACAGCGTTTCACCTGAAGTCGAGGCTATGCGCATGCACGAACCACAACCAGCAGTAGCTTGTGGTCCGAGTCAGGCCGAGAGACTGGATAGTAGCGCATCAAGTCTGGGTGCAGAAGTATTGCAGCGGAAAAAGCAGAGGAAACGGACCACAATTTATACACTGGGAACAGAAACTATCAAAGCGCTCGCAGCGACGGTCGAAAACTTTGATCTATCTTTGTTGAACACGTCGCAGTCACAGCGCCAAGTTTTGGCTTCGGTGAACCAGTTCCAAACGAGAATGAAAAAAGGAGTTATTGATGTTTGGTGGCTGGCTGATGATGGAGGTACGACAATGCCAGCTGGCACTTACAGATTGTGATTACAATCGCTTTTAGGTTTGACACTCCTCATCCCCCACATTCTCACTTATCATCGCTCATCATATTTATATGGCAGTAAACTTAGAGTATTCACAGCCTCTAGTAGAAAAGGCTCGATACAAAGTGAACAACGAAAGTACATTTTATCTTTTCAAGCTTATTTTGGAATTCCTCTCATGCTTTGCTCTAATTTTTAGTATCGCCGCTTTGCTACAAAAATTCCGTATCGACGTCCTGGATGTTATTGTTTTGAATAATTTAGACTTGCCTCCGAAATTGTCTACGTTCAACGAATTTAACGAGCTGATCGCTCCATTAAAAGTGGACGCAGGCACGGAAAAAAGATCGCCCGATATATATATCACGAACGAGGAATTGGAAGTGATGAAGGATAGGGTATGTGCGTATAAAAATTCTTCTCAAATACCCACCATGTTCACATTTCACCGCATCACCAAGTACAGGTATGCGCATTCGAGGGTGAAAGGGGCACGCCAAACGGAACCCTAAATATGAAGCGCCTATTCGACGACCTCTTTTGGAGGTGCTTTTGAGGGGATTGCACTTCTTACGAGGGGAATTCTAAAGGTTCGTAGCCCGACCTCATTTTAATTAAAACTGCTCAATGCTACTAATTCTTTTTCGACATAACCTCCCCTGATTCGTTGCAGGGGTTCTAGTATGATGTGTGGGAGTGTAAAGTACAAATTTCACTGCTGCAGCTCATGCCGAAGGTACTCAGGCTACGAACTTTCTGAACTCCCTCCGTATTTTGATGGAGTTTCTGATTTGCCTTCCAACCTGGCATTTTTTATGCGCACTCTCCTCTTTTTAGTCCGAAACTGTTTTATCCTACTTTCACAAACAAGCATTCACTTCTCAGCAATACTGGGCCCTTGCTGGTGTAACCCTCGCGCTTGGTAGGCCACGGCGAGTGGGAGAAGAGAGTTTAATCGATCTTCCCTGGCTGAGAAACGTCTACCCCTCGGGCTGATGTTTCAGCCGCAGGTGTAGCCGCAAGACTTGCCTTGTTCCAGTCTTAGATTTTGTTCTGGTCCCTCCTGCGCCTGCCAGGCTTGGTTACACCGGGTTTCGTATCGCAGACGGCAAGTTTTACTTTCTCGCTGTCATCAGTATAGCATGAGTGGGCTAGCAGCGTTTGAAGTGTTATAGGACGCGGAAAATATTTTCGTCTCAGGATTCAAACACTCCAGCTGGGTGTGTCGTCTATCAGTAGTCAGAACCAGAGAAGCGGCGGGGGGGGGGGGGGGTGTCGTAAAAAAATTTAAACGCGTTCATGACAAATTCCCGTTTTTTCAGACATACCGTCATTTGAGAGTTCGCGATCTTCTGGTAAAACATTCAAAGAATTCTTCCTTGACCGTCGTCAGTATGCCAATACCGAGAAAAGGTGGCATATCAGCCTGCTTGTACATGGCTTGGCTGGAAATGCTGGTAAAAGATATATCGCCCATTTTGTTGGTTAGAGGAAACCAAGAGCCTGTGCTGACATTTTATTCATAAACAAGCAGAAGCTATGGTCATTAGTTATTCTGTTCTTTTGAGTAGACTACAGGTACTGTAAAACGCGGACATGATAGACGATATACAGTATTTATGGCTGCTCCATGAATTGTTTTAAGTTTAGATATTTTTCCGTCAAGATGGAACAGTATTTGTTAGTTATATCTTTGACAGAACTCTTTTTGAGCTAGGCTGCTTTTCATATTTTGTGGTTCTGCTTTTTCTCGAATCTGTTTGCAGTAGTTTTAGTTGTTTCTGCGCGCTTATTTGGTGGGCTGTTTCTTCAAACGGGCTATTATGGTAGGCTTTGGAAAGAAAACAGCTTCTGTCGAAAGAGACCAAGGCCTTTGATCTTTCTGTCAGAAGTAGAAACACTTGCTTAAAAACATATTTATGTCAATATGCCGCAAATGTTCGATTATGCCCCCTTAAGCACGTCCGCCGTCTGATAATCCCACCCTTACCAGGCCACGATTACAAAATAAGTTCCCCTCAAATAAGCCACCAGGGCCTTATGGCACAGTGTACGGATGAGCACAGATTAAATGCAGGCGCGATTTTAGCACTCAAGCGGCACAGTGCGCCGCGCTAATGTGATGGGCACATAAAATACTGTGCGTTGGTGCTCGATATTCCTGCAGTATTTATGCCTACGAGGGAGCCTATAAGGGTATTTGGCACACGAAATCTATATTTCTCCTGTTATCTATTTGTATTACTTTAAAAAGTCGTAATGACAGCTGAATACATTTCACACCAACCAGTGCGCAGTTGCTAGGAATGGCCAGAACAGCTGTTATGCTTATATTCACGAGCATATGCACTCTTCTAGCGGAATCACACTGTGTATCTATTCTACGTACGAGTAACTGGATCCCACTCGCTTACAGAGGACTATAAATATGAAGGATAGTCCCCTGTTGGTACTGTCTCCCCCAAACTCAAAAAATCGAAAATCCCATCAAGGGATTAGGTAATTGAGGATGATATTTAGTGTGTGAAAAGACTTTTCCCTAACCCAGATTCTGCGCCCCCCTTTGTAATAGATTTCGTGGTATTTCATGGCCATATGGTATTCACGTGGGCCCATCTTGGTACGTCATGGAAAGAAGAATCTGGCTAGGGAAAAGTCTTGGTGCCAGCCATCCAGGCACTCTGTGCACTGCCTGATATTAACAGACCTTTTTGAAATACCTACTAATGACTGGTCTTCTTTGATAACAACTGTTGCGGAGTGGACACTTAGCCCACTTGCTCTACATACGTATTTAGAAAGGCGCTTAGACAGGCTTTCTGTGAGGTTCGACCCATGGGAGACATAGATGGTCGAGCTCCCATTTTTGACCCCTATTTTTATGTGTGAAGTCGATGCACCCGTGATTGAAGATGGTGATGCAACAGCGTTTTTTGCGCAAACTTGATATTCACAGGATTCTCACAAAAAAGTTTTTCGAAATGTCTGGCTCGAAAATGAATGTCTGATTTCGTGATCTGCTCAAGATTTTCAAAAATGAATTTTTCTGAAAATTCCCTGTAGTTGGCTGCAGTTTTTTGCATATTTGGATATCAAATGTACAGCTAAAGTATAGAAGATTCGGGGTAAAAGCAGGGTCAAAGCTAGGACACGCTGATATGTCGCTGATCGAGGAAGACCGACGGGTCAGTTAATTATGGCTGATATCGCCGAGCCGATTTCGAAAAAACGTTTCTCTGCGATAATCCCGTAAATATCGAGTTTGCGCTAAAAAGCACTATCACGACTCATGGGTTCGTCCAATTCACACATAGAAATGGGGTGTCAAAAATTGAAGCTTGCTACCCTTGGGTCGACCCAGCACGACCACACCAGCAAATTACAAGCACAACATTCACTGCGGCAAGCAACAGTGTCTTAGGTCCAAACAGGCCCACAATGCTGAGAGAAACAAAACGCAATTGACAGGAATTGACTTGCCCTGCGGGTCTCTGAACTTGCAGGAGATTTGGAAAACATACAGTACGAGTAAGTGTCTGGCCAGCAGAGATTGCTCTATGAGAAATTCCAAACCCTCAAATTGTATTCTCTTGGTCGGAACTCTAGTCCTATAGCCCGGAAATTCCCTAAGCTACTGTAGGTCATGCGAAATTCGTGTAAATACTGAAGCTACATCAAAAGGTCCACTTTGAGTGCTGATTTTCTTGCTTCCTTTTCATAATTTCGCCTTTCCTTAGTATTTTCGTTGTTCCCACTAATAAAAATGCTACGATTTTACTCGACAGATATAATGTAGCTTGTACAGCTGCATTTCAAATACCAGTATATCGGACTGTTTCTCGAGTCTTCACTGCCCATAAACCTGCATGCCTTTGAACGTATGTGCCAAATCACTACAGTAGAGCAGCCGGATATGTTCAGGATCCAACGCCAGCAGGCACCAGCCTAGGGTCGACCGTACCGACTTTTTTGATCGTACCCGTACCGTACGTACCATACTAGTAAAAAACTCCATCTTGACAGCCAAAAAAATTTGAAATTTTTTTTAAAAGTTTTTTTATAGATATTTCAAGTAAAGACTTTCTAATTCTATGCATCTCAAAAATTGTCATGCCCATTTTATTAATCCACTTCTCCGCTGTGAACAGTTTGATCATCGTCGGGTTTTAAGATATTGTAACCAAATACAGCAATAAAATATGGAAATATAGGTTTTGAGATGCCAAAGTCCTTGACTTCATAGTGGTCTTCACTCCTTTTTTGATTTCGCAGATTACCAGAAATCCTTTCGCTCCATCATGCCACTGTGCCTATATGCTCAAAGACTAAATGATATGGGAAATGTAGTGATAACCGTGGTATAAATCTGTGCCGCGACGCCTGGTGATCAATGCTCATATGTACTGTACATCCAGACGCTCCAGTTATTATGACTTGCACAAAGATGCCAACAAAATTTTTGAATTAAGATGGATGAGGCAACCTGGCAAAAAGCATCTGTTGAAATTTAATCGACAAACTATATGGGTTCGCGAACGTTAGCAACGCTTCGAAAAATTGAGGGCAAGGAATTTAGTCTTTCATATACAAAACTGTAGCATGGCAGGAGCTAGGCACCGGATCATATCGGGTTCAACCCGACGGGTCGGGACCCGATCCACCCGACCCACCCAGCCCGACCCCGACCTGACTTTGCTATAAGACGCTGAAGTTTCTTGAGATAAAAACCTTGCACAAATCCTCTAAAAATGTGCTGACTTTGCTATAAAGGTGACTGTGTAAAAATATTTCGATTTAACGTTAGCCGTCCCATTATAGGCACCAAAAGTTACATCTTTTGTGATTCCCTAGTAAACCTTAGTGAATCCTTACCACCAACACCCCCAAAAAGACATCTAGAAGTATAACTCTTCGAACTTACTTGTGAACTGGCACATCGGCTGACGTGCGCTTTCTCTCCAACAGCTATCGTCAGCCAGCATCGAATGATTACTGGCGACCGACCAGAAGTAACAAAACTCTCTACTTCTTGTATCATTTTCATCACAGATGCGAGGCCTGATCCAAGTGTTGTCTCCCCGCAACTGAATATTTCGAGCTACTGGATCATCGTACCAATACGTATTATTTTCCGTCGTCCCGCATGATACCAAACCATCAACGCTGTTATCACGTTGCCAAAAAAGCCAAAAAAAAAATTTTTACGCGTCCATAGGCGGACTAAAAAAGCCTTCGGAAAATTAGTTTCTTATAAAAGATCACTTCCCTTTTTACCATTATCCAGTTATGCAGAGCATCGTGCTCCATTTTGGTTTGAATGTGAACCATTCCTTCCCCGCTCTGGCTGCATACTGCCCACGAACCATTCCAGGAAAATGTTGTGTTCACAAACAAGAAGCATCGACCGCCGTGCATGAGGCCATCGAGTGCGTCACAAGCTGCTCGGTCAAGGGTTGCCGCGCCCGATTAGAGAAAAGTTAATGCGGGAAGCGATATGTTATGTTGATTTCGGTACAGCTGGACTATATGCGTTTAATATACCTGGTATAGCCAAAACACTGATAATAAGCACATCAATAGCCAACTAGAAATGTATCAGCTTACGGCGCGTTACCTGGCAAGTATTCCCTCAGACAATGTGCGTGCACGTGAAACAGTAACTTGTCAACTGTTGGCGTCTTTTGTATAGTTTTAGAATACATCCACCAGCCTCTGTGTCCGCCTGGAACTCCGAGAGACCATACCCCAGAAGGCAGGACACAGCAAATGACAAAAGAACATAATTTTGGTGGCGATATGGGGGAGTTCTTTGTTTTGACTCAATTATTTTTATAATCCATAGTATGGACACGGTTTCGAGAACTATTCCGAACCTATGCTCGAGATCTGGTCTGGAAAACTGTTTATTGGAGTGGGTCGCACTAGAGAATAGAGAATCATTCTGTTCATTTGTGCATGTTCCACTACAGTATAATGCTCCCAGAACTGTGCTTGGTTTAAATTACGCGCCAGATCCTCAGGGTTAGGGGCCCTTTACTCTGGATCGAATTCAAAGACTGGATTTGTTTCTTAAGTCTTCTACTGTATTCCGAAATAATCCCGATTTGGTTTCGACGTGTCATGTAAAAATATCGTTGGCAAAATGTTGTGTACGTCGTCTATGCGTCGTCTAAAACGTCGTCTATGTAAAATGTCATACGACAAAATGATGTGCGAGTCAAAATTTCGCTTCAGCAAAACTTGTGGAAGTAGAATTTTACCTCTCAGGATTGTAGGATTAATGACTTGCTAACTACCTGCAGGACAGAAAAGTATTTCTTTTTTTAGTCGATTTACGGGGTTGGGGAAAGCTCCTCGGGAAGCATTGATCGCAGATAACCCAATATCGCTCAAAATCGTTTCAGGATTCCGAATAGGCCTTCTGTTTTTCAGTTCAGCCAGCAGCCATGCATACGTAGCTTCTGTCTTCTCCGGCAGAAGAGCGAACACATGAGGAATGACGTTGTGGTATTATACGCCATGAATAATATACAATTGCTGGAAAAGAGGCGGAGTCGTTTTGAAGGGTTCCATCGACGCACCAGTTATGGAATCGAGCCAGCAGATCTAGATTTCGTTCAGTCGAAAACATGAGAATTTGGTCAGGCCCTCGACCACTGACTTAGATCAGGAAGTGCTCACCGGTCTCAGTCATTTGGTGACAATTGGGAATATAGATCGCCTCCAATGTCGCGGGAATCAGAAGCAGATCTGGCTGACTGATTCTACTGTGCCGAAAAGCCATCGCAAGTGGCACGGATCACAAATTTTAAAACGTCTAAATAAGTAGCTTAGAAGTGCAAATTTATCAGCTTGGTCAAAAGTGCAAATTTAAAACAAAAGACTCATATTTGTAAAAAATTGCACAAAATTTCATGGGGGGCCATCCATAAGGGCCAACCGCAGCCTGGGGGGGGGGGGGGGGAGGGGGTTGGCAAAAAGTGCTCAGCTGCGGTCGGGGGAGGGGGAGGGGTAGAGGCCAATGGTCGACCGCAGCAAATTTTTAGACTTTTGATGACAAAAAACACCTTTTATCTTCACCAGTAGTGCGCGTTCAAACCTTAAAAACTTTTTGTCTTCTCTTCTCCTTGGTCGTTCATTCTCGATAATGCAATTTCGGCTTCATCATGACTCTTATTCCCAATTGGAACGGCATCTGATCCGGAAGGGAAAAGTTGGGAGGCGATGGCCAAGCTGATTTAAACGTTGATCCGCCTTTCTGGCTCGCAACCCTGACTGCGAGGCCGAGGTTCTATTCCGACGGAGGACGGCAGTTTAGTAGCTTGTCGTTGGCTTTGGACACCTGGCTCCGGGCGACACCACGTTACTGTCAAACGGCGGACGCCCACCCAAGGGGCAGAGAATTGGGAAACTGTCTTCAAACACCAGTCGAGATGGTCCCCAAGCTAACGAACGATAAGCCCAAGCCCCTTCTCACCCAGTATGCCCTCGTGTAGAGGTGCTCCCAATGAAGACACATGGAGCCTGCCATTAGAGCTGGTCACCTCTAGGGATAGGTCGGCATCACCTTTTTCCAGGATCGAGATCAGGGCAAGCCCGATCGGGATCGGGATTTTTTTGTTTCAGGTCTAACAGTTTGCACGCACGAAGGAGATGAGTCTATTTTCCAGACCAAAGCACACTTTAGTCATCCAGGTTTTTTATCAGGTCGAGTTTCAGTCATTATAAATGAGCTGAAATTGATGAGTACCGTATTTCCTCGAAATTCTCCCCGCACGAGAAATTTTTTCAAATGGGTCCCAGACGGGGGAGAATAACAGAGGGGGGATGATTTCCAGAGGGGGGGGGGAGAATAAAGTTCAATCGGGGGGCTAGACAGGGGAGAATAAGCAGAGGGGGAGGATTTCCAGGAAATACGGTACATTCGCAGTTTCGATACGCGTCCAGCAAGGTCAGCCTAGGCTCAGTAAAATCAGTGTTGCTATCATTGTCGATTTGAGCCGATGTTGCTGTTGCCTGTTCATCGCTACTGCTTCATGCCAGATATGATGGATCAGAGTGCACCTGCCATGCTCATGCATATCATAATTATTAGCAGAATCCCGATGCCTCGATGTCAGGATCACGATCGGGATCCAAACCTATTCCTCACAGCCGCGCTTATCATATCATGACTGCTTGCCAGCAAATATGATTGGAAGTCTCGTAGAGAACTGAGCCGGCGCGGCCCAACCTGCAAAACTTTTAAAAAATATGGGGAAAAGTTGTGGGAAAAGTTTGTGGAGGCTTTTACAAAATAGAAATCCGCTCCATAAATCAAAAACGATTTGTCTTCGAAGGAGATGGCATCTTGTCGAGCTCAAGAAACCATAAGACGAAACATTTCACAAAACTGCGTTCAGGTCTGGGGGAGGGGGTCTGGCTGAAGTGGTCGACCATTGTACGGGGGGGGGGGGGGGTTCGCGATAAGTGGTCGGCATGCGGTCAGGGGGGAGGGGGGGTCAAAAAATCGAGATTTTGTGCGGTCGACCTTTATGGATGGCCCCTGTGTTATCGCGCTACACATCCCAGATCGTCGAGTATTCAAACTCTGCTTGTCTGCTCAGAAACAGCAGATCTGACGATATCTCTAGCTCTGCATGGTGGCATAAATGCCATGGCATGATTTCGAGTTATTGTGCTGTTTCTGCCAAGAGAATCGTTCTAAATCAGGTCTCCATGTCCCACTTAAACGAAGAATCCTTCTCTTCTAAGAATAATACGAGGTGCGCAGCAGACGGAGGCCAGGCTCGACATGGTCCCAAAACCCAACCCTATGTTTGGGTTTTTAGGTTGGGTTAGGTCGATTTTTTAGACAGAGTGGTTTGGGCTGTGGCGGTTTCGAACCCCACCCCAAAAAACCATTTTTTCAGTTAGGATCAGTCTTACGGTTTCTTTGGCTTCCTTCGCAACGCGATAAAAACTTTGACGGCTCAATGTCATGCGGGACAATGGAAAATAATACATATTGCTACGATGATGCAAGAAGGCGCAATATTCAATTTCGAGGAGACAACACGGGGATCAAAGCCCATACAGTATGTGCGATGAAAATGACGCAACCATTGGAGAATTTCGTAATTTTTGGAAGTCAAGGGTAGCAACTCGAGGTTAGGTAGTGTTTTCATTGTTGGCAAAAAGGAATCGTTTATCGTTACCGTTAACGACAAGGTGCCAAAAAGAAATCGTTATCGTTAGTCGTTAACGCGCTCTAAAAAATATCAATGGCGGGTTAAATAACGTTATTTTTAAAAGATAACGGATGAAGCATACTTATGTTAATAGCTGCTGTTTTATCATACATGCTGGCATTTTAATACTGGAACTGAAAAATCTGATGATACATTTTTTTATTCTCTGCTGCTGCTAGGATTCCTAACAGCAGCAGGAATAAAAAAAAGTACAGGATTTGAACTTTTGTTCTTTTGTTGGAAAAGAATCTTGCCAAATGGGTTATATAACGCTCCATAGTCGTATATTTGTGTTATAAAAATATGCAAATAAAGTTATTTTGTACGCACGCCAAAATTTTGTAATCTTATTGGTCTCCAGAAATGCCAACTGGGCATCTGGGCATGATATCGTAGACTAGTCTCCTCATTTTCCTGTTGATAGCAATTACAATGAAAAAGTCCAATGTGTCGGTGGTCATGACCATGGCGTCTGCCACAGCCCCAATCAGCGATTTGTGACATTCTTTCCATTCCAACGCCAACCGGCCTAATAAATGAACCCACATGACATGCGGCATTTGATTAAGTAGCATCGCAAATGCTTGGTAAAGATTGATCAAAAATAACACTTTTTCTCTGGCTCGACGCAAGTCGGAAATAGACGACGTTTCCCCATTTTCTCTCATCGCACTCACTTTAATCGACCGCTTCTTGAACAGTATAATCATGAGGCAATTACAACCTAACAATAATGCCAGCCCGCCAACCCGACAATATAAACGGACATGCTCACAAATTTTGCCAATGACATATTTTTCCTCAAATAACCAATCTACTTCTAAATAGTACATGCTCAAATCTTCACGCCAGACTACCTTGGTCGTGAATAAATACACAACTCCACCGAAAAAACTAACCAGCAGGCAAATCAGGCCTGAGCATACCTGGTGTGCTAAATGGCTTATATTTGTGTACGCGATCGGCTTAGAAATGGCGAAGACCCTGTCAGCCGCCATGGCTACAGCTAATAACAAGGAACATATTATGAAAGGTAAGTGCAAGCCAGAAAAAATATACCCAAATATGAACATGGCCACATAATTCTGATTAATCCAGGTGTATTTATACGAATCTACACTCAAGATGACGATGGCTTGTAAGAACATGCCGAATATGAGGATCTCAAAAGCTTTGCTGATGGAGTATATCACCTGATATCCGTACGCTCGCTCTTTTTTCGACTGTTTATAAAAAGCCGCTAATAAAATCAGGTGTCCTGAGCATCCTACGGTGACGTATATCTTGGCCAGGTAATGGTACACAAACACTTCGAAACGATGTACTATATCAAAGTATTCAGCGAACTGATTCCAGTGGCACGAGGTGGAAGTATTATTGGCCATGAGGCTATATAAGTTTTAAAGTTGTAGATTTTGGGATAAAAATTGTTGGTTGCTGCAATGACTGAGAGCTAATAAGCTCTCAGTCATTGCAGCTATATTAGGCTGCACTATCTTGGGGGCCTCGAAAGGTGGAAAAAAAAGGGATGAGCCTCCTGGACTGAGAAACGAGAGGTGGGTCAAATGAGAACGAAACGAGAAAAGCTTTTGTGAGGTCTGCTACACTTCAAAAAAGAAAAATTATTGCCCTATATTAGTGGCAAGAACTATGAGGAGTTCGCGGAGCTAAAGGTGGTGAGACTATTTCTGATAAACAAAAACTAGAAAAGTTTTTGTCGACCGACTGCACAAGCTCCCGAGGTTTTGCTGAATGCCTCTTCACTAGCAAGAGACGGTGCGTGCTTCAAAATCAACAAGACGAGCATAATCTCATGATCTTCAGTTTTCTTATTAGAATTTTGATGCTTAGACTGAGCGAAAGAAGCTTTTTAATTGGTTTTATGAAACTTATCAAGAATTTCTAATGACATTCGCCCTGGTGTGCACCTAATGTACCTCCTCGCAAAATGAAGCTTCACGTTGATAAGATTTAGAGTTGGCCCGCTTTGTTTAATAGGAGATTTTTATTGCATTTTATATTCTCAGATGATAGCCTCCGTAGCACATTTTTCAAGAAAATTTTTATCTTTGTGCGGATCGAATTATTAAGAGCTTCTGACTCGACTCATCAGTTTCGGTCTAATAAGTGTTTCGCGCTGTCCAATGTCATTTACGTTTACCATACGGCGCTAACGCGATTTTAGACGAGAAAAATTATTATCTATGCTCGATAAAATTATTATCTATCATCGAAAGGGTATCGGTGGTTAATCGTCAGGCAGTTTCGCCTGCTAATCCAACATTTTCGCCGATGCAGAAGCTTCGTATCCACATCTTCCCAGCTTGCAATCGAACATGCTTGGCCCGTCGAACCAGTAAGTCGTGTTGCTGGTTATAGAGCACGGCCATTCCTTGATTCCTGTATCGCGTCGCAAAGCGATGTTCAAAGGAGGCACAAATAAATAGGAGGCACAAAGACTCAGGGTCTGTGATATGTGAATAACAACTGTTGTATAAAGCCTGTCAAATAAAAAGCATTGGCAGCGTAGCTGGGCAACCTCAACCTTTTTGGTGGCCACCATTGAAGTAATTATATCAATCTGGCGACAGCACACACGCTTTTCTTGATCCTTTCAGTCAAGATGCCCTAATGCAAAAAGTCTCCCAGTGACAAGATCACATGGTATTTTGAAGAGCACAATGACACTGATCGATTGTATGTTCTTCAATCGTTAAAAGTCATTTCATACGGACTAAAATGTTTCATTCTAGGGGGTGGTGTGTACAGCTGAATGCGTCCAAAATACGCAAGCAAAGGCGCGGAACATACTTCTCATGTAGCGTTGAGCTGTACCTGTAGCCTGTAGTCGGGTAGCCTGTAGCGGTCCTTCATACTTCGCGTGTAGCCTGTAGCGCGTAGCAGGTAGCATGTACCTTTTCGAGCAGAGGCCTGTACCCTGTACTTTTGAGTGTGCGCCTTTGGCGGACCGCCAAGGAAAGAGTTTTGAAACTCCAAACTGTTGTGTTTAGTTAACTGCTGGGGAAAAATGAAAAATTGACGAGTTTGAGCGGAAACTAAAAAAATTACCCGTTTTATTGAAATACTCTATAAATGTGTACTGTCTCGGCATCTAATTTTAAAATTCTATGCGCATGTATATTTCGCATCCCCATGCTACTTAGGGCTACTGGTGCACCCACAACTGTTAAGTGTTTTTACAAACTCTGTTCACAACTGCATTTTATTCAATGACAAGAGCGCCAGCAGAAACGGATGGGGAACATAGTATCAGCAAAATCGTAAACAGTCTCACGATCAGGACATCAATGAGATCACACTGAAACCTGCTCACACCTATCGCATGAATCAACTGAACTAATGAGACCAGACTGAAACCTGACATCAATATCATTTGAAATTCAGCTCAACTCACAGTCAACCAAAGTGAAACTTCTGTCTGGGTAATTCAAACTCTTGGAGATGCAGGGTAAGAATTCCAGTTCTGGAGTCAGAACGGTATCTAGAAAATAAAAAAATGTACAGGTTGGGGTATTTTCTGTTTTAAAGAAACCTAAGGATGTTCGAATACACGGGTACTACAGACGTATGGGAGACCCAATATCCGATAAGGAATACCTACTGGATTTGAGAAGTAATAGTAACAATGGGTGTGGATACTAATGGGGTACGATTTTCATGACCGTTCAGGACAATGTTCCCTCCCTCTCCCTCGTAACCATACGAAAACAGGCCAGGATAAGAAAGGAATCACATTAGCAATGCAACAGAAACCACTTACTCGGTTAGCCAATTTTTGCCACGCTTTTTTCCCAAGCGCATCTTTGACCCACTTTTTCTCAGGAATTCCAGTAGTCGAGCCCCGGGGACGTAGCCTCGATTGGCGGCTGTGTTTCGATCGTTTTGATCATCGGGAACACCTTAGAGTCACTAGGCTGGTTAATGATTCACCTTCGTCGCTTGAGCCGCCCTGACCGGTGGACGTAATTGACCAATACTAGATAAAAATTCTTCAGTTAATAACTTTGCCAGGCCATATACGAAAATAAAATTCAACGCGGCCTCCAAGCAGCATCGTCATCCACTCCCGGGCTTTCGTCAGATCGTCTCCATCGACATACTATAAATTCCGCCCCCATTCGTTACTCGCGAAGTCGAACTTCACTGATTTCAGAAAAAACAAGCATTTAATAAAAAAATATGCCACAAAACCTTAAAACTTACTGTTCCTAATTTTCTCCACGTTCAAATTCTAAAAAACCAGTCAAAATAACCCCAAAAAACTATTTCCGAATATTTAAAAGAATTAATTTCGTTTATCGAGAGAGCCCGCTACATTCATGTGTAGAAAACGGACCAGAAACGAGAAGTAGTCCGGAAACTACATGCCATGTAGCTCGCAAGTACAGGCTACATGAGACCGAAAACGGGTCTTCATACTTGTCGTGTACCATTGAGCGGTAGCCTGTACCTGGGGTAAGCAGCTACAGTATGAAAAAATAGCCAATGTGCGCGGTGCTCGCGACTGGAGTCGCTACAGCTACAGGCTACACGAGAAGTATGTTCCGCGCCAAAGTTTGCGTATTACGCTTTGAAATTTGAATGCCCATGTAAACCGCATTGAAATGAAAAGGGTTCGTCTCTACCAGTGTGAACCGGCCAGCACGAGCCGCCTAGGTGCAAGCTCGTGAACACTTCCTACGCCCGGCCTCTCCCTTGCCATGAGCAAAGGAGAGCGAGCCTGGATCTAATCTAGACTACGTAGTTCTAGTATTGAGCGAGAGGTGCCCTTCTGGACTACCTTCAGTCCGTCTACGTATATCGACACAAGCGGTTGGGTATCTCCTAACCTCCTCCCCCATCCCCCATATTCCGTGCTCGTCGTTTGGCTGGTCCTACACTTGTGGCGGTGTCTCATAGGTGTCGCATACACGCACATGCAAACTTGCTTATACGCAATACATACAATGCGTATATTGATATATTATATATTCATATCGTATATTATCGTTTATTTATTCACCCAACGGCGGCGATGAATAGGACTAACACCTAAATGATTGACTGATTGTAAGCTTCATTGACATAAACTTTCAGGCTAGCATCATTCAAACACGCAAATGAGGCAGTGCGTTTAGAAGACCAAGAGTAGAGGGAGAATGTTCGATTCGGCGAACTAATCACTCGTTAGGAGTGCTGAAGATTGCTTAATAAAGATCGCTCCAAAATGGGCCCACGCATGGTATGAGGAATGCTCATAAGAAGTATCAGCTCGTAAAAGAGATATGTTTTCTCACACAATCGGTCTCTCAATCGTCCAGCCCTAAAATAGCGAGACAAAACAGGAGCCGGCTGCTGAGGTTAAACCATGTATGGACAGTTCATATCAAATAGTGTCCGCTTCACCCAAGAGTAGCCGCACGTAGCCGTTGCGTTTGGATTCAGCTCTAAACGTACCATGCTCTATGGTAGCATCTCCTCTAGAGACTGATGTATGATTATTTATAAAAAAGTCTGTTATGACGGACTACACAAAGGGCGCGAGTTCGTAACCCTGTCGGTGCAATCCCTTGATGGTCTGCCACGCAATGCGAAAATGTCTGCAACAACCGTCAAAGGGAACGGCTAATGGAAATAATACGAAAGAACACGCAACTTGAAGAGCTGGGTGGTGCCAAAGTAGAAAAAGCCCGGATTTTGTTGCCCAGCCAGAGATAAGGTATCGAATATGATAGAGGCATAAAGGGAGTAATTTGTTGGTTTCCCTGCCGCCTGTGTATGCACTGCACATACATTAGAAAAATCAGTGCATCCGATCGGGAGAGTATTAGTTGCAGACTATGAAATAGCCGTCTTGTTGGCGGACTGTACGACTAATCTCAAACGTGCAGGTGTAAGTTTCGTCTCAGGTTTACAAGGTGAACTAGGTTCATAGAAGGCTGGAAAGCCTGGAAAACCTAGAAGAGCAAAGGAGGGGGAGGGTAATCCAAGAAGTGTCTGGAGACCTGGAAAAAGCAGAGAAAACTGTGGCAGGTTGGATTTTGAAGTTTCCAATTTTTAATCACCCGCATTTTCGAAGGATGTTTACAATATGCAAAAAAAACAGAAAAAAATCTCGAGAGTAATCGATTTTTTTGGAAAACCAGAAAAAATAATGGAAATCAGTTCCCTCTCCTTGTTCATAGACCCTGGTTAATGGCTCTCAGAGGTCTAGAAGAACGTGTATGGTGTTATGTATGGTGGTTTAGTCAGAAGGCACGGAGCTCTAATCGATTTTACCAAACACCAAACTACTATTCGGAATGCAAAGCAAGTGCGCAAAATCATACGGGCATACAGAATATAAAGGCAAAGTGCGCGGTAGGTGGAGCTAACACGACCAATCCAAAGTAACCATAGGCGTGGTCAAGCTATCAAGCGCTGCGCACGTACAGTACATATTATTTCCCTCGCACATAAAAAAAAATCAATCCCAAATAAAATCGTCAAAAGTCTGTTCAAAACTCAAACCGTCTGGGAGGGCGAATCGTCGAGCGGAGATCGTAAGCGCGGTAGCGCTTACTTTAGGAATAGAGTAGAAAAGTATGGACGAGGGGTGGGGTGCGTATGTTTTGTGTGTGTGGCCTGTGGAAAGTACAGACCGGACATTTTCGCACCGGCCGCGCGCATGTGGTATAGCACGGGGGTATGCATGGTCACGTGTTGAAGGCGTGGCGGCGGGTGGCAGCGAGGTGATGTTGTGATCAGTGTTTTCTCGAAATTTTTAGTGATGACATAGGTATTTTATGGATGAAGTGTGTGGAGTATTTTGCGCTGGACAAGATAAAAGTAATTTCGAGGTTTTTCTAGGTGGGATGAGGTAAAAAAGTGAGAGGAAGGGGGTTCGTGGCGAGACGCGATGTAGGTAGCCGTGCGTGTTTGTTATAGGCAGCCGCGTTGCGGTGCGTTGTGCAATTCATTTTACGTCGGGTGAATGTTTGGAAGGATGCTCGCGGTTTGATGTCGCCGTGATTGTTTGTGGCAAGATCTGTTCACTGAGCTATAACGTTTGGTTGGTTAGTTATTTCACAATTTTCGATATAGGGGTAAGTTTTTAAAAATGTTTGGAGAAGTGTGTGTGTGTGATGGTTTGGGCAATTCTTCGGAATAAAGGAAATTTTTTATTGGAGAAATTAGTTACAGTATGGGTCAGGATATGCCGAAAGTTTTGAGTTTTGTTGTGGAAAATGTAGGTGGTTGTGTGACTGTTTCAAGCGGAAAAGAAAATGGGGGCGTTGCTGGTTAGGGTTTTTTTGAGGCGTAGCAATTAGTACGAGTTTTAGTAGAATTATGAGTCATGTGTATTGCGTAATAGGGGGCAATAGTCGTGTTCGTGGGCATAGGTAGGCAACAAGTTGGTTGTGGAACAAATTATCGAGGTAAAGGAAAGTATGCAGGATTGTCGATGGGTGTGAAATGTAGGAATAGGTTGGGTACTGCAGTGCTGTGTTATTGGGCAGTATGACGAGAGTTTCGGGGTGTGGTGGGTGTACAAACAGGTGGTTATTTACCAAGGTGTCGGTTCAGTGAAATATGATTATTATTAGTAGTTTTGTGACGAATGTTTTAGGCTGTTTTAAAGGGGAAAAAATTTTTTAGGTGGGCGCTTAAAATGTTAGTCACATTGCGCAATAGTACGAAATGATCGTATTTCTGTGCATCGGTGGTAGTTAGCCTGTAGAGCAAGCTTTTGGAGGAAAAAAAATATATTGTGGATTAGTAATCGGGTTTGTAGGTTATTTTGAAATGCCAGCATGTTTTAGTGGAGTAGGTTATAATTAGGTTATATATGGAATTTTATAAATGTTTTTATGCATTGTTGTTAGGTTGGGTAGCAAGTTTTAAAGGAGTAGAATGTGTTAACGATTATGAAATCTTTTTAACGAGTTTTTCAAGTGTAAGTAGATTTTATTCCAGTTTTCTGTCCACGGAAATTTTGAGTGCTGACATAGTTGGTTCAGATATGAAGTTTGTAGAGAAGTTTTCGCTGTACAGTAGAAATAAGGGTAATTTTTTTGAAATCAGGTGGAAAAGAAAATTTTGTCGATGGTGGTACGCGAAATAGCGATTTGGCTATTTGGTGTGCTGTGATTTCGTTAGGGTCGCATGTTTGTTTATAGGCGGGCGGGTTGCGGTGACGTTGTGCAATTCATCGTAAGCGCGGGTTAGCTTAGGGAATAGAAATTAGCGCCATAGGCGAGGGGAGGGGGGCGTATGTTTTGCGTGTGTGGGCTGTGGAAAGTACAGTGGGGGATTTTTGGCACGGTCGGTGGGCATCTGGGATGGCACAACTTGGACATATTTTCGACCAGAAGCCGAGACTTGATGTCGTCGTGATTCTTAGCAGTGAAATTTATTTGTTCACTTATCTAGTGTCGTTAATTCGGTCGACAAATCATCCACAGCGCCAATCATGCCATATACTTTTACTGGCAACCTGCCAGTAAGCGAGACCCCCACTAAAAAAGGTCCATGAAATGGACCAACCCCTAGGTGCTTAGGAATAGAGAACACAAACCTGCCACCAAAAAACCGTGCGAAAAATTTCCCCTCTCCACGCGCTTCTCTATTCCTAAGCCCTGACAAATAATACCGTGGTGCGTTGCTGAAGCGCTGAAGCTTCGTGGCATGCGGTCACTACACTCACGTTCTATGTATAACGTGAAATAAACATTGCACAGGAAGCTTGCTCTTTGACACAATGAGTAACCGACACAGCCATTATATCCGCACACTTGGCATTCTATTAATTGACCTACAGCTTGCAATCGTAACATGCCTACAGTTATAGTGACATAACGCACTGTGCATTTACAAAATGCATAGTTTACTTGAAAGACTAAACGAATCACTGCACCGAACCCATAACAGCAAAATCTCATGCCTCCAACCATGCAAGCAATGCAGCAAATGCTTCTATGCATTATGACTCGGCATGCAATGTATTCTCCACGCTATACCTAACGCAAGCGTATATCAGGGCTTAGGAATAGAGAAGCGCGTGGGGAGGGGAAATTTTTCGCACGGTTTTTTAATGGCAGGTTTGTGTTCTCTATTCCTAAGCACCTAGGGGTTGGTCCATTTCATGGACCTTTTTTAG